>OY992876.1:330122756-330815662 GCA_963921405.1 Cepaea hortensis | reverse complement strand
GAACGGGAACGGGAGCTTATATGACTACTTATATGAATTAAATGAGATGCTCCACACCAGGAGCCAGGCGATGCCGGGCAGGGTCAGACAGACAGACATATAGGCAGACAGACAGACAGGAACGGGAACGGCAGCTTATATGACTACTTATATGAATTAAATGAGATGCTCCCCACCAGAGCTGGGCGAAGCCGGGCCGGGTCTGCTAGTGTTATATATATATATATATATATATATATATATATATATATATATATATATATATATATATATATATATATATATATATATATATATATATATGATTGTGTGGGTAGTTTTCTCATTTGAAGACTAGCCTGGGTAGCTACTGATCTATTCAGCCTGCTCGTTTCCATGCCAGTAAGAGGCCTCCAGTCTAGGATGATGTTTTCAATCTCCAGTGCCACATTGTCGGTCTCCCTGGTCTAGAGGTTACACGACTTTCTCCGTAATCTCGTATACTCTCGTGAGTAACGTGACGTGCGCGAGAATTGGTAGCGGTTCTCTCTTCGTCGATAACTTGCGGGGTATGTGAGCCGGTCGCTCAGAAAGCAATGGCAAACTACTGAGCGTAATCTTGCCAATAAATCAACAATCAGCTGAACGATGCTGATGTTGACAGCGATGTCCTGTAAAGGATATGCGAACAAACAAAAAAAGTGCCACATTGGCAGTCACACTGTACGGAGGACTTTGAGATGAGGCGTTCAAAGTCCAGTATCACCAGGGATTTCACTTGTATGGAATTCCCAGATGTTTTAAACTCTAATGCCACATTGACATTCAACTGTATGGAAGACCTTGAGATGAGGCGTTCCAACCCCAAAGTCACATAGGATTTAATCTGTATGGAAACTTTGAGATGAGGCATTCAAACCTCAATGTCACATGGGATTTCATCTGTATAGAAGGCTTTGAGAAGAGGCTTTCAAACTCCAATGACACACTGACATTCGACTGTAAGGAAGACTTTGAGATGAGGCTTTCAAACTCCAATGACACACTGACATTCGACTGTAAGGAAGACTTTGAGATGAGGCTTTCAAACTCCATTGCTTAATAATATAATGAATACATTGAAATAAAACTACAATGTTATATTGGATTGCGGATTATGGAAAGTCCTTTGGCACAATTGATAAGGGAATCTCTTTGATATTCCATGAGACACTGTGGAATCCCATGGAATATCATTAAATTCATAAATACAGGCAACATAAAGACGGGAAATGCAGAGTTCTTTATGGGGGACAACTAACAGATATGTTTGAAATAAGTACAGAAAGAAGACTGGGCAATGTAAAAGCATCGCACCAGCATACTGGTTGGAAACCTTAACACTGAGAACGACATAAATAAAATAGTTGAGGTGTTTGGGAAATGCATACTACAGGCAGCACGAGAAACAGTCAAATCAAATCAAATCAAATCAACTTTATTAGGGTCACAAATTGGGCGCTCAGGCCCGTCTTACATTCGGCCCTTCCAATCACTCGTCTTTCATTCATCAAGAGCATTATACATTTACATAGGAAGAAAAATAAACATTGTGAAATTAATGTTGTAAACATAAACAAGGCAAATTACCATGTTATGAGGCCCATCTCCCACCTACCCATACATCACCCCACCCACACACACACCCCACCTACCCACACCAAGGGACACATACATACCCCACCAACCGACCCATCCCCCTTCCGCACATCCCCCACCCACACACTCTCCCCTCACCTGTTCCCCCAACCAAAACACACTCGCTACCCACAAACATTCCCCCACCAACCCACACATCCCCTCCCCACCCACACCTCAAACCACCCATCCCCCAGCCACATCTCCATTGACCACATATTCACCACCCACGCACACAATCCCCCACCAACCCACACATCGCACATCCACTCACACATCCCCAAACCACACACACACACGCATCCCCACCAACTGACATCTTCCCCCCCCCCACACACACACACATCTCCCTAACCACCCATACATCCCCAATCCACTCACACACACCCCACCACCAACACATACATCCTCCACCCACCCATACATGCCTTAACCCAATCCCCCACTACACAGTACCAAAAGGAGCCCATAAACATTATAAACCCTACTGGAGTAGTGAACTGGAACAGTTACATAATGATGTGGAAGTGTGTAGAAAGCAAACAGAGGCCAAACCCAGCCAAGAGCACCACAATAAATACCAGCATGCAAAAGCCAAATTGCAAAGGGCCGAACTGCAGGTTAGACGGAAAAGCTGGCTGGAGAAAACAATCATTGAACTTTGAAAGAGACACAAGGAAGTTGTGGAAGCTAATAAAACAACTTAACGATAAGGGCACATGGAGAAACTCAAAAACTGCACTACATAAAGACGGAAACATCTTAATAGGAAAGGAAGCAGCTGACAATTTTGTGGACTTATTTGCACAAGATAATAATATCGAAATTAGTCCAGAAGAACAACAAGAGATTCGAGAGAAATAGAAACATACAGGACAGAATGAAATACTACATGAGGTTCTGGCGGTACCTATCAGAATCAGCGAAATGGAGCTAGCCATATCAAAACTGAAAATGAGAAAGTCACCAGGAGCTGATGGTATCTCCAATGAAATGATCAAGAACCTAGCAGTAACAAAAGCCAGAAGGAAAATAGCCATCCTGAGAAAGCTAAGTGGAACCACATGGGGAGCCAGTGGGAAAATACTTAGCAAAGTTTATCAACAGAGCATACGACCACACCTGGAATACGGGTCAACTGCGGGTGTTCAGCATTAAAAATCAGACTACAAGAGCTGGACAAGGTGCAAAATCAAGCACTTAAAGAGTCAACACAGGAGAGATGAGATCAACCCCTATAGTGGAAATGGAGAAGATGGGGAGGACACAAGCACTGAAATAGCGCAGAGATACGAAAACGCTAATACAAGCAGAAAAGTTCCTCAGCTTGCGAGGCCACACTATGAAGAACAGATTTGAAAACCTGGCTATGGGACGGTTGAAAAGAAGTAGTTTTATCCACCAGGCCAAACGACTCTGCAGAGAAACCACCGATCTGCCCACAGTTGGTATCCCCCTAAAAACTATTCCAGAGCTAACTCCATTGAAAGATGAACATAGACTAGCATTACAAATCCAGACAAAAGTGAGAGGAATATTTGAAAGGAAGAACAGAACAGTGTACAGCGCAGACCAGCCACTCTCAGCTTCCTTGATGAAGAATACCCACAGGACCTCTGGATCCGAGTCTACACAGATGGGTCAGCGCAAAATGCTGTTCGAAATGGAGGAGCATGTGCACATGTGGATTGGCGCCGCAGACAGCAGAGCACATACTCCAAGACTGCCCAAAATATAACATATATAGGCAAATCTGCTGGCCTAATGTGACGACAGTGGAAGATAAAACTATATGGACCGCTGAGTGAACTAAAAAAGACAGTTACATTCATACAAGAGACAACATTGCTGTTATAGACATATTTCAAGCGAACGAAAGAAGAAGAAAAAGAAATAGCCCTGCTATACGGATTTTAAAAAATGGACAGCAACTGAAAAAGTTACTAATAAACTACAAACATTCATAAATTGGCCTCTACTTAAAAGAGAAGGACTAAAATGGTATGACAAAATCACCAATGCCGTGCTCATGGTGATAAGCAGATTCCAATGAATGAAGAGGTGAACAAATGACACTGTCGCCGAATAGACCACACATTGAGAAAACATAACTAGAATAGTATAACTAAGAAGTCCTTTCTATGGAAACCACAGAGCAGAAAAAATAGAGGGGAACCCAAAATAAGCAGTAAAATGGAAACATCATCATCATCACGTGCACTACAGATAAGCGTGAGCGGTCATATTCCGCCATCTCACACGGTCACTAGAGTCGTGGTATAGCCATCCAGATATTTACTTCTCTGCTTTCCCCTTGTTCTGTTTCCCTCAATCTTGCCAGTTGTCACCAAGTTATTCAACTTATTTCTTCCCAGAACGTGATACAAAATATTGTGACTGTCTACGTCTAATCTCTCTAATCAGTTTACGGCTTTTATTTGTTTTCATTATAGACAGGTGAATAATATGGACATAACACATAAGGAGCTGCAAGAGATGGCCAAAGACATGAAGGTTTGATGTCAGTTACTTGAAGGTCTACTGTCCATTCGGGACAAAAGGTACAAGAAGAGTCGAAGACCATACTTGTCACCGTATACTTTATGTATGAAATACCACAACAGTGTTTCTTAACACCTACCTGCTCGGATCGTAGTTCCCGCTGCACGTTATCTACATAGTCCTGGCCTTTATACAAGATGTTGAACTTGCAGTGTGGGCGGTACTTGGCATGTTGGTAGGCTGGGATGTCGTCCGGTCGCCAAAATTTTAACCCCAGGCCGCAGTAGAAGCACCTCACACAGTCCATGTAACCTGGACATCATGAACATGGTGTATAACTGGGCAGTTCATTGTAGTTCAGATGATCTTTATTGCAGGTGTCAGGTCTTAGTCAGATATGACTCAGCTACGGTATGACAGTAGACCGTACTACCTGCTTTCTGTTAGCGCCGAATGTTGGGCGGCGGAGCGCAATTGGGAGGGTACATACAAGCCTTATCCTGGTGCGAGGAAATGCAACATAAAGACAAACTGTCATGGCAGGGCAAACCAGGCCCTAAGCCTTAGTTGGCAGCTGGTCTAGGATCGAAGCTCCGACAGGCGGACAGTTAGAGCATTGCTTTGTTCATTCGACAGCTTCTGCAGCTTGTCTTGTTCCAGATGTATTGGTGTTACCATTTCCCCTGGAATGAACTAGGTAGGCCGAGAGAGGGATCATGCTGCATGGGCAACATATGGTCTCTATATTTTAGCCCAGGCTTTGTGCTATGGAGAGGTATAACTCCATTTCTGGTCTTAACCGTCTCGGAATCAAAGCGAGAGGTAGCAGTTATGGGTTATAAGTCCTTGTCAATTGGCGTAGACATGGGGAGCCATGTGTTGCCCAGACGGTGGGAGACACCTTTGGGTGTCACAGATCAGCTACCGCCAGCCTCATGCTGGGCAGCCCCCGGCCAATTGGGTACTGATCCGCCACAGCCTACCTGCTTCAATGGGTGCTTGGGGCTAGGACAAAATCTGAATCGCAGACTAATAAAAACCGTTGCACCAGGTACTACTAAAAAGAAAAACCTCAAGCTACGGCTTGCAACTTGGAACCATGTGTCCAGGAAATTGCACTGCCCTGACGAATACTGACGATGTGAGAAAACCGGCTGTGATTGATGCCAAACTCAGTCTCTCAACATAGATATTGCTGGCCTGCAGGAGACTCGCGTCGCTGAGGAAGTGTAACTCAGGGAAAACGTTTACACTTTTTGAAAAGAAAAAAAAAGAAAGGTAGAGGGCAGGAAGTAAACAGACAACATGGAGTGGGCTTTGCCGTGAAGAATTCACTACTGTGATTGATTGAAATTTCAGCTGGTGGAAATGAAAGATTATTAACCCTGCGCTTGGCAACCACTTGTTTTGCCACCATTATCATTGCATATGCACCGACATTCACCTCTTCTGATGATGTGAACGATTCATTCTATAAGGAGTTAGACTCTGTGATCAAGGCATACCAAAATCTGACTAAATTTATATGTTCGGTGATTTTAATGCTCATATGGGCAAGGACTCGAGTTCATGGCCAGTGTGCCTTGGAAAATACAACATCGGTCACATGAATGACAATGGGCAACGGCTGCTGGAGCTTGCGCCAGAAACGACCTACGTATTACAAAATCCTTTTTTAAAACAAAAGAGCGGCATAAGGTCACATGGAAACATCCAAGATCCGGTCATTGGCATCAGCTAGTACTTCATCATCATACGGAGACAACATTTAGATTAAACATCATTAACCCATTAACCCTTATCGTTTCTTTACTTATTCAGTCAAGCGGAGAGCGGGGCGCAAGCCCCTCGCTTCTGGAGTTAAGCGGCAACCGGCGCTCGTCGTCGGCCGCGATCCGCTCTGAAGACACTTGTCCGGACACTTGTGATTGACAGATGTGCGAGCCCTCATGGTCCGGGCTCGTACAAGGCCCTCACCTGTGGGACATGGCTGAACGTCTCTAAGCCGGGTCCCTTGGGTGTCAGGGTCTGGCCATAACTCGCCACCGGCTCGTGGTGGTGAGGTCTCGGTGGATTGACGCTGAGCCGCCAGCGTCTGCAGCCTACCTTGTGCCAGACGTATTGGTTACCCATTCCTCTGGAATACACAAGACTAGGCCGAGGGAGGGGTCATGTCGTTTGGGCATCACATGATCTCTGAAGCTCTGCCCAGACATTGTGATGGAATATTGGCCACATTCCACTCACATACTTTAGTCTGTCAAGACTGCAAGGTGTCTACATTAACTCGAAGTTATCACAATGCTGATTGTGATACTGATAATTCTTTAGTTTCTGCAAGGATTGACTGAGACCAAAGAGAATCTACACAGCTAAACACAAATCTGGCCCCATGATTAATATTATTAACACCCAAGATCCTGATAAGTGCTTTGAATTCCAACAGCAACTTGAAGACGCTGTCACTGATACATCAGCAAATTGTACAGCAAGTATAATGTGGGATAAACTTAAGGAAACTCTTTATAAAACAGCGTAGGGGTTTATGGCACTGTGGATCTTAAGAGGCAGTGCTGGTTTGCGGCAAACAGCCAGACACTGCAGCCTTTGATTGATAGAGAAAAGATAGCTCTCTTAAAAAAGCAAGGAAAGAATAACGCGAAACATTCTCAGTGAGCTGAGTCAAGCTAGGAAGGATGTGCAAAAAACAGTGTGCAAACGACTATTGGATCAAGTTATGCGAGTACATTCAATATGCAAGTGATAAGGGAAACATCAGAAGCATGTATGATGGGATGAAACCGGCCTTTGGTCCAATGATCAAACGAAGTACAACACTGAAAATCTTGATTGGAGAAATCATAACTGATAAGAAACAGCAGATGGACAGATGGGTCGAGCACTATTTGGAGCTTTACTCAAACGAGAACAAACTAGCATATGATGCCCTCAACGCCATAGAGGCCCTGCCAACTCTTGACCACCTGGACACACTTCCCATCATAACAGAAGTTAAGTGTGATGTAAATGAACTTGCATCTTTCAAGGCTGCATGTAAGGATGGGATTCCAATAGATGTTACCAGGAGTGGACAAGGCACACTCACCTTACAGATCCAGCAGCTAATACAGCTATGCTGGCGAGAACAAATCCTCCGGGATTTTACAGATTTAAGCATCACAACACTGTACAAGAACAAGGGAGATCGAGATCGGAGCGACTGCAACAACTATAGGGGTTTCTCACTCCTGTGTATTGTTCGGAAAGTATTTGCCAGAATTGTTCTGCGCAGACTTCAAGTCCTAGGAGATCAAGTCTACCTTGAATCACAGTGTGGCTTTTGACGGAACCGGTCAACCACTGATATGATATTCTCATTGAAACAATGCAAGAAAAATTCCGTGAACAGAATCAATCACTGTTTATTGCCTTAATCGGCCTCACAAAAGCATTTGATTTTATCAGTAGTAAGAGTCTGTTCAAGGCACTAACGGAGATTGGCTGCCCACCAATTCTTCTGTCCATTGTGGAATCGTTCCACACAGGCATGAAGGTTATAATCAAGCTTGATGATGCAACTTCAGAAGAGTTGAAATCAAGAGTGGAGTTAAGCAAGGTTGTGTACTAGCTCCCACCCTGTTTTGGAATATACTTGTCACTTCTACTGAAATATGCCCTTTCGTGATCAGGATGATGGCATATACATTCACTCACGCTCAGATGGCGGCCTCTACAATGCTCAAAGATTGAAGGTCAAGAGCACAATTAGGAGGGTACTGATCAGAGAGTTGCTGTTTGCAGATGATGTTGCAATTACGACCCACTCTGAGGAAGAATTACAACGTTATCTGCATTATCCAATGTTTGTTCTGATTTTGGTTTACCAATTAGCAAAAACAAGACACAGGTTACGTCACAAGATGCACATGGGGTACCTTCGTTCTTTATTGATAACGCCGAATTGGAGATAGTAGACCATTTTACGTATTTAGGATCAAAGGTAAATAGCATATTATCCCTAGATCAGGAAAGCATTAGGATTGGATTAGCAACAATGGAAGGTTAACAAAAGGAGTCTGGGAGAACAGGAAGCTTACTGCCAAAACAAAAGTCCTTGTCTATCAAGCCTGTGTCCTTAATACTCTTCTTTATGGCAGTTAAGCCTGGTACCTTGCTTACACCAAGAGAAACGTTTAAACAGCTTTCATATGCGGTGTCTGCAAAGAATACCTGGTATTAAGTGGCAAGACAAAGTCACAATTACTGAAGTATTGGAAAGATCAGGCTGTGTAACGGTTTGTTCCATGCTTAGTCTTCGTAGACTTAGATGGATAGGGCACGTTAGAAGGATGACTGATGGCAGAATACCAAAGGAATTATGTTTTGGTGAATTACAGATTGGTAAGAGATCTCGGGGTCGGTCTCTACTATGATACAAAGATGTGTGTGAGTGGGACATGACTGATACAGGAATTGATAATGCATATTGGTAGCATGTCGCCGCCGAACGTGTTGCATGGAGGGCAAATATCATAAAGGGAATACAAAGGAGAAAATTATTGCAGACAGATCACACAACTGAGCTCGCGAAACGTAAGATGGTGCGTGATGGTGAAAATGGCCATGTGTTCACATGCATCCACTGCGGACACACATTTACAGCGAGAATAGGTCTGATCAGTCACATTCGCTACTGCTATGGGTTGTAGTTATTATGCCTCTTTGAAGCACAATGTAACAACAAACTATCGTCTGTTAAGACGGCAAGGTGCCAATGATCACCATTGCACTCCCGACACATCGGAAAGTGCTCTGATCTCCCTGAAATCAGACTCGACTTAAAGGTTCAATGCTCTTAAACTTTCTTTTATAACACATGATTAGTGGGTTTGCTCAACATGCCGGCTAGCTGGACATAAAAGTTGACTTCTCGTTCAGAAAACAAAGACAAACTAATTATCATCATGTGCCATGCCAATCAGCGTAGGTTGTTATGTTTCGCCATCTGACACGATCACCAGAATCGTGGATCAGCTCAGTGTTCTTGTCTCGACCATACCACGTGGCCAAGCCATCCAGATATTTACTTCTCTGCCTTCCCCATGTTCTCTTCCCCTCAATCTTGCCAGTTGTTACCAAGTTCTCCAATTTATTTCTTCTCATAAAAAACTGTCATGTCCTGCCAATATACTGTGTATGGCAGTGGGTTCTTGAGCATGGGGAATTAAGGCGGACTGGCTAGTGCAGTCGCCGCCAACTGTGCAGGCTAGAGTTTTCTTTTTTCCCCCGACAGAAAAAAAATACTCCACACCTTACTGAGGATTCGAACCCGGGTCTCCCGAATGAGAATCTAAAATTCTAGCCACACGGCCAGCTGCTCCTCCTTTCTTCTCATAACATGTCACCAAAAAATAAACAGAAAAGACTGTGATGAACTACGTCTAATTTCTCTAATCAGTTTACGATTTTCATTTGTTTCTTGTAGGACTTGGTCATTGGTTTTTCTGTCTGTCCATGGTATTCTGTGCATTCTCCTCAGAAACTACATTTCCACAACCTTCAGATGTTTTTTCAGTTTGTCTGCTCATTGTCCACGCTTCACATTCATACAAAAGCACAGGTTCTATGTTTAAACAGAACAGTAAATATAGACTGGGGCTGAATGCAACGCCCTGCAAAAGAACGTGCAATATTTTTTACCACTAACTACACTATTTAATGGCAAGCTCTTGCAGTCTGGTCAAAACTGCAGAATCACATCCATCCCTTGAGTTATTTACTCGTTCTGCCTCTCTGAGAGCGTTCAGGATGTCAGCCCCGTCCATTGCTCTCCCCCCCCCCACCCCCCCCCCCCCCACCCCAACAGTCACGCCCACAAGCCTATCTGCTTCTTTGCCTCCTCTCAAACCCGCGAACCCTGGCACACAAATGTGCCCTGCCAACTGGCGAAGGCGTTCTCCATAGCTCTCGGTCCGTGGAGTTCTAGGTAAACTCTTCTGGTGATATTCCTCCATGCCAGTTTCAGTGCATCCAGCATCATGTCTCTCTTCTGCCTCTTCCCCCCACTGATCTTTCCTGTTGTCACGATGTTTTCCAATACATTTCTTCCCATTACACAACCAAAGATTGCTGTTTGTCTCTTTCTTATAGTTGTATACACTGTTCTACTTTTATTAGCCTTTTCCAGGCTATTGTTAGTTACTCTGGCAGTCCAGGTTATTCCTAACATTCGCCCCAGGAACACATCTCCATTGCTTCCAAACTTTTCCTAATTTTTTTTTTCACGTTCCACGATTCATTGCTATACAGTAAGGCAGATTATACATAACATTTTAGCAGTCTCTTTCTTACATTCAATTATAGCGACTTATTGCATACGATACTTTCATTTTCTGAAATGCAGCTTTTTCCAGCCCTATTCTGCTCTTAATCTCTGTTATGCATCTTTCATCTGATGTTATGATATCCCTTAGGTATTTAAGTGTATCAGCTTGGTTAAATGTTATCTTTTCTATTTTTATATCACATTTTGGCATTATCTTATTCTTTTATATAGCCATTGTTTCTGTTTTCTTGATAAACAAGAAAAGTCCTTGTTTCCACTCGCTATTGTTACAATGTCCAATAGTTGTTATAGATCTTTTGCGTTTTCAGCTATCAAACCTGTCTTATCTACATAACGTAGATTGTTTATATTATAACCCTCAATTCATATTCTTGGCCTCTCTTTGATCTCTTTCTTGATTACTTCGCTATAGACACAGAAGAGATCCGGCGACAAAGCACATCCTTGTCTTACTCTTTGTTTTATCTGTTCATAATTGCGTTCTTTGTTTCCCATTTTAATTGCTGCTACTTGCTTCCAGCAAATATTCTTTATTATTCTGAAATTGTATCCATGAACTTTAATATCTTCCAACATTGCGATAACGTCATCATGTTTCATTTTATCAAAGCAATTAGTATAATCTATAAATCACAAGTATATGTACAACTGAAGTGATTCAGTGTCATGAGATGATTAATCGTATGAAGCGATTTCTCGTATCTACCGTGGACTTATATATCACTGAAATGTTGTCAGTACAAAATTGTGTCTTAATTAAAATATCAATACAGTAGTTTTCCCCAAGCAACCTGCTTTAATTGTATATATAATACAAAATGTCTGCTACCATATTAACAACTTTCAAGCTATAACTCTGAGACACTCTTACTTCCCATTTTCCGCCATCCATTTTTGTTTAGTTCAAACATATTTTTATGTGGCATTGAATCTATTAATGTTAGGGTCATTAAATTATGTAGGCCTGAATACAAAGAGGAATGGATGACCAGTTTTTTCCTCTGTTAGCGGACGACGAACCAAGGCGTCGATTCCTCGTCCGACCGCGTTCATAATATCAGTGCTGCCCCCTAGCGGCTTCACTAATATGTAAAACTTACCTGCATAGAAAAATCCGGCTGCAGCCAACACCTCAGGCGTATGTGAGTGTTGAGGACTCCAGACAGTAAAGGACCTCCTCCTGGCAGCCTCAATAGAAAAATGAGGATATGCAGCACTATCGAGACTGAGCAAAAGAGTATCTCCAACAGCTCCTTCAGCTGGAGCTTGACTTCTGTCTTCAGAACCAGCAGAGGTTGTATTTCCCGACCATACCGGCTGTCTAGTGGCAGACGTTAGAACCAAATGTGATCTGTCTGAATCAAATGTTTCCTCGCCGACAACACCCGATATGTGATTTAGCTCTGCTGGTAAACTGTTGGTGTCGCTAATGGAGGATTGCTCAAAAGGATGTCTCCCACCGGAACTATTTACTGAAAGCTCGTCATCACTACACGTATCTCCAACTGATTCGGTATAACCAAGAGCGTCTGATGCATACCCACTGCTATCGTCTTTGGTAAACTTGGTCAAATCAGAGACTGGGCTAGCTTTAAGAACATCGTTTGAAGCACCACTTCTAGAAGGATGAGCAACAGGAGACGGTGTTTCAAAAAGATAGGCTGTCAGACTTCCATTCTCAATGAAGTAATTCGTCAAGACATCCGGATTTAAATCCTGGACCCACAACGCTAAAGGCTTATTGGTTACATGACGAGTACACTGTGGGTGGTGAAAACTGTCGGCAGAGCTCTGTGAAAAGGCTTGAGACTCCTCAAATGTGATTCCACAGCCAAAACAAATAATTTGTTCTATCAGACTCTTGAAGTAAAACCCAGATTTTGCTAAGTTGGTAACCAAAATGCTGCCATCTTTAGGAAATTTATTAAAGCCAAAGGACGAAAGTCGAAAAACTTCAAAATCCATAAAAATATACAAACTGCTGGGAACAGCCAGTGGATCAAGATGAAATATCTGTATGTCATGTCGCCAAGGTATGTGTCTCCGGGGATCAAATTTCACACGTAATTTTAAAAAGTTGTCAAAATCTTGATCTCCCATTTTTATAGTGCCAAATCTGGACACTGTATGATCAGCAATTTCTACGGCGCCAAATGCGGACATTGTTTTGTGTGAATGAATGTCTTTCTCTTTTTGACAGCATCTTTCAGGATTAAGGCACGTACAGTACTTGTCAGACCTATCCCTTGCAGTTCTACTTCCCACTGCCTTCCTTACAATTTTTCTTAAATGTGTTTCAGTACATTCCTCGCCATTTTCTTCAAACTGATTGTCTGTATCATCTTGAAAGCCATTACTTTTACGGGGTACGCACTTAGTGTCTTCAGTACCGGAAAGGCCTTGATCTTCAGCAAAAAACTTTCTAGAAATACTAGCATTTAAAGAAAAGTGTTTAAACCACGAAAGCCAGTGTGATTTCTGATGAATTCCTTCAGGCTTTTCATTGTTCACATTCGAGTGATAGGGCATGTTTTCCATGTGCTGTTGCACACGTTTTGGATACATAATAATTGCGTTGCGATTATTTGTTATGTCTTTGTTGTTTATGACTTCTTCGGCAGCATTTTCAACTTTATCTCTCTTACAATCATCAACAGATTCAATCAAGTATTCAACACTCTCGGTTTCTGATGATTCATTATCTTTGTCAGAATCGGTATACTTGTCTGCAGCCAAAAGCCATTTGTCGCGCATGTTTTGTTCATAACTAGCCATACACTGATGCTTCAGTTTTGGTTGTGAGCAAATATCTGGCAACACAACCGTACATTTGTCTGTTAAGTTTGAATGACTTTTGTCTTGGGAATCAATACTGGACCTACAAGAAAGTTCAACAGCAGTTTTCCTATATAGTTCATCAACAGCAATTTCCCCCGAAAGTTCATTGTTTACAGTCTGTCTGGAGAGTTCACCGCTAACAGTTTTCCTAGAAAGTCCATCAATAGCAGTCTTCCCTAAAAGTTCGCCATCAAAAACTTTCCCACAAAGCTTATCAATGGCAGCAGAAAATTCCCTCAAAAATATTTCGTTTCCAGTTGTCATCAAATTTCGCACATTCTGTTTGGAACCGCCATCCTTTAATGTATCATAAATATCTTGATTGAAACTTGGCAATAATTGAATATATTCATCACCGGCTTTCAGGTACTCCTCTATGAGACAATTTTTTCCCAAAGCAATATCACCTGCATAGCCAGTGTCATATTCTAATATTCCAGCAAGCGGCGTCCCTGAATCAAGACGGTGTGTGCTCCCTTTTCTTGCTTCTTCAGCCCATGGAAATGACAGTGCTTTCCGCGAACAAGACATATCATCTGCATGTTCTGATGTATCATTGCTTAAGCTTGGCGACCCACTCCTAAAGATTGTTACCCTGCTGCTGGGACTTGACGACCTACTCCTAGAGCTTGGTGACCCATTCCTAGAGGTTGGTATTCCACTCCTAGACATTGGTGACCCACTCCTACGTCTCGGTGATCCACTCCTGGAACTTGGTGACCTATTTCTAGCTCTCGGAGTCCTACACTCAGAACTTGCTGAACCAGCTTCCTCGTTGTTATTTCCACATGTCTCTGTTTCTGTACATCGTCTGTTCAAATAAGAACAACCATCATTGGTTCTAGACGATATAACTGAAGATGGTGATGATTTAGTTTGCTGCAAACAAGAACTGTCGTCAGCGAAATTTGATAAGCCAATTCTACATAATGACGAACAATCCGAAGCCTGCTTGGCGAACCATTGGAAGTAATTTATAATTATCACGATGACATCATTTATTACAATGTAAGCCTCAATGCCCATAATGGGCTTACGAATAATGTTCTTCCTTCGAACATAACGGGCATGTTTTATTGAGATATCAATATAATAAACAAATATTGCTGGCTTCATCTCTCTATAAATTGTTTCGTAAATATGTTCCTCGCTTTCAAAAGCTTTTTGTTTTGTTTTGTTAGAGTTCCATTCCTCGGTGGGAGGCTTATCTAATTTAGGCATGTCTAAAACAATCTTATTTGCTGTTGCTGTTGTTCTGCGCGTTGTTTTTTGGCAGCTGTATGTAGTGTGATTAAGAAATATCAATGGATAAACTAGAGAATAGTTGCCTACTTTTGAATTGGCTTTGCCATACACCCAAAATACTTCCCTAAAATCTTCAATCTCAACTGCATTGGCAGAGCAGTCATAAAAAGTCCACTTCTATAGCTGCATGATCATTTACAGGTAGAGCTTATTGACAAACCATTAACACAGCTGTGTGGCAATCCCCTTCTTGAAAAGCCACTTCTACAATTGCAGGATAATGCACCCTGTGAAAAGCCACTTCTACATCTGCATGATAATCTACTTCCAGAGTTACTTGGTGTACCGCGCCTTGGAAAGACAACTTTTACGGCTCTGTAACAATCCACTTCTCGAAAATCCACTCCTAGATCTGCACGATAATTCCCTTATAGATTTAGTGGATAAACAACGCCTTGGAAAGTCAACTTTTACAGCTGCGCGATAATACACTCCTCAAAAAGCCACTTCTACATCTGCATGATAATTCACGTCTACAGTTAGTGGCTGAACCACACATTGGAAAGCCAATTTTACAACTGCATGATGATCCACTCCTCGAAAAGCCACGTCTACATCTGCATGATAATGCACTCTGAGAAAAGCCACTTCTACATCTGCATGACAATCCACACCTTGAAAGCAATTTTTACAACTGCATGATAGTGCACTCATTGGAAAGCCACTTCTACAGCTGCATGGCAATCCACTTTTAGAGCTTCTGGATTGAATTTGAAGAGAGATAAGAAACAAAGTGATACACATATATATCAATTGTTGGGGGAACCTTGAGGCATTCAAATATCATGATACATTAATACACATGTATTGGTGAGCACACAGCGCAGTAGAGTTAACAGAACATGTTATACAAATTTAAAAGTATCTTCATTTAGAGTAGATTTTCTCCTGGGTTCTGGAACTGTCTTGTGTGTCATATAGTCTGTATTATTCTCTTCTACTTCTACCAATGCCAGTCACAATCTTTAAATGTATTTGTAAAAAAAAATTAAGTAGTTGGGGAAAAAAACATCTAAATTCCCTGTAGCTTTGAATTCATATAGTCTACTGTGTTTTAGTCATTTCTATTCTCGTCTACTTCTGCGAGTGCCAATCACAGTACATGAATGCCTTTCTCAAGAAATAAAGCAGTCTGGACAAACTGTGAGAAACAAGCCTCATCAGACATCCTGTTGTGTCCAAAGAGGAATAATACCAAATACACAGTCTACAGACTCAACATTTATGGGTAATCACCTCGTTGGTCGTTCGGGTGTTCTCCACCCAACAGGGATCAACATTCAACATTACCTCAAATATACAATGTGTTTGTAAAGTCTCACTACACCTTGTATATAGAACTTTTTTTTAAAATGTAGTACATGACGTCATTAAAAATGTGCCCCACACTCCATTGTTAAACAATTGATTGATTGATTGATTGATTTAGGAACCAACATCACAGCATTCGGGGCATTCCTATAAGCGCTCCGTCCCCATCCTCAGAAGCCAGCGAAGAGTTCCAACCCCAATAGTACTAGTAGCAATCTGATTATATGTGCGTCTCGCCTTTTCTCTAAGCGTCGAGCATCGGCAAGATCCCCTCGTCACTCCACGCTGTCGCATTCTTGCCAGACCATGGTGCTCCTCCGAGGTGTACACGTGCTCCCACAAGGCCGCAACCACGTCTGCCTTATTATGCATCAATACTCCACCAAGTTTTGCAGAGGCAGCCAATCTTGCTGCCTGTTCATTCCCCAGCCCACCAGCACGCCCCGGAGAAAAGATCCAGACGATGCTTGCCACCCGTGACTTCCGAAGCGAAGCAAGCCACTTGGCACGAAGCTTGCCTGTCCTCACCCTACTCAGCATGCTTTCTGAGTCAGTTACAATCACGATGTGTGTGTGTAATCGTATTCTCCATCCAGCGGAAAGCTGCACTGACTGCCTCCACCTCCATTCTTAAGCTAGATGTTGTGGTATCATATCCCAGACTCTCCTGCACCAAACGACGACCTTTAGTCTTTGCCAAGAAACCCCAGGCACTTCTACTACCTCTCAACACCGAACCATCTGTGTAGATAATCACACACCCGGGCGAGCATTATCCTGAATTAGTTGCTGGATTTCCATTTCCGTGGCCCCTGCTGGCCACTCCCTGCTCAATGTGATTATAACTCTGTACAGGACTGACTGCTCCGCTGGCACTCTTGACCCACTCCTCTCCTCGCCTAATGTTCTCCAAGGGACACACCTGTCTGATCGTATCCTCCGCCTGAGCCATCCATGATTTCCCTCTTATCAGTTGCTGGCCCTTAACTGCGTTCAGCGCCTCATGCAACGGGTGATCTGTGTCAGCATCTACTCTGAGGTATGCCTTCGCCTGCATCACCTTGAGCCTACCAGCAACAGTCGGCAAACCAAGGATGTACCGCATACACACCACTGGGGTGTCTCTGGTGCATCCCAGAATGACCCGCATAGCCTTGTTCTTTATGCGCTCCAATCTCACCAGCTGACTCTTTGAGACAGTGAGCAGTCCTCGTCCATAATCAATCGCTGAGAGGATCAAGTGCTGGTATAGTCTGAAAAGCACTCTCTGCTCTATGTCCATTGCAGCCATAGTTTTAAGTGCGTTGGGTCCCTTTTGAGATCTTGTCACAACCGTCTCCACATGGTCCTTGAAGGACAGACTCCTGTCAAATGTGATTCCCAGATACTTCAGTTTGTTCTCTTTGCTGACGTTTCCACCATCTATCGTGAGGCTTGGGACATCAGCACTCACAATCCTGTTGTCCAGAGAGCACCACAAAACAGCTGCCTTTTCCGGGTGGATGACAGCACCCATTTCAGTGCACCAGTTAAACAATATGAATATGCAGCGAATGGATGTCGTCTGCTGAAGTAATTCTTTGCACCCCAAACAGTATGGTGTTATCACTGGATGAGAGCATTTACAGTCAAATCTCGGTTTTCGTCGATTTTTTTTTCCCCGTGAAAAATTTGTCTGTTTTCGTCGGTAGCCTCGTATTTCGTCGACATGCCCACCTGACCTCGCTGCTAATTTTGCGAAAATAAAGGGACCCACGCGTTCTTCTGCTCAGTTTGGCGTTGTTTTCCGTTGTGTGAGCATCACTTGCTTACAATAAAATACGAGAGCGGCGTTAAAATTGCTGAAATTGGCCGCATGTACGGGAATTCGCCAGTCACGATAAGTACCACTGTGGCGAAAAAGAAAGCAATAATGGAGGCTAATGTAGCTAAAGGCGTGAATGTGCTAACGAAACAGAGATCTCAAACAGTTGAAGGTGTCGAATAGTTATTATTTATTTGGATAAATCAAAAATAGTTAGATTGCGATTCTGTTTCGGAGGAAATCGTATGTGAAAATGCCAGACTGTTGTATGCCGATCTCATTAAGAAAATGCCTGGGACGAATGTTAGTTTACTTAGTGATCTTAAGGCCAGCAGAAGATGGTTTGAAAAATTCAACAGGCGCACAGGCACAGTGCAGTATTTACGTATAAGCTACACAAGCTATAACTTGGGGCCCCCAAGAAAGTGGGGGGCCCCAAAAAATATTGTTCGAGTGAGCAATTTGTCACTGACATAGAATATATGGACTTATAAAGGGCCCCATATGTCAAATAGCTTAGGGCCTTATCAAGTCTAAATCCGCCCCTGCACAGGTACACACATTGTTACTAGGCACGGCAAGTTTGGGGCCGAAAGATAGCATTAAACACTATATTTATTCTCTATACAATGTGATTTTGGTATGTATTTTCGAGTGTCTAGAACGAATTAATTGGATTTACATTGATTCATGTGGAAATAATTCCCTTCGTTTTCGTCGGTTTCGAATTTCGCCTATTGTTTTCGGATGGATTATAGACGAAAATCGAGGTTTGACTGTATTTGGTTGAACAAGTGCTTCGAAATGGCGGTCGATACACACGGAAATAACAACAGACACTTTGCAGAAGGTAATTGACAATATGAAAAGACGTGTACAGTCATATCTTGAAGCCCGTGGTGGACATTTCCAACACTTGTTATAATGAATACTTCATTATTACTGTCCAGCTTCCCCATAACAGCATTAGACCATAACAGTGACTATTGTACCTAATGTAATGAATTCTTTGCACATGTTATGTATGACGTCATGTACTTCATTCTTGAAATTTGACCTACATGCAAAGTGCAGTGAGACTTTACAAACACTCTGTATATGTTTTGTATGTATGTGTGTGTCATCGTCATCATCATCATCATGTGGTAGCCCCTTTGTCGAACGCCGCTCTCATCAAGACCTATCGAGAAAAAAAACACGTTTCTCGATCTCTGGCCAATTCCCCCGTCTCGTGCACCTCCATGGTCAAGGAGCCTGCACTGCCTCGTCCACCTCCGTGCTGGTTGAAGACCTGCCTCTTCTTTAAGGAACCACGCCTGAAATTACTGTTCTTTCCATGCCACTGTGACGTGTAATGTGGTCAAAGTACAAGGGGATATCATTAAGTAACAGGACATTTACGAGCCACTTTTTAATCAAACTTATTCGGTGCCATGAGATAATAAATCGTCTTATTCGAACTTCCCATGGGCGTATAAATCAAATTGTAGTTAAAATAGCAATACAGTCGTTTTCAGTATTACAACTCCCTTTAATTTGATATGTAATACATGTCTGCTACCATATTAACAAATTTTAAGTCATAACTGTGACACACCCCTACTTCCAATTTTTCGCTATTCATTTTTGTTTGGTGGAAACCTATTATTTTGTTTGGCACTGAATCTTTTAGCAATAGTGCGGATAATAAATTGTGCATGTGCTTTTGTTCAACATAGCACAAGCCTGGCAACACACTTAGTCCACTTTTATAAACGGTGGAAGACTCAACGTTGAACGTGCAATTGTCAATGGATTAGCAGTCAGAATGGTGAGGGACACAGGGACCTCCATTATTGGACTGGACAGAAAACTGGTGAAAGAGGAGGATTACACCAATAAGATCGAATTTAACTCAAGCAGAACTTAAGAAAGTTAAATTTGGTATTGAAAATTTTAGACGTATTAGTCCTTCATTTAGTGACAGCACAGCAATGATTAAACAATTTTTTGCGCCATACTTGGATAATGATAACGTAGATCACATACACGGATGTGCAGCTAGCGGATATGAGTCGAGCTCAGATGATGAGGAGTCATACAGAAAGAACAACAGGCAACAGCGTCGGGGGAAAAAGACAGCCAAACCACGACAAACAGATATGGCAGATATGGGTGCACGTCTCGGTGGATAATTAACCCAGGACATAAGTGACGATAGTAACAGTGTGTAAACATCAGCTATTCTAAAGGAAAGCCTGCTCAGATCGCATTACATTTAGATTTCATGGTGAAAGGAGGTATGGCAGTGTTGCCGGATTATTAGAAGATTAGCTGTGCCGTTGGAGGAAGAGGTTAGCCGTTCCTACGAACAGAACAAGGATGTAACGACAATACACTTTTGATATCAATACGTACATCTGTTTTGGGATCTTTTACACAAACCCATCAGGACCATAGAAGTATTTTCTACGAATCAACCAGATGTCTTGTTTGTTTGTACATCATTCAAGTTCAGTAAGCATGCACTGACAGGATTTTTTCTAACATGTCTGAATCCAACATCCATCGCTATCATGTGACAGTTTTAACTGCAAACTATAGCAAATGTATCCAGGGAACCCGTGATATTGTGTGGTGATTTGACGAAGGCTAATCGCACGGTATATAGACATTTTTCATTACAGAAAGCAGGTTGCAGCAGTGATCGGTGGTTTCCTGTATCCAAGAACTGACGTCCGCAGACGAGTGAGTCAGACAACAGCCAAGACCCGAAGAGGCGTATCATCCTGTCGGAAGAATGACATCAAGGTGACAGAGGACAGTATCTGAAGGAGCAAGTACTAGCATCTGGAGGTCACTACGAACAAGGACAGGAGCAGATACATATGGTGCTAATCCTTTTAGATTGTCGGTGTAACTTGATCTGTATCACGCATATTTATTATATTATTGTATATATATATATTGATAATAATATTGTTGTAATTTATTACACGATTTAATTTAGTGTACATTAAGTATGTCCACATTAGGTGAGTTTATTGCCTTAGGGGAAAAGTGCGGCTTAACTGGACCCGAACTAATAGCTTGGGCTGAGGCCAAGTTGTCCGATTTTCAAATACAAAAGAGGGAGGAGAGAGCAGCAGCTAGGGAGGCCAGAGAAGCACAAGAAGCAGCAGCTAAAGAGGCCAGAGAAGCACAAGAAGCAGCAGCTAAAGAGGCCAGAATTGCACAGGAAGCAGCAGCCAAGGAAGCTAAAGAAGCCAGAGAATTGGAAAAAGAAAGAATGTTGACTCTAGAAAAACAGAGAGAAAAAAAAATGGAATTACAGAAACAAAAGATGGAGAGAGAAATAGAACTGGAAAAACAAAAATTAGCTCTCCAGGAGAAAACACTTGAGTTTGAGCGGGACAAGTTAGCGGCCGAGCAAATATTAAAAGACAAAGAGGTTGAGGGAAATATTAAGGTAAAGATGTTGGAGATGGAGAAATAGGCAGAAATATCCAAGAATAAGTTGGCATGCAAAGCGCTGGATCCCGCCAAAAGATATCAAGGGATTATTAGAAATTTTTCCCAAGGAGATTCGATTTCTGCATGGCTGACTAATTGTGAAGTCCTCTTGTCTCATTACGAGGTACCGTCTGACCAATGGGGAGTATTACTTCATAGGCACTTGTCACGGGAGCCATTAAAGGTAATCGAGCTCATACCTGAACAACGACGCACAGATTACCAATACATGAAACAAAGATTATTAGCACATTTCTCATTGGACACTGCAGGTCTGCGTACAGCATACAAGACACTTGGACCTAAATCAAATCAAACTTTTCTAGATTTCGTTTCTAAAACGACATTACTGTTTGACAGGTGGCTGAAATCGGCTGAGGTAGGTAGGGATTTTGACAAAATTAGAGACCTGATGCTCAGGGATAACCTTATCTCCGCAGTACCACAAACAATGTCAACATTCCTTATAGAACAGAAGTGTGATTCAGTAGCAGAACTGGAAGCAAAGGGGGAGTCATTTTTCAACGCCCACAAGGACATTTTCGCAGAGACTACTCAGCCAGAACTGATCATAGGAGCATCCGCCAGAGTGTCTAGTCACAGATATGACAATTCGCATAACAAATTTCAAAGTCAGGACAAATACAGACAGAACAAACAATGGTCTAACACAAAAAAGGGTTTGACAGTCCAGTGTAGGTTTTGTCGACGCATGCACGGAACATCAGATATGTGTGATTCCAACCCGGAATATGAATCTTATATAAAAGAGCTAACTACAGAACGTAACCATAAATATACAGACTACACAAGCAACTTAAAATGCTTTGCGTGCAATAGTTTTGGTCATTTGGTCAAGTCATGTAGATTGCGACAGATGACTAAAAATGCATGTTTAGCCTATGTTATTTCAAGTAGCGACGACGAGGAACAGCAATACGAGAGCGCGTCTGGCAAGATCGATTTTGCTCTCTCTCTCTCTCTCTCTCTCTCTGTATCCATTATAATTGCTACTCCTCGCTGTTGTTTCTCTCCACCAGAATAGATTATTCTATATTCCTCAGATGTCATAATGCCCATTCCTGTCCATCTGGTCTCACATACACCTAACAGGTTAATATTTAATCTTCTCATTTCATTCTTAATGTTATCAAATTTTCCATCCCCAATCATAGTTCTTACATTCCAAGTTCCTACTTTCAATGTTGATATTCTTTTGCACTCAGTCGCCTGATGACGGTCTGGAGTCACCTGGTGCACATGACTACCCCTACCGGGCGAGGCTACTCCTATGGAGCACCCATTTACGCCGTTTCTCTGATTATCGATAAGACTGCAGTACATGATGTTCTTGGCATCTGTAAAGAAGGTAGTTTGCCATTGCTTTCCCTCCTAGCAGTGACCATACTAGTCGATGACCGTAGCCATTGTCTCCCAAAAAGGAGATCCTCTGCCTACCGTCGTGAAGCTGGAGACCATAACCTACTACTATCCGTCGGCTGCTCTTCAACTTCATCCACCACCTGCACCCATGGCTTCACGTAACCCTGATCGGGGGGCCAAACGGGTACTCCACCTTGCCCAAGGGTGTCCCGTAGGCTAGCGGGGGGAAGGAGGCACCTTACCTCTCCTTTTATAGGGGAACCCCTATCCCACCACCCAGAATCAATGGGTAGATAATGTAATATGTCGTTTTGACCTGTGCACTTACAAACAAACATAAGGAAAATACAATTTTTTGGACATGTTAGTTAGTTAGTTATCTGTTGGGGTATCACCCTTGCACTCCGGACATAACCATTGGTGTTCGGATCCCCCTCCCCCCAAACATATTGTCACGGAAAATAAACTTGTTAGTTGCGATTGATGACAAACAAGACCCGACATTAGTCTGCAAAAACAACCGACCTTTTGATGTTGTACAGACTGAGAAAAATACGTCGTTAAAACTGTCTACACACGATCGGCATTTCTAACTGAGAAACAAGATACGTCGCGTCAAAATGTCTACCCCTGGTCGGCGAATCTTTATGATGTGGGTTGTTCGAGAAACGAATAACAACGCCAAACGTCTGCCAAGGTGGTAGTAGCCTTTGAAGTGCTAGACGGAAAGTCTGGACAGACGCGGGATGGATTCTGTGATGTGGGGAATTCTGTGGTTCACAGACAGACTGGACTATTGATGTACGGGACAATGAATTTCCCCAAATGAAAGCAAATTTGACGGCGGATTGACTCCAGTTAGTCTAGAACAGGGGGAGGAAACCAGATTCTGGACGGATCAGCGTCTAGACTTTTTGGTGACGTCACTCCAGCCTAGTATAAAAAGCGTTGCGGTAAACAAGTGGAGTTAGTCGATCAAGATTTCTGAAGTGGGAAAGATCGGTGCAGTTTTCCGAGTTGTGCTCAATGAAAGAAACTAGGGTGTCAAATTGTTGATAGTTATCGACGGACATAGATCCAGTCTGTGATTGCCTAGTTTCGATTAGCAACCGGAAGAGGCATATGGTAGACTATTAATCATATCTAACTTAGAGTATGATTAGGAATAGAGTACAGCACTGTGCGGTGATATAATGTATTATAGGTGCGGTGATATAATGTATTATAGGTGTGGTGATATAATGTATTATGATTAGTGATAGAATGTTCTATAAGTGCGGTGCTATAAAGTATCATAGGAGCGTCGGCACTAGTATCCTATTGTGTGGCTTCAACTTGCTTGAGTGATATATCATTTTACTCAGGGAGTTGAGGACAATGTAGTGGAATAATAATTAGAGAGATTAAGGATGGTTGAGAGGGAGGAGAGGAATGTGAAATGGTAGGATCTTCCAGTAGGGCATCTGCTGGGTTTCTACCCGTTCCTTTATTCTTTCCTGGTGTTGCCATGTCTCAGATCATATGATGAGCTATTTGGCCGTATGACAGAGATCGGATCTCTGTTATAGATCTGAGTGCTGCTATTGGCCTACACTCACCTAATTCCGGCCAGGATTGAGTTGCCCTCACCATAGTATTCTCTATTCTACAGGTTCCATTTACAGGTCCACGTATGTGTGCTATGATTTTCAACAGTGAAGCTAACACATTTTAGAAGATGATGGCTCAGAATTTGAAGACAGAAGTTGCTGAGAGGCCGCTACATTGGGCTTATACCCAAGTTGGTTTGCGGGAACCTGGCTTCTGCTGAGCAGGACATGCTGATGAGATTTATGTTTAGCAAGTGATAGTTGTATCACTGAACAGTCAGAACATTGTAGATATACACTACTGATACCAGGAACATTCATACAAAATTTATACTGATACCTAGAACATTCAGAGTGTGGTGTTAATATGGGGAATCTGTAAAACCAGTGACACTAGATCCATTAAGATTTCCCCAGTAACAGTGACAATAGGGTTAGAATTTTCTGATTAACAATCAGTTAAATAACAGAGGAAATTCATAGTGTGAAGCAGATTGAAGACTCTCATTAGACAGTGTTTGTCATGGGTGTCCAAGCATCCTAGTGGTTCAAGAGACAACGGTGGAAGTCTTCACGTGACCGGAGAAGCATCACCTTGGTGAGGTTGCTTGTCTGGAATACATGGTGCTAGTGTGTTCTCAGCACAATGATGAGAATGACTATACTCCTGAACACTGATCTGAGTCTATATACAATTTAGAATGTACGTCACACATTCTACACTTTATACATACACACACACTTCTCCTACATATACTCTTTGCTTTAATAAATTTCTTGTTTTTATTTGTTGAAGCTAGAGTTGTCAAGTATGTTATGTTGGGGAAGAATGAGAGGGGGCATTATCCAGGGGTGAGCAAGAGTGAGAAGAAGGTATCTTCAGATTGAGGGAGTGTTGTGGACGGAGTCTGCTGGATATCTCCAGGATAGAGATATTGAATTAAAACAAATGTGGGTGTTGATTCTCCTCACTCCAGGGACGACACTAAAGTGGTAAAGAAGAACAAATAACTACTACGACATTCATTCTTTACACACACGACACATATGCATCATCGTCCGGCGACTAATAGTGCCAGTTTTGCAGTGGCTGACGAGGCCGCATGTTCTCCCGATGCCTCTCGTGTCTGGTTGTGCAAATTCTCACTCCCAAGACTCTCATACTGGACAACGGTTTAGATTCACTGGCGTCATAGCCCTCCGCTCTCCACATCTCTCTAATGGCATTAATGACATCAATACAATCCATGGGCTGGCCATGCAGGAGATGCAGAGTCAGCAAATTTATCAGCTTGTTCATTTCCCTGAACTCATACATGTCCTAGGACGAAGATGAAGGCGATTACAAATAGCATACCTACGCAGCGGTTCATTTTGGACATGTAAAGAGGCATAAATGTGTAAAAGAGATAACTATAAAGGACGGAGTACAGGAGAAGCGGAGAATAGGAATACGACAGTGTAGATGGTTTACGAAATGATAGCTAATTCACAATTGATAGCAACAGAGACAGGACATCTGCCTGATGACAGAGAGACATTTTGAAAGACTTTTGGGTGACAAGATCCTGCACAGGACAGGACAATGGTTGATGATCCCAGGCACCTTGCCGTCTTGACAGACGATAGTTTGTTAAATTGTGCTTCAAAAAAGGCATAATAACTACAACCAGAACGTGGGTGGAGTTATACCTCTCCACTGAAAACAGTCAGGGCTGAATATCAGAGACCGTGTAGCATGAGCACCCTCTCTCTCTCTCTCTCTCTCTCTCTCTCTCTCTCTCTCTCTCTCTCTCTCTCTCTCTGCTTGCCTAGTTTACTCCAGAGGAAAGGTAACATCAATAAATCTGGAACAAGACAGGCTTCAGGGGCTGCCAGA
This sequence comes from Cepaea hortensis, assembly GCA_963921405.1. Lineage (NCBI taxonomy): Eukaryota > Metazoa > Mollusca > Gastropoda > Stylommatophora > Helicidae > Cepaea > Cepaea hortensis. Next base: position 330,789,557 of record OY992876.1, on the reverse strand, counting down.
TCATCAAAGCAATGCTCTAACTATTCACTTGTTGGAGCTTCGATCCTAGACCAGTTGCCGACCAAGGCTTAGGGCCTGGTCTGTCCTGTTATGACATTTAGTCGTTAGGTTGCATGCATTACCTCGCACCAGGATAAGTCTTGTAATCTCCAAATTACGCTTCTCCACCCGAAGTCGTTGGCAGAATGGGGGGTGTCTGATTTGGTGAGTGCTGCCCACCATTCGGCGCTGACAGAAAGCAAGTAGTACCGTCTATTGTCGTACAGTAGCTTAGTTATATCTTGATCGTGATAATAAAATATATAACCTAACAGTAGAACAGTAGCACAAGAAAGCAACACCCCAATTAATTCAAGAAGTGATAACCTCGTTAAGCGGAGTAAGACTACTGTTTGACCGTGAGAATACAAGTGCAAAATCAATGAGTGGTTATTAGTGTATTTCAGATGCTGCATGGCCAACATGGTCTCTACAATTCAGCTCAGGTTTTGTGCTGTGCAGAGGTATAACTTCATCCCTGGTCTTGCAAAGATTATAAATGGAATAAAGGCATAAAGAGGAAATTATTGCAGACAAGTCAAAAGACACAGGAGAAAATTATTGCAGACAGGTCATACACTGAGCGTATGAGACGTCAGATGGTGCGTGATGGGAAAATGACCACGTGTTCACATATATTTATTGTGGACGAACATTTACCGAGCGAATTGGCCTGATCAGTCACATTTGCTACCGCCATGAGTTGTATTTATTATGCATTTAAAAAAAAATAATAATGTAACAAACCATCGTCTATTAAGACAGCAAGGTGCCAGCAATATTAGTGTCTTCCAGATGGAGTTATTGTGGTTAAAACCAGAGTCAAATCAGCAAACAAATACAAACGTACAAGCATACACATCAACAGCCAGCAGTAGTGAGCAGTGTTGCCATTTTGACGCTTTTCGCACCAAATTTAGTGCTTTTTCAAGTCATTCAGTGCCAAAATGTTGCAATTAGCGCGGCCGCGCTAATTTGGTGCTTCGCAATATTTTTTGGGTGCTTTTTGGGGGTAGGTAAAACTTACTTTAAAAATCATTTTGGGAACACTAAAAAGCCGAATTTGAACTTAAGCGAGGGAATAAAACAGTCTTGGTACATTACCGCGCAATACTCACGTAATTTAACTCCCTTTAATACGATTTAGTTGAAGTGAGTGACTGCACCGCGCAGGCAATATGCTATGCGTTAAGAGATTGTTTAAACAAGAATGGACTTGAGTTGCAAAGACTAGTTGCACTCGGCACTGACAATGCATTTGTCATGACAGGTGTAAACAATGGAGTATATACAAAATTAAAATCCGTAGTTCCTCATCTGGTACTAGTTAGGTGTGTATGTCATTCCCTTCAGCTGGCAGTGTCACAGACTGCAGCTGCTTGTCTGCCCAGGAACACGGAGTTCATGATAAGAGAAACATATGACTGGTTTTCTCACTTAAGTCTTCGTCAAGCAAAGTACATGGAGCTTTTTGCTTCAATAAATGATGGATAACATCCGCTGAAGGTTGTTCAATTAAGCCAGACACGATGGATGTCCATTCAATCTACCATTGTTAGAATATTGCAGCAGTGGGTCGAGCTCAGAACTCATTTTGATATAGCAAGAGTCAACGAGCGCTGTTATACAGCAAAACTTCTAAATTCTATGTTTAGCGACATGAAAAGCAATGTGTATCTCATATTTCTCAAGCATATTCTCGGAGAAGTTCAAAGTGTGAATAAGAAATTCGAAGCAGATATACAGGATCCAACAAAACTACTCAGCGATCTTGTCCAACTTACTGATTCTATCAGTTCAAAGATAGCTATTCCTGGGAATAAAATAACAGAAAGTGATGCTATTCAAGATTATTTAGATCAGGGGTGGCCAACCTTTTCAGCAGGCGGGCCAAATTTCAGAAATATTATTTCCTGCCGGGCCACGCACCTAATTTAAAAAAAAAAAAAATTAAAGTAAACAAGCAAGCATGCTACAGCTTCGACCACATCGTCGCTTCCCACTCCGCGGGCCACAACATGACTCCTGGCGGGCCGCATGCGGCCCGCGGGCCTCGTGTTGGCCACCCCTGATTTAGATCCTAATCCCAATCTAGGTTATGAGTTTGAGAAAGAAATAGCAGACTACTAGGTTCCTGGTGAGAAAGAAATTCTTGGAAGGTGCATACAGTTGTTAATAGAGCTATTGACACAGCTGCGTTTACGTTTGCCGGATAGCGTTCGAGTGTTGCAGTCCATGTCATGTCTTAGTGGAAGTGAATGTCTACAGCCAATGACGCCCTGTATATTGGATCTTGCTAAAATGTTTGTAGAAGATGCAGCTACTCTCACCCGCATCGATTTCCAGTGGAGAAAACTTCATCATATGCAGTGGACACAGACCTCTGACATACTTGGACTGTGGGCAGAAATAGCCTCATACAGTGATGCCACCGGTGAAAATCCTTTCCAAGATCTTACAGATTTAGCTTTAACTGTGCTCATTTTACCTCATTCTAATGCAGACGCGGAGAGTATTTTCAGTCAGATGGGAGTTATAAAATCAAAATTGCGGAACAGACTGAGCATCAAGAGTTTGACAGCTGTTTTGACTATTAGATATGGAATGAAAAGATATGGCAAATGCTGTCATGATTAAAAACTACCTAAGGATATTCTACGAAAATTTGGATCACAGGAGGCATATACGCGTTTCTTTCAATCATCGTCATCATCATCATCATCATCGCAGGAGCAAAAAAAAAAAAATGTTTTGCATATCCTTTACAGGACATCGCTGTCAACATCAGCATCTTTCAGCTGATTGTTGATTTTTTTGGCAAGATTACGCTCAGTAGTTTGCCATTGCTTTCTGAGCGGCCGGCTCACATACCCCGTAAGTTACCGACGCGATTCGAACCACTGCTGATTCTCACCGTCGTCACGTTACTTACGAGAGTATACGAGATTACGGAGAAAAGTCTCTAACCTCTAGGCCAGGAAGCCGGCTCGCAGGAGTAAACCCAGCAGGAAATAGCTACAGAAACTGAAGAGGAGTTGTCTGACTGGGATTTGGCAGATCTGGAGTAAACTTCATTCTAATATTCAGTGATAATAATAAATTATAATGTGCTACTTCATAACATTTTGAATGAATACCGCCAGTGCTTGGTGTAGTGCTTTCCCACAAAATATTATTGCAATCTAGTGCTTTTTTGGCTAGAGAGTAGTTCTGATTGGGATTTGGCGGATCTGAAATAAACTTCATTGTAATATGAAGTGTTAATAATAAATTATAATGTGCTACCTTGTTATATTTGTAACAAAAACAGTTGGTGCTTTTTTTTTTTTTTTTTTTTTTTGGTGCTTTCCAAAAAAGTTTGGTGCTTTTATAGGTCGATTTTGGTGCTTTTTTTTTTTTTTTTTAATCAAAGGGAGATGCCAACACTGGTAGTGAAGAGGAAATGTGTGGATTTTATGATGAAATAAAAATTGCGACCTCCCAAACCAAATCTAAAATGTTCCATTTCCTTTACGGGACACAACCATAAACCCACGGTTGATTTTATGCGCAATTTAAGTTCAATTGTTTGCAACTTAATGCCGGTGTGTTGGTTGTGCTTCACTGACTTCACAAAGGCTTTCGATAAAGTAAGACATGTCAACAAGATGACGATGCTTGCAGATCTACAAATTGATGGGGAAAATTGAATACTTGTTTTAAAAATATATTGGAAACAACAAGCAGCCATAATGACTGATAATGAAGTAGGTCAATATCAGCCTAATTGAAAGGTGTGCGACAGGGATGTGTAATGTCTCTAGACCTTATGTTCTCTATACAGTGAAAATATTTTTAGAAATTTAGAGGATATGAGATGAATCACCATTGGGGGACATAACACCAACAAAATTAGATATGCGGATGATAGAATATTGATTGCAGACAATTAACAGGATCTGCAACATTTAGTAGATGCGGTTATTGTACACATTGAACAACTAGGGTTAGAATTAAATTGTAAGAAGACGCAGATTATGGCTGTCACTAGGAAAAACGAAATACCACAATGTAATATACGGGTTAACAAGTGAATCGGTACAATATAACATCTGATGGGATGTGCCTTGAAGAGTTTAAAACAAGAATCACTTTTGTGAATGTAGCCTTTTGTCAGATGGAAAACATACTGACCAATAAAAAGATGTCAATTGAAACGAGAAAAAGAGTGTTGAAGTGCTACATAGAACCTATACTTTTGTATGGATGTGAAACGTGGAAAATGAGCGGACAGGTTGAAAAACGTCTAATTTCAGTGGAGATGTAGTTACTAAGAAAAATGCAAAGAATACAATGGACAGACTTAAAAACCAATGAACAAGACCTACAAAAAGCCAATGAGAACCGTAAACTGATTAGAGACATTAATAGTCAATAATTTGACAGGTTATAAGAAGAAATACGTTAGATAACTTGGTGACAACTGGCAAGATTGAGGGGGAAAAGAACAGGGGGGAAGGTAGAGAAGTAAATACCTGGATGGCTTGGCCACGTGGCATGGTCGATCAAGAACGTGGAGCCGATCCACGAGTCTGGTGATTGCGCGAAATGGCGAAAAATGATAGCCTACGCTTATCGGCTTGGCACATGATGACTGAACGCCCTACCTCGCCATCAGCACACCTGAAGTGTAAGAACAAGGGCCTGTACTAATTAACACTCGCCGTAGAGCTTGGAATCCCGCACAAGAAAATAAAGCACAGGTGAATACTTACGTATATAATTTGTGACGGAGGAGAGCCTTACAGTTGTCAATATGTCTACCACACGTATGTCGTTGGCCTTGCGGCGTTGAACACTCCATTTCATTTATGTCAAAATCGTGCTTTGATGTAGTTATCTATCAAACTTATAGCAGAACTGGGACCCTAACCACATACTGTTTATTAATTTTTTTATGTTGCGCTCGCTCGCTTTGAACTCAAACGCAGTCCACACACATTACTTCTAACAGCAGTGGACTGAATTTTGCTTGTGGGTTAGCTTTCCCTATTACCAGTGCTCCTCGCCATCAGGCAAACCCACTCCGATTTTATAGGTACTTGTAATTTACGTCCCCAAGTCAATGACATGAGTCAACATTTCAGTCCAACTGTCCAGTGTAGGGGTTGAACCCCTCACCTCGGAATCAGCACACTGGATGTTTAAGGACGCGCGTTCTTATCAATTCGGCCATGCTTACCTCCGGATTATTATTAATAATAGTAATAATACTTTAGTGTACGATTTAGAAGGTGGAATTGCAATTGTTCATATTTCTACTTAATACACAAAGTTGACCGAGCAGCTTTGAGCATTTTGCTTGATGTGTGAGTAGAATACCTTTATCGATCTTGGTTCTGACTAAAATATCGGGAACTCCCATTTCAACAAAATTCTTGGAATAAGAAATTGAAGAGAAAACCCTGACAGCATGACTAACCAATACATGGTTGGTACACCTGGCTAAACAACATACCAGACAACTTTACACACAGGTTTTAAGACATATAATTTCAGTGAAGATGCGATTAGTAAGGAAAATGCAAAGAATGCCATGGAGAGACAGAAAAACCTATGAGCAAATCCTACAAGAAGGCAATGAGAACCTAAACTGATTGGAGAAATTAGACGTAGACAGTCAACAATTTTTGACACGTTAGAAGAAGAAATAAATTAGATAACTTTGTGACAACTGGCAAGATTGAGGGGAAAAGAACAAGGCGAAGGCAGAGAAGTAAATATCTGGATGGCTTGGCCACGTGGCATGGTCGAGACAAGAACACGGAGCTGATCCATGACTCAAGAGAGTGCGAAATGGCACTTTCAACATGGCGATAAGTGACCTAAATGTCAAGATAGAATGGGATAACACTGGTTTTGGCGAGATCATCGAAAAACATGGACTATGGGTAATTAATTAACTTAGTCATTTCTTTTGGGCTGCTCGTGCCTCTTCTACCGCTGATCTTTTTAGCTTCACGGTGTTATCCAACGGCTTTGTTTTCATTATTTGTTCACAGAATGCTGTTTGTCTGTTTCTTATCGTTGTTTTCAATGTTCTACTTTCCTTAGCCTCTTCCGGGCAATCGGTGTTAGTTACTCTGCCAGACATCATCAACAGCAGCGTTTGTGTTGACAGCGATGTCCTGTAAATAGGATATGCAAAGGGGGGAAAAAAGAAAGAAAAAAAAGTAGACGTTTGACTGTTCGTAAATAAATAAATGCACATGTATTGTCTGGCGCTCATTGAAGTTGAAGAGATTAGAAGGCACTTTTTTTTTTTATTTGCATATCCTATTTACCGGTCATCGATGTCAACACCAGCATTTTACTGCTGTTGCTGACGTATTGGCAAGTTTTACTTTCAGTAGTTTGCCATTGCTTTCTGAACAACCGGTTCCCGTATCAACATGGGACCCATGTTATATCTAACTAATAGTGTTTATAATCTAGAAATATTATGTGTACCGTAGAGTATCAAACTCAGGACAAAAACACATTCTAGGCATTTTCTCAAGGTGGGAACAGACCCTGATTCATACTTCATAGTAAAGAACTAGTGTCTGTCAATTTCATATTCATATGAATAAAAACTTCTATGCATTGTGAAATATATCTCACTATTTATGCTTAGAAATCTGCAAATAATCTATGTACTATAGAAAGGAAGTTTTATCCATGCGGAGACATACAAATGATTACGCCTATTCCGGACTCTTAGTCAGGGGATAAAATGCTTGCCACATCATAATCTGTAACTTGGAACTATAGTGTTAAATTTTAGTACCATCCTTTTGTTAACAGATTAGTAACCACTCCATATGAGGGTGAACATATAATCATTTCATAAAATAGTGTTAGGGACATGCCATGTTTGAATATAAATTCATGAACAATTAAAGTAAACGCGTGAAGTAAATGCATGTTCGGATAGGATTCAATCCCCATCGCCTCACCGTAGTAGAAACAGAAGCGAAGATTGAGGTGAATAAATTGCTTGCAATATTCAGAATACTGGACCATGCGGCATAAGTTATTCTAATAAATACCCTCCGAATAATAGCAGTCATTGACAAAATATATCACAGCGGCTACTATCCTCATCTGCGGTACGCGGTGGGGAAAAACAATATATGTTTTAGTTATGGATTAACCCCTGAAGAAAATTCAAAACCATTGGCTCCGGCATTAAATTTTATGATTAAATTATTATGTATGATTATCATGTACTTAATATCAGAGAAATGTACATGTATGCTTTTTTTGGTATGAGAATTTTCTCTGTTCTGATTGTTACTTTTTACTGTGGGAATATACATTTTAATGTTGCACCTTGGGATTAGAGGATGTTGATGTAAGAATCCATGTGTATGTCAGTACTTAAGAAGCCAATGTTGAATAGTCTTGACCTAGTGATGATTATAGTGCCGAAAGGAAGACGCGGCATTAGAAACCACAGGGATTCTGTAAAGGCTATTCCCTTCAAGTAATGAGAGAGACAATATCAACATGTTGGATGGACAGAATGACTTCACCCATCCAATAGTCCCAGTAACAACAGAACAAAATATAAGTGAGAAAATACCTTACTCACTATGAAGAGTCAGAATGGCTCTACTCAGCAATGAGGGACAGTGGAACGTGGACACCCACTCCTTCCCCCTTCTCCCCTTGTTGTTTTGTATTTGTGTTTGTAATTGTGTTGTAAACCTTTTACCATAACACAGTAGGTTAATGCTCGTGTTGTATTCTTGTCATCCCTTTTCTATAGAAGAGAAGCAGGTGGTGGTTGAATGTGGTGGGACTATATCACTACACCTGGATCCTGGGTCAACAGCCAGAAAGTGAATGTCCTAACCATAGTCTGCATCTAGAAATACCCATGGACTGCTGCGCTCAATAGCTCCATAGCGAGCAACAGATAAATTAGAAGACAAATGACTGGGTGAGTGATTAAGTCCTATTTTAGTAGGAATATCCAGGATGGACTTCAAGATCTAATAATCTACAAAGATGAAGATCATAAGAGTACTGACAACAGCGTATCGTTTGCGTTACTTCTGAGAAGTATCACCTATGGCCTCATCATTCAACCAAGTCAGTGAAACTGGGACAATCCTTCTAGCAAGTTACTAAAACTAACAACAGTGAGTAACCTTCCACTGTTGGTTGGATTACCAAGTTAATATCCACAATGGATAAGTCTTCGAAAGAACATCTCACAGCTGCAACGGTCAAACATAAGGTTCCAGCCATGCAACCCCAAGTTCTAGCTATGAACACCAACTCAAAATGGGAGAAGACACTGAACCACATAAGCCAATACAACCAAGGTACAAACTTAATATCATCTGAAACATAACTACGAAACCAGATTACCTCAAGGTTCCAAACCCTGAACACCATCAGATAAAAGATCATATGAAAGCAACTAAATGCCTCTACATCAGCAACAAGAGGAATCATCCAATTGTTTGCAAACCTGTTACTGTGCTGGATTTATTCATCTGTGGATATATGTAGGTATAGATCAATTGTGGCCCTAGTCACAGATACTACCATGAGATGCATCTCAGTCAATTAAAGTTCTACACTGGACTAGATAACAACGACTAATTCCTTGCCGGTCCAATGTCAGCCTAAATGCCATGGGTTATAGACTCGCGACTAGGTGGGTGAAACCTTAGTGTAAGCCAATTTGGTAGTCGGATATTATAAGCCGAGAAGCTGAATGGACGTCAACTTTTCATCAGACCTGATGATAAAGGGAATTACCTTCTGCAAAGCTTAAGTGGAACTCCTGAAGTATGACCAACCGGAGGCACCAAATTTCACAAACAGGGCACCGAGCCTAAGGCAACAGAGTATTCGTGATTCTAGCCCCAAACGGAGGGGATATATGGTGTGTGATTTTTCAATTCCTGGATTATGGAGTATAAAATAGTCACCAGCCAATTACCAGTGGATAAATATTAGGAACATAACTGAGTGCATTAATTCGGTACCCAGATAATGGGAAAAGGATCTAATCGACAGCAGCAAAGATGAACCCTTAACCGCACACCAGGAGAAAAATGACTCTATTAGTTTAATACAAAAGGCTGTTTATGTGTTGGTTGTTTTTTTCTGAAGGTAACAGGTCAGTAGTTTTTTTCCAATGGTATATAGATGGTATAGTATTTTGACACCAGCTCATTATTTTTTTTAATGAGAACATTGTAAACGGTGTCAGAACCAAATGTTTATATGTTGGGGTTCTAAGTACTTTGATCATTATTTGCCTTAATTATGAGGGAAAATGAAAGTAGACCCAATTTGTGGTTGTTGTGATGTTTGTAATAACATTGTTGTTGTTTTTTTGCTGGGGTCACTGGGTACTATATTGTAACAATGCAACTAATTCCCATGCCTGTCTGAAAATGCATAGTGTTTATTACACCTACATATGTAACTGCAGATCTTGAGTTAATACCTGAACTGTTTGTCCAAAAGTGTTGTGTACATCAAGTAAATGTGGTGTCCAACAAGTGGTTGTTTATATGTTGTGAGCAATCAATATCCTCCTAGCACTATAGTTAATTAAAAGGGTGATGAAGTGGGAAGGGAAACCTACACACAGATGCCATTGTTTCAAGGATTGAACTCTTTTCTCCTGGGATTTGTGGTAAATATCCCTGATCACCCTGCATTCTAACCAGTGACCAGAGAATCAATAACACCCCCTAGACATCTTAACAATATTCTCAGGAATTAAAATCCACATCCCACACAGACCATGGTGATACATTTGCTCCTCCGAGGTGTACACGTGCTCCCACAAGGCCTGTTCATTCCCCCAGCACACCAGCATGCCCCGGAGTATATATCCAGACGATGCTACCACCCGTGACTTCCGAAGCGAAGCAAGCCACTCGGCACGAAGCTTGCCTGTCCTCACCCTACTCAGCATGCTTTCTGGGTCAGTTACAATCACGATATGTGTGTGTATCGTATTCTCCATCCAGCGGAAAGCTGCACTGACTGCCTCCACCTCCATTCTTAAGCATCATCCACCGAGTGGCGATTGGGCTAAAAAAATATGATAGAGACGATATTTCTACGCTGTGTGCTCGAGCCAACGATTTTTACACTCAGCCCGGGGGTGAGGGTGGGAAAAACACACCAGACACTATTTCCTTTATGAGTTCACATGGGGCAAGGGTGAGCGTTTCGTGTGGTTTTTCCGCTGGCACTGGAATGGAGCAATTATGGACGACTTATTGCTGTGACGTTGGAACCGTATGACTGCGACAACTACACACGCCAGCGGATGAATACAGATGCCTTTATGAAAACAATGACTATATTTGATCCGCAAATATTTTGCGTTATACTCTTCGCTGGCTGTTGAAGATGAGGACGGAGCACGTATGGCAATTGTTGTTGCTGTTTTGTTCGCTTGCCTTGAACTCAAGCATAGTCCATACATGCGCTACTACTTCTGGTGCACTGGGCTGGCTTTTGTGTGTGGATTAGCTTTCTCTATTAACAGTGTCCGTCGCCATCAAGCGAATCCACTCCGATTTCAGAGGTACTTGTAAATCATGTCCCCAAGTCAAGGACGAAAAGTCATTTTAGGCCAACGGACCGGTGTAGGGGTTGACTCCGCTACCTAGACACAAGCACACCAGACGTTTAACTGATCAATTGTCATGGGATGATTAGTCGACTTAAGCGACTTCCCGTATCTGTCATGGGCTTATATATCGCCGAAGTGTTATAATACAACATGTCTGCTACCATATTAACAACTTTAAAGTCATAACTGTGACTCTATGACACACCACTACTTCCCAATTTCTGGCATCCATTTTCGTTTGGTTCAAACCTGATTTTGTTTGCTACAGAATCTATTAAGAACGAGCGATCTTAATGATTCGGCCGTGCTGACCTCTACGTATGGGAATACTCTTAGTGCTGTGACGTCAGCTCTTGACTCAACTCGACTCGAGTGTTACGTCATTTTATTTCGGTACTTCCACATTTGCGATGCCTGCTTAACGTCATCACCCCTACCCGTTCCCACCTTTATGTTTTCGAAATGTCCCAGATATACAAGTGACCTGTGAATGTGTGTGGTAACGTCTATAAATAATCTGTCGACATAATGCATGTAGGCGCGCGCGTTAGTGTTGTTGAATTGTCACATACACGTGACCTGTGAATGTGTGTGATAATGTCTATAAATAATCTATTATTCATAATGCATACAGGCGAGCGCATTAGTGTTGTTGTTGTTGTTAAAGCGTCAAATACAAGTGGCATGTGAATGTGTGTGATAATGTCTATGAATAATATATCATTAATAATGCATACAGGCGAGCGCGTTAATGTTAAAATGGCACATACAAGTGACCTGTGAATGTGTGGTAATATCTATACATAATATATCATTCATAATGTGTGTGGTAATATCTTCGATTATAGATTAGGACTGCTCACTGTCTCAGAGAGTCAGCTGGTGAAGTTAGAGCGCATACAGAACGAAGCTATGCGGGTCATTCTGGGATGCACCAGAGACACCCCAGTAGTGTGTATGCGTTACATCCTTGGTCTGCCTACTGTTGCTGGTAGGCTCAAGGTGATGCAGGCGAAGGCATACCTCAGAGTAGCTGCAGACACAGACCACCCACTGCATGAGGCGCTGGACGCAGTTAATGGTCAGCGACTGATAAGAGGGAAATCATGGATGGCTCAGACGGATGATACAATCAGACAGGTGTGCCCCTTGGAGTACATTAGGCGTGGAGAGAAGTGGGTCAGAGTGCCAGCGGAGTAGTCAGACTTGTGCAGAGTTATAATCACATTAAGCCGGGAGTGCAGTGAGTGACCAGCAGGGGCTACGGAAGTGGAAATCCAGCAACTAATTCAGGACAATGCTCACTCGGGTGATGTGATTATCTACACACATGGTTCGGTGTCAAGAGGTGAGAGAAGTGGCTGGGGGTTCATAGCTAAATCTAATGGTCGACGTTTGGTGCAGGAGAGCCTGGCATATGATACCACAACATCTATCTTAAGCATGGAGGTGGAGGCAGTCACTGCGGCTCTCCGCTGGGTGGAGAATACGACACACACATCGTGATTGTAACTGACTCAGAAAGCATGCTGACGAGAGTGAGGACGGGCAGGCTTCGTGTGGAGTGGCTTGCTTCGCTTCGGAGGGAACGGGTGACAAGCATCGCCTGGATCTTTTCTCCGGGGCATGCCGGTGTGCTGGGAAATGAACAGTCGGACAGATTGGCTGGCTCTGCAGAACTTGGAGGAGTATTGATACATGACAAGGCAGACGTGGTTGCGACCTTGTGGGAGCACGTGTACACCTCGGAGGAGCAAATGGATTACCATGGTCTGGCAAGGAGACAGCGAGGGGTGACGAGGGGATCTGGCCGACGCTCAACGCTCAGAGGAAAGGCGAGACGTACATATAGTCAGATTGCTACTGGTACTTTTGGTGTTGGAACTCTTCGCTGGCTGCTGAGGATGGGGACGGAGCGCTTATGGGAATGCCCCGAATGCTGTGATGTCGATTCCTAAATCAATCAATCAATCAATTAATCAATCAATCTATAAATAATATTAGGAGCGTTCATTTGAAATCAGTTCGTGCCGCACCGCGCGTAATTGCGTACGTTCAACATGAACATGTCATAGTCATGTGATAAGTACTGACCAATGAATAAAATAGCACGTGCTTATCGTCCCAGGATGCATAGGTTCTGTTTCTGACCGTTGAGAAAATGGCCGGGTTGGTCCAAAATCCACCCAAAGAAGCTCAAGGAGCGGTGGTTCAGTTTCTTTCATTTGAAGGATGTCGACCAGTGGACATTCATCGAAGAATGCAGGCAGCGTACGGTAACAAATGTGTGTCGAAGACAACAGTGACAGACTGGGCACGAATGTTTCGGAAAGGAAGTCAGTTCACGACAGATCTTCGATGGCCGGGTCAAGCGCATATTGTTGCAACAGAAAAAAAAAACATCCCCAAAAATTGATGCAGCAGTACAGATGAACCGTTGTCGAAGCATACTTTCGATAGCGAAAGAATTTGATGTGTCAACTGGGGCAATTCAAAAGGTCGTTCGTAAGAAACTGCAATATCGGAAGGTGTGTTCACAGTGGGTACCACGGATGTTGACCGACCACCAAAAAAGAGGAACGCATGGGATGATGTTTGAACCACTTGCTGCATTACAGAGTGGAGGTTGATGCATTTCTCTTCCGCATAGTGGCAGGCGATGAATCATGGTGTCACCACGTTTAGCCTGGCAGCAAAAGAGAGAGCAAACCATGGAAGCATGCTGGATCACCAAAAGCCAAAGAATTCGAGTTACAGGTTTCCGCTGGTAAGGTTATGCTGAGCGCATTGTTTGACTATTAAGGGCTATAGTTGGCCGACTTTAAAGAATCTGGTGTCAACATCAACTCTACCCACTACTAGCAAACACTAGACAGGCTGCAAAAGGCCATCAAGAATAAACGACCTGGCATGCTTTCTCGCGGTGTGATTTTGTTGTACGATAATGCTCGTCCACATGTCGCAAAGATTGTGCAGGAAGCATTAGCTCGGAAGAAGTGGGAAATTCTGTAACATCCAGCCTATAGTCCTGATTCGTCATCATGTGATTTTCTTTCCTTCGGACCTCTAAACTAAGCTCTCAATGGGCAATGATTTCACACAGATGCAGACATAATGAACGCGGTAAACACTTGGTTCGGTGAGCAACCACAATCCTTTTTTGCGGACGGCATTCGCCGCCTACCTAGGCAATGGGATGCTTGCCTGAATGCCTACGGCGACTTCTTATGGCCAACCCATGGTGCATAATTCATTCAAAATGAATGCTTTGTTTAATTCTACCACATCTGTTAATGTTTCTTTCATGCTGTTGTAATAAAGCCATTGGAACGGGTTTCAAATGAACGACCCTTATATATCATTGATAATGCATACAGGCCGTCGCATTATTGTTGTTGTTGTTGTCGTCGTTGAAATGTCACCTGTGACTGTGTGTGCTAACGTTTATAAACAATCTATCATTCAGTGTGTGGTAATGTCCATAAACATTCTATCATTCATAATGTGTGTGATAACGTCTGTAAACAATCTATCATTCATAATGTGTGTGATAACGTCTGTAAACAATCTATCATTCATAATGTGTGTGGTAACGTCTATAAACAATCTGTCATTCATAATGTGTGTGATAACGTCTGTAAACAATCTGTCATTCATAATGTGTGTGGTAATGTCTATAAACAATATGTCATTCATAATGTGTGTGATAACGTCTGTAAACAATCTATCATTCATAATGTGTGTGGTAACGTCTATAAACAATCTGTCATTCATAATGTGTGTGATAACGTCTGTAAACAATCTATCATTCATAATGTGTGTGATAACGTCTGTAAACAATCTATCATTCATAATGTGTGTGATAACGTCTGTAAACAATCTATCATTCATAATGTGTGTGGTAACGTCTATAAATAATCTGTCATTCATAATGTGTGTGGTAACGTCTATAAACAATCTGTCATTCATAATGTGTGTGGTAATGTCTATAAATAATATATCATTCATAATGCATACAGGCGGGCGCGTTAGTGTTGTTGATAGAGAACTACGCAGGTAATGTCATGAGCGCGATGGTTCGACGTCTGCACTCGTCGCCCGTCAACAGAGTGAACGACTGGCCACCTACTCTTCCGTGCATTCAGGCCTTCACAATGTGATGGTCCCATCACATCACAGATTTATAGCAGATTTCTGCTTCGGGACATACTTTTGAATTCATATAATATCTTTACAGGTATATACCAATTCGCCGTAACTTTATTTAAATACGTATATTAAACCTATAATTCATATACTATATCTACAAGTTTATCTTCGTTCCCTTTTACTTCCTTTAAATATATATTTTAAATGTATAATTCACTTCTACAAGCTCGTCAATGCTCCGTTTTCGCTCAAACTTTATTTAACAACGTACTTTAAACGTATAGTTCATATACTATTTCTACAAGCTTGTTAACGCTTTTGTTAGCGCAAACTTTACTCAAATGCATATTTTAAACGTATAATTCATAATATTTAACTTACCAGTATGAAGGTGTTACAGGAAATGATGTGGTGAATAATAAATCGCAGTTGTTAGATTCAAAATGCCCAAACTTACTTGGCATGCTTATAACAAAATATGTTGTGGTCAGTGTGCGCAGTGTCCTTTCCTATGTATCCACTGGACACTTATAGTATGGTTTTATGTGTAATTGCTCACATTTGTCCATACTGTATTTATAAACAAATATTCATCCCTTATCTATTGCAGCGTTACTTAATTTCGGAGCAGTTCTTATTGCAGTATGATTGTGGTAACTGCAAACTTTACAGCTAATTAACAGATTCATTTTTGGCGAAATATCTGTCATTTTTAGATTAACTATTTTTACAGAGAATTTGATATTTATTTCTGTCTTTACTCCTCTATAATTGCCCATCAGTAAAGGTTCTTTTAATTCTTGAGCTGTTGCCACATGATTGCAGCTGTGCTCTCACTAAGTTGAGTCAGAATAACTAACACTGACATGACAGTTTGCCAGCCTTCATTATGGGAAATCCCGATCTATAAACAGCTATTACGAAATACGTTTTCGGGGTAAAATGATTACCGGCTAGAATGTTCTAGGTCCATGCCGAAAATATACTCATGATTATAAACATTACAATAAAAATGTCAAAACTGTATGAAAGACAATTGTAAAATCCATGCATTTTGAAATAGCAAAGCATACGTTGAAATCTGGACAATCTCATCTCGTCTTGTTGCTATTGTATAGGGTGTATTTTTAATGACTGCAGTGTTTGAAAATATTGCCAGTCCAAGTTTTGTATTCACCCTCTGTAAAGTTCATGCAACATACTAGGTAAATGCAAAACTTGGACCGGCAGAAATTTCACACACTGCACAGTCATTAAAAATACACCCTGTAGAGAGTATACGAGATTACGGAGAAAAGTTGCTAACCTCTAGCCAGAAAGCCGGCATATATATATATATATATATTTTTCCCCCTGCGTTTCCATCTTGTTTCGGGATATTGCAGTCAACACCAGCATCTCTCAGCTGTATGTTGATTCCTAGGCTAGATTACGCTCATCAGCACGCCACGACTTTCTGAGCGACCGGCTCCATACTCACTGGCGCGACTTGAACCACTTCTAATTCTCGTGCGCTCACGTAAACCACGAGAGTATTCGGGATTAACGGAGAATGCTGCTAACTCCTCGGCCAGGGAGCCGGCTATATATATATATATATATATATATATATATATATATATATATATATATATATATATATATATATATATATATATAATGTATCCTAATGATAACCCAAAATGTCAAAAGTATTGAACAGAAGATGATGATGCTAAATTCTACTACAACTATGTTTCGAATGCTGTATTCGGCGAACAATAAACGATTACTACTACTACTACTACTACTAATACTACTACTACTACTAACTACTACAGGTACTACTACTACTGCGGCTGCGTGTGCTGCTGCTGCTACAACAACTACTGCTACAACTACTACTGCTGCTACCATTAGTACTATCACTACATGTCTCAAGTGTTAATGTATCCACGCACAAAACATGTTTTTAAAAGCCATGACAGTTCTTGTAATCTGTTTGTTGTGATGTTAGATAAACTTTTCATTTACAAGCGTAGCTGAAGCAATCAATTATACATTACTCCTACATGTCACGACCCGAAATATGCACCTAAAAACGATCTTGTGCAAAGGTGGTGTTTGAACAGGCTATACTACAGATGTATTGCTCTAGGGTCGATTGACTGATTGATTAGAGAAGAAACGGCTGCAGAAGGATATAACTCATTAAACCAAGTTAGTTTGTTGCATATCCATTACTGGACGTTGCAGTTAACACCAGCATTGTTTACTGTTGTGATCTCTTGGCACTTTTTGCCATTGCTTTCTGAACAACCGGCACTCATACTATTTCGTTAAAAAAAAAAACAACGCAACGCTGTATGCTGCCGAATATCGCGCAGATGTCTTTCGAAGGCGGGATCACGAACTGTGTCCGTAACTCCATCGCCACGGTGCAGGCAACTGATTAAGTACCATGGGATAATTAATCGTCTTAAGAGACTTCTCGTAACTGCCATGGGCTTGTATAAAGTCGTTTTCCATATGGAGTTCCCCTTTAATTTCATATATAATACAATCGTTTGCTACCATACTAACTATTTAAAGCGTGAACTGTGACACACCCCTACTTCCCATTTTCCACCTTGGATTTTTGTGTGGCCAAAACCTACTTATTGTTTGTCAGTTAAACTGATAACAATACAAAGAATGAAAACAATTAGGTGTCTGTGGCTTCTGCGAAAACGTGAGACATAATAAAAGGCACAAGCCTTCCTAGAAAAGGAGCATATGCAATGGCCTAACAGTTTAGTTTAGTCGACGGATCAACATCACGGCACACGGGTTCAACCCATAAGTGCTCTATTCTACTCCTAACTCAAGCCTGAGTCCGGAGAATCTCAGCTCAGTGCACAAACTCCGTAGCACCGGCGAGGCTCCTGAAATACTCTGGGTAGATTTTTAACTCGAAATTTTGTCTGGGCAACGCCGTTAGGATAGTCTTTTTCCATTTCCAACTGCCAAGGAATTTTTTACGTGCGCAACAATACACACGGGCGTCCGATCTCCAAGCGACTAGCGGACATTTTGTTACTAGAAGTCCACGTGAAAAAATCCCGGCCCTCACCGGAGCTTGAACCAGGGGACCTCCAGCACTCGAGAGGGACACCATACCTCGAGACCACTCAGCGACCCCCCCCCCCTCCCATGGCCTAACAAGAGATGAGAGGAATCACCATTGGGGAGGGGGGCGTAACATCAATAACATTAGATATGCGGATGATACAGTGTTGATTGCAGACAATGAGCTGGATCTGCAGCATTTAGTAGATGCGGTTGTTGTACACAGTGAACAACTAAACTGTAAGAAGGCACAGATTATGGTCGTCACTAGGAAGAAGGAAATACTACAATGTAATATACAAGTAAATGAGGATATTCTTCAACAAGTGAATCGGTACTATTATCTTGGAACAGTCATAACATCTGATGGGAGATGCCTTGAAGAGGTTAGAATAAAAATCACCATGGCGAAGGTAGCTTTTTACAAGAAAGAAAACATACTGACCAATAAAATGATGTCATTTGCAACGAGAAAAAGAGTGTTGAAGTGCTACACAGAACCTGTACTTCTGTATGGAAACATCTGATGGCTGTGGAAATGTGGTTTCTGAGAAACATGCAAAGAATACCATGGAGAGGCAGAAAAACCAATGACCAAGCCCTACAAGAAACAAATGAAAACCGTAAACAGATTGGAGAAATTAGACGTAGACAGTCAAAATTTGTTGGATACGTTATGAGAATAAATAAATTGGAGAACTTGATGACAACTAGCAAAATTGAGGAGAAAAAAACAGGGGGAAGGCAGAGAAGTAAATACTTGAATGGCTTGACCACGTGGCATTTGCTTGAGACAAGAACACTGAGATGATCCATGACTCTGATGATCGTGTGAGATGGCGACACATGACCGCCTATGTTTATCGGCATGGCACATGATGATGATGAATGTTTGTCATAAATATTTGTTTCTGTTTACGTTTTAATTTTTAATTAAATGTTCTAATTGCATGTTTTCCTTCAGATCTGTTTGTGTGTTTCCTAATCAAGATCAATCAGATCGAAACATCGATTCGTTGTGTTGGAACTTATTTTTACGTTGTTATTATCACTGCTATTTTCCACACTGTGATTTCCATTTGCCGGATTTGCGTTCGTTGTAAGGTATGCACACCATGTTTGTATTTATTATATCTCACATATTTTTCAAGAGATTCCTGGGAGTCGTCCCTGGAGCAACGGGGTTCGTGCTTTGTGCGGCGCTTTCGGCGGGTCGCCTTGAGGAAAGAGACCGAGCCATGTGGGATAAAATCCGGGTCATTGAAGTCTTCTGGTGACTGCCGCTTCCATCGACGATAAACTGTATTTTTCGTGGAGGACTGTTGTGTTGGCATTCTGGCGGCAACATTATGCACAGTGTACCTGTGCGGGCTGTTGGCTTGTGGAGACTCCAGTCTGTTCCACTTTTCACATTGGGCAGTGATAAGCATTGAGTATTCACTGGCACAGGAACGGAGCATAATGGGGACGACCCGTTGCCGTGAAGTTGGAACCGCGACTAACTAACTATATCTCACTTTTTCGCAGGAGTCGCAAATACCACAATGTTTTCATATTGACTGATTAATTACCTGACTGATCAGAATCAACGCCATTGCACCCGGGAGTTCATCGTCTTCCACTATTGCCGTCAAGCGTCGTGGGGATGAATACGCGGCGTTCCAGCGCGAGATGCGTAGAACTGGATAGTGTCATTTCGTGTGATTGTACAATGTTTTTGATGTCGTCAATCCATTTTCTTCTCGAACTTCCTCTTGCTCTCGTCGCAGGTGATCTTTGATGTAGGGCCAGTGCTGGTAGTTGATGGTGTTGCATTCTAACGACATGGCTAATCCATTTGATCTGTCTTTCGATAAATTGGCACAAAGTGTTGATCCCACTGTCTGTCCGATAACAACATGTCTTACTCGTTCTCGGGTAGTTAAGCTGGCAGTTCTTCTCAGGCATCTCATCTCACAGGTGTTGATTTTGCGTAAGAGGGATTTGTATAATGTCCAAGTTTGAGATTGGTAGCATATGGTTCGTGTGAATATGCTGTTTATTATCTGTCGTTTTGCGGACATAGGTATGTTTGGATGTTTCAGTATGGGTGATGGTTGATATATAAGTGCACTTACTTTTTGATATCTGATCTCGATTTCTCTATCCAATCTGTCATCTTCTGTGATCATACTTCCAAAATATTTTAATTCTTTAACTTTGTGGTATATTTTTTCGCAAGCCGTCATTGTCGCTGTGAATATTCCCCGCAATACCATTCAAGATTACCACCGCAACAGTGCTGGTTTTTTCACTTCTAAAATCCTAATTTTACAATAACAGACTCAGTTTCGTCGTGATAGCCAATAACTTGGACGGGAAAAGCTAACATAAAAATAGCAACGACCGGTTCACGGCCTCATTGTGCGTACCACAAACTCGTCGTCACTAGAAGAAGGCCGACTGTGACTGCTGGAAATTGTAGCCTCAAAAATCTCTACGAACGCAAGATAGAAAATCAAGTCGATAGAGAAAAGAAGCCCCAACAAACCAGCAGCCAGTGTATTTAGAAACCCAACCAAATCTAGGACCTGACATCTTGGTGTTGACATGTGGTGTTGGAGCCATTCAAAAAGAATGAAGGTAAACACAATAATATATTTTATATTACGCTAGTCAGTAATCCCTTTCTAAGAAGAAGCCGGTGAGTCAATGTGTTGTAAACCACGTGATTAGACCTTAAGAAAGTAATTTAGTAGAAACTAAATATTATATTCAGTTATCATAGTCATGGATAAACTGTACATTAGGATAAACCACAGTGAGTTTTCTTTTTCTCCCAGTTAAACTATTTAATTTAATGTGTAAGCGTTAGACCTAGGTTGTACATTTGATTTCTTAAGTAGGTACTTCAATTTTAATGCACCGCAAACAAAGAAGAATCCCTTCGAGCCTCATTTGCATCGGTCCGGCAATTATTTTCCGGTTTAGTGTTCGGTGGACTGCTAGACCGATCGATGGATGTTTTTAAGTTTTTGGGCCCGTAGGGCCCTCACTGTCAACGACAGTCCACCGAACACTAAACCGGAAAATAATTGCCGGACCGATGCAAATGAGGCTCGAAGGGATTCTTCTTTGTTGCGGTGAATTAAAATTGAAGTACCCTTAAGTAGTTAAACTCAATCAGCAGTGATTTAGAAGTCGGTGAGTAACTTAAGATTTAGAAGGATAAGAATACTTAGTGCAGTGGTAGGAAAACTATTTTAAATGTGCAAACACTGGTAAGACAAATTAGTGTAATGTGTAATAGTTAAGTAGATTTTTTGTTTTACATGAGCACATGAGAAGTCAAGTAGTTTTTGTCCATGAGCACAAGGGAGCCAAATAGATTTCCTTAGAGATCATGATGAACATGTGGAATAAATATTTGTGAGCCACATAATAATGCTTAATCAACCGCCATGCAAGAACGGTTAGGATTCATAATGAATGAATGTGGATTGGGTATATCACATAAATCTATGTAATTGATGAGAGTATGCTTGTGGTGATTCATGTGTGATTTCATTATTGTTAAACAGATGTGAATGTACCATTTGTGAACCACATAAGTATAACTAATTATTATCCAGGAAAATATTATAATTTCTGATGAATGATGGTGGAATGATTGAGATTCCATTGTAATGTCATTGTTGTTGAATCTGTGAATGTATTCTTTGTAAAGCACATACATATGCTTAATTTCATCCATACATGTATGATTGTGTCTGATGAATGATTGTGAAACATTTAAAGTTATCATTGGGAAATCACATAAGTATAATTACTCATCTTACATGCAAGTATGAGAATGATTTATGATGAATGAGTGTGAATGAGTGAAGAAAAGTGACATGCTAAGAAGGAGTATAAGCTAGCAATCAATCTCATGACAGAAGGCAACTTTGATGTGCAATGTCCTGTCTATCCTGTCATGTTCAGCATAACCCATAACTAATTAATAATTTAGTGCACTCCGACGCTTGACACCACTTTGTATTATATATCACCCATGTTACCAGCATCTAGTTTTGTGTATGAAGTAAGACCCCACTTTGTATTTCATATCACTCATGTTACGACATATGGTCTAGTGTCCTGAGGATTGTAATGATAATGAGGATGATGATTATAATAACAATGATGATGATGATGATTGTAATGAAGATGATGATTGTAATGATAATGATGATGATGATGATGATGATGATGATGATGATGATGAATGAGGTAGAGTCATCTTACATCCATGAGAAGAGGAGGGAAGATAACTTCTCCCTTGAAACATTTAATTAAGAAGAATGCACCTGAATACTATACAAGAACTGATACCATGATGTACTTATATTGTTTATAAGCAAATACTCATTGCAATGGGGAATGATTTAAAACCCCTTAATGTATGAGGCCCTTTTCCTTTAATGGAAGAAGATGTAGAGAAAATAACTAGGTACAGAAGAGGATGGTGAACATAGTTGTCAAATTCCAAATCAATCAAGGTATTACTCAACCTGGAGACTATGATGACAGGCATTGGTGAAGATGAAACTGCACATCTGCTAGTCTAAACCTTGAACACCTTATAATGGAAAATTGGATGGAGAGCAACCACTTCTGTTGGTGATAACTAATTGAGAACACCAAGACCATCGTTCTTCTATGTTTATTTTTCTCTAGAAACAAGAATTCCTTTTATTGATTTCACTTTTTGAGTTCTTAGGAGTTTACATCATTTCATTTCTGTCACATTGAGGATGTGATTAGATGTATGTTGATTGCTGAAATTTCAGGTAGTAGCTAGACCCATCTAGATGCACCTGACTTTGGTGATAGAAGCAACTTTGCTAAATGAAGCTCTGTGAGAGAGTGGGGCAGAAACCTATCCACCTGCAAAAGTTCCATTTCCCTTAGAGGAGGTAAATTTTCTTTAGCATAATTTGCCTGACAAATGGAAAACCCCAGAGCCAACTAAACTATTCTACCAATCTGGAAAGAACAACACACTGAAGCTTAACATATATCACAGCGACTGCTTGGAGCAGGAATCCATAACCCACAATGCAAGGGAGTCCAGATCAATTTTTCTGTTTCAGATTTACTACCACAGAGGATCTGCAGGAAAATTACCTGAGAAATTGGACAATAGCCTGTAGTATTGGTCATCCATGAGGAGGGGAGTGTCGTGAAATCACTGTAACTTAACACTCAGATGATAAAAATACCAAAGACAGTTTGATTCGCAACTACAAGTTGTTTACTACGGGGAGTCGGTGAGATCAAACAGTGGAGTCGTCTTTGAAAGTCGCCACAAGACAGCAAATTGTAGGCTTGTTATTGTGACCCGATTAGGAGAATGCAGGAAACTCGCTAGCTTGTTTTGGTTGTTGAAACAAGAGAGACCATTTTTGCATTGATTAAACAAAAGGGGAGAGAAGATTTCTGAAATGGATAGTCTACCCCTGGAACCATTTGATGAAGGAAACAGGCTACCTTGTTTTGGTTGTTGAAACACGGGGAACCACTTTTGCATTGATTAAACAAAAGGGGATTGAAGATTTCTGAAATCGATAGTCTGCCCCTGGAACCATCTGATGTGTTGACATCAAAGACTTCACTAGAACATCCAAGGCTCTTGACAAAAACATGACTTGTTTACTGTTAGTGTAGACAAGAAAGTTGACTTGAGCTGACGTGTTTCTGTACCGCTGTTAGAAATTCGGAGAGCATCTACTGTGTTAGATTTAATTAAAGATTAACTAACATGTGTCTTTATGGCAAATTGTAGAGGCCATCCAGGAGTGATGCGGTGTTGCATAAGGTATTACCTATAGTGTATTTAGGCCTAATTAATATAGGCAGAAGCCTTGTTAAAACTAGCTAGGGTGAGGAAATGATTGGCTCTGTTAGTTGAGAATAGAGTAGTGAAGTGTGAATTAGCTCTGCTAGTGAGAATAGTGTAGTGGGGTGATATTTGGAGAGATTAAGGATGGGTTGGGAGATGGGGGAAGTGTCCAATAGTGGGATTTTTCAGTGGGGTGTCCACTGGGGTTATGCACTCTGTTTATTGGTCTTTCCTTGTCATAGCCTAATTCGGACCTAGGTGATGAGCTAATCTGCTCTATGACAGAGTTAGTTCGCTGATAAAAATTCTGAGCGAGGCCGTAGGCATACACTCAGCTGGTAGGATCAGTGATGAGTGCTCTCACCAGGTGTCTTATTTCTCTAACAGTTCCCTGCCAGTTACGAAGAAGCTCTACACGAGTTTTGAAGAAATTTTACACCGATTGGGAAGAACACCAGTTGAACAGTAAATGTTTTCTTACGGAAAATGAATAACGTCCAAGAAGAAAGGTTGTTCAATAATGTTTGGGCTGGGGCCATGATCAGGAGGGTCCACCGGAACAGGTCTCAGATGGGCGAAACCATTTAACGATTCCAGTGTGTTAAGGTTCACCTAGGATGGGTGTTGTTTGTTGATACACCACACATCATACGAACAATAGTAACTACACGAGAACTTTAAATGTAACATTCACATGGTGTGGTAGATTCCAGTGAAAACATTACAGGGGACATGGTAATTTAGACGCTATAGACAATAGATAGGATCAAGTCTATTACCAACAACAGTGATACTTATTTTCCCAGTACAGGGATTTGTACATTTTAGGAACTATAGGAACTTATAATGTGCAGTGTGCAAACGGTCCCTGATCGGTGGTAACTTATAGACTGTATCGATTACGGATGATCATTCGCATGGATTACCAGGTAGCTACAGAAGAAAGTCAGTGTCGGACAGGAGAGATACATCACCGGGTGAGGTTGTCTTGTGCTGACCTAACGTCCTGTGGTGTGTCCTTGCAAAGATGAACTGACTGGGCTATTGATCTGAGGGTCCGATTCTACACACATTATAGAACACGTCACACATTCTTCACATACATTACACTTTTCTTTTAATAAATTAATTGTTATTAATTTTTAGAAGCTAGAGTTGTTGAGTATGTTGCGTTGGGGAAGAATGAGAGGGGGCATGATACAACAGTGATAGAGAGAGAGAAAGAGGTGTCCATAAACTGACAGAGTTTTGTAGACGGATTCTAGGGGTTTCTCCAGGATAATGAAAAGGGGTTTAAATAAAATGTGGGTGTTGATTCCTCTCACTCCAGGGACAACACTTTAAACGGTGACACGACAGGGAGTTTCACTGATGGAGATATATAATTAAGTGTAGAGATCTTGGTGTAAATGAATTTCTGTTTTTGTTTTTTTTTCATGAAGATGTATTGAATTGAATATTGTTTTGAAATCATTACCGTTCATTACTAACTGTATAGTTAATAAATGATGAAAAAAGAGGTCATTTACTCTCGTGAGTGTAATTTTTACTTGTCATAGTCAATTAGTTTAATTAAAACAACCCTATATAAAATTAGGCTAACTGAGAGAGGAGAGGCAAGGAATCACCAAAAGGATATTTTGGGTATTGAAGGAAAACCTTTTAATTGTTTTCCTAGAGGTATTCCTTGGTTTTCTGAGACTCTATTTATGGACTCAAGCAACTGAGCCATTAAAGGTTAACATAATTAAACGGGCAGGATCACATTGGGAACGAGGAATTTGTGTGTCCTCTATCTCTTTGGGGTTGACCCAATCAAATACACCCGACAAACTTGTTTCAGAGATATGCTATTTAGCTGTATACTTCGTGGCCCAGGAGATATGCTAACTTGCATTACATCGGTTTTGGCTATATTTATACTCATATTGTATCTGCTCATGTTGAACTCAGCTTATTAATATGATTTTGCAGTCTGCCCTCGTCGCTATAAAACAGGCACTGATCGTCTGCAAATCGAAGCTCGTGTATTGCGTGTGGATCTGTTTCTTCTGAAGTAAAGAGTTCCAAATTTTCTGACTCTGTTCTGCCAAGGGTTGCTTCTTTAGATATTCTGTCTATGCAGATATTAAAAAGCAGAAGAGAAAGCACACATCCCTGTCTCACTCCTGTATTGACTTTGAACATATCTGATATACCTTCTTGTGTTCTTACTGCACATATAATCCACGCTCAAACTGTTCTCCGAGGACAAAGGCCAGACGGACACATAATCAGACCTCAACTGGCACCGTTAGACTTTTCCCCGGATGTAAAGATGAGAAGAGGGGCGGCTGGCCGAGTGGCTAAGAATGCCTGGTTCTCCGGGTTCGAATCCTCTGTAAGATGTGGATTTTTTTTTAATGTCGGGGGCGGAAAGAAAAACCCTAACCTGCACAGTTCGCGGAGACTACACTAGCCAGGCGGCCTTAATTCCTCAGGCTCAAGATTCCCCCCCCCCCCTATCCTACATCGCAAGGTAATCTGGTCAGTAGATGACAGTTTGACTGTAAAGATGAAAAAGGAGCGCATATGGGAATGCCCTGAGTGCTGTGATGTTGGGTCGTGACTTTATTCAACTTAGCTCAACGAAAATGACATCATTATTTTAAAAAATTCAACAGTAGTTCTATAAACTACTGCAAATGCTATCCTGTGACCTAAAGACTAATAGTCTATAAAATTACTTTGCGGCTGTTTGGAGAAATCTATTGACAGAGGAAAACATGGACGATTAATTACATGCCTTCAAGATATAGGAGTAGACAGAAAGGACATCAGACTTATTAGTAACTTGTATTGGGAACAAGTGGCGTCAATTAGATACGGAAATAATTATATAGAGATAAAAAGAGGAGAACGGCAGGGATGCGTATTGTCCCCAAGACTCTTCAACTTATATACAAAAAGAAGTTTTAAACAAGTCGAACTGCCTGGATTTAACATCTATGGAAGAATCATAAACAATCTTAGGTATGCCGACGATACAGTGTTACTAGCAGAAAGCGAACAAGAGTTACAAGATCTAGCGCAACAAGTTAACAGGCATGGTGCATAATGTGGCATAGATACTAACATCCATAAGACGAAAACTATGATAATCAGAAATGGAAAGAAGTCATCAATGAACATCACAGTAAACAGTGAGCTACTAGAAATAAGTAACACGTTTCTCGTATCTTGGACATGTAATAACAGATGATGGCTGAAGTGAAGCAGATATTAAAAAAAAGAGAATATAAATGACCCAAAGTGTTTTCAACAGCATGAAATCAGTATTAACTTCTATAGAGACTAACAACATTTTAAAAATGAGAATTGTCAACTGTTATGTATATTCATTCAACACTACTATATCGCGCAGAACCTGGACAATGAACAAGCAATTAGAAAGTCGAATAGAGGTACTGGAGATGTGGATATACGGAAGAATAAGTCGTATTTCACGGACAGAAAAGCAAACAAAAACAGAAGTTCTAGTAAAACTGGAAATGAAAAGAGTTTATGAAAGAAATAAAAAAAAAAAAAAGGCAAGTGAAATATATCGGCCACGTTACAAAAATAAAAAAAAATCTTATGAAATCCATTCTAGAGGGTAAAGTTGAAAGCAGCCAACTTTCATTGACGACACCGACTGACAGAGACTATTAACCTGTCAACACGGGGCCCAGGTTGTATCGCCAACAGTGACAGGCTTATTTTTCCGGCCCGTACTGCTATTGGATGGACCCAGCATCCTAAAATGATTACCATACAATTTTGAGGGATGGAAAAGCGGCGAATTAAGAATCCAGCGAAATAACCTCATTAAGCCATGACAAAAACTACGTATGACCAAACACTTGACTACCCAGCGTCAGTATCTCCTATGGAACTATCTTGCCCTTAAGTCTTGAAAAGGACAATTAAAATAAAAAGAATGCCCCTCAGCAAGAGTCTGATTTGTCTGTGATGTGAACATTTGTTGTTTTTGTTTCCTTCGTTTGCTTTGAACTTAAGCGTAGTCCATACACGTGCTATTAATTCTAGTGCACTGGACTTATTTTTGCGTGTGGATCAGCTTTCCCTATTACCAGTGTTCTTCGCCATTAGGCGAACCCACTCCGATTTCTGAGGTATTTGTAATTTACGTCCACAAGTCAAGGACGAAAGGTCAAACATTTTAGTCCAACTGACCGGTGTAGGGGTTAAACCAGCTACTGCGGCATCAGCACGCCGGATGTTTAAGAACGCGCGTTCTTATCCATTCGCCATACTGACCTCATCTGTGAAAATGATAGGGTCATCAAACTTTGTAGGCCTATCTTAAGCTAGATATTAAATGCAATACTAAGGTATGACTAACCTTAAAAGAGAATTTAACGTTCTGGATGTATATGCAGAACGATATAAGAAAAACAAAAATGTCCACCTTGTTCAACCGGCTTTCTCAACATTGGTCACATCTGAGGCGGTTTCAAAAATATGAATTTAGTAAAGTGCTGGGAATGCTAGCGAACAATCGATGGGCAAAAATAATCAACTTTATATGTAAGCAACAAAAACTGAAAGTGTATTCATTTCCTGGGAACCATATGAAAATGCCTTGCGGGAAAACTAACTTGGTCTAACACATATACGTAAGTATTACAAAAATGAATTTGTATGCCAGGTCTTAGTCAGATATGACATATACTATAGTCTGTCCAGAAATGAATGCCTTCATTCACGAGCAATTATTTTGAAAACTGTCTGTTGCATCGTTATGAAATTTTTCCTGCTGTCTTATATTTACCCCCACCCAAGGAATATGTCTTTGATAGGCCCAAAAGCAACTTAAATCATGGAAAGCGGCGACATTTCTTTGATGTTTTGGTGAAAAACTAGTGATTTCTCGCTAACAAATTTGTTTTACAATGAATAATGCCCCGTTCCACCAGGGTTGCCACTTTTTTTTTTCACCCAAAATATCTAGAAACGGCTTAAACAACATCCATAAATATCTAGATTTCGTTGGAAAGTATCTATGAAAAATATCCAGATTGAGAAAGTAAGAAATTACATATGTATTGACGTGACTGTCGTCTCCCTGGCGTAGAAATTTACGCCAACCATGACCGATGCATTATCACTATCAGTTCCAATTGCAGTCTAATTCTTTAAGTTTAAATGATTACTGACCAAAAGTTTCTTCAGTGCCTGGACTATACTTTCTGCATCACACTCTTCCAAGTGAACTAGTCCAAGAAATGTAGAAATTATTTTTCTGTGCTGTTGCTATAATATGTAACACGTGTACCAAGCACTTTCAGAACCGAAATGGCATTCGATTCGTCTAATAATAAAATATATTTATTTGTAGAAATATCACTGATCAGATCTTCTTCAGAGTGAGAAAACAAAGTACTTCTGATCATATTTGTACACTTGCTGCGATGCATTTTACGTCCTTTAGCAATTTACTGTCAGAAATAGGAGTTTTTAAACAAATCAATCAAATGGTCACAGTTCACGATTGCATAATGACAACTTAAAAACATTGCGACAGATCCTTCAACTTTTGATGATTCATTACTCTGTGTAGTTCTGAAATACCCTGTCGACCCTGTCGACTTTTTGTTCATTTGACCTAGCTCCTCGGGCCGCAACATGACTCCCGGCGGGCCTCGTTTTGGCCACCTCTTCTGTAGTTATTTGGAGGCGGAGGCCCGAATCCTAGAACACTGCTTTCAGCACTTTTCATATCTTATGTATTTTCATTTTCAGAATGTCTTTAATTAAGATCGTGTTTCCACTTTCGTTTTTGTCAAACATCTGCCTTATTTTCGGGAACCAGATTTCCATTACTTTCGTGTTTAAGCTTCTAAGAATCTATCTATCATTTGAGTTCGTTGTAAGCTGTTGTTGTTATCTGTCTCTTTCTCGCACATCGCACACATACATATAACTATTTAATTCATATTACCATACTATGTCCTCATTTCCACCGCCAAGGACAATTAAACAAACCGCCACCGTCTGTACTTTTCATTGCCTTTACCTTCTTGCGATTGTATTAATTATGTGCATAGTTATTGTCCATTCAGAAATGAGTGCCCGCATTCACGATCAATTTTGGTGAAAATCGTCTGTTGCATCGTTATGAAACTTTTCCTGCCGTCTTATATTTACTCCCACCCAAGGAATATGTCTTTGATAAGACCAAAGGCAACATTTCTTTGATATTTTGGCGAAAGGCTAGTGAATTCACGTTAACAAACTTGTTTTACAGTAATGCCGGCCACTTCGTGTGACGACACAAGGCGTACCCAGATTCGTATGTGCAATGTCTACTCTACTGAGACGGAACATGATTACCTGTTTTGCATGACGAATATAGCTGTTAATGTCTCTGCAGTGTGCTTTCTTCTTAACGACCAAGATGTTGGTCCTCTTTTCATTGAAGTTTATAGATTGATTTGTATGTTCGTGTGTTGTAACCTGTGACGTAATAGACAGTCTCCCCCTTTTACTTTTACTTAAATTACAGTGCAGATAATATTTTTCATTATAAATATATCTAGGAAAACGATCTTTTCCCTATTTTCCTATGTTTGTAGATATCTATAAATATGCCTGTATTATTGGCGAGAATTTAATATATTTAATCTCCTGTAAACCTAGTGAATATTCTAGTGTTTTTAAAATATATATTATACAGTATATTATAGAACTATTAGTTATGCATGCCTTCTGCCCCAGCGCAAGTTTGGCTGAATAACATATTCAGTTTTAGCCTGCGACCCGGGTGGCAACACGAGAATCTGCCTGGCCAGTTGTCGTCAGCCGGCAGATCGTCCATTTGGTCGACTAACTCGAAGCGGTAGGACACAGGCGCTTATACTAGCTGTAAAAAGACATATTGCAACAAAATAATCCAGGCTCTAGTTAGCCGATATTTGGGAATAGCAAATTGCTAGCCAAATTGATACCAAAAAGTAATATTTACACTGCTAGTGGCACTGTTCCCCCGTGGAGAGGTTTAATCACCACATTTTGGAAGGTACGTTGATTTAATTAATTAGTACGAATTTACATGTATATATTTACCGGCATTTGTAGTGTAGATTCAGGATGAACTACGCGATAACTAATGTTAGAGAACAGGGATCGTAAACTACAGCCAGAATAAATATATAATTAATGGAGACGCTGATTATACTAAGACCAAAATAGAGGAATGAAGAATGAAGGGAACGGCGACACAAAATGGTGAAATCTAACAGGCGGGAACTGGACTATCGAAGAATGGTCAGACAATGAAGCTTGATGTTTAACTAGGGATTAATATAATATATACTAGAATAATATATCGCCAGTGAAGAATATAATTATAGAATGAGAAGGGTAGTTCGGATGAATAAACGGTGACAGGAAATACTGATAGTTAATTGTGAAATAATAATTCTTTCACATAGTCTACTGGAGACCACGCTTGTCAGAGGTCATCTCATGACAGCATGGGACAGGCCTTTCATTCACATCAGTATCCTTGCTTCAACGCAGTCCTTCACTGCCTACCCTCTACACCTATGTTAATACTTCAACCCCCTGTAGAATTTAATTTGTGTGTTTCGGGAGTGAATCAGAATTATAATTTACAATACTGCTTCATGTGCGGAGATAGAATCTGAGTGATTCATAATATATGTTCGTAATTCAAGTGAATGTAATTTGTGTGCTTCATAATCTATGGTGTTCCTTCGTCGATTGAATGTACTCTGTAGGATTCATAATCTGTGGTGTACTTCGAATGAAGGGAATCTGTCATTCATAATCTATGTTCATACCTCGTCATGTGAATGTAATCTGTGATTCATAATCTATGGTGATACATTGTCGAGTAAATATAATCTGTGTGATTTATAATCAATGTTCGTGCTTCATAGTTAAATGTAATCTGTGGGATTCATACTCATTGTGTACACTTCATTGTGTTAAATGTAATGTGTGTGATTTATAATATATGTGAATGCATCATAGTAAGAATGTTGTAGAGTGTGATCAGACTCAGAAATATACATTGATGTGTCCGTGTCTGTAGACTGGAATACATGGGCATCTGAGTCTGATGAGATTGATAATATGTGGCTAAGGAAAATAGTATTTGTCCACGTTAGCCATTTGTCATTGTGTTGTCATAGTGATATGTCTGTGACAGAGGTGATAGTCTTGTGATGCTAGTCGTGTCTGAATATGAGACTGAGAGCGAGGTGTGCAATGAGAGTATCTTGGACGAAGGACAAGCATTCACCGGTTCTGTTTTTCTGATTAACTTCCAGCAGTTCTGCACCTTCTTTGGTGGTACCATGAGCCAGCAACTTGCAGCAACGCATACTTACCAGTCGTGAACACCATGTCTATTGCCGGAGAGTGAATCCGCAACCTGAACTGGAACATCACCTGAGTTGACAAGCCGGACCCAAATCTTGAGCTGAGTGGCCAACCTCCTCGGCTGACACCTTTAGCCTGCCAACTTAGTCTAGGATTTGATTGCCTACACACTAGGGCAACAGACTTTTACATGCCACAGTATTTCATTAAATTAATAGTTATATGTGATACCAGAAACATACTTAGTCTGTTGCTGTTA
Organism: Cepaea hortensis; assembly: GCA_963921405.1. Taxonomy (NCBI): domain Eukaryota; kingdom Metazoa; phylum Mollusca; class Gastropoda; order Stylommatophora; family Helicidae; genus Cepaea; species Cepaea hortensis. The sequence continues at coordinate 330,757,130 of OY992876.1, read as the reverse complement.
TACTCTAATTTAATATTAGGATACTGAGAGAGAGAAGGAATGCAAGTTGTAACTTTATATTTGTACTCTTCCTCCATGTTGTGAGAATGGATCAGTAAAAGGGGGCTCTTTAATTTTTGCAGGCATTCGTCGCCAGATTCATTAAGCCTACTGTCTAGAATTATTCCTAGTACGGTTGTTCGCTTTACCTATCTGTGCCTGAACACTGTCTGAAGACCTGGTCATTCCTGGGACAGTTCCGAATCGTACTTCCTAGTTCGAGCCATTTCGGCCTCTTCTTCGACAGTGATTAGTCTTTCGGAATCCTGAAAGTCTATTGGTTGCTATTTCTGATCCTTGTCTGTCAAAATAGTCAACATTACGCGACATAACCTCATTTGACAACGTGTTTGTTCTCACCTTCTTGTTATTCCACAATATGTCAGTTTCCATCGCAATATTACTTTTCTGTTGGTATTCAATACGTTTTTTTTTTTTTTTTTTTTTTTGGGGGGGGGGGGGGGGGTGTTCTTTCAATGCCAGTTGTTTGTCACCGTTGAGGGGTCGCGGAACTGAAAATTTATCACTGTGCAATACAAACTGTTTGCCATTGACAAATTGTATTGTTTGTGCCGATGCTGTAAAGTTTAAGGCCTGCAATTCTTCTGAATAGTTGGAGCAAAATATCCCAGTAGGTGTGCAAGTGGATTAATGTCTGCGATCTGCCCAGACCTTAATCTGTGTTAGACGATTTCAATAGGTTGATGACTGCTCTCGGTTGCACAAAATGCAATCCATCCTTTCTTCTATAATCATCTTTCTCTTTCGAAACATGGTCCTCACATTTTTTTCCCAGTAACTGTTATCACTATTTAATAGAGCGGACTGGGTTAGTATCTTGTTAGCTGCCATCACTCCTTTAATTTTAGCCACACAAGTTCTATAGGGTTTAAATGAGAATGGTACGGCAGAAGTCTCAAGCACCTATGGCCATGCTCTTCTATCAACTAACGATTTGATATTTCTTGCATTTTTGAGCCTGTTTTACAATGGACAACAATTCTAGCTTGAAATACGTTTCTGGAAATTGTATGTTTTCTCTCCGGAGCCATACCTTTATTGCTTCCTTTGTGCTCGATGCCATGTGTATTTTTTCTTCTGGGCAAAAACATTGTGATATGATGTATTGTCCATAATTAGACAAGACGGTCTATCTAGGGATGGAAGTACTGTATCCTCGAGCCAATCTATAAATACATTACCATTCATTTCATTATGATAATCCCTACTGTCTTTATGCTTTGATACGAACACGAGTCCAGCATTCTGTAGTAAGCCATTATGGGTACTACCAGCGTGGGCTATAACCAAACGCTGTCCTTTACTACTCTACAGGGCACATATCGCTTTATCTGTCCATCCACTGATTGCCATTCCTTTTCACTTATGTGGTGCGCATTGATCCAGGTTTCATCCATCTTGCAAAAGGCTACCTTCACCATGGCGATTCTTGTTCTAATCTCTTCAAGGCATCTCCCATCAGATGTTATGACTGTTCCGAGGTAATTGTCTGAATCATTTGTTTAATATGTCATGGGCGTCGGTCATTCAGAAAGCAAGGACAAACTAAAGTCAATTGCATATCCTTTACAGGACGTCGCAATCAACTCCATTTTTAAGCTGGTTGTGATTTCTTGGCACGTTTACGTTCAGTAGTTTGCTCTTGCTTTTTGAACGACCGGTACACATTCCACTGTATGAAAACCAAGCACAGAGGCCTGCTGCCAAATCGTGTAAAGATGTGTTTCGAACGCGGTATGCGAGAGTACGAATTGCGTTCGTAACCCCTTCGCCAAAGAACCGGCGTAATGGCAAACTACGGAAGATAAACTTGGCTAGTAATTCATTAACAGCCAAAAATCCTGTGGTCGATTGCGACGTACAGTGAAGTACATGCAACTAATTTTCTTTATCTCCCCACTATGATTTTTGTTTACCTGTGTTGGGATCGCTGTACAGCATGCACGCAGTGTCTGTATTTGTTCTCTCTCTCTCTCTCTCTCTCTCTCTCTCTCTCTCTCTCTCTCTCTCTCTCTCTCTCTCTCTCTCTCTCTCTAGCAGGAGCCACACACACCTAACAATGTCAATTTTTATTATCATACTATAGGGTGTATTTCTAATGACTCTGCAGCGTTTGAAAATATTGCCGGTCCAAGTTTTGTATTCACCCTCTGTAAATTTCATGCAACATAATAGGCTAGGTAAATACACAACTTGGACGGCAATATCTTCAAACACTGTAGACATTAAAAATACACACTGTATGTCCTCATTTCCACCGTCAAGGACAATTAAACAAATCACCAACATCTAGGAGGTCAGCATGGCAGAATAGATAAAAGCGCTCGATCTTAAACTTCCGGTGTATTAATGCCGAGGTAGCTGATTCAACCCCTACGCCGGTGAGTCGAACTAAAACGTGGGACTTTTTTTTCCCATATCCCTTACAGGACGTTGCATTCAACATCAGCATTTTTCATCGGCTGTTGATGTACGAGGCAAGATTATGCTCAGTAGTTTGCCATTGCTTTCTGAGCAGCCGGCTCACATACCCCGTAAGTTACCAACGCGGCGAGAACCGCTATCGATTCTCGCGCAGGTTACGTTACTCACGAGAATATACGGGATTGCGGAGAAAGACGTTAACCCCTAGACCGGCTCCTTGACTTGGGAACGTAAATTACAAGTACCTCTAAAATCAGAGTGGGTTCGCCTGATGGCGATGGACACTGGTAATAGAGAAAGCTAATACATACGCAAAAATCAATTCACTGTACTAGAAGTAGTGGCACATGTATGAACTACGCTTGAATTCAAAGCGAGCGGAGGCAAAAACAACAACAGCGAGCCAATTGTTTGGCGGACATGACGTTGATCATGGACGGTAGGGCGATGGATGGACCAGACATCATCAATGCCATTAGATCATGGACGGTAGGGCGATGGATGGACCAGACATCATCAATGCCATTAGATCATGGACGGTAGGGCGATGGATGGGCCAGACATCATCAATGCCATTAGATCATGGACGGTAGGGCGATGGATGGGCCAGACATCATCAATGTCATTAGATCATGGACGGTAGGGCGATGGATGGGCCAGACATCATCAATGCCATTAGATCATGGACGGTAGGGCGATGGATGGGCCAGACATCATCAATGCCATTAGATCATGGACGGTAGGGCGATGGATGGGCCAGACATCATCAATGCCATTAGATCATGGACGGTAGGGCGATGGATGGGCCAGACATCATCAATGCCATTAGATCATGGACGGTAGGGCGATGGATGGGCCAGACATCATCAATGCCATTAGATCATGGACGGTAGGGCGATGGATGGGCCAGACATCATCAATGCCATTAGATCATGGACGGTAGGGCGATGGATGGGCCAGACATCATCAATGCCATTAGATCATGGACGGTAGGGCGATGGATGGGCCAGACATCATCAATGCCATTAGATCATGGACGGTAGGGCGATGGATGGGCCAGACATCATCAATGCCATTAGATCATGGACGGTAGGGCGATGGATGGGCCAGACATCATCAATGCCATTAGACATGCAGGACGAACTTGTGACCGTTGAGATTTAAGACGCCTGAGAATCTGCTTCATTGTCCAGAGTGAAGGAGACAGGTGTGAAGCTAGGAGCAGGCAGACATGAACTTGTCCTCGAGGCCACATGACCTTAATCAACACAGAACTGGTGCAGTCAATCGATACGCTCTGCCGGAGATGTTAACTCATTAAATTTTATTTGATAATTAATTGGACAATGTGCAGTCAAGCTGAAAAAAAAAAAATCTGATGGCTGCAGAAATGTGGTTTCTGAGGAAAATGCAAAGAATACCATGAACAGATAGAAAAACCAATGACCAAGTACTACAGGAGACAAATGAAACTCGTAAATTGATTAGAGAAATTAGACGTAGACAGTCAAAATTATTTGGACATGTTATGAGAAGAAATGGATTGGAGAACTTAGTGACAACTGGCAAGATCGAAGGGAACAGACAAAGAGGAAGACAGAGAGGAAAATACTTGGATGGCTTGGCCACATGGCATGGACGAGACAGGAACACTGAGCTGATCCACGACTCTGGTGATCGAGTGAAATGGTGAGTCATGACCGCCCACGCTTTCCGGCATGGCACATGATTGATTGATTGATTGATTGATTGATTGAATTAATCGCCTGAAGCGACTTCCCGTATCTGCGTTGGGCCTATACGAGAGTAAGTTAATAAGTAAGTCACAAATGGCTGTATAAAAATAACTAACTATGATAACAATTGAAACCAGTTTATTTTTATACATACATTGTCCCTTTATTTCTCAACATAATTTCCACCAACATTGATGCACTTATCCCATCGTTTTATCAGTCCTCCCAAACCGGCTGCATAGACCTGCGTGCTGTTTTCTTAACCACGTTTTCACTTCACATTCAACTTCGGCGACACTCGCGAAATGTCTCCCGCCAAGGTGGGTTTTCAGTGGACTTAGCCCCTAGCGATTTCCCGTAAAGCGGTGCATAGCTGGGTAGAAACAGTTACCATGGTGAGTCAATAAGTAAGCCATACAGTTCTCTGGGATTGCAGGTAAATAAAAACAAAGCACGCAGTTCTATGCAGCCGTTTTCGGAGAACTGATAAAACGATGGGATAAGTGCATCAATGTTGGTGGAAATTATGTTGAGAAATAAAGGGACAATGTATGTATAAAAATAAACTGGTTTCAAGTTGTTATCATAGTTAGTTATCTTTCGACAGCCATTTGTGACTTACTTATTAACTTACCCTCGTATATGAAATGTTTTCACGGCACAACATATCTGCTGCCATATTAACAACTTGTAAGTCATAACCGTGACACACCCCTACTTCCTATTTTCCGTCATTCAATCTTGTTTGGTCCAAACCTACCTCTAGTTTAGCACAGAATCTGTTGAGGGGGGGGGGGGGGGGTTATCGGAGCATCCATGGACCGACTCGGAGTGCACTGATCATGATCTTCACAAATCACATAGCAAACACGACACCCGTCGCCCATGCAGCTGTTCTCGCTCGTGGAGATTTTATTTAGGTCGTTCTGTTTATCTAGGTCAATGTCAACCTGTTATGAATAATCATGGATGTAATTGAGGTGATTAACCAATGGTTGGACAATTAAAGTTGAATGTGTCAACCATTAACTCTTAAAAGTCGGCGTCTACGGCTTATTGAAAGTAATTTTACAATTTCCCGACATACCAGGTGGTGGGTTGCAATTAAGCCGCAGACGATTTGGAAGCAGGCCGCCATGCGTTGATTTAGATTGTGTGAGAGTCGATCGTTCAGAAAGCACTGGCAAATTACTTAACGTAAAAATTGCATAGTAAATCATAAAAATAAAAATGCTGGGGTTAATTACGACCACATGTAAAGGACATGTAACTAACATGTAGTTTGCCATGGCTTTCTAAACGGGAAGTCAACATTTAAGTCCAAGCGACCGGCGTGTGGAACAAACCCACTTCGCTGCCATCAGAAGACAAAGTTTTAGCGTGTTAAATCCTCTCAGCCACGCCGACCCCTAATGGTTATAAAACTAGTTGCATATACTTTACAGGACGTCGCAGTCGACCCTAGCAATTTTGTTGGCTGTTTGTGATTTCAGTAGTTTGCCATTGATTTCTGAACGACCGGTACCAATACCACTGAATGAAAACCAACGCAAGGCGGGTTATAAATAGGGCATTAAAAATACATAGCTATTATGTACTATGCACAAATATGACCGGGCTACATCATAATATGCCGGTCTCTCTGGCCGAGGGGTTACAACACTTTCTCCGTAATCCCGTTTATCACGCAGAGTCTCGTAGCGGGCGAGAACTGGGAGCGGTTCGACCCCCGCTGGTGACTTGCGGGATAACTTAGCCGGCCGCTCAGAAAGCAATGGCAAACTACTGAGCGTAATATGGCCAGGAAATCAACATAGGCCTACAGCTGAAAGATGCTGATGTTGACAGCGATGTCCTGTAAAGGATATGCAAAACATTTACATCATAATATACCTCTCCGCAGCTGTGAAGTTTCATTACCGGCCATGCACACCCTTTAGATTTCCCGTCTCGGAGAGAGGAAGTAAAGTTCTTCACCACAATCCCAACTTTGGTACCCCATCAGAAGAAAACTCTACCCCAATTTCTCCTGCAGGAGCAAACCCTTTTCAAATCTCTGACCACCTAAATGTCAAATCATGGAACTTAAGAGTTAAAGCTCAGTCTTTGAAAGGATAACGAAATAACAAGAATAACGGAGGTCAGCATGGCCGAATAGATAAGAGCGCTCGCTCTTAAATTGTCGGTGTACTGATGCCGAGGTAGTGGGTTCAATCCCTACACTGGTAAGTTGGACTGAAGTGTTGACTTCTCGTCCTAGACTTGGGGACGTAAATTACAAGTACCTCAGAAGTCGGAATGGGCTCGCCTGATGACGAGGGATTCTGGTAAAATAGCGACAGTTAATCCACAGGCAGACCGTGTCTCGCTGGATTTTAACGTGTTGGTATGGGAGCCGGTCGTTCAGAAAGCAATGGCAAACTGATGAACGTAAAACTTGCCAAGACATAAACAACGGCAGTAAAATTCTGGTGTTGAATGCAACGTTCTGTAAAGGATATGCAACTATAAAAAAAATCCACAAGCAAAAACCAATCCACTGCACTAGAAATAGTAGCACAAGTAAGGACTACGCGTGAGTTCAAAGCGAGCGAACGCAAATAAGAATAACAGATCGCATAAGGAGAATCTCAACACAGTGCACGAAATCTATAGGTATTATATATTCCAGGAATGTGCGCAAATCAATCACCGGTGGCCATAACTTCCGCTCTACTTACACTGGCAGACGATCATGTTTACCATTGCTGTAGTAGAAGATCTTACATCTTGTTGTCCTCGGTCGGAATATTTGATTTGGATAATCCAAGACCTGGATAACCCATGAAATTATTTCATTAAATAACTATGGGTTGCTAACTTCAGTGAATCTTTAGGGTATGTATGACAAACAAGCGACTGTCGTTGCATTTTTTAAATTTTAATATTTATTTTCCTTCAGTGAAAATAAATTCATATTCTTTAAGAGTAGACTATAATTATGATTATATACTATATTATAACTCAACTGTTCTACTATAACTATAATTAATATTCAGTCCAGCATCTTCCTTCGTCCGAGTATAAGTCGTTTAGTCCGGAACATAAGATCGGATGTGTGTGGTTTGTGTGTGATCGTTCATGCCTTGGCCTTGTCCGTGGCATTGAGACCCAGTTTAGCAGCTAACCGTGGCCTTGGCACACTTAATAAAATAAACCTGTAATTTACTGTAAACCTGTGACGTGTTGTTGTTGCTTGCGTGATTTCCCATATGTTGTCGTGTACCTGTACACTGTATGTATGAAAGTGACAACACAACACATCGAGTCTCGACATATTTGGGTTGGATTTCTCGGCCAAGCTGCGTAGTTAGTGATCGTGTAGATGTAGAACTTTACCACTGGTGTGGAAGTAACAGTTGCGTCAATCTACAGTACTAAAGTGACAGTGTTGGGCTAGCATTTGCAAAGCCTGCAATGTGTCACGCTTTAAAACACGCAGTGCTGTAAATGTGGGACAACAACACGCGTTGAGTGGGCTGATGCCCGTCTGCCAGTGTCGTGACTAGTTGACAAGACCGAGATTCCGTTGGCGATTTATTAATATTATTAACGGCAGGTTTGTAACAGTAGAGGTTTAATAATATTAATAGCAATACAATAGCTAATATATTTGTAAGCATTAATTATACAGTTATTCTGATGTTATGTGCCAACTGTGAAGTATTATCAGTGCGTTTCCAGTTTATGGACTGTTTCCAGTTTATGAACGAACAACCTATATAAACCAAAGAACTTTATTTTATGTATAGAGTATAATAGGCACTATAGGAGTAGGTAGGCAATTAATTGAACAGCTGCTGAACTCAAAATTACCTAGAAAATCAACCTGGGGTTGATTGCAGTCTCCTGCAAAGGACATACATTTTGTAGTGGGCACATTAGCGTAGTTGATAGGGAGCTATCCTTATACTTATAACATCACGACATGAGCACCATAGGAGGAGTAGAGTATTCAGTGGGAGAAGTAGAGTATTCCCCTGCTTTCGTTGTCTCTCCCCATGGGAGGAGTAGAGTATTTGCCTGCTTTCATTGTCTCTCCCCATGGGAGGAGTAGAGTATTCATTGTCTCTCCCCATGGCAGGGGTAGAGTATTCGATGGGAGGAGTAGACTATTTGTTGTCTCTCCCCATGGGAAGAGTAGAGTGTTTGATTGGAGGAGTAGAGTATTCACCTGCTTTCATTGTCTCTCCCTAAGTGAGAGGAAAACTGGCCACCTATTTCTCCTTATATCCAGGCCTACAAAATGTGAAGACCCTATCACATTACAGACCTATAGCAGGTTTCTACTTCGCAACGTTTTTTTTTTAAAAGGTTATGATCCTATCTATTTTTTTCATATCTTTTTTTACAGGACATCGTTGTCGACACCAGCATTTTACTGCTGTTGTTGATGTCTTGGCAAGTTTACGTTCAGTAGTTTGCCATTGTGTTCTGAATTACCTGCTCCCGTACCAGCTAGTTAAAATCCAGTGCAATGCGTTCTGCTGCTGCCAAATCGGTCGCAGCTGTATTTCGAACGCGGGTAAGCAGGCTTACGAATCGCGTCCGTAAGCTCTTTGCCATGGAGCCCGGCTTTTATTTGGTTTTGAAGCCCATAAAAGGACACTATTCCGCTGTTTATGCTTCACCTCGACACTGCAAGGTACAAGAGGAACAAGATGAAGTGAGATAAGATCCTATTGTTAGGTTATGAAGCCCATAAGCGGGCACTATCCCTCAGTTTATGCTTCATCTTGATATTGCAAGGTACAAGAAGAACAAGATGAGATGAGATGAGATCCTAGAATGGGTGTGCAGTGGTCATGGGTTCCAATTTGCACCCAGGCAGATCTTTAAAATGTACCTGGGCTCGTAAGTTATCCCAAACTAAAATGGATACCAGAAAATGCATTGGAAAGTAAACACGACTGTGTAATATTGACCACACCATCCTTTGAGACACCTCCTTGGATGGCGGAGAATGCCCATGTTCTGCCCCTGTCACCCCTTGAGAGCTGACCAGAATGCATGCAGCTGTTTTCGATGGGTCTGTTGAGTGGGGGGGGGGGGGGGGAAAGAGAGAGACACCTGTAGATGGAAGGATGAAAGAGTCATCTCTCTGAGTTAGTGAATTGCCCTAGGAAACTAAGTGGGAAGGCTAACTTAGTCAACAGATACCTTAAAGAAGTTTGATGTGCTGGTCCAATCTGAGTTAGTGGAATGCCCTAAGAAACTATGCAGGAAGGCTAACCTACTCAACATATACCTGGAAGGAATTGGATGTGTGGGTCCACTCTGAATTAGTGGAATGTCACAGGAAAATACCCGAGAAGGCTAACCTAATCAACATATACCTTGAAGAAGTTGGATATGTTGGTCCACTCTGAGTTAGCGAAATGCCCTAGGAAACTAAGCGGGAAGGCTAACCTAGTCAACAGATACCTTTACTTATTGAGCACAACCCACTACTGGCAACGCTGATCGTATTCTGGTATGAATTATTCATACCAGAAATATTCATACCAGAATACGATCAGTATTGCCAGTAGTGGGTTGTGCTCAATATTTAAATCTCAAATCCCAAAACAACAACAAAAAACAGATACCTTTACCTCTGAAGTCGGAGTGGGTTTGCTTGGTGGCGAGGGATACTGTTAATAGGGAAAGCTAATCCACACGCAAAATTCAATCCATCACTACTAGTATGTATGGCCTATGCTTGAGTTCAAAGCGAGCGAGCGAATGGAAAAAAACAAACAGATACCTTGAAGAAGTTGGATGTGTTGGTCCACTCTGTGTTATTGAAATGTCCTAGGAAACTACACAGGAAGGCTAACCTAGTCTACAGATACCTTGAAGAAGTTGGATATGTTGGTCTACTCTGTGTTAGTGGAATGATCTAGGAAACTACCCGGGAAGGCTAGTCTCGTCAACAGATGCCTGGAAGAAATTGGATGTGTTGGTTCAGAGGTGTATTTGTTAAGTGGTTAACAGCTACACCGACAATTCAGACTGAAGTCATTATCCTATCATAGGAACTTCCTCCAACTTTCCCACCATTTCATTACTCAGTGTATTTGTTAACTGGTGAATCAGTTAGACCGCCAATTCAGACTGACTTTAATATCCTACCACAGGAACTTCCTCCAACTTTCCCACCATTTCATTACTCAGTGTATTTGTTAACTGGTGAATCAGTTAGACCGCCAATTCAGACTGACTTTAATATCCTACCACAGGAACTTCCTCCAGGTGTGGCCTCCTGGCAGCATGCAGTTGACTGAAGTTGTGTACAGTTACTTCCACTCTCTGTACCAGTACATGCGCTCTGTGTGGCCAGTCAGTGTGGTCTATGAGTATCTTCTGGTGCCACCTTCCTATGAAACCAAGCAAACAGTTTTAAGCATCATTTCTCTCCTGAAATGCTCTGAGGTAAGTGTATACAATGTACCCTCGAGAGTCCGACTTTCAGTGCATGAGCACTCACAGTTAGTTTAAATATCAATTTCAATTGGGGAACCCTTTGAGACCACCAAGACAGTTCATAAATAAACATACATGTATTGTTTGGCGCTCATAGAAGTTGAGGAAAGAAGCAGGGATTTATTTAAATTAAAGCCTTAATAATGAGTTGCATCAAGTGAATTGGAATAATGATATTATGCTCATATACGATGCTGTCATTCAATTGGATTTAAGTTATTTGGCATGCATTTATTTACATTTAAGCTTATATACTGCATTGTATACAGCCGGGGCTGGGACGTATGGGCAGTTAATGCACTTGACATTCCCTAACTGTGTATGATACAGCCCAGGATGATATGGCACATGAAGACACATACAACATGATACAGCACAGAAAGGCATGGCACATCATCTCCATAACAGGATAATATGGAATATGAAGACATATACAGCACAGGAAGACATATACAGCACAGGATAATATGGCACATGAAGACATATACAGCATGATACAACACAGAAAGACATGACACATAAAGACATATACAGCACAGGATAATATGGAACATGAAGACATATACAGCACAGGAAGACATATATAGCTGTCAGAGTCCTAATTGGGTGGCTCCATCTAGCTCACTGGACTTGGACAGGCAATTTACAACATCTACAACACATCTACCAATAACACATAAATGCAATCGGAAACTGGCATTTATTACACTATATTACAAGTTGACAACATGGTCGCACTTCACGCTCAAACACTCGTTCAACACCAACAACCACTCGCTAGCTCACAATGGCGATCTTGACACTGTCGCCCGTATGATCATTCACAATCACAACTTCACATCATCCCGTACATATCACAGTTCGCACATTCCTCGAATATCAATACACAACGTTCATCTCCATCTATGCATCACAATACACTATCGTTCTATCGCTCTATAGCTCTCCACACGTCCGTCCCTGTTCGCTGCCTCACACACACTGCCCTCTCTCCTCGTTGACCTTCCCGCATCACGTGGCTCTGTTCACGGGCTTCTTGCCTGACCGTCCGCTAGCCACGCCGTGATGTCTCTTACTGCCCTTGACCTCAGCTATGCTTACACTGACTCTCGCTTACATACCGGCACTTACATTCTTACATACATATAAGACCATGACATTCTCCCCCCGCACAACCAATGTGGCACTTACTCTTAGAAACGTGACACATTCTGTTGTTCTTAGCCTTGGTACCTCTTTTTACTCTTGTCAGGGGATTATATGATCATAAGCATATGCTTGCGTCCCTTTTTGCTCTGTTCTTTTACGAGATTCACTATAACCATTGTTCTCTCTTTTTCAGTACTGAGGTTTCTCTCAAGGTTTTGTCGTGGTCTGCCAAATGTTTTGGTTGGGTCTACTTGTCATACCTCGTTATATTATTCAACCACCAATCCGTGACATTACATTCTGTTCATATTTCTCAATCGATTGTCTGTGCATTCTCATCTCATAGTTATTGTGTCTATGCTGGTTTAAGGATTCTCCATTGGTTTACGTCTCAAATAAGGCTACAACTTCCTCTTACAGCATTCTTAAACTTTCTCTCTATGCAGACGTGGTTACCCTCGTCTCTATTTAATGCACTTACATCGATTCTTTATGAACACACTATGTCAATGTTGTGGTCATGGTTCGAATATAATTCATGTATGTTATAGTCCCCCTTACCTCATCTTATGTCGGACCGTGAGTTGTTTCCCTTTTTGAGCACACCTCGTTTACTGTTATGGAGATTTGTTATTAATCTCTTTGGTTAGCATCACCCTGTTGGTATGTGCATTCTTGTTACCATATTCTGATGTTAATTCTATATCATTATTGCTAAGCGTCATTCGTCGGGCCATCCAGCATACGCGAAGGCAAGTTTGGTAACATTCGCGCACTGGGATTGCCAGGCGTTGATTCTCAGCATTACAATTTATTCTATTCGTCACTATACTTACGCTCATATGTACATATCACATTATAACAATACAAAGTATTATAATAATAAAATTCGACATTGAATGTCATACAGATAACACATCTACAATAAAATATACATCATCGATGCCTTTATGCACATATAGTAAACTGTTCTTGTCCTGTGAAAGTTATGCACACGTAATTAAATCACTTGTGTTCAATGTTCATTTCCGTGCTGGAATGTTTGGCATGTCTTCTTTCTCACCCGATTATTGACGTCTTCTGCAAATCATGATATTGTCCTTCCTTCTGTATAGTATTTAAAACTGCAGAATATTTGGATAATTTATAAATACATAGTTCTATAAAATTACTGGAATTCACACGTATAAAATGAGAAATAATTTTGAGTGTGGCCATGGTGCGTCCGTCTGTGACTGTCTTTGCCATAGTTTATAGGTTGGCATCTGGTTCATTAAACTGATCCATGGAAATGACTGTCTGTGCTGTGACGTCCTTGTTGTTGTTGGTCGATTTCAAAAGGTAGATTCTGTAGATACTCGTTTGAAACAAAGTCAATATGGGTAAATCTTACTGTTTGATACTTGAAACTGCGTGTTGCGTCTTACTGTTCCGCTGGTGACACTTTTCACGTTGGAGGACCTTTCATGTTGGTCTATACAATGGAATGCGGTAGTATCATAGCGCTGGAGTCGTACAGCAGACAAGGCAACCCTGTAGTTACTGGATCTAAGGATATAAAGTGGGTTACGGTTAACATTTTCCGAAGGGTGGGGATTTACAAATTTTATGTTGAGATCATTTTGAGTGCTATCTCCAAACCTGCACTCGTACATGTGTGTATACATTCAATAGTTCAAATAATAATAATACACCATGTATAATTTTGAAATGTGATCGTGCATGTTTGTATGCGTTTCTGCAATTTGTGTGTATTTTCCAAAATATGTAGGATAATTTGTTGATGATTCTTGTCAGTAATTCCACTGACTGATGATTTGCATTGTTCAGCATAAATATGTGTCTGAGTTGATTTGACATAGAGTTTATGAGTGGTAAACACAAACTTTGGTTCAACAGTAATGATATAAGTAACAAAGTTTGCTGGTTTGTCATGAGTAATATCATCTGTGTTGCGTCATGATGTTGTGTGAATAAAACTGTCTGTGAAGACATTTGTTTTGTATTTACAATGAGTAGTGCGAGTATAACCATCCACTGTGTGGACTTAATCATGCGTGCAGTTACCAGGGAGTACAGGAGGTATAGTATGTACCATGGTGATTTGTGATCTTTACTTGCCCTTGTGATATGATTGTTTTCTGTATCTTTTTCCTTGTGATGATACACACCAGTTTCTGTTTCTTGTTGTGAGATGGTACTCAAGTTGGTATGGTGTGGTACTTTGGTTTGTTCATCATGTTGTTGTATGATGAGTGGTGTAGTTAAAGCAGTGCTTATTGTGGTGTTAACTTTCTGCCATGTGTGTGTTTTGGAATCTGTGTCGTCTGTCACATTCAATACATTTCCAATTAATAAATCACAGCATGGATTGTCTAATAAGGCACAAGTTACTCTGCCTGATAGGAAAGGTGATTTTATATTGGCCCATGCCATAGGATATTTCTCTACTGTTCCTGAAACAGTTCTGCAATAGATGTACTCATCTAGGTAGTCTTTAGGATCAGCTAGGGTCTTTCGAAGACCGACAAGACAGGAACCTGTATCGCGTACACATATGCATGCCGTGTCATTGATGTATCCTTCATGGAATGTTAGTTTTCCTAACGACAGATTTGAGGTTTTGTTCATTTCCTCAATTTCTTGTTGGGTAATGCTCTCTTTACATAATGAATGAGGCTGAGTGATGTTAACAACATTATTGAAATATGGTACAAAGTCTGATGGATAAAACTCAGCTTGATCTGACTTTGCAGTGTTTGGTCTTATTTTCGTCTCTGTGATGTTTACTTTTTTTAAGTTCTTTGCTGAACTGTCTGTTGTAATGTTTAAGGCTGCATTTGCTTTTGCTTTCTGTATTCTTCTTACTCCTTCACATTCGAACCGCCTATGCCCATACGCAAGGCAAAAATGACATTTTGTTCTATATTTCCTTTGGTTTACCTTCCCCAGTTTTTGTGCTATGATAGTATTTAGGTATTCTTGATAAGTGGGATTCTTATCGCATATTCCATTTTCTGTATGTGGAGTGTTACAATGTTTACACAGTATTGGTTTTGTTTTCTGTGGTTTGTTATGACAATCTGTGGCTGCAGATGCCGTTGCTTTCACAGTACTTTTCTGTTGAGTGTTCATAACCGGGTTTACACTTTGGTTGTAATACTCGCGGCATTTTTCTAATAAGTTTTTGATAGGTTCTTTGCTATGTTGTTCTAAATATTTTCCGCATTCAGCTGGTAGTGTTGCTTTTAGCTTTTCTATTAGCAAGAAATTTATGACTCCTTGATTGTTGTCTGAATGTTTAATTAACATTATTAGTTTTCTGAAAGATTCTTCTAATTCACTTATATACTGGGTGAATGCCTTGTCTGTAGTTGGTTTCAACTTTTGTATCTCTACTTTTAGAGTCTCGGAAGAGGGTAGGTAGTGTTTCAATATCCTTGTTTTATAATATTCATAGTCTTCGCTTGCCATATCTGGTATGATCTCCTGTACTTGTTTGTGATCTATTGGTACGTATCTTCTATACCATACATGCCAGCGAATTTTTGGAATTTTATAGTCTTGCATTTTCTTCTCAAATTCCTGTGTCCAATCCCGTATTAGGTTGTGTTGTCTTTTACAATTTTCTTCGTCTTGTGCACATGTACGCTGGAACAAAACGTGCAACTTTTTGTAATGTTTTGTGCCAAAGTGATCTGAATAATCTACAATTGGTTCATCATCTGAACTGGCGTCACTACTGAACATTTTCTGTTACTTGATATTTAACTCTATCAATGATGATGTTTACACAAGAAAATCAGAGAATGCAGATTTGGGTAATTAACAATCAAAATTCAATCAACTTATCTTTATCTGCTGACTACTCGAACGCTTGATGTACAGGAACGTAATTCTCGTGTTGTTTACCGCTGACCTGGTCTGGTTACGCCGGTCGCTGTATAGAACTGAAACCTGCTGTGGAAAGAAATGATGTTATTTTCGTTCTGACTCTATTAATACATCTGTAATTTATACTTTCTAATACATATTATTAAATAGATCTTCTTCTTTTCAAAAGTAGCGTTTTTTTATGCCTTTTTATATGTGAATGTGGTTCATGTGTACTTCTGACACCATTATACCTGTCAGAGTCCTAATTGGGTGGCTCCATCTAGCTCACTGGACTTGGACAGGCAATTTACAACATCTACAACACATCTACCAATAACACATAAATGCAATCGGAAACTGGCATTTATTACACTATATTACAAGTTGACAACATGGTCGCACTTCACGCTCAAACACTCGTTCAACACCAACAACCACTCGCTAGCTCACAATGGCGATCTTGACACTGTCGCCCGTATGATCATTCACAATCACAACTTCACATCATCCCGTACATATCACAGTTCGCACATTCCTCGAATATCAATACACAACGTTCATCTCCATCTATGCATCACAATACACTATCGTTCTATCGTTCTATCGCTCTATAGCTCTCCACACGTCCGTCCCTGTTCGCTGCCTCACACACACTGCCCTCTCTCCTCGTTGACCTTCCCGCATCACGTGGCTCTGTTCACGGGCTTCTTGCCTGACCGTCCGCTAGCCACGCCGTGATGTCTCTTACTGCCCTTGACCTCAGCTATGCTTACACTGACTCTCGCTTACATACCGGCACTTACATTCTTACATACATATAAGACCATGACATTCTCCCCCCGCACAACCAATGTGGCACTTACTCTTAGAAACGTGACACATTCTGTTGTTCTTAGCCTTGGTACCTCTTTTTACTCTTGTCAGGGGATTATATGATCATAAGCATATGCTTGCGTCCCTTTTTGCTCTGTTCTTTTACGAGATTCACTATAACCATTGTTCTCTCTTTTTCAGTACTGAGGTTTCTCTCAAGGTTTTGTCGTGGTCTGCCAAATGTTTTGGTTGGGTCTACTTGTCATACCTCGTTATATTATTCAACCACCAATCCGTGACATTACATTCTGTTCATATTTCTCAATCGATTGTCTGTGCATTCTCATCTCATAGTTATTGTGTCTATGCTGGTTTAAGGATTCTCCATTGGTTTACGTCTCAAATAAGGCTACAACTTCCTCTTACAGCATTCTTAAACTTTCTCTCTATGCAGACGTGGTTACCCTCGTCTCTATTTAATGCACTTACATCGATTCTTTATGAACACACTATGTCAATGTTGTGGTCATGGTTCGAATATAATTCATGTATGTTATAGTCCCCCTTACCTCATCTTATGTCGGACCGTGAGTTGTTTCCCTTTTTGAGCACACCTCGTTTACTGTTATGGAGATTTGTTATTAATCTCTTTGGTTAGCATCACCCTGTTGGTATGTGCATTCTTGTTACCATATTCTGATGTTAATTCTATATCATTATTGCTAAGCGTCATTCGTCGGGCCATCCAGCATACGCGAAGGCAAGTTTGGTAACATTCGCGCACTGGGATTGCCAGGCGTTGATTCTCAGCATTACAATTTATTCTATTCGTCACTATACTTACGCTCATATGTACATATCACATTATAACAATACAAAGTATTATAATAATAAAATTCGACATTGAATGTCATACAGATAACACATCTACAATAAAATATACATCATCGATGCCTTTATGCACATATAGTAAACTGTTCTTGTCCTGTGAAAGTTATGCACACGTAATTAAATCACTTGTGTTCAATGTTCATTTCCGTGCTGGAATGTTTGGCATGTCTTCTTTCTCACCCGATTATTGACGTCTTCTGCAAATCATGATATTGTCCTTCCTTCTGTATAGTATTTAAAACTGCAGAATATTTGGATAATTTATAAATACATAGTTCTATAAAATTACTGGAATTCACACGTATAAAATGAGAAATAATTTTGAGTGTGGCCATGGTGCGTCCGTCTGTGACTGTCTTTGCCATAGTTTATAGGTTGGCATCTGGTTCATTAAACTGATCCATGGAAATGACTGTCTGTGCTGTGACGTCCTTGTTGTTGTTGGTCGATTTCAAAAGGTAGATTCTGTAGATACTCGTTTGAAACAAAGTCAATATGGGTAAATCTTACTGTTTGATACTTGAAACTGCGTGTTGCGTCTTACTGTTCCGCTGGTGACACTTTTCACGTTGGAGGACCTTTCATGTTGGTCTATACAATGGAATGCGGTAGTATCATAGCGCTGGAGTCGTACAGCAGACAAGGCAACCCTGTAGTTACTGGATCTAAGGATATAAAGTGGGTTACGGTTAACATTTTCCGAAGGGTGGGGATTTACAAATTTTATGTTGAGATCATTTTGAGTGCTATCTCCAAACCTGCACTCGTACATGTGTGTATACATTCAATAGTTCAAATAATAATAATACACCATGTATAATTTTGAAATGTGATCGTGCATGTTTGTATGCGTTTCTGCAATTTGTGTGTATTTTCCAAAATATGTAGGATAATTTGTTGATGATTCTTGTCAGTAATTCCACTGACTGATGATTTGCATTGTTCAGCATAAATATGTGTCTGAGTTGATTTGACATAGAGTTTATGAGTGGTAAACACAAACTTTGGTTCAACAGTAATGATATAAGTAACAAAGTTTGCTGGTTTGTCATGAGTAATATCATCTGTGTTGCGTCATGATGTTGTGTGAATAAAACTGTCTGTGAAGACATTTGTTTTGTATTTACAATGAGTAGTGCGAGTATAACCATCCACTGTGTGGACTTAATCATGCGTGCAGTTACCAGGGAGTACAGGAGGTATAGTATGTACCATGGTGATTTGTGATCTTTACTTGCCCTTGTGATATGATTGTTTTCTGTATCTTTTTCCTTGTGATGATACACACCAGTTTCTGTTTCTTGTTGTGAGATGGTACTCAAGTTGGTATGGTGTGGTACTTTGGTTTGTTCATCATGTTGTTGTATGATGAGTGGTGTAGTTAAAGCAGTGCTTATTGTGGTGTTAACTTTCTGCCATGTGTGTGTTTTGGAATCTGTGTCGTCTGTCACATTCAATACATTTCCAATTAATAAATCACAGCATGGATTGTCTAATAAGGCACAAGTTACTCTGCCTGATAGGAAAGGTGATTTTATATTGGCCCATGCCATAGGATATTTCTCTACTGTTCCTGAAACAGTTCTGCAATAGATGTACTCATCTAGGTAGTCTTTAGGATCAGCTAGGGTCTTTCGAAGACCGACAAGACAGGAACCTGTATCGCGTACACATATGCATGCCGTGTCATTGATGTATCCTTCATGGAATGTTAGTTTTCCTAACGACAGATTTGAGGTTTTGTTCATTTCCTCAATTTCTTGTTGGGTAATGCTCTCTTTACATAATGAATGAGGCTGAGTGATGTTAACAACATTATTGAAATATGGTACAAAGTCTGATGGATAAAACTCAGCTTGATCTGACTTTGCAGTGTTTGGTCTTATTTTCGTCTCTGTGATGTTTACTTTTTTTAAGTTCTTTGCTGAACTGTCTGTTGTAATGTTTAAGGCTGCATTTGCTTTTGCTTTCTGTATTCTTCTTACTCCTTCACATTCGAACCGCCTATGCCCATACGCAAGGCAAAAATGACATTTTGTTCTATATTTCCTTTGGTTTACCTTCCCCAGTTTTTGTGCTATGATAGTATTTAGGTATTCTTGATAAGTGGGATTCTTATCGCATATTCCATTTTCTGTATGTGGAGTGTTACAATGTTTACACAGTATTGGTTTTGTTTTCTGTGGTTTGTTATGACAATCTGTGGCTGCAGATGCCGTTGCTTTCACAGTACTTTTCTGTTGAGTGTTCATAACCGGGTTTACACTTTGGTTGTAATACTCGCGGCATTTTTCTAATAAGTTTTTGATAGGTTCTTTGCTATGTTGTTCTAAATATTTTCCGCATTCAGCTGGTAGTGTTGCTTTTAGCTTTTCTATTAGCAAGAAATTTATGACTCCTTGATTGTTGTCTGAATGTTTAATTAACATTATTAGTTTTCTGAAAGATTCTTCTAATTCACTTATATACTGGGTGAATGCCTTGTCTGTAGTTGGTTTCAACTTTTGTATCTCTACTTTTAGAGTCTCGGAAGAGGGTAGGTAGTGTTTCAATATCCTTGTTTTATAATATTCATAGTCTTCGCTTGCCATATCTGGTATGATCTCCTGTACTTGTTTGTGATCTATTGGTACGTATCTTCTATACCATACATGCCAGCGAATTTTTGGAATTTTATAGTCTTGCATTTTCTTCTCAAATTCCTGTGTCCAATCCCGTATTAGGTTGTGTTGTCTTTTACAATTTTCTTCGTCTTGTGCACATGTACGCTGGAACAAAACGTGCAACTTTTTGTAATGTTTTGTGCCAAAGTGATCTGAATAATCTACAATTGGTTCATCATCTGAACTGGCGTCACTACTGAACATTTTCTGTTACTTGATATTTAACTCTATCAATGATGATGTTTACACAAGAAAATCAGAGAATGCAGATTTGGGTAATTAACAATCAAAATTCAATCAACTTATCTTTATCTGCTGACTACTCGAACGCTTGATGTACAGGAACGTAATTCTCGTGTTGTTTACCGCTGACCTGGTCTGGTTACGCCGGTCGCTGTATAGAACTGAAACCTGCTGTGGAAAGAAATGATGTTATTTTCGTTCTGACTCTATTAATACATCTGTAATTTATACTTTCTAATACATATTATTAAATAGATCTTCTTCTTTTCAAAAGTAGCGTTTTTTTATGCCTTTTTATATGTGAATGTGGTTCATGTGTACTTCTGACACCATTATACCTGTCAGAGTCCTAATTGGGTGGCTCCATCTAGCTCACTGGACTTGGACAGGCAATTTACAACATCTACAACACATCTACCAATAACACATAAATGCAATCGGAAACTGGCATTTATTACACTATATTACAAGTTGACAACATGGTCGCACTTCACGCTCAAACACTCGTTCAACACCAACAACCACTCGCTAGCTCACAATGGCGATCTTGACACTGTCGCCCGTATGATCATTCACAATCACAACTTCACATCATCCCGTACATATCACAGTTCGCACATTCCTCGAATATCAATACACAACGTTCATCTCCATCTATGCATCACAATACACTATCGTTCTATCGTTCTATCGCTCTATAGCTCTCCACACGTCCGTCCCTGTTCGCTGCCTCACACACACTGCCCTCTCTCCTCGTTGACCTTCCCGCATCACGTGGCTCTGTTCACGGGCTTCTTGCCTGACCGTCCGCTAGCCACGCCGTGATGTCTCTTACTGCCCTTGACCTCAGCTATGCTTACACTGACTCTCGCTTACATACCGGCACTTACATTCTTACATACATATAAGACCATGACATTCTCCCCCCGCACAACCAATGTGGCACTTACTCTTAGAAACGTGACACATTCTGTTGTTCTTAGCCTTGGTACCTCTTTTTACTCTTGTCAGGGGATTATATGATCATAAGCATATGCTTGCGTCCCTTTTTGCTCTGTTCTTTTACGAGATTCACTATAACCATTGTTCTCTCTTTTTCAGTACTGAGGTTTCTCTCAAGGTTTTGTCGTGGTCTGCCAAATGTTTTGGTTGGGTCTACTTGTCATACCTCGTTATATTATTCAACCACCAATCCGTGACATTACATTCTGTTCATATTTCTCAATCGATTGTCTGTGCATTCTCATCTCATAGTTATTGTGTCTATGCTGGTTTAAGGATTCTCCATTGGTTTACGTCTCAAATAAGGCTACAACTTCCTCTTACAGCATTCTTAAACTTTCTCTCTATGCAGACGTGGTTACCCTCGTCTCTATTTAATGCACTTACATCGATTCTTTATGAACACACTATGTCAATGTTGTGGTCATGGTTCGAATATAATTCATGTATGTTATAGTCCCCCTTACCTCATCTTATGTCGGACCGTGAGTTGTTTCCCTTTTTGAGCACACCTCGTTTACTGTTATGGAGATTTGTTATTAATCTCTTTGGTTAGCATCACCCTGTTGGTATGTGCATTCTTGTTACCATATTCTGATGTTAATTCTATATCATTATTGCTAAGCGTCATTCGTCGGGCCATCCAGCATACGCGAAGGCAAGTTTGGTAACATTCGCGCACTGGGATTGCCAGGCGTTGATTCTCAGCATTACAATTTATTCTATTCGTCACTATACTTACGCTCATATGTACATATCACATTATAACAATACAAAGTATTATAATAATAAAATTCGACATTGAATGTCATACAGATAACACATCTACAATAAAATATACATCATCGATGCCTTTATGCACATATAGTAAACTGTTCTTGTCCTGTGAAAGTTATGCACACGTAATTAAATCACTTGTGTTCAATGTTCATTTCCGTGCTGGAATGTTTGGCATGTCTTCTTTCTCACCCGATTATTGACGTCTTCTGCAAATCATGATATTGTCCTTCCTTCTGTATAGTATTTAAAACTGCAGAATATTTGGATAATTTATAAATACATAGTTCTATAAAATTACTGGAATTCACACGTATAAAATGAGAAATAATTTTGAGTGTGGCCATGGTGCGTCCGTCTGTGACTGTCTTTGCCATAGTTTATAGGTTGGCATCTGGTTCATTAAACTGATCCATGGAAATGACTGTCTGTGCTGTGACGTCCTTGTTGTTGTTGGTCGATTTCAAAAGGTAGATTCTGTAGATACTCGTTTGAAACAAAGTCAATATGGGTAAATCTTACTGTTTGATACTTGAAACTGCGTGTTGCGTCTTACTGTTCCGCTGGTGACACTTTTCACGTTGGAGGACCTTTCATGTTGGTCTATACAATGGAATGCGGTAGTATCATAGCGCTGGAGTCGTACAGCAGACAAGGCAACCCTGTAGTTACTGGATCTAAGGATATAAAGTGGGTTACGGTTAACATTTTCCGAAGGGTGGGGATTTACAAATTTTATGTTGAGATCATTTTGAGTGCTATCTCCAAACCTGCACTCGTACATGTGTGTATACATTCAATAGTTCAAATAATAATAATACACCATGTATAATTTTGAAATGTGATCGTGCATGTTTGTATGCGTTTCTGCAATTTGTGTGTATTTTCCAAAATATGTAGGATAATTTGTTGATGATTCTTGTCAGTAATTCCACTGACTGATGATTTGCATTGTTCAGCATAAATATGTGTCTGAGTTGATTTGACATAGAGTTTATGAGTGGTAAACACAAACTTTGGTTCAACAGTAATGATATAAGTAACAAAGTTTGCTGGTTTGTCATGAGTAATATCATCTGTGTTGCGTCATGATGTTGTGTGAATAAAACTGTCTGTGAAGACATTTGTTTTGTATTTACAATGAGTAGTGCGAGTATAACCATCCACTGTGTGGACTTAATCATGCGTGCAGTTACCAGGGAGTACAGGAGGTATAGTATGTACCATGGTGATTTGTGATCTTTACTTGCCCTTGTGATATGATTGTTTTCTGTATCTTTTTCCTTGTGATGATACACACCAGTTTCTGTTTCTTGTTGTGAGATGGTACTCAAGTTGGTATGGTGTGGTACTTTGGTTTGTTCATCATGTTGTTGTATGATGAGTGGTGTAGTTAAAGCAGTGCTTATTGTGGTGTTAACTTTCTGCCATGTGTGTGTTTTGGAATCTGTGTCGTCTGTCACATTCAATACATTTCCAATTAATAAATCACAGCATGGATTGTCTAATAAGGCACAAGTTACTCTGCCTGATAGGAAAGGTGATTTTATATTGGCCCATGCCATAGGATATTTCTCTACTGTTCCTGAAACAGTTCTGCAATAGATGTACTCATCTAGGTAGTCTTTAGGATCAGCTAGGGTCTTTCGAAGACCGACAAGACAGGAACCTGTATCGCGTACACATATGCATGCCGTGTCATTGATGTATCCTTCATGGAATGTTAGTTTTCCTAACGACAGATTTGAGGTTTTGTTCATTTCCTCAATTTCTTGTTGGGTAATGCTCTCTTTACATAATGAATGAGGCTGAGTGATGTTAACAACATTATTGAAATATGGTACAAAGTCTGATGGATAAAACTCAGCTTGATCTGACTTTGCAGTGTTTGGTCTTATTTTCGTCTCTGTGATGTTTACTTTTTTTAAGTTCTTTGCTGAACTGTCTGTTGTAATGTTTAAGGCTGCATTTGCTTTTGCTTTCTGTATTCTTCTTACTCCTTCACATTCGAACCGCCTATGCCCATACGCAAGGCAAAAATGACATTTTGTTCTATATTTCCTTTGGTTTACCTTCCCCAGTTTTTGTGCTATGATAGTATTTAGGTATTCTTGATAAGTGGGATTCTTATCGCATATTCCATTTTCTGTATGTGGAGTGTTACAATGTTTACACAGTATTGGTTTTGTTTTCTGTGGTTTGTTATGACAATCTGTGGCTGCAGATGCCGTTGCTTTCACAGTACTTTTCTGTTGAGTGTTCATAACCGGGTTTACACTTTGGTTGTAATACTCGCGGCATTTTTCTAATAAGTTTTTGATAGGTTCTTTGCTATGTTGTTCTAAATATTTTCCGCATTCAGCTGGTAGTGTTGCTTTTAGCTTTTCTATTAGCAAGAAATTTATGACTCCTTGATTGTTGTCTGAATGTTTAATTAACATTATTAGTTTTCTGAAAGATTCTTCTAATTCACTTATATACTGGGTGAATGCCTTGTCTGTAGTTGGTTTCAACTTTTGTATCTCTACTTTTAGAGTCTCGGAAGAGGGTAGGTAGTGTTTCAATATCCTTGTTTTATAATATTCATAGTCTTCGCTTGCCATATCTGGTATGATCTCCTGTACTTGTTTGTGATCTATTGGTACGTATCTTCTATACCATACATGCCAGCGAATTTTTGGAATTTTATAGTCTTGCATTTTCTTCTCAAATTCCTGTGTCCAATCCCGTATTAGGTTGTGTTGTCTTTTACAATTTTCTTCGTCTTGTGCACATGTACGCTGGAACAAAACGTGCAACTTTTTGTAATGTTTTGTGCCAAAGTGATCTGAATAATCTACAATTGGTTCATCATCTGAACTGGCGTCACTACTGAACATTTTCTGTTACTTGATATTTAACTCTATCAATGATGATGTTTACACAAGAAAATCAGAGAATGCAGATTTGGGTAATTAACAATCAAAATTCAATCAACTTATCTTTATCTGCTGACTACTCGAACGCTTGATGTACAGGAACGTAATTCTCGTGTTGTTTACCGCTGACCTGGTCTGGTTACGCCGGTCGCTGTATAGAACTGAAACCTGCTGTGGAAAGAAATGATGTTATTTTCGTTCTGACTCTATTAATACATCTGTAATTTATACTTTCTAATACATATTATTAAATAGATCTTCTTCTTTTCAAAAGTAGCGTTTTTTTATGCCTTTTTATATGTGAATGTGGTTCATGTGTACTTCTGACACCATTATACCTGTCAGAGTCCTAATTGGGTGGCTCCATCTAGCTCACTGGACTTGGACAGGCAATTTACAACATCTACAACACATCTACCAATAACACATAAATGCAATCGGAAACTGGCATTTATTACACTATATTACAAGTTGACAACATGGTCGCACTTCACGCTCAAACACTCGTTCAACACCAACAACCACTCGCTAGCTCACAATGGCGATCTTGACACTGTCGCCCGTATGATCATTCACAATCACAACTTCACATCATCCCGTACATATCACAGTTCGCACATTCCTCGAATATCAATACACAACGTTCATCTCCATCTATGCATCACAATACACTATCGTTCTATCGTTCTATCGCTCTATAGCTCTCCACACGTCCGTCCCTGTTCGCTGCCTCACACACACTGCCCTCTCTCCTCGTTGACCTTCCCGCATCACGTGGCTCTGTTCACGGGCTTCTTGCCTGACCGTCCGCTAGCCACGCCGTGATGTCTCTTACTGCCCTTGACCTCAGCTATGCTTACACTGACTCTCGCTTACATACCGGCACTTACATTCTTACATACATATAAGACCATGACATTCTCCCCCCGCACAACCAATGTGGCACTTACTCTTAGAAACGTGACACATTCTGTTGTTCTTAGCCTTGGTACCTCTTTTTACTCTTGTCAGGGGATTATATGATCATAAGCATATGCTTGCGTCCCTTTTTGCTCTGTTCTTTTACGAGATTCACTATAACCATTGTTCTCTCTTTTTCAGTACTGAGGTTTCTCTCAAGGTTTTGTCGTGGTCTGCCAAATGTTTTGGTTGGGTCTACTTGTCATACCTCGTTATATTATTCAACCACCAATCCGTGACATTACATTCTGTTCATATTTCTCAATCGATTGTCTGTGCATTCTCATCTCATAGTTATTGTGTCTATGCTGGTTTAAGGATTCTCCATTGGTTTACGTCTCAAATAAGGCTACAACTTCCTCTTACAGCATTCTTAAACTTTCTCTCTATGCAGACGTGGTTACCCTCGTCTCTATTTAATGCACTTACATCGATTCTTTATGAACACACTATGTCAATGTTGTGGTCATGGTTCGAATATAATTCATGTATGTTATAGTCCCCCTTACCTCATCTTATGTCGGACCGTGAGTTGTTTCCCTTTTTGAGCACACCTCGTTTACTGTTATGGAGATTTGTTATTAATCTCTTTGGTTAGCATCACCCTGTTGGTATGTGCATTCTTGTTACCATATTCTGATGTTAATTCTATATCATTATTGCTAAGCGTCATTCGTCGGGCCATCCAGCATACGCGAAGGCAAGTTTGGTAACATTCGCGCACTGGGATTGCCAGGCGTTGATTCTCAGCATTACAATTTATTCTATTCGTCACTATACTTACGCTCATATGTACATATCACATTATAACAATACAAAGTATTATAATAATAAAATTCGACATTGAATGTCATACAGATAACACATCTACAATAAAATATACATCATCGATGCCTTTATGCACATATAGTAAACTGTTCTTGTCCTGTGAAAGTTATGCACACGTAATTAAATCACTTGTGTTCAATGTTCATTTCCGTGCTGGAATGTTTGGCATGTCTTCTTTCTCACCCGATTATTGACGTCTTCTGCAAATCATGATATTGTCCTTCCTTCTGTATAGTATTTAAAACTGCAGAATATTTGGATAATTTATAAATACATAGTTCTATAAAATTACTGGAATTCACACGTATAAAATGAGAAATAATTTTGAGTGTGGCCATGGTGCGTCCGTCTGTGACTGTCTTTGCCATAGTTTATAGGTTGGCATCTGGTTCATTAAACTGATCCATGGAAATGACTGTCTGTGCTGTGACGTCCTTGTTGTTGTTGGTCGATTTCAAAAGGTAGATTCTGTAGATACTCGTTTGAAACAAAGTCAATATGGGTAAATCTTACTGTTTGATACTTGAAACTGCGTGTTGCGTCTTACTGTTCCGCTGGTGACACTTTTCACGTTGGAGGACCTTTCATGTTGGTCTATACAATGGAATGCGGTAGTATCATAGCGCTGGAGTCGTACAGCAGACAAGGCAACCCTGTAGTTACTGGATCTAAGGATATAAAGTGGGTTACGGTTAACATTTTCCGAAGGGTGGGGATTTACAAATTTTATGTTGAGATCATTTTGAGTGCTATCTCCAAACCTGCACTCGTACATGTGTGTATACATTCAATAGTTCAAATAATAATAATACACCATGTATAATTTTGAAATGTGATCGTGCATGTTTGTATGCGTTTCTGCAATTTGTGTGTATTTTCCAAAATATGTAGGATAATTTGTTGATGATTCTTGTCAGTAATTCCACTGACTGATGATTTGCATTGTTCAGCATAAATATGTGTCTGAGTTGATTTGACATAGAGTTTATGAGTGGTAAACACAAACTTTGGTTCAACAGTAATGATATAAGTAACAAAGTTTGCTGGTTTGTCATGAGTAATATCATCTGTGTTGCGTCATGATGTTGTGTGAATAAAACTGTCTGTGAAGACATTTGTTTTGTATTTACAATGAGTAGTGCGAGTATAACCATCCACTGTGTGGACTTAATCATGCGTGCAGTTACCAGGGAGTACAGGAGGTATAGTATGTACCATGGTGATTTGTGATCTTTACTTGCCCTTGTGATATGATTGTTTTCTGTATCTTTTTCCTTGTGATGATACACACCAGTTTCTGTTTCTTGTTGTGAGATGGTACTCAAGTTGGTATGGTGTGGTACTTTGGTTTGTTCATCATGTTGTTGTATGATGAGTGGTGTAGTTAAAGCAGTGCTTATTGTGGTGTTAACTTTCTGCCATGTGTGTGTTTTGGAATCTGTGTCGTCTGTCACATTCAATACATTTCCAATTAATAAATCACAGCATGGATTGTCTAATAAGGCACAAGTTACTCTGCCTGATAGGAAAGGTGATTTTATATTGGCCCATGCCATAGGATATTTCTCTACTGTTCCTGAAACAGTTCTGCAATAGATGTACTCATCTAGGTAGTCTTTAGGATCAGCTAGGGTCTTTCGAAGACCGACAAGACAGGAACCTGTATCGCGTACACATATGCATGCCGTGTCATTGATGTATCCTTCATGGAATGTTAGTTTTCCTAACGACAGATTTGAGGTTTTGTTCATTTCCTCAATTTCTTGTTGGGTAATGCTCTCTTTACATAATGAATGAGGCTGAGTGATGTTAACAACATTATTGAAATATGGTACAAAGTCTGATGGATAAAACTCAGCTTGATCTGACTTTGCAGTGTTTGGTCTTATTTTCGTCTCTGTGATGTTTACTTTTTTTAAGTTCTTTGCTGAACTGTCTGTTGTAATGTTTAAGGCTGCATTTGCTTTTGCTTTCTGTATTCTTCTTACTCCTTCACATTCGAACCGCCTATGCCCATACGCAAGGCAAAAATGACATTTTGTTCTATATTTCCTTTGGTTTACCTTCCCCAGTTTTTGTGCTATGATAGTATTTAGGTATTCTTGATAAGTGGGATTCTTATCGCATATTCCATTTTCTGTATGTGGAGTGTTACAATGTTTACACAGTATTGGTTTTGTTTTCTGTGGTTTGTTATGACAATCTGTGGCTGCAGATGCCGTTGCTTTCACAGTACTTTTCTGTTGAGTGTTCATAACCGGGTTTACACTTTGGTTGTAATACTCGCGGCATTTTTCTAATAAGTTTTTGATAGGTTCTTTGCTATGTTGTTCTAAATATTTTCCGCATTCAGCTGGTAGTGTTGCTTTTAGCTTTTCTATTAGCAAGAAATTTATGACTCCTTGATTGTTGTCTGAATGTTTAATTAACATTATTAGTTTTCTGAAAGATTCTTCTAATTCACTTATATACTGGGTGAATGCCTTGTCTGTAGTTGGTTTCAACTTTTGTATCTCTACTTTTAGAGTCTCGGAAGAGGGTAGGTAGTGTTTCAATATCCTTGTTTTATAATATTCATAGTCTTCGCTTGCCATATCTGGTATGATCTCCTGTACTTGTTTGTGATCTATTGGTACGTATCTTCTATACCATACATGCCAGCGAATTTTTGGAATTTTATAGTCTTGCATTTTCTTCTCAAATTCCTGTGTCCAATCCCGTATTAGGTTGTGTTGTCTTTTACAATTTTCTTCGTCTTGTGCACATGTACGCTGGAACAAAACGTGCAACTTTTTGTAATGTTTTGTGCCAAAGTGATCTGAATAATCTACAATTGGTTCATCATCTGAACTGGCGTCACTACTGAACATTTTCTGTTACTTGATATTTAACTCTATCAATGATGATGTTTACACAAGAAAATCAGAGAATGCAGATTTGGGTAATTAACAATCAAAATTCAATCAACTTATCTTTATCTGCTGACTACTCGAACGCTTGATGTACAGGAACGTAATTCTCGTGTTGTTTACCGCTGACCTGGTCTGGTTACGCCGGTCGCTGTATAGAACTGAAACCTGCTGTGGAAAGAAATGATGTTATTTTCGTTCTGACTCTATTAATACATCTGTAATTTATACTTTCTAATACATATTATTAAATAGATCTTCTTCTTTTCAAAAGTAGCGTTTTTTTATGCCTTTTTATATGTGAATGTGGTTCATGTGTA
The DNA here is from genome assembly GCA_963921405.1 of Cepaea hortensis. Classification (NCBI taxonomy): domain Eukaryota; kingdom Metazoa; phylum Mollusca; class Gastropoda; order Stylommatophora; family Helicidae; genus Cepaea; species Cepaea hortensis. Next base: position 330,727,057 of record OY992876.1, on the reverse strand, counting down.
CTTCTGACACCATTATACCTGTCAGAGTCCTAATTGGGTGGCTCCATCTAGCTCACTGGACTTGGACAGGCAATTTACAACATCTACAACACATCTACCAATAACACATAAATGCAATCGGAAACTGGCATTTATTACACTATATTACAAGTTGACAACATGGTCGCACTTCACGCTCAAACACTCGTTCAACACCAACAACCACTCGCTAGCTCACAATGGCGATCTTGACACTGTCGCCCGTATGATCATTCACAATCACAACTTCACATCATCCCGTACATATCACAGTTCGCACATTCCTCGAATATCAATACACAACGTTCATCTCCATCTATGCATCACAATACACTATCGTTCTATCGTTCTATCGCTCTATAGCTCTCCACACGTCCGTCCCTGTTCGCTGCCTCACACACACTGCCCTCTCTCCTCGTTGACCTTCCCGCATCACGTGGCTCTGTTCACGGGCTTCTTGCCTGACCATCCGCTAGCCACGCCGTGATGTCTCTTACTGCCCTTGACCTCAGCTATGCTTACACTGACTCTCGCTTACATACCGGCACTTACATTCTTACATACATATAAGACCATGACATAGCACAGGATAATATGGCACATGAAGACATATACAGTATGATACAGACCATGATACTATGGCACATGAAGACATATACAGCATGATGCAGCACAAAAAGATATGGCACACGAAGAGATACAGCATGATACAGCCCAGAATGTCATGACACATGAGGAGATTCACAGCAGGATACAGCAGAAGACATTTATAGCATGATATATTACATGGCACATGGAGAATATGGACTACAATATAGCACATGGTCTCATATACAGTATTATATAGCACAGTGATTTAGCGCTGGGTGATATAGCACATGATGACATATGCAGCATGATTTAGCACAAGATGGCATATGCAGCATGATTTAGCACAAGATGACATATACAGAATAATATAGCACTGGAAAACACCTATAGCATGATATAGATCAGGATGATTTATTGCAGCATGATATAGCACACAATGACATACATAGCACTGGAAAACACCTATAGCATGATATAGCACACACTGGCATATATAGCACTGGAAAACACCTATAGCATGATAGTGATCAGGATGATTTTGTGCAGCATGATATAGCACACAATGGCATATAAAGCGCTGGAAAACACCTATAGCATGATAGTGATCAGGATGATTTCGTGCAGCCTGATATAGCACACAATGACATATATAGCACTGGAAGACACCTATAGCATGATATCGATCGGGATGATTCAGTGCAGCATGATATAGCACACAATGGGGTAAAGTTAAACCTACCAGACGGAATTTATCTACATCTTTCATAGCACACCACTTATTAAAATTGTAGCATGTTGCAGACAAAGAGACCTTCAGTATGCTGTTCATCACACATAACCAAACTATAAATTAAAACTACAGTGGTGACAGTGAAACATACGAGTGTGCATTGTGTATTTCAGCTAAAATAATTTATTATGTTGCTGTAATATTTGTTGTGGTTACAGACACAATTCGTAATCCTGCATACCGAGTTTGAAACACAAGTTGTGGGTGCCAGTCATTCAGAAAGCAATGGCAAACTACTGAACGTAAACTTGCCAAGAAATCACAAACAGCCAAAAAATTATGGGGTTGACAGTGATGTCCTGTAAGGGATATGCAACTAAAGATAGACAAATATTTATTGAACTATTTCTAGCATGCACCTGACAAGATACAGTGAAATGTGCCAGGCAGTAAATTGGGCTATGTTTGTGATGTCATTATTCAAATTCTCAGCAAACATTATTTTGAATGAATTATCTCCTCATTCTTGACTTGGTGACATAAATTACAAGTACCTCTGGAGTTGGAGTAGGTTCGCCTGATGGCGTGGGACACTGGTAATAGGGAAAGCTAATCCACACACAAAAATCAGCCCAGTGCTTAAGAGGTAGTACCATGTGTATGGACTTATCTTTAGTTCAAGGTGAGCAAACACCCCAAAAGACAAAACAAAAAAAATACAGTGGTTTTCAGCCTGAATTTATCTATGAATTATCTCCCTCCTCAGGATAAATTGCCAGAGGTTTTCAAACTGCTAAAGTCACTGCCCAAAGATGAAGATTGGCAGAATATTGTTGATCAAGTGACCGGTTATGATATCCTACAACTTGCCGTACTAGCCAGGTATGTTGTGGTTGTCCCCAGAGTTGATTGATTGTTGTTACTCAAGAAAAACATGTTCTCATTTTTGTTTCTCTTGTGATTAACTTAAACAATATGAAACATACTACCATATGTTGGTCAGTTATTCTTGTACAAAAGCACTTTAAAAAATATACATATATATATCAAACACACCACCAAACAATGTATTCCCTAAGTCAATTTAAACACAGACACCACAAACAATATGTTGCAAGGTGACATTACGCTGCATCTCGTCAGGAGCATATTGCATTTATCATATGAAGCGAATAAATGAATAATACTTTAGCTAAACCACTTAAAATAGATAGTTGCAGGCATTGTTCAAATATGGAGCCCCGGAAAGTCCAACCTGGCAAACAATGCCCGCTAAAGTCGGATGTGTTGACCTAAGGGCGCATAACCTAACACACAGCAATTACGTCTGAAAAAGCACTCCGGATGAACGCAGAAGAAGAAGAATGTGGAGAATTTGTTATCCCCATAGTAATTTAAAATCTAACACAAACTCTTTATGTTTGCATAAAACTGAGTGGAACCACCTAATTGTTAATGTTTTACTATATTTGAGCAATAGATTGCACGATTTATTGTCTGGCATATTTTGCTGCATCTCGTCAGGTACATACTGCAGAATTCACACAGCATAAGTAAAATAACTAGATAAATCCTTCAAGCTGAAATATACACATGTTCGCACAGTAATGTCAATTGTCTACCATGGTAAGTACCGACAAAAAACGAGAGTTTAGATGTTTGTTTTGATTATTTGAGAACTGTCAACGCCTCCTAGTTTGCGACTGTATAGATTTTCATCAAATTAGAGTTTGAAGCAAATTTAGATTATAGTTATTCTGATTTAAAGGTCTTTTTGATAGATTCTAAAACTAATACCACATGCAGTAGTCAGTAGTCAGATTATTTAGCAGCAATTGAAAACAACAATAAAAGCGAAAGTTCGTCATAATATGATGGCACATGTTGAATTATGAATGCGCTAATGGGTCACATTTATGCCGATAAATTTGTTTTGCCTATTACAAAGTATTTAAGGAGTATTTAAATAATTAAATTTAAAAGAATAATAATTATAACTAAATAGGAAATAGTGTTTATATTATTTATCAGTACAATCTCAGTACAATCTGCCTGGTGTGTTCCGGACATTTTCCATTTTGTGTGAAAATTATGTGCTTCAAAATATTATGTTTTAATTTTGTTTTATTGATGTTATCGAGCAGTTCTTGTGATATTATTGAACAAAAGTGGTGCATTTAACATTATTAAATAAATGTAACTGGATTAGCTGTAGTGGATACAAAATAACGCCTTGGTAAGTGGAAATTTGTTATAACTGCCACCCCTTTAATATAAATTGTTATTACTAAACCTCTCATTATTGTCATAATATTTCTAGCCTATCAATTAATTATTAACACTGTCATGTTCCCTGTGCAATCTCCTTTAATTTGATATATCATGCAGTATATCTGCTACAATTTTAACCATTTTCATAACATTATTGTCACACATCCCCTACTTCCCATTTTTTGCCATGAATATCTGTTTGGTTAGGACCACTTTTTTGTATGGCAGGCAGTCAGTTAAAGACGATAAAACAAAGAAAATTGAAATATTTTGGTAACTTGAAACATCATAAAACTTTGGAGAGAACAATAATGGAGGGGTATATGCCTGGAAAGAGAGGAAGAGGAAGGCCAAAGGGAAGATGGGTGCAGGATATGGCAGATGATCTCCAGATGGGTGTATCGGATGCGGGATATCTTGCTTGTGATCAAGAAGTTTTCCGGATGGTTGCTATGAGTGTGAGGTTCTGCAAAGGACATGCTACTGAATGAATGAATGACCATCTGTTTCCTTGTTATAGACGACACGTGTGTGGTTGAAAATTGCATGTATGGTTATAACAGAAACCAGCAAGGAGTATAATGTTTCCTCCACAGGCTTTAGGTTTTCATTATCAGCAGACACCTACCCCATGCCCAGAAGGAAATCCTCAATATAAGAAGAGGATGAGGAGGCTAAACACAGCTTGGAGGTCTAAAATATTGTATAGAGACCTTTGTATAGGTAACTCTATGGCACATATTCTAGGTCATTGCTTAATGACCTTAGATGTCCAGATCTCTATCTTTTCGTATTTCATTCCCAGAAAGAAACAAATTCCAGTACCTAACTGGGTTAAAATCAACCAACACAGAACTGGTGTCTTCAAATGCTACACACTGAGGGAAGGGATCTGAGCAGTTATGGACTGGATAGTTCAATGTGTAATTCCGATAGTGCTGACTGACTGAGAGAGAGAAAGTGAGGGAAAAGAAAAAAGAGAGAGAGAATGAGAACAGAGAGGGAGAGAGAGAGAGAGAGAGAGAGAGAGAGAGAGAGAGAGAGAGAGAGAGAACCACTCCCCAAATGTTGCTACAATTTAGTTTTGTAGCTAATTAAGCCAATATTAACCTATACACATGCAAGCTAAACGTATAATGAGTTATTTGGTATGGGTTAACCACCCTGCAAACTGTCCGTTGGCATGTACAGGAATGAACCAAGTGTTGTTGTGTTGATTGAACTACAACTGCCGGATTTTATATAAACATATATCTTGGTGAAAGGGTTATGAATGCAATTTGTGACCCTGGATAGCACAGTCAAAACATAGCTGCGGGTGATTTGGTAGCTGACTGCTTTGCGTTGGTTTTCAGACAGCGGTATGTGTGCCAGTCATTCAGAAAGCAATGGCAAACTACTGAACGTAAATTTGCCAAGAAATCACAAACATCCAGAAAATGCTAGGGTTGACTATGACGTCCTGTAAAGGATATGCAGCTTCTTCTTCTTCTTCAGCGTTCCGAGCCATTGAGGTTCTTTGCTGCAAATACAATCCGTCTCCATTCGTCTCTCTGGTTGACCTTCTCTTGCCAGTCGTTGATTCCAAGTGCTTGTAGGTCTGTACATGTATTATCTTTCCACCGTCTTCTTGGTCTACCTCGGGGTCTACGGTCATTTATTTCCTGAGTGTAAGCAAGTTTTGTTTCCCTATTATCTTCCATTCTTTCTATATGCCCCAGCCATTGTAGTCTATTAGCCTTCATGATACCAGTGATTAGCGGGGACTTAAACAGATCATAAATGTCTTTGTTACTTCTTCTTTTCCACTCTCCACTTTGTGTATCCCTAATGGGTCCAAAGATGCGTCTTAAAACTTTGTTCTCAAAGATTTGTAGCAAGGCTTTGTCTCCTTTCGTTGTACTCCAGGTTTCAGAGCCATACAGCACAACTGGTCTGACCAGTGTTTTGTATATTGTGATCTTGGTGTTACGAGATAGCGCATTTGATTTTAATAGATGTTGTAGTGCATAGTATATCTTATTTCCAGAATTTATTCTAGTTTGTATTTCTTCCCTTATGATGTTGGAGCAGTTGAAGATTGTACCTAGGTATTTGTATGTTTCCGTTCTTTTAATGGCATATTATCTATTTGTATGTGGCCAGAGTTTTTAGCCATTTCTTCTCTTGAAATTACCATATATTCTGTCTTATCTTGGTTGATAACCAGGCCCATCTGTTGGACTTTTCCCTTTAAGTGAGTCAATATTTCCAATGTCTTTTGTTCATTTTCCCCTATAATGTCTATATCATCTTCGTAACCAAGCAGCTTGGATGTTCCTCCAATATCACATTCCCCCTTTACCCTCCTTACAACTTTCTCTAGAGCAAGATTGAAGAGAAGCGGCGATAGTGCATCACCCTGTTTCAAGCCAGATGTTATTTGGAAAGGGTCTGATTTCCTGCCTTTATATGTTACTATATTATAAGTATCTTCCATGCATAGTCTGGTCATGTTGATTAACTTCCTTGGTATTCCAAATTCCTGCATAGCATTCCATAGTCTACTCCTATGGACACTATCATAAGCCTTTTTAAAATCCACAAAAATGTTATGGAGATTTCTTTTATATTCCCAATTTTTTCTCGGCTATTTGTCGTAAGATAAATATCTGATCTATTGTTGATCTGTTTTGTCTAAAACCCACCTGGTAGTCACCTAATATGTATTCTGAATATGGTTTTAGTCTATTTAGTAATACTGCAGATAGTATCTTATAGCTTGTGGACAGTAGTGATATTCCTCTATAATTTTCACATTATAACTTGTCTCCTTTCTTAAAGATAGGTATCAATAATGACTCTTTCCAGTCATGGGGTAATTCTTCTGTCCTCCAGATGTTTATTATTAGTTCGTATAGCTTTAGATGTAATGCATGGCCACCCGCCTTTATAAATTCAGCAGCAATTCCATCAGCCCCAGTTGCCTTATTGTTTTTAAGTCGTGTGATTACATATAGGATTTCTTCCAATGCAGGTTCTTCAATTTGTGGTTCACACGCTAGAACCTCTTCCTGTGGGAAAGTGTTACTTGGAGCTTCACAATTTAGTAATTCAACAAAATATTCTTTCCATGTGTTGCACATTTCCTCATTGGTATTTATCATATTCCCATTTTTGTCTTTTAAACCATATGTGTTGTGTTGGTGCCCTTGTTTCATTGACTTCAGTTCTTTAAAAAACTTTCTGGATTTGTTTTTCTGGTGATTAGTTTCCATATCTTTGATTATATTACTCATATATTCTCGCTTCTGCTGTCGAACTATTTTTGTAGCCTCTTTACATTCATTTCTATATTGCTCTTCCTTTTGGATGTTGTTGATGTCATTTAGCCATAGTTGTCTGGCATTCTTTTTCCTAATGACTGCTTCTTCACATTTTTGATTGAACCATCTGTTCTTTCTATGTGTGGTTAACACACCGAGACATTCTTCTGCAGTAGTTTGAATTGTATTCTTGATGTTCAACCAAGTTTGGTCAACGCTTTCCTCCAACGGGTTTTGTAGAATTTCAAGTTTACATTTTATTTCATCTGCAAATTTTTATTTGACTGTAATTTCTTGTAGTTTTTCTCTGTTATATGTTGGGTGTAACCTGTGTAGTTTAGCATAGAAAGCTCTCTTAAGTTTTATTTTAAATTTTGCCCCAACGAGGAAGTGGTCGCTGTGGCACTCAGTTCCTCTATAACTTCTAACTTGTTGTATGTTTGATGCATTTTTGTTGTTAATTAAAATGTGATCTATTTGATTATAGGTTCTCTTGTCACATGATTTCCATGTTTGTTTATGTATATCCTTTCTTTGCAGTCTGGTACTGCTGATCTGCAGTCCTTTGGCTTTTGCTAGGTTGATGACTCTCCATCCATTATCATTTGAAGTTTTATGTAGGCTTTCCATACCGGCAACTTTTTTATGAGTTTGCTCTCTACCTATTTTTGCGTTGAAGTCTCCCAGCACAATCAGGATGTCCTGTTTGGGGGTTTCTTCTATGACATCTTCCAGATCATTATAAAAGTCTTCTTTAATATCTTCTTTCTCTTCAGTAGGTGCATGCACATTAATCATCGTTATATTTTTCCATTTACCTTTTATTTGTAATTTACTAATCCTGTCATTAACAGCTTTAAAGTTTAGAACGTTCCCCCATAACTCTTTTTTGATGACAAATCCTGTTCCTAATTCATGTTTATTTTGGGTGTTTCCTCCATATATTATAATCATTCCATTTTGCTCTAAAGTACCCTCTCCTGGCCACCTTATTTCTTGAATTGCTGTTATATCCATTTGATATTCAACCAGCTCCCGGGTTAGTTCTTCGGCCACTCCAGCTCGATATAGTGTCCGTACATTCCATGTTCCAAATCTCAAAGTCCTTTAACGTTCCAAGGTCGATGTCCAAATAAGTCAGTCCGAATTCGAGGCTCATGTATCTATTTTGTAACAAAGACAAAGGTGGGGATGTTAACCCACGCTTCAACCCCCAACCTGGAGGACCAGGGTGTTTCTCTTTGTCTGTTCTCTACCCTTTGACCTGTCTGGCTTGGGAGGCCCTGCTGGTAGCTATGCTACCGCCAGCATAGCTTTCAGGGTAATTGAGAAAAGGTATGAAAAGGTATCTGTATGATGTGGGTTGCTCGAGACGAACAACGGCGTCATTTGTCTGCCACGGCGGTAGTGGCCTTTGAAGTGATAGACGGAGAGTCTGGAAAACAGGCTGGATGGATCTTCTGATGTGGGGAATTCTCTGGTTCCCGGACGGACTGGAATTTCCCCAAATGAAAGCAAATTTGACCGCGGGTTGACTCCAGTTAGTCTAGAACAGGAGGAGGAACCAGACTCTGGACTGGTAAGCGTCTGGACTTTTTGGTGACGTCACTCACAGCCCAATATAAAAAGCGTTGCAGTAAACAAGAGGAGTGAGTTGACCAGATTTCTGAAGTTGGAAAGAGCGATGCAGTATTCCGAGTTGTGTTACATAAAAGAAACTAGGGGTGTCAAAGTGTTGATAGTTATCGGCGGACATAGATCCAGTCTGTGATCGCCTAGTTTCGATTAGCAACTGGAATGGGCATATGGTGGGCTATTAATCATATCTAACTTAGAGTATGATTAGGAATATAGTACAGTACTGTGCAGTGATATAATGTATTATAGGTGCGGTGATATAATGTATTATAGGTGCGGTGATATAATGTATTATAGGTGTGGTGATATAATGTATTGTTTTATAAGTGCGGTGCTAGAAAGTATCAAAGGAGCGTCGGCACTAGTATTCTATGGTGTGGCTTCAACTAGCTTGTGTGATATATCATTTTACTCAGGGAGTTGAGGACAATGTAGTGGAATAATAATTAGAGAGATTAAGGATGGTTGAGAGGGAGGAGAGGAATGTGAAATGGTAGGATCTTCCAGTAGGGCATCTGCTGGGTTTCTACCCGTTCCTTTATTCTTTCCTGGTGTTGCCATGTCTCAGATCATATGATGAGTTATTTGGCCGTATGACAGAGATCGGATCTCTGTTATAGATCTGAGTGCTGCTATTGGCCTACACTCACCTAATTCCGGCCAGGATTGAGTTGCCCTCACCATGGTATTCTCTATTCTACAGGTTCCATTTACAGGTCCACGTATGTGTGCTATGATTTTGACCAGTGAAGCTAACACATTTTAGAAGATGATGGCTCAGAATTTGAAGACAGAAGTTGCTGAGAGGCTGCTACATTGGGCTTATACCCAAGTTGGTTTGCGGGAACCTGACTTCTGCTGAGCAGGATATGCTGATGATACTTATGTTTTAGCAAGTGATAGGTGTATCACTGAACAGTCAGAACATTATATATTCCACATATACAACACTGCTACCAGAAACAGTCATATAAATATTATACTGATACCTGGAACATTCAGATTGTGTTGTTAATATGGGGAATCTTTAAAACCAGTGACACTAGATCAAGTAAGATTTCCCCAGTAACAGTGACAATAGTGTTAGAATTTTCTAATTAACATTCGGTTAAATAACAGAGGAAATTCATAGTGTAAAACAGATTGAAGACTCTCATTAGACAGTGTTTGTCATGGGTGTCCAAGCATCCTAGTGGTTCAAGAGACAACGGAAGAAGTCTTCACGTGACCGGAGAAGCATCACCTTGGTGAGGTTGTTTGTCTGGACTGAATGGTGCTAGTGTGTTCTCAGCACAGTGATGTGAATGACTATACTCCTGAACACTGATCTGAGTCTACAGACACTTTAGAGTACACGTCACACATTCTACACTTTATATACACACACACACTTCTCCTACATATAGTCTTTGCTTTAATAAATTTCTTGTTTTTATTTGTTGAAGCAAGAGTTGTCAAGTATGTTATGTTGGGGAAGAATGAGAGGGGGCATGATCCAGGGGTGAGTAAGAGTGAGAAGAAGGTGTCTTCAGATTGAGGGAGTGTTGTGGACGGAGTCTACTGGATATCTCCAGGATAGTGATATTGAATTAAAACAAATGTGGGTGTTGATTCCCCTCACTCCAGGGACGACACTAAAGTGGTAAAGAAGAGCAAATAACTACTACGACATTCATCCTTTACACACACGACAGGTTGATTGCAATGTCTTGCAAAGAACAAGCAACAACAGTTTATCCTGAATTGACGTGGTTAGACACTGGCCTGCCAGTCACTATTACACCCACCTTGTTTTTGTGTTGTCCATGTTTCAGCAGTAGAACAAAGATTCACCTAAATGAACAACCCCTAAAACAAGTAAAGAGCTTCAAGTACCTAGGAAGTATATCTTCAAATGGCACATCAGCAGACAAGATCGAAAATAGATGAATAAATGGCACCAGTACTAAAAAACAAACAGCCATCGATAGCTACTAAGAAAGCACTCTACAACACAATCTTCCTACCAACTCTATGCTACCAATGACAAACCTGGACAATGACAGAAAAAGAGAAAAGAAATATCACAACAGAAATGAGGTTCCTGAGAAGAATACTCAATGTATCAAGAAGAGAGAAGATCAGAATTGATGAAATCAGGACAGCGATAAATTGTATCAGAAGGCAGCTACTCAGATGGCTTGGCCATGCAACTAAGTTACCAACTAACAGTATACCACAACAAGCAATGATGTACAGATCAGATGGAAGCAGAGGAAGAGGCTAACTACGTAAACGATGGACGGAGGGAATAGCAGTCATGGGAATATTGATACATGAAGCCCATAAGTGGCACTCTCCAGCAGTTTATACTTCACCTCGACACTGCAAGGTATAAGAGGAGCAAAGTGAGATGAGATGACAATGTAGAGTCAATGTAACACTTAATCACTCTTAACTGGAATTTGTAACTTTGCAGGTTTGCGTGTAAGAAGTTGTTTCATGTTGTGCAAGGCTACTTAGGTCATTATTCTTCTCCATTTTTCTACCTCCCATCCATTAACTGATTGTACTAGATACAAAAATGTTGCCCTTGGTTCGATTGCTTTTATGAGAAGTTAGATATTATAAACATTGTAATAGCTGATGGCTAAGAACATGGTCACGTTTCTGTTAAAATATAGCAGATACATCGGTGCTTAGTCATCATGATGTGCCGTGCCACGAAGCGTGTTAATCATGGTTCGTCATCTCACATGGTCACCTCAGAGATCAGGGGGGGGGGGGGGGGGGGGTCTAAGCACATTTGACCATCTAAGTATTTTTTTAACCTGCATCTTACTAGCTCTACCAGAGAAATCTGGTACAATGGATTGTGAACATCTCACAATTAGTTTAATGAGCCATGTGACTAATATTATTCTTCTTCTTCTTGTTCTTCTTCTTCTACGTTCAGCCAGAGTGTTTTTTCACAGTAATTGCATTGTGCCAAGTTTATTTGCACCCTCAGGCCGACACATCCGACTTCTGCGGGTGTTTGTTGACGGGGTTAGTCTTCCCGGGTTGACTAATATACTAATAGGAAGAATAAGAAATAAGATAAAACTAGAAATTGGAGATGAATAGTGTGGGTTTGTGGAAGGTAAAGGCGCAAACGATGCCATATACATATTTACAGCGTTAACAGAAAGAATTATTGAAGTAAACAGCAATCTATATTTGTGATTTATTGACTACATTAACACATGGGAAGAAAGAAAAGTCCCAGATGATTGGCAACAAGCAATATGGAAAAAGAAAGGCAATGAGAGAGTGCAAAGTGTACAGAGGTACTCCTGAGTTATGTAGGGAAAATGTACGCAAAACTATTCAAACAAAGAGCTAGACCCATAGTTGAACAACAGTTAAGCAAAGTACAATTTGGTTTCAGGAAAGGTAAAAGTTGCACTGATACACTGTTCACACTTAGACAAGTATGTTAAAAAAAGCCATTGAATACAGTGACCAGTAAAATATGATATTTATAGATCACGAAAAGGCTTTTGACAGAGTATATAGAGACAAATTATGGACCTTCCTTGAAGACTATGGGATACAAGGACAATTGGTAGAAAACATCATAGCCATGTATCACTCGAGCCGAAGTGCAGTAAGAACACAAGAAGGTATATGATATATCTGTCAGATATGTTCACAGTCAATACAGGAGTGAGACAGGGATGTGCTCTCCCTCCTGCTATTTAATATCTACATAGACAGAATATCCAAAGAAGCAAGCCTTGACAGAACCGATTCAGAAAATTTTGAACTCTTTCCCCTGCTATTCAATATCTACATGGACAGAATTTCCAAAGAAACAAGTCTCGACAGAACAGATTCAGAAAATTTAGAACTCTTTACTTTAGATGAAACAACTGAGCCACAGGGAATAAATGAACTTCTATTTGCAGACGATCAGTGCCTGTTTTACAGCGATGAGGGCAGACTACAAAATCATATTACTAATCTCAGTTCAACCTGCAGCAGATACAATATGAGCATAAACAAGTCCAAAACCGAAGTAATGCAAGTTAGTAGATCGCCAGGCCAACTAAGTATACAGATAAATAGCACAACTCTGAAACAAGTTAAAGAATTCAAATACCTTGGAAGTATGATCACAGAAGATGGCAGATTGGACAGAGAAATTGAAATCAGATGTCAAAAAGCTAGTGCACTTACATATCAACTATCACCCTTGCTGAAACATCCAAACGTACCCATGTTTGCAAAACGACCCCATGTTCGCAAAACGACAGATAATAAACAGCATATTCACACCAACCCTATGCTACCAATCTCAAACCTGGACTTTATCCAAATTACACCTTCGCAAAATCAACACCTGTGAAATGAGATGCTTGAGGAGAGCTGCCAAGTTAACAATCCGAGACCGAGTAAGAAATGCTACTATCAGACAGACTGTGGGATCAACACCTTGTGCCACATTTATTGAAAGACAGAAGATCAAGTGGTTTGGCCATGTCGTTAGAATGCAACATCAGCAGCTACCATCACTGGCCTTACATCAAAGATCATCTGCGACGAGACCACGAGGACGTCCAAGAAGAAAATGGATTGACGACATCAGAGACATTGTACAACCACACGGAATGACACTATCCAGTGCCGCCCACCGGGCGCTGGAACGCAAATTATTCCTCCCCACGACGCTTGATGGCAGAAGTGGAAGATGATGATGATGATGATGACTTCAGATGAAACAACAGATTCACACACAATAAATGCACTTTTATTTGCAGACAATCAGTGCCTGTTTTATAGCGATGAGAGCAGACTGCAAAATCCTATTAATAAGCTGAGTTCAACTTGCAGCAGATACAATATGAATACAAATACTGCCAAAACTGAAGTAATGCAAGTTAGAAGATCTCCTGGTCCACTAAGTATACTGATAAATAGCACATCTCTGAAACAAGTTAAAGAATTCAAATATCTTGGAAGTATGATCGCAGAAGATGGCAGACTGGACAGAGAAATTGAAATCAGATGTCAAAAAGCTAGTACACTTACATATCAACTATCACCCTTACTGAAACATCCAAATATATCTATGTCCGCAAAACGACAGATAATAAACAGCATATTCACACCAACCCTATGCTACCAATGTCAAATAGCCTATTATCACCAACCCTTTGCTACCAATGTCAAACTTGGACATTATCCAAATCACGCTTAACACAAAATCAACATCTGTGAGATGAGATGCCTGAGGAGAGCTGCGAACTTAACTATTTCAATTTGAGACTGAGTAAGAAATGGTGTTATCAGACAGACAGTGGGATCAACATTTTATGCCACATTTATTGAAAGACAGAAGATAAATGCTTTGGCCATCTCGTTAGAATGCAACACCAACAACTACCATCACTGGCCCTACATCAAAGAGCATCTGCTACAAGAGCAAGAGGACGCCCAAGAAGAAAATGGATTGAGACATCAAAGACATTGTACCATCACACGGAATGACACTATCCCATGTCACCAATTGGGCACTGGAACAGCAATTATTCCTCCCCATGATGCTTGACGGGAAAAGTTGAAGATGATGATGACTAACACATTTGACAAGGTGAAACACAAAGAAATGAATACAATGTTGGAAATGTTAAGCATTGATGGTAAATCTCTGAGAATTATAAAGAACATGAATTGATAACAAAGCTCAGCCATGAGAATTGAAAACCAATTAGAACTTTTCAACACATTAAACAGGGTGTTAGATAGGGTTGTGTACTATTTCCCAATCTGTTCATTTTGTACAGCCAAATAATGGTGAGATCATACAAGGCATGCCAGGAATATCTGTTGCTGGGCATAATGTAAACAGCCTGCGTTATGTTGATGACATGTTTTGGTTGCTGAAAATGAAAGGCAGTTACAGGAAATGATATAATTGCAACAGAAAGTCAAAACAAAGGACTTAGTCTGAAAACGAGAAAAACAGAAGCAATGGTTATTACAAAGAAAAAGTGTAAACCCAAATGTAATATCAAAGTGAATGGAACCAATTTGAAATAAGTCAATGTATTTAAGTTTATGGGTACTTTAATAACAACAGATGGAAGATGTGTTAAGGAGGTTAAATGTAGAATAACCCAATCAAAGGCAACATTTCACAAGATGAAGAATATTCTCTGCAATTTATCTTTATCAATCGAGGTGAAGAAAAGGCGTTCTGAGCTGTATTGATCCAGACCTGATGTACGGAAGCGAATCATAGGCAATTAGCACACTAGTGAGGAATTACGTGGAAGCTGCGAAGATGTGGTTTTATAGAAGAATGACAAAAACATGGTGGACAGATTGAAAGAGCAATGAAGATATCTTGAAAGAAGTGAACTCAGAAAGAGAACTGGTTACTGGCATCAGAAGAAAACAGTCCACATTCTTGAAAGCTGGAGTATTTAATCAGAATGGGAATGTTGGAGGTATCAGAAATGATTGGCAGCATACAAGACAGAAGGCTGTGGTCGGAAATGATCACCAATGCCACATGGCATGGACTATAAGAAGAAGGAGGAGAAGAAGCTCACTGTTTACTAAATTTTAAAGATATGTTTCAGTGTCTACACTTAGCACATACATGATTGATTGATTGATTGATCTAGGTACCGACATCACAGTATTCGGGACATTCCCATAAGCGCTCCGTCCCCATCCTCAGCAACCAGCGAAGAGTTCCAACACTAATAGTTCCAGTAGCAATCTGATTATATGTCCGTCTCTCCTTTCCTCATACATACATTTAGAAAGGCAGCTAAGAAGAATACTGATCACCTAACATCAGTGTCATCAGTATGTTGTGACATACTTCAACACTTGACACCATATGGTGGTATCTATCATATAAGATCATCTGGGAATCTTCAAAAGTTACAATACTCAACAAGACAAAATATCTTTGATACTAACTCATAACACAAAATAAATCTTTGACACTCACAATGCTCAACAACACAAAATACAACTTAGACACTCACAACACAAAACACGTCTCTGACACTATCTCATCTCATAACAAAAAATACATCGTTGATACACACAATATATTGAACAGGACAAAATACATAGATCTTTTACACAAACAATACTGAACAGGACAAAATACACTTTTGACACACACAATACTCAACAACACAAAATACATCTTTGACACTCAAAATACTCAACACAAAATACATCTTTGACAAATCAAGACACCAGTAGATATACTCACAGCGACACCATTGACGTCTGCTGGCAGATAACTGTTTGAAAGGAATTGGCGCTCTTTTTCACAAATCCATTCAAGATTGAACAGGATTGGGATTGGCCAACCTGCTAAACGAAGTCTCATTTTCTTTGAACATGTGACCTCGCAGTTATCCTCTCTGCGCGTGTATGGCCTGTTTTCTGTTTCTCCCAACAATTGATATTTTAATATGCCCTCCTTGAGAGAAGGGAGTCGCGGTATTGCCGTGGCTAGATAACATCGCTCTCCTGCTGGTCCAGTGGTTATAGGTTCTAATCTCCATGAAGCCGTTTTATTTTACAACAAACAAAAACTGACCCAGGCTGGCGGTTTAATCCACTCTAACATGGGTACTAACACATGTTATTGATAGTCAAGGCAGCCGGCGTGGTATTGACCATCTGTTGTTTGTCCATCAAGAATGATGATGACCATTCATTTCATCCATTGGGGTTGAAGGTGTGGAGCCGTGGGTTCTAAGATGGCTGATAAGGCCTATTTTGGCTCGAAATGTTCTTTGACAATGTGGACAAAGAATGCTTGCCGTCTCTGGAGGAGGAATTCTTGCAGTGGTTTTTCTGTCCTGCCTTTTCTTCACAGCTCTTGCAGTCCTGGTTGCCTCACATATGACTGCACCTTTGCGCAATGATGCACGCCACGAATTTCGGTCTCTGGCTGCAGCCTCCCAGGTGTCATGATGAATTCCAAAAGCATTCAGTGAAATTTTCAGAGTGTCTTTAAAACGTTTCCTCTGGCCACCTTGGGAGCGTTTACCACAACGCAGTTCGCTGTAAAAAATTCGTTTAGGGAGCCTGTGATCTGGCATGCGAGTCAAGTGACCAGCCCAGCGAATCTGATTCTTCATCAGTAGAGTGTGAATACTGGGCATGGATGCTCTTTCTAGGACTTCAGTGTCTGGAATCTTGTCTTGCCATTTAATCTTCAGTAGCTTCCTTAGGCAGACTGTGTGGAAGTGGTTTAATTTCCTAGCGTGTCGCTGATAAACAGTCCAGGTTTCACAAGCATATAGCAGTGTGGATAATACAACTGCTTTGTAGACTTTTAGCTTTGTTTGCAGGCTTATTCCAGTTCTGTCCCATACATTCTTGTACAGTCTGCCAAAGGCTGCACTGGCCTTGGAGATTCTTGCATTCACTTCGTCATCGATTGTGGCAGCTTGTGACAGGGTGCTGCCAAGATAGGTAAATTTGTCCACAACACTTAGTCTATGATCATTCACTTTGATATTCGGCACAGTGTGATTATTTCCTGGAGCTGGCTGGTACATAACTACAGTCTTCTCCAAGTTGATATTGAGCCCAAAGTTGGCACAGGCATGTGAGAAAGCTGAAACATTATGTTGCATGTCCGCCTCTGAGTTGGCGTATAGAGCGCAATCATCAGCAAACAGGAGCTCTCTGGCGGTGCCGCTGTTAATTTTGGTTTTAGCTTTCAGCCTTTTGAGATTGAATAACTTTCCATCCATACGGTAGTTGATGTCTATTCCAATGTCGTCGTTCTCGAAGGCATTCATCAACATGGCTGAAAACATGAGGCTGAACAGTGTTGGTGCCAGGACACATCCTTGCTTCACTCCATTGGTGACAGGAAAGGGTTCAGACAGCTCACCATTTTCCTGTACTCTTGCCTGCATGCCGTCATGAAATAGCCGCACTACTTGGACAAACTTTCGTGGACAGCCATATTTTGCCATAATCTTCCACAGTCCTTCTCTGCTGACTGTATCAAAAGCCTTGGTAAGGTCAATGAAAGTGGAGAACATTTCGCAGTTCTGTTCCTGACATTTCTCTTGCAGCTGCCTTGCAGCGAAAATCATGTCAACAGTTCCACGTTCTTTTCTGAAGCCACATTGACTCTCAGGAAGAAGACCTTGATCGAGATGGGCTGTGAGGCGATTGAGGAGAATTCTGGCGAGTATCTTCCCTGCAATTGAAAGCAAGGAGATGCCTCGGTGGTTGTCACAGGATTGGCGGTTTCCTTTACGTTTGTAAAGGTGGACTATTGACGCGTCCTTAAAATCTTGTGGCATGGTCTCGTTCATCCATATGTTTGTGAAGACTTGGTGAAGCTGCTCTGATAGGACCGGCCCACCTGCCTTGTATATCTCTGCTGGGATGGAGTCAGGACCAGGTGCCTTGCCGCTGGAGAGTTGCTGGATGGCTTTGTTTATTTCCACTATGGTTGGCAGGTCATCAAGAGTCTCATTGGTGGGAACTTGAGGAAGGCAATTGATGGTTTCATCATCGAAGAAAGACGTTGCATTTAGGATTTTGCTGAAATGCTCTGCCCAGCGTTGGAGGATTTCTTTCTTATCGGTGACCAATGTTCCCCCGTCTGCACTGAGGAGGGGAACTATGCCTGGTGATGAAGGACCATAGACCGCTTTCAGTGAGTCGTAGAAGTTTTTCATATCGTGTCTGTCAGCAAAGCCCTGAATTTCATCAGCTTTGCTGCTCAGCCAGGAGTCCCGTATGTGTCGAAGTTTCTGCTGCACTACTCTCTGAATGTTCTTGAAAGCATCTTTTTTAGATGTTGACTTTGGGTCATTCAAATGTGCCTTGAGGAGAAGATGTTTCTCGGTCAGCAATTGGTTGATGTCTTCGGAATTTTCATCAAACCAGTCTTTATGCTTTCGGGGGGCTGGACCCAGGATTTCCATAGCAGTGTTGTAAATCGTGTCCTTTAGGGCTCTCCATTCTGTTTCTGTATCCTGTTTAGCTTCAGCATTGGGCTTGAGGCGGTCTTCCAGCATATTTTCAAACGACTGCTGCATTTTCTTGCTGTTTAGGCGGGTGACATTTAGCTTTGTTTGCATTTTCGCCCCTTGAGGACGCCGTGGTGGCCTGATGTGGATGTTCATTTTCGAGACAATGAGACGATGGTCTGTCCAACATTCGGCACCACACATGGATTTTGTCACTCGAACGTCTTGTCTGTCACTCCTCCTGACGATGACATAGTCAATGAGGTGCCAGTGTTTCGAGCGAGGGTGCATCCACGATGTCCTATTTCTCATGGGGAGACGGAAAATTGTGTTCGTAATCAGGAGATCATGTTCGGCACATGTCTGAAGGAGGCGGAGTCCATTGCTGTTACAATTTCCGACTCCATGCTTTCCAATAATGCCACTCCAAGAGGTGGTGTCCGTGCCTACTCTGGCATTGAAATCCCCAAGGAGTATAAGTTTGTCTCCTTTGGGAACAGATGTTAATACATTGTGCAGGTCCTCATAGAACTTATTCTTGACATCATCTTCATTGGTCATAGTTGGTGCGTAGACACTCACAATGGTTGCGTGCTTCCTTCCATTCAGCAGAGGCAACTTCATGGTCATGAGCCTGTCGTTTACAGCCTTTGGAAATCCAGCTAATTTGCCGACCAGGGCCGACTTAATGGCAAATCCCACACCGGATTGGCGTCTTTCCTCGCTTTTCCTTCCACTCCAGAAAAATGTGTAGCCGGCACCAATTTCACAGATTTGGCCTTCTTCTGCAAGTCGTGTTTCGCTCAAGGCTGCAATGTCGATGTTGTACCTGCCGAGCTCTCTCCCAATCAGTGCTGTTCGTCTCTCTGGACCCGACGCACCGTCTCTGTCAAGTAGGGTGCGTACATTCCAAGTTCCAATTGTTAAGGGAATATGGTTTACTCTTTTAGCTTTGCTTGTTTTATCTTTCTTTGTATGTCGACCGCAGTTTAGGGTACCCACCAACCGCGGCTAGCTGGTTAGGTAGTGATGAAGCAGACAATGTTTAGGGCACCTTTTCTAGCCCCTTCCTCATGCTATGGAGGTGAGCAGTGTGTTCCTATAGAGGGCTGCTCAGTCGCTCAGGGGGCTGCCGAATCCCACTGCTGCTCCGGTCAGTAGAAGACGACCATATGGCCTGAGCCGCCTGTGTGCAGGTCTGCGACTACGGCTGCCAGCGTACCCACGCCTGCCGCTTTGCCGCTCGCCCATCGCCACAGGGCTTGAAGGTGATATGTGACGTTGGATGAAGAATGACTTGCGCGATGACTTGGATTAAAGTGAGGAAGAGTTGCGCAATTCGTCGACCTCACTCTCTCGCCTGAGTCCATCTGAGTCCAGTGGCAAGACAAGTCGAGACGATTGGAGACGAATACAGGTGCAGTGGATGACCAGGGCGCTCTACGTGCCTTGCCGTGCTCATTACGTTCCACAACGCTTTGCAGGTAAACGCCGTCTTGCCCGTTGAATCAGGAATGATTTCTTCCGCGCAGTCTGCCGAATCCTGTCTTCACATGCTGGGTAGGCATACCCTAGTTTACCTCTTGGTTTGACACCAAATCGGATACCCATGCCTGGTTTAGCCAGCCTCTCACAGCTGTTGCCCGGGGGGTGGCCGCTGTCGCATGCTGACAGCTACTAGGAGCCACAGGCACGAGCTGGGTGTCAGACTTGGACCAGTGGGGGATGGGTCCTGAAAGGACATGAGAGCCATCCTTACCAAAGGTGCTACCAATGCCTGACACCCCGTACCCCCCCCCCCCCCCCCCCATTGACCATCTAAGGTCTGTTGGTCTATACAATATGGGGCTATCACCGTATACCCAATGCCTTACAAAGGGCCCTTTCACTTTTAACTCCCCTAATGAGAATATTTTTTAGACTAATCAAAGTTTAACGGGGTTAAAATGTTATTCTCATCCCTCTCCTCCATACTGACATACTAAACATTCGAATCTGTGGTACATCGATAGTTTTCTTGTACTTTTTGTACTCTTAACGTGACCTTGAATCATTCAAATTGCGGGCGTATTAGTCAGCACTTGTTCGTTTAATCAGCTTAACCGTAATTGCTAGTTAAGTTTAGACACGTGCAGATCCAAGTCGTGTTTTGTCGTGATCTTGAATCGTTCATACTGAATGACACTGCATGCGTGCGAGTCAGTACTTGTTGGTTTAATCCTAATTGTTAGTTGAAACACGTGTCAATGCGAGTTATTATACGTCCTGTTTCGGCAGATGCCGTGCGAGGAAGTTCAAAATTCACGTATTACTTCAGCGACGCGCTGTTGCCATATGGAAGCAACATGTTCGAACCCCTATTAATCTGTTTTCTTGTTGTCTCTTCTTCTTTCTTAAACATCTTTGATAGCTAATAAACAGTTGTGAATTTATTTCTCCCGCTTGACATTTGTCACACCTGGAAATCCCGGTCTATTATAATCACATTGTGGGGAATCTCCGATAACTGAATGACACACTCCCATTGCAGCATTTCGGGAAACCCAGGTCTAGCCCGCCACCCGGTGTATTCCCGAAATGAACAATTTCTACAATGTTGTTTTCCACGACATGAATTTTATATTGTGTGTTAAATCAGTTGCCAGTGTATAAAAAAGATATTGATCACGAGGCATTCAGAAGATCACGAGGCAGTCATCATCATTATTATGTGTCCTGTCAACTGGCGTAGGCGTCCATGCATCTCCACAGATCTTGATTCTTGGTATTCTGGATCAGTTCTATTTATGATAATTCCATCCATCCATCATGTGCCATGCCGATAAGCGCGGGCGGTCATGTTTTGCCACCTCACTTGAACAGAGTCGTGGATCAGCTCCATGTTTCTGTCTTGACCATGCCACGTGGCCAAGCCATCCAGGTATTTACTTCTCGGTCTTCCCCTTGGTCTCTTCCCTTCGATCTTGCCAGTTGTCACCAAGTTCTCCAATTCGTTTTTTCTCATAACGCCCACACAATTTTGAATGTCTATGTCTAATATCTCTAATCAGTTTACGATCTTCATTTGTTTCTTGAAGGACTTGTTCATTTTTTTTTTTTTTTTTTTTTTTTTTGTCTATCTGTGGTATTCTTTGCATTTTCCTCAGAAACCACATTTCCACAGCCATAACATGTTTTTCAGCTTCTCTGCTCATTGTTCACGCTTCACATCCACACAAAAGTACAAGGTCTATGTAGCACTTCAACACTCTTTTTCTCGTTTCAACTGATATCTTTTTATTGGTCAGGATGTTTTTCATCTTCACAATGGCAATTCTTGTTCTAATTTTTTCAAGGCATTTCCCATCAGATGTTATGACTGTTCCGAGATAACTGTACCGATACACTTATTTAAGAATATGCCCATTTACTTGTCTATTACATTGTGGTATTTCCTTCTTCCCAGTGACGACCATAATCTGTGTCTTCTTTCAATTCAATTCTAACCCTAGTTGTTCACTGTGTGCAACAACCGTATCTACTAAATGATGCAGGTCCTGTTCATTGTCAGCAATCAAGGCTGTATCTGCATATCTAATGTTATTGATGCATCATTCTCCAATGTTGATTCCTTCCATATCTTTCATTTTTTTTTTTTTTTTGCGTTTCCATCCTGTTTCAGGATATTGCGGTCAACACCAGCATCTTTCAGCTGTATGTTGATTCCTAGGCTAGATTACGCTCATCAGCACTCCACGACTTTCTGAGCGACTGGCTGCATACTCTCATAAGTCACTAGCGTGACTCAAACCACTTCTAATTCTCGTCCGCTCACGTTGACTACTAGAGTATTCGGGATTAACGGAGAAAGCTGCTAACCCCTCGGCCAGGCAGCCGGCTCATATCTTTCATATTTCTGAAAATATTTTCACTGTACAGGGAAAAAAGATCAGGAGACACCTCTCTTAATAGGCTGATATGACCTACTTCATTATCAATTTTTATGGCAGTTTGCTGTTTCCAATATGTTTTTTTTACAAGTCTAAGGTCTTTTCCATCAATTTGTAGATCTTCAAGCATCCTTATCATGTCGACATGTCACACTTTATCGAAAGCCTTTGTGTAGTCAATAAAGCAAAGGTGTAGATCTTTGTTTACTTCTATAGAACGTTCAATTACTGTTCTCAGTATATACACAGCATTTACTGTACTCTTGCCTTCTACAAACCCACATTGTTCTTCTCCTATTTCAGGTTGTATTTTCTTCCTAACTCTTTGCATGATAATTCTTAGTAAAATCTTCGTGATGTGACTCATTATACTAATTGTTCGATTTTGATCACATTCCAAAGCTCCTGATTTCTTTGGGATTGCAATAAATATAGAGTTACATAATTCATGAGGTATATATCCAGTATCATATATTGTTTTCAGCAGTCTGGTGACTTGGTCTTTTCCATATTCTTCTAAAGCATTAATCATTTCTATTGTGATGCTGTCTGAACCGGGGATCTTGCCAGATTTCATCTGAATAAGAGCATTCTGAACCTCCATCTTAAAAATGTATAGCCTTCATTATTATTTTGAATATCATACTGTTCTTCTCTGTTATTATCACAAAGATTTTTCACATAATCTGACCATACATGTGAAATCTGATCTTTTTCTATTATGGTTTTTCCATCTTTTGTCTTTAGGTAACCTGCTGATGTATGTTTTCTTTGATTAGTAAGCTCCTGAATTCTTTTGTGCATTAGTTTGGTATTTTTACTATTGTGTTGTTTTTCATTTTCTATGCAGTTTTTCTCGAGCCATGCTTCTTTTGCCTCCTTATGATTTATGATATTGCTCTTCTATATCACGTGACACTGTCTTAGGCAGTCCGTCATTATATATTCTGCCTCTGTTACTGGTGTTTTGTTCACATTTCAAGGTTCACCGCCATGCAAGACTAAGACAGTTGAGTTGAGTTGGGTTGAGTTAAGAACCGACATCACTGCACTCAGAACATTCCCATATGTGCTCCGTCCCCTCGTTCAACAGCCAGTGAAGAATCATACTACTAAACGTTCCCACCGCTATCTGATTAAAAGTTCTCCTGGTCTTCCCTCTCAGTTTTGAGTTTCTTCCAGAACCCCTGCCGATCCCCCGCAATCTCATTCTTTCCACATATGGGTTCTCAATCTGTTCCTCCGCCTTCTCCACATGATCCCACAAACACACGACCACCTCCTCCTTGTCCATAGGCAATCTTCCACCAAGAGGTGCATTCCCTGCTAGCCTATCAGCCTGTTCATTCCCCCACACCCCCGCAAGGCCAGGGCAAAATATCCTTACAATTCTCACAATCTGTGTCTTCTGAAGCGACGAGAGCCATTCCACACAAAATATTCCTTTCTCCACCTTACTGAGCATACTGCTAAGACAGTTCATAAATAAACACACATGTATTGTTGGGCACTCAAAGAAGTAGAGAATAGAGGACACACTAGACCACTAGTTATTATAAACATTAAAAGCTATGGTCTATAGTCTATAGTTATCAACCAGGGATTCAAACTTATTGCCTCCAAATGATGACAGCGCACACTTGTTCCTGCAGCAAGGCACTGTCATCATTTGGAGGTGACAGGTTCAAATCCTGGTCAGGTAACTATAGATTTAAATGTTTATGTTATCTAGTGCATCCTCTAGTCTCTACTTCTTTCATCTACTGCTATGAGCACCGAACAATACATATATGTTTATTCATGAACTGTTTTAGTGGCCTCAGAGGGTTCCCCAATTGATATTTATATACAAGACTAATACAGTGTTTGATTGTGTTTCAGACATAAGGATGTTATCCAGTTTCTGTTATCCAATGGATGTGATCCGGACAGATACGCGTGCAGCTCTCCAGTCCACCTGGCAGCCTTCACTGGACAGGAGAGCATTCTACAGTTGCTGCTGGCTTCAGGAGCCAAGGTCAGTGTGTCAGAGGTGTTGCTCTAGTGAACTGGCAGTGGTGAGGGAGGGACATCATGTAGTAAATGCTGGTTCAAGTGTAAAAAGGTAGTCCCATAGTTGATACCAATATTGGTGAAGTGTTAAGCATTCACATACACAAGGTCATGACATATAAGATGGGGTGGTCTATTCCCTTCCACAACTGCTTTCCTTCCTAGAAAATTTATTACTGGCCATTTTTATTCTTCTTCTTTCGTTCACTGGAAATTTTTCTATCATTGCAATGTTGTCTCTTCCGGCTGTGCGGCGAAGGGTTTAAGTATGCAGTTTGTAATCTCGCATATCGCATTTGAAACACAGCTGCGGGCGATATGGCAGCAGGCCGCCATGCGTTGGGTTGTTTATACAATTGTATGGGTGGTTCAGAAAGCAATGGCAAACTGCTGAACGTAAATTTGTCAATAGAACCATAACAGCCAAAAATGCTGGGGTTGACTGTGGTGTCCAGTACAGGATATGCAACTAACAACTGTCTCTTGTACAAATTTAACTGTCTTTTTTTAGTTCACTCAGTGATCCATGGAGTTTATCTTCCACTGTTGTTTCTCTAGCCTTTAAACACATTTTTTCAAACATTTATTTTGTTCAAAATAGTGTGTAATACGAGGGGAAGTCAATAGGTAAGTCACACATGGCTGTAGATTAAATAAATAAATATGATAACAACTTGAAGCCAGTTTATTTTTATACATTGTCCCTTTATTTCTCAACATAATTTCCACCAACATTGATGCACTTATCCCATCGTTTTATCAGTCCTCCCAAACTGGCTGCATAGAACTGCGTGCTCTGTTTTCTAAACCATGTTTTCACTTCACATTCAACTTCGGTGTCATTTGCGAAATGTGGACAAAAAAGGTGGAAATCGCTAGGGGCTAAGTTGGTGTTTACCGTATTCATTACGTCTGCATCTGTGTGAAATCGTTGCCCCTTGAGAGCTTTTTTTAGAGGTCCGAACAAATGAAAATCACATGGTGACAAACCAGGACTATAGCCTGGATGTTGCAGAATTTCCCACTTCTTCCAAGCTAATGCTTCCTGCACAATCTTTGCAACATGCGGACAAGCATTATCATGCAACAAAATCACATCGCGAGAAAGAATGCCAGATCGTTTATTCTTGATGGCTTTTTGCAGCTTGTCTAGTGTTTGCAAATAGTGGGTAGAGTTGATGTTGACACCAGGTTCTCTAAAGTCGGCCAACAATAGCTCTTCATGGTCAAAACATGTGCTCAGCATTACCTTATCAGCGGAAACCTGTAACTTGAATTTTTTGGCTTTTGGTAATCCAGCATGCTTCCATTGCATGCTCTCTCTTTTGCTGCTCGGCTCAAAGTGGTGACACCATGATTCATCGCCTGCCACTATGTGGAAGAGAAATGCATCACCCTCCACTCTGTAACGCAGCAAGTGGTTCAAGCACCATCCCATGCGTTCCTCTTTTTGGTAGTCGGTCAACATCCATGGTACCCACTGTGAACACACATTCCGATATTGCAGTTTCTTACAAATGACCTTTTGAATTGTCCCAATTGACACATCACATTCTTTGGCTAGTGAACGTATGCTTCGACAACGATCCATCTGTACTGTTGCGTTAATTTTGGCGATGGTTTTTTCTGTTGCAACAATATGCGCTTGACCCGGCTGTCGAAGATTCGTTGTGAACTGGCATCCTTTCCTAAACATTTGTGCCCAGTCTGTCACTGTTGTCTTCGACACACGTTTGTTACCGTAGCTGCCTGCATTCTTCGATGAATGTCCACTGGTCGACATCCTTCAAATGAAAGAAACTGAATCACCGCTCTTTGAGCTTCTTTGGACGGATTTTGGATCAACCTGGCCATTTTCTCAACAGTCAGAAACAGAACCTATGCATCATGGGATGATAAGCACATGCTCTTTCATTCATTGGTCAGTACTTATCACATGACTATGACATGATCATATTCAACGTACGCAATTACGCGCAGTGCGGCACGAATGGATTTCAAATGAACGCCCCTTATACAATGTACATTCATATACACGTGATAATATTACATTCATGGCGTGGTGTAATTACCTACACATTACTTGTTGATGATAATGGTGAAGTAATCATTTGCTCTAATGCATACTAAAATCTTTCAATATACTGTCATACTCCAGAAGGTTTCCCTAGATATGTTGTATTGTTAGGCAATCTTGGAGCTGGCCATTTTTATGAGCCTGGGCTGATTTCAGAGCCATTCTGGTTAGAAAATAATCCCACCTCTGCTGGGGATTGAACCCGCACCACTGTCTGGACAGGCAAGTGTTCATGTGCACACATGGGCTTACATGTACACAAGTGATTATGTGTACAGAAGGGCTTATGTGTAGACACAGGCTTATACATACACAAGGGCTTATGCATACAAAAGGGCTTATGTGTATACAAGGGCTCATATGTACACAAGGGCTTATGTGTACACAAGGGCATATGGTTCAGGCAGTTCCATAGTTAAAAAGCTGGGGCGACCATCCCCAACCCAGCGCGTCCACAGGTGGCGGATCGTGGAACAGCCTCTAGATATAGAGGTTAGCTGCAAATACCCAATAAGCAGCCGCGGACCAACTGGTGGTGGGCACAGAGGATGAGGCAGGATCTCAGAGTTGGTTCTGAGTTCCTTAGAAAATGCCTCATATGCTCGGAGACATGCCTGCCAAGCGAGTCAGGGGCGCTCTAACCCCTCCCCAGGGTAGGTGGAACCTGTTAGCTTTGGACAGCAGTCCATCTAGGAGACGGAAAACTCCAAATATAAACCCCCATGTTCAAGGTGGACCAGCGTGCTGAGGAACTGGATGGCCATGGGTAAACTGGTCGTGAACGTTGGACGTCTGGCAGGCGTGTGGGGCGGCACCAGGCGTATGGACTCCCACGGGACATCCCCTGCCTCTTCCCTAGCAAGCAGGCAATGCTAGGGCGACCGTTTATTTCCTGCAATATCCAAACTTTGCTTATGGAATTAATTCAACACGGGAATCGTCGCCGGAGCTACAGAGCACGTGCTCTGCGCTTGACACATCTTTCAGAGGCTAGCGAAGAGAGAGTGAGGAGGAGAAGACGAGGAAATGGTGTGAGAAGAAGACATAGAAATAGGAGGGCAGGCACCAGGAGAACAAGACGAAAACTGGAGAGACTAGGTCTCAACCATGTAAGAGTGGGATACTGAAATTGTCATAGTGCCAGGCAGAGAGGTCCTGTATTGGAGAGGCTTATATATGATTTTGATGTCCTCATGCTCCAGGAGCTAAATACAGACAAATACCATTGCCCTGGGTAAGCCAGTTATATAAACCCTACTGGGCAGAAGAGACATGGGCAAGGTCTGCTGGTGAAGGAAGGAGTGAAGCATGTGGTACTTGACTTGAGCCAGTGGAATCATAGTGCAAGAGAGGTCCAGGGTATACAAATGGAGATTGGTGGCTTAAGTTGGAACATCATAAATGTATATGCTACAGTGGACTGTTTTGTCAGAAAGGAACACTGGGACTGGCTTAAGGAATTGGAGGAATTACCAGGTGATAGGCTACTCATATGTGGAGACTTCAATGCGAGGAGCAGAGATTGGGACAGTAGTGGAGAAAACCGACAGGGAATTGCCCTTGCGGATGCCATGGTGGACTCCGATGTGGTCTGCGTAAATGATGGTAGGCCGACTAGAATGGCAATGAGGCCTGGCGATGCAGACACAGCTATTGACTTGGCACTTGTCTCCCAGTCATCAGCCCTTGATGTAAAGTGGTCTGTTTTGAATGACCATGGGAGTGATCACTTGCCATGCTCAGTCCTGATCTCTAAAGCCAGGAAAGTTAAGGCTGGGAGAGCGCTTAGTGGACCGCCTCAGACAGCGGGCTTGCAACAGGAATGTTAAAACTCCTTTTTTGCATCCCCCATGGTGGACCCCAGAAATAGACCAGGCTTGGAAAGCAAAGAGAGCTGCAGTGAAGCAGCTAAGGAAAGTGCGACAGACACCCTGAAGCTCACGAGAGGAAGTGGACACCGCGGAAAATGTCGAGAAAGACAAGGTGGAGGTCTTCAAGCGCTGTGCTGCAGAGGCCAAAAACACAAAATGGGAATGTTTCATGAAGGAGATTGGAGGTGATAAAACACTGCGAAAATTCTGGAAACTGCACAGACAAATGCAAAGAAAAGATCGGCCTATGACAGTGGGAACAATTGACAGAGATGATGGTGTGCGCGTGACAACAGACAAAGAGAAAGGGGAGGCGTTTCTCCATAGATTTTTAGAGCAGACCAATCAAAATGATGCGGACACCAGAGATGCAGTTAGAGAGGAATTATCTGGCACCATGAAGAATATGCAATATGAAGACATCATACGGGTCGAAGATGTTAAACATATTTTGAAAAAGGCAAACGACACGGCACCAGGGCCAGATGGGGGTTAGGTATGGCCACATGAAGGCTTTGAGCGATGCAGACCTGAAGGAAATGACCGACTGCTTTAACCAGAGCATTAGGACAGCATCAGTATCGCAGGATTGGGTACACAGTTATCTCATCCCTCTCTCAAAACCATTCAAGGATCATTCAAAGCTTAGCGGTTTTAGGATCATCACCCTTCAAAATACATTTGGGAAGGTTCTAGAGAAGATAGTCGCTGTCAAGCTGCAAGAGTTCTTGGAAAGGGGGAAGCTTCTTCCAAGAGGCCTGGGGAGCTACAGGCCAGGAAAAGATACCTGGTCAAATGCAGCCACTTTTGCCTTTGATGTTTATGAGGGGTTCCAGAGTAGACAGGAAACGATGGCGGTAGCGCTTGATCTCGAGGATGCATACAATAGAGTTCGATATGATATTTTGATGACCATACTGATGGAGAAGGGGGTCAATCCCTGGTTGGTGAACTGGATAGCAGCCATCCTACATTCTTGCCGGGTTGCTCTCCGTCTGGGTGCATGGACCTCAGAGCCACATATTTTAACCCCGGGACTGCCACAGGGATCAGCAATCTCACTGGTGCTCTTTAATGTGTATACGAGCAAGATTGCAAACCTACAAGCACCAGGGGTTGGAAGGATACTAACATTTGCAGATGATATTCTTGCATATAGGCAGGGGAGAGATAGGGAGCAAACAGCCCAGGAGCTACAGGCAACAGTAGACAATGTGATTGACTGGTGCACTGAAATTAGTGCTGTCATCCACCCAGAAAAGGCAGCTGTTTTGTGGTGCTCTCTGGACAACAGGATTGTGAGAGCTGATGTCCCAAGCCTCACGATAGATGGTAGAAATGTCAGCAGAGAGAACAAAGTGAAGTATCTGGGGATCACATTTGACAGGAGCCTATCCTTCAAGGACCATGTGGAGACGGTTGTGACAAGGTCTCAAAAGGGACTAAATGCACTTAAAACTATGGCTGCAATGGACACAGAACAGAGAATGCTTTTCACACTATACCAGCACTTGATCCTCTCAGTGATTGATTATGGACTAGGACTGCTCACTGTCTCAAAGAGTCAGCTGGTGAAATTAGAACGAAGCGATGCGAGTCATTTTGGGATGCACCAGAGACACCCCAGTTGTGTGTATGCGTTACATCCTTGGTTTGCCGTCTGTTGCAGGTAGGGTCAAGGTGATGCAGGCGAAGGCATACCTCAGAGTAGCTGCAGACGCAGATCACCCATTGCATGAGGCACTGGATGCCGTTAAGGGTCAGCGACTGATAAGAGGGAAATCATGGATGGCTCAGGCGGAGGATACGATCAGGCAGGTGTGCCCCTTGGAGAACATTAGGAGAGGAGAAGAGTGGGTCAGAGTGTCAGCGGAGCAGTCAAGACTTGTGCAGAGTTATAATCACATTGAGCCGGGAGTGCAGGGAGTGGCCAGCAAGGGCCACGGAAGTGGAAATCCAGCAACTAATTCAGGATAATGCTCGCTCAGGTGATGTGATTATCTACACAGATGGGTCGGTGTTGAGAGGTAGGAGAAGTGCCTGGGGGTTCTTAGCAAAAGCCAATGGTCGACGTTTGGTGCAGGAGAGCCTGGCATATGATACCACATCATCTAGCTTAAGAAAGGTGGTGGAGGCGGTCAGCGCAGCTTTCCGCTGGATGGAGAATACGATACACACACACATCGTGATTGTAACTGACTCAGAAAGCATGCTGAGTAGGGTGAAGACAGGCAAGCTTCGTGCAGAGTGGCTTGCTTTGCTTCGGAAGTCACGGGTGACAAGCATCGTCTGGATCTTTTCTCCGGGGCATGCTGGTGTGCTGGGGAATGAACAGGCGGACAGATTGGCTGGCTCGGCAAAACTTGGTGGAGTATTGATGCATGACAAAGCAGATGTGGTTGCGGCCTTATGGGAGCACGTGTACACCTCGGAGGAGCAAATGGATCACCGTGGTCTGGCAAGAATGCAACAGCGAGGGGTGACGAGGAGATCTGGCCGACGATCAACGCTTAGAGGAAAGGCGAGACGGACATATAATCAGATTGCTACTGGTACTATTAGTGTTGGAACTCTTCGCTGGCTGCTGAGGATGGGGGCGGAGCGCTTATGGGAATGCCCCGAATGCTGTGATGTCGGTTCCTAAATCAATCAATCAATCAATCAATCATAGTTAGTTAGCCGCGGTTGCAACTTCACGGCAAAGGACCATCCCCATAATGCTCCTTTCCTGTGCCAGTGAATATCACATGAAATGCCCCTCACTATCCCATGTGAAGAGTGGAACAGACAGCAGTCCTGACAACGCAAGAGCACACACAGGCAAGTATATGCGTAAGGCCACTGCCAGAATGCCAACATAACTGTCCACAATGAAAAATACAGTTCATCATCGAAATACAGCAGCTTCACACATATTACTGTATAATGCAAAACTAGCTAGATCATGCAGTTCACAAAACAAACAACCGTGGACAGATGTAAAAGCACTTCACATGAAATCCACAGCTCACTGTGTCGCTCCAAACACTCAGCTCAGTAGCAGGGCGACGGAACCATGTTCTACCAGTCCAACATGAAGAAAATGCCCAAGCAAGCTGTAGCCAGAAGCTAATAACGCTTCCGAGGCTTAAACAGCTCAACAGCCTATCTGCCATATTTGGATCACTCATTCTGGTTATCCAAGGAATTTTCAACTATTCTTCTGTAGAACCCCATCTCTAAGGCCTTAAGAGATTTGATCCTAAGTAGGCACTGTTATATGTGCATGGAGCGATAGGATTGTGCATGCATGATTGTTTTTATTGTGTTTCTGAATCCTTTGAGAGGCTATCTTGTAACTTATACGTCGGTGCATTAGCAGTCAGGTCCTGAAACGAGCTGCATCTATCATTTTTGTGAACACACTATTCTTCTACAGAGGTAGCACACAAAACACACATAATAGTGAAAAATGAAGAATATGTGCCATAAATGTACATATGCACTATCCTCCTGCAGAGGTGGCACACACAGACACATGTGACAGCTAACTATGAACAATAAAAAAAAATGTAACCTTTGCAGGATAAGGCAATCATCCCCAACCCCATGTTGATTTGCTAGGTAATTTTACCTTTAGTAGTTTGCCATTGCTTTCTGAATGAGAAGTGAATGTTGAAGTCAAACTGACCGATGTAGGGGTTGATCCCGTACCCTGCCTTCAGGGCACTGGAAGTTTAAGAGCTAGAGTGCACTTATCCTTTCAGCCATGTTGACTGCTAAAAATAGATCTCATGAATATGCAAGTGCACTAACTTTCTATGACTGTCAGGTCTTGTCAGATATGACCTAGCCTCCATATGACAGTAGACGGTACTATCTGATGTTGGGCAACGCTCATCAAACCCGACATCCCACATTGTGCCAATGGCTTTGGGTGGAGGAGCGCAATTGGGAGGGTACAAGCCTAGTGGGAGGAAATGCAACCTAAAGACTAAATGTCAGGGTAGGGCAGACCAGGTCCTAAGCCTTGGTGGGTAACTGTTCTAGGAATGAAGCTCTGATAGGTAGACATCACATTGCTTTGCTGATCCGGCAGCTTCTGTAGCTTGTCTTGTTCCAGATTTATTGGTGTTACCTTCCTCTGGAGTAGACTAGACAAGCTGAGAGAGGGATCATGCTGCATGGGCACCACATGGTCTCTACAATTCAGCTCAGGTTTTGTGCTTTGAAGATGTATAATTCCATGGGTTGTGATTGTTGTGCCTTTGTTTTGTAGCAGAATGTAACAATCGTCTGTCAATATGACAAGGTGCCAGTGAGTGAGTGAACCTTCTACAGAGGTGGCATACACAGACACACATAACAGCCATGAAGGATGTCTCATAAATTGTTAAATATTCACAGGGCAACTTGAGAAGGGGTGTCTGCTATCCTAAACCTCATGTTCCAGTTTCCTGTGAGGCTCGTTACTTTGGATTTATCCAGCATCCGGTATACTTGTGTGGGAAACAGAGGCTTACCCCGATCCAGTGTGCTATCCATCAGAACCACTTGGCGTGTGTTCAGGTAAGTTTTGTCTGTTAGCAGGGTCTGTTTGTGGTGGAGTGGTAAAACATCCACCGTGTGCTGTGGGAGTCTAGATATCTGCATGATGATGGGCTGAGCCCAGAGGAGTAGAGGAAGTGTGTATTCAGTTATGTCATGAAAACTGAAAGTAGATATATACCCCAGGGTAGACTAAACAAACCTAGAAGTTATCTCTGCATGAGAGAGGGAGAAAGAAGGGCATTATGTATTTAGTTATGTCATGAAAACTGAAAGTAGATATATACCCCAGGGTAGACTAAACAAACCTAGAAGTTATCTCTGCACGAGAGAGGGAGAAAGAAAGGCATTATGTATTTAGTTATGCCATGAAAAATGAAAGTAGGTATAAACCCCAGGTTAGACTAAAGAAATCTACAAGTTCTCTCTCCATAAGAGAGAAAGAGAGAGAGAGAGTGTTTCATTTACTGATGCTAGGTGGGGAGCCCAGTTCCCTTTGTCACCACCGGTTTTTCCAGACAATTCTGGCATCCATTTATGAGACCAGGTCGACCCCAGAGCCATACTTTTTTTTGTTTTTGTTTTTTGTTTCGCATATCCTTTACAGGACATCGCTGTCAATATCAGCATCTTTCAGCTGATTGTTGATTTCTTGGTAAGATTACGCTCAGTAGTTTGCCATTGCTTTCTGAGCGACCGGCTCACATGCTCCATAAGTTACCAGCACAGAGAGAACTGCTACCGATTCTCGCACACGTCATATTACTCACGAGAGTATATGGGATTATGGAGAAAGTTGTGTAACGCCTAGACCAGGGAGACCAAACAGAGCCATACTGGTTCAGAGCAAATAATCCTGTCTCTGCTGGGGATTGAACCCATACCACTGCCTTGACAGGCCAGTGCACTAACCACTAGGCCACTGCAGTTCCCAATTCTTTAGCGTGAACACTTTTATTATATCTCTCTTGTATCAAGTAAAGTGTGAACACTTTTATTACATCTCTCTTGTATCAACTAAAGTGTGAACACTTAGATTACATATCTCCTGTATCAAGCCATAATGTGATCAGTTTATTACAGTTCTACTATATCAACCAATCATGTAAACTATTTAATGTCTTCCCTCCTGTATAAACCAATGATATCAATTATCTAATGACTTCCCTTCTCTATTGACCAATATCAACTGTTTAATGACATCGCTCCTGTATCAACCAATGATATGAACTGTTTAATAACATACATCCTGTATCAACCAATGATATGAACTGTTTAATGATATTTCTAGCCACTTTAGTAACATTTTCTAAATTGCTTTTTAATTATGCAATCTGCATAGTTGGATACCTCTTGAAACAAGAAATCCAACGGTACCTATTCAAGTCTGTAGGTCAATTATAAGCTGAGATATTAATGTTTGTGTGTCAATTTATCACTTAATATCCACAAAGAGAAAATACTCTTTTCCTATTTTGAGAAGTTGTGACCAAAACACATTCGCTAAGGTTCAATGATATGGTCCATTTATAGTGATGAAAAATTGCACATATATACAATAATGGGTGTTGAATGTAAACATGCATTAACTATCATTGTAGTCACTCTTAACCCTTTTAAGACGACGAGGCCGATATACTGGCCGTGACGTCACCACACGGTCATAGTGAAAAACCCGGTTCGGCCAGTTGGGCCGATCCCGTTGTAAGAACTGCTTTGATTGTTTTGCTTTTAATAGTACAGACCAATCAAATGCTTCCTTGCAATCGTCAGCCATTTTAGCCGCCATATTTCCGTTTCTAGCGTGATTCAGACAAGTGGAAATTATTTTGTGCAGTTTTTTCCGAAGTAACCCATTTTTTCGTGGATTTTTGAGTTCTAAAATGGCCAGCTTTGAACCTGAAGACGTACTAGCATTGACTAGCTCTGATAGTAGCGATTTTGTCAGTTCAGGACTGTCAGATAATGACTTTAGTGATACAGAAAGTGCCCATGAGGATTTCAACCTCGTGTCCCCGTAGTTTTGTGTGTTGGGAACAAGAAGATCATTTTATCTATACCCTTTCATGGCAATGGCCGGACCAAAAAACATGTCACCAGTTGATAGCCAACCTATTACAAATGTCAATAGGGACTTCATAGGTGTTGTTTATTTAACCATAAGTGTTTAAAATTATTCTAAAGTGGTGTAGGTATTCAATGAGGAAATTTTAGGTGAGTACCATTTTTTAAAAATATTTAGTACCAATTCATACATAGTGGTATGAAATATTTTATTTTTCACAAAATACAAATGAGGTTATCAAATTTGCGTAAACATGAACAAAACAACTTCAATCATACACAGAAATAAATTTTACTATATCCTCTTTAAGAATATATATACTTGTATATATCTATATAGGGTTCTAATATTTTTTTTTTAATTTATAAAATTGTCACTTCAGTCATTTCTGTACTCCAAAAAAATGGCTCCGTCTTCTTCAGAGGGAAACCTAAATTTGGCCCAATGTTGTTCCGTCCTAAAAGGGTTAATATTCCATAAGAATATTAAATGTTCATAGCTGGAGTATGACAAGAAAAACTGCCCAAGAAAAACTGCCATCTCCCGCCATTGAAATACTAGTAAATACTACATTACATCATGCGATCTTCATAATTTCAGTGTGACATTTATTGTCAACTTAAATGGTCCAAAATTACAAATTAGACATAAAAATTGGATGCTAAATTTAATAATGCACAGTATAACAATGTAGTAAGTCTCATAAAACGTTATTTACGGGTTTACTTACCGCTTAGAATAGACACAAGAAATAGTTGCCAAACAAAACCGCAAGTATATTTTCATTAAAATTTGGTAATCGGTTACTAAAGTGGTTAGATATTTCTCCTGTATCAACCAATGATATAAACTGTTTAATGCATGAACTGTTTAATGGCATCCTTCCTGTATCAACCAATGATATGAACTGTTTAATGACATACCTCCTGTATCAACCAATGATATGAACTGTTTAATTACATCCCTCCTGTAACAACCAATGATATGAACTGTTTAATGACATCCCTCCGGTATCAACCAATAATCCAACCATTTTATGACATATTTTCTATATGAACCAATGATGCCAACTGTTATATGACATCTGTCTGCAGACAATCTTAAAGAAAGAAGGCACTAACAAGAAAAGCCTCTCTCCCCATGTGTTGCTGATGTACGCCTGCACGGAGGGAGCATCAGATTGTATCCAGTACTTTGTGGATAACTACCCAGAGTGCATCAACAGTTATTTACACGGGGACACCCCTCTGCTGGCAGCGGTTCCCTGGGGAGAGAAGTATGTCTTCATTGTGAGGTCTGACAGATGGGCTACTTTTTAATCATAGCTCAGGTGAAGATGGGAGCCGAGGTGGTACAGTGGCTAGCTTACTTGCCTGCCAGCATGGTAATCATGTGTTTGAATCCCCATCAAATTGGGGAATTTTGTTAAATTTACCAGGGCTCCAAGGTTGACCCAATTTAAAATGGGTACCAGGAACAGTTTTAGTAAATAAATGTGGCTGGTATGATATTGACCAGTTCACTCATAAAGTGCTATTTGGTTTATGAAAATACCTGCAACATTATAGCACATGCCAGCATGATTATAGCACACAACGGGTTATGATAGCATTGAGTTATTGGGTCACATGGGTGTTGTCTTCGTAATTAGAATGACTAAAACGGTGACATATAAACTACAATCATATCATGGACTAGAATTGGCATATTGTGTGTGGGAATTTGTATATCATGGGTATATGGGTTAGCTTAATAGGGGTGAGGATTAGTACATCATCATCAGATATCATCATCATCACCACTAAAACGGTGACATATAAGAGGGGTCTAAAACGGTGCCATATAAGAGGGGTTTAAAACGGTGACATATAAGAGGGGTCTAAAATGGTGACATATAAGAGGGGTCTAAAACGGTGACATATAAGAGGAGTCTAAAGCGGTGACATATAAGAGGGATCTCATCAACCAACACAAATTTATCTGATTGAGTACCGATGTTAATATATCACCACGTGACCTGCCATATGGACAGAAGGACAATATATTGCCATACCAGTGTCATTGTGTTATTTGTTTTGCTTCGTGGCATCCTCTGCAATTTCAATGCTCAGTGAATTTAAATCTACATTATAATACTTGTTCATGTGATTGTGTACCATGTTTGGTCCAAACCTACGTTTTGTTTGGCCCTGAATCAGATAATAAGCCAATTGTTAAGCTTATAATTTTGTATGGACTGCAAATAATTTTATTAATATCCAAATGGTCCTTGGCAGAAAAAAATATTTGTCACCCCAGTTCTATGTATCTCTTTGTTGACACTCTCTTGTTCTGTTGCCCTCAACTGTTCCTTCCTTTCCCCCACAAATTAGATAACCAGTGTCCTTTACTGTCCAGGAGTGCCACTATCCTGCTCAACAGTGGGGCAGATGTCCACCTGAGGTCTGAGGGAATCCAGGAGACGGCCTTGCATCGCTTGTACCGACAAAACATTGACGGCCTGTTCACAATTTACGACACAACCAAATATTTGCTGACTACGGGTCTGGAGCAGGAGGCAAGTGCCCTTGTTTTACAATACTGTACTATATATATTTTTTGTGAACACTGTATTGTGTGTATCATATGTGAATACTGTACTACGTGTATCCTATGTGAATACTGTACAATGTGTATCCTATGTGGATATTATACTGTGTGTATCCTATGTGAATACGGTACTATATGTATTTTATGTGAATACTATACTATGTGTATCCTATATAAATACTATACTATATATATCCTGTGTGAATACTATGTGTATCCTATGTGAATAATATTCTACATGTATCCCATTGAATACTATACTGCGTGGCTACAATACTGTGTGTATCCTATATGAATACTATTGTACATATGTGTGAATACTGTTCTCTGTGTATCATATGTGAATACTTTATTATGTCTATCCTGTAATTGTTGTGCACATTTTACTTTAAAAATACCGGTAATTCCATGTGGGTGAAAGAAAGCTGGTTACCTTACCTCATACAGCTATGATTTGATGTAAACATAGTCCTTGAATTTTCACACAAAGTATCTGCTATGGAAACGAGGCATGGGTCACATAGCCTCAAAGGTCATACAAGCTGATCATAGTGCCATGATAATTAAATGGTCTATACATGGCTCAAAAGCAAAACACCCTCATCACATATACTTCAAAGTCAAACACTTTTATCACACACTTTCAGAAGTAAAACTTTTCTCATATAGCCTATTGGAATGTTCCCTTCTCAAGTTATGAGAAAGTCCTCGTGGCATTTCTCAGGCTATCCAGTACGTGTTACATTCCTTGAAGTCATCTTACCTAAACGTACAGTTAAAGTCAGTGATGTCATTTTGGGGAAAGCACAGAAACTCAGATATCTAGGCACATGGATAACCTCAGATTGAAGATGCAGCACAGAGATAATGAACATAATAGAACAAGCAAAACCTGTTATTTTATAAAATGAAGAATATTTTATGTGATCTATCTTTGTCAGTGGAAGATAGATAAAGAATTCTTCTATGTTACATAGAACCAGTTTTAATATATGGTTGTATCACTATATATGAGAAAACAAGCACATAAATCTGTAGAAACTCATTCACAGATGTGGGTATATAGAAGAATGTTGAAAATTCCTTGGCCAGCCAAAATAAGTAATCTAAAATGTTTGGAAACAGCTAAGACACAAAGACAACTTATCACAAACATCAGAAAGCGGCAGTCATAATTTTTTGCCACATTATGAGAAGACAAAAACTGGAACATATTGTGACAACAGGAAAGATTTGTGGAAAGAGAGATAGAGGAAGGCAGCGAGAATAAAGGCAGGCTGCCCTGCAGAAAAAGACAGAACTATATAGGATACAACCTGATGCAATGAAGTTGATCCTCTCAACTTTTAAGACTTTTTTTAAAGACACAAATTAA
This sequence comes from Cepaea hortensis, assembly GCA_963921405.1. NCBI lineage: Eukaryota > Metazoa > Mollusca > Gastropoda > Stylommatophora > Helicidae > Cepaea > Cepaea hortensis. The sequence continues at coordinate 330,688,018 of OY992876.1, read as the reverse complement.
TACATATCATTGGAGGTTGCAAGATGTCTAGAAGCATGGTCGTCCATGCCAGTCAGCAAGATGCTTGATGATGAAGATTTATAAGAGATTTGTGATCTTTGTTTTACAGGTGAACGCTTACACCCACCTTGGGGAGACACCCTTGCACATGCTGGTATCACATGTCTCCTACACTGGGGGAAACTATGTAGACCCTCAGAGGCAGATCACTCGGGCAGAACTGCAGGAGGGTTACCAGTCTCAGGTGGGTTTTCTTTGAAATATCATCTTCAGAAATAGCATGGCTAAATGGATAAGAGCCTTCGCTCTGAAACATCCGGTGTGCTGATGCTGAGGTAGGGGGATCAACCCCTACATCGGCCTATTGGACTAAAATGTTGACTACTCGTCTTTGACTTGGGGACGTAAATTACAAGTAATTCAGAAGTCAGAGTGGGTTTGCTTGATGGCGAGGGACACTGGTAATAGGGTAAGCTAATCCACACGCAAAATTCAAACCAGAGCTATTTGAAGTAGCTTGTTTGGACTACGCTTGAGTTCAAAGTTAGAGAATGAGCGCCTAAAAAAATGAATCTTCAGAAATGTGAATGCTGAAGACACAAGCAATCGCTTGCAGACTTTATTGCCTGGCATATTTTGCTATATCTTGTCAGGTGCATACTGCAGAAGTCACATAACATAAAATAAAGCAAAACGCTAAAATCTTATAGATGAAATGTACAACATGCTCATAGTCATATAAATTGTCTACTGTGGTAGTTTTAAACTTATTGTAATGACCTATCATAATTTGTTATGTTCAACTAGCTAGTTTTTGTGTTCAACCAGTGAAGTAGCTTTATCTGTTGTCAGATGTTTATATATCAGTCAGATGTTTAAACGTCAGCCAGGTGTTTTTATGCTCAAACAAATTTTATTTTAAATGTCAGCCAGATATTTTTATGTTTGACCAGGTTATTTATAATCAACCAGGTGTATACATAATCAACAGGTGTATTTTCATCAACTGGGTGTATTTAAAATCAACCTGGTGTATTTATAATCAACCCAGTGTATTTATAACCAATCTGGTGTATTTATCATCAACCAGGTGTATTTATAATCAACCAGGTCTTGGCAGCCATTCAGCTGCTTCTAGAGTTTAACGCAGATCCTCATCTGCTCAACCGCCCAGGCCTGACTTCACTCAGTCGCATGCTACACATTGGCCTGAAAGCTGTCAACCCGAACGATGCTTGTGAATGTGTCCGCACATCCCAACCTGACATGTTCATTCAAGACTATCGCCATGACTACAAAAACCTGGCCAGGGCCATGAAGATACTGCTGAAATTTGGGTCAGAGGTTAACTTTGCTTGTAATGTGAGTCATGTCGCCACTTTTATGTAAACATTGTTTTGCTAAGGAAAATGTTTAATGTCACTCTTCTTGCTCTGCTTAGATTGAAATTGTCTGCAACAGGATGTGTGTCATGAACTTCTGTGACTTAAAGATGTCGTGAACGTCAGGCATTCACACTGGTTCAGCTCGCTTTCACAGAATGCCAGATGACACCCAGAAATGACCCAACCTAGGCAGGCTGTGGATTAATTTTCCTATCCCCGAGGAACAAACATACTGGACATCCATTAATGTCATTTCTGTCTTTCCGAGTATGTGATCGCCATGTCCAGGTACTCAATCCCCTCCGCACATTGGGTCGGAGTCTGCCGACAATAGGGGGTTTCAAATTAATACCTTAAAAGTGTAATATAAATTACAATAATCATAACTTTGTCTTGTAACCTGTCAGTATTGTTGTTAAGGGTGTCAAGAGTGTTAAGCACGTGACATCACGGTGCAGACAAACATGGTGATGTTATAAGGACAGTTTAAAGATGGCTGCCCCACGTTTGACATGCACTAAAGAGGAGCAGCATTCTGCTATCCTCTTTTTTTAATCAGTGAAGGGGTAAAACCTTATAAATTCATCAGCGAATGAAGGTCCAGTATGGTGATGCATGCCTGTCAGTCCAGCAAGTGTTTGAGTGGAGTAGGAAGTTTCAAAACGGTGGGAGTTCTGTGACAGACTCTCCACGACCGGGACAGGCACATCAATTAGTGACCTCAGAGTCAATGTTTCTACAGGAATCGAGCACTTTATCGGCGCTGGAAGACTTGCATTGAAAGCCGGGGTGACTACACTGAAAAATGATACATTAGTTCTTTACGTTATGAGAATGTATATTCTCTCTCTCTCTCTCTCTCTCTCTCTCTCTCTCTCTCTCTCTCTCTCTCTCTCTCTCTCTCTCTCTCTCTCTCTCTCTAATGCACGTACACACAAAACACACCACCACCACCCACCCACCCACCATCCAGACCCGCCCCAAAAAAACCATTTAAGATTTTCACTTGAAGGCCCCTCATAAAATACCTGAAACCCCGGAAGAGACATGGCCAGCCCGGACCTGATCCCAGCCAGTCTGTTCTGTGTCGAATCATTACTTTTTTATGCCCTAATATGCCTCTCTTCAGATTTGAAGTATTGGTCTGGCTACCCTGTTGGTTTCTGAACATGGAGAGGGAAAAGGAGATTTCTGCACTGCAGTCCCTATGGAGATGTAATTATCATAATGTAGCATGTCCTTTGGGGAGCCACGGTCCTTATGCACAGCACAGTGGCTATAGCGAGTTCACAAATGTTTTTTCCCGTATAAAACCCCTCATTAACCAACTGAAAGAAAATGATGAGATTTAGCATATAACCTTATCATTACGTACACTCAACAACATAATTTTTGTTCTGGAAACTGTACAGCAGATTTCAATGTTTGTTTATATGCGGTATATAATTTACAGGTCAGAGATGAAGTGCATATTATGAAATGTATTACATCTTCACACGGAAACATCAGTGTTCAATAATGAATATTTTCCGTGGTGCTCAGGAATTTCCTTATGTCACATAGGGGAACAGATATGCCTTATGTTGTTACCCAAATTGAGTGCATTACTGTAAAACAAGTTTGTTAGCATGAATTCAGTACATTTTTGCTAAAACATCGAACACATTTCGTCACTTTCCATTATTTAATTTGCCCTTGGACCTATCAAAGACATATTCCTTGGATTGGAGTAAATATAAGAAGGCAGGAAAAATTTAATAGCAATGCAACAGATACTTTTTTTTTTAAAAATTGAATGTGAATGAGAGCAAACAATTTTGAACACTATAGCATGCTTGCCTGCTGTCCCAGTAGTTCAAATTCACAGTGGAGTGGATTCTGAAAATTTATCTTGGCGACCTAGGCTAAAATTGGAACCAGGCAAGATGGCTGATGTAATATTGACATCAGCCTTTGAGTGCTGATTGGTCTATACAAATATGGGCCTAGCACCATATGCCTAATAGACTTTTAATACATGTCAACAGTGTATTTTACTGACTGCACATATAGCAGAATGTTGCTGTAACACAGCCCACTAGAAAGAGCCCTGCACATATAGCAGAATGCTGCTGTCACACAGCCCACTAGAAAGAGCCCTGATCTGTGTCTCATGCCCCTGCCTCATGTATTGTTATGTGGTGGCCACTGTTGGTTTGGTCAGCTCCTGTCTCGTCTTCCTTCTAAACCACTATGACATTTATTGCACCTTAGTATGTTAGTTTCTAACTGAGTCCCTGTTTATAAGCCAGGTGTATTCCATGTACATATCTACAGAAATAGGCTAGAGGAGACTACTGCAACACACGTTGTATTCATTACGGATTCAAATAGTATGCTTAGTAAGGTGGAGAAAGGAATGTTTCATGTGGAATGGCTCTCATCGCTTCAGAGGTCACAGATTGTAAGAATTGTATGGATAATTTGCCCTGGCCATGCGGGGGTACAGGGTCGATAGGCTGGCAGGGAAAGCATCTCTTGGTGGTAGTTTGCCTATGGACAAGAGGGAGGTGGTCGTGCGCTTGTGGGACCAGATGAAGAAGGCAGTGGAACAGACTGAGAACCCATATGTGGAAAGAATGAGATTGCGGGGCGTCGGCAAGGGTTCTGGAAGAAATTTAAAACTGAGAGGTAAGACCAGGAGAACTTTTAATCAGATAGCGGTGGGAATGATTAGCAGTATGATTGTTCGCTGGTCGTTGAACGAGGGGACGGAGCACATATGGGAATGTCCTGAGTGCAGTGATGTCGGTTCTTAACTCAACTCAACTCAACATCTACAGAAAATTTGTCAAGGATCCTGGTTGGTGGACGTAATATAAATAACTTACGTTATGCTGATGACACCGTCTTGATAGCAACAAGTCAGAAGGATCTACAGAAATTGATAGATACAGTGTTTGTAGACAGTGAACAAATGGGCCTTAGTTTGAATAATAGAAAGACAGAAGTTACTGTGATATCAAAGAAACAGATTGTGCCTAAATGTACTATTAAAGTACAGGACATTATTTTGGGGCAAGTGCAGAAATTCAGATATCTAGGCACATGGATAACACCAGTAGGAAGATGCGTCTCTGAGATAAAGAGCAGAATAGGACAAGAAAAAACTGCATTCTATCAAATGACCATTTTGTGCCATCAGTCACTGTCCTTGAAAGTTGGGAAAAGAGTTCTTGCATGTTACATAGAACCAGCTTTAACATACGGCTGCGAATCCTGGACAATTAGTAAACGGGCAAAAATATCCTGGAAGCCTTGGAGATGTGGTTTTATAGAAGAATGCTGAAAAAAAGTTGATTCGATTGAATAGGAAGGAGCAAAAGAAGAACAGCCTGATGTGCCCATTACTTACCACCAAAAGAAAAGAATGATCAAATCAGTCAGAAGGCCACCAAAACCTGCTCAAGATGACTACCACATTATGGACAGACCAGAACAAGTCATTATTCTGCGCCTCAGACAGGACACAATAGACTATGCAACCACATGTATACAAAATTCAATAATGGTGAATCAGCCATGTGCATATGAGAATTGGCATCGCAGACAGCAGAGCACATACTCCAAGAATGCCCAAATAAAACATATCTAGGCAAACCTTCTGCCTAGAGAGACAACAGTGGAAGATACTCTAAGGACCGCTGAGTAAACTAAAAAAGACAGTTAAATTCATACAAGAGACAACATTGCAGTTATAGACATATTTCAAGCGAACGAAAGAAGAAGAAAATTAGTTGGACAGCCAAAATGGACAATATGAACGTTTTAAGGGAAGCTGAGTTGCAAAGTCAACTCACAAACATCAGAAAGAAGCAATCATCGTTTTCGGCCACATTATGAGATGACAAAAACTGGAACATGTTGTGACAACCAGAAAGATTTATGGAAAGAGAGATAGAGGAAGACAGCATGAGAATATTTGTGACAGTCGTGTGTCATGGCACAGAAGGGAGTCAACACACGAATTGATCCATGTTGTCTGAGATCACAATTTGTGAAGAGGCATGATCACCCACACCAACCGACAAGGCACTGGATGATGATGATAATATTGTATGTTCAGATCTCTTAGAATAACAGTAATTTCATTTGATTGATCCACGGTCTTCTGATAATTTTACTGTAACATTTAAGTTCAAAAGCCTCAAGTTTCTTCTTTAGATTTGTGAAACAGGACTGTAATCTTCTTCTTCTGCCCCTTTCCTATTCTTACATAGGCCTCAACCTGTTTATCCCAAGGGGAATGTAATATTTATGTTATATTGTGGTCCAGTTCACCAATTTTTTCTTTCGTGTCTGGTGTAGGTTGGTCACACACCTTTGATCCTCATGCTGCAGATTCTTCTTTATGACGACATGGCCAACGTATGCTCCCAACACAAGGAGGTACTCGGGGCCTTGGAAGTCCTCCTTAAGAATGGGGCCAGGCCCAACATCAGTGACGGGGACCGAGGAACAGCGTATAGTTTAAGTAAGATGTCTACCTATGGGTCAATGTTGATTGCTTTTGTGGGTGTCTAATGTTAGAGAATTGAAAAAATATTGAAGACTTAGTAAATTATCTATCTGTTTCATTTATTTATTGCTGCTGGTCTGTCATTTGGTATAATGATTAAATTAATGCTCTCTCAGGTGGTGTTATGGTCCAGGTTTGTTCCTTCAGGTGGCATGATGGTTCAGGTTTGTTCCTTCAGGTGGCATGATGGTTCTGATGTGCTCTCTCGGGTTTTATGATTTAATTGCTGCTCTCTCAGAGAGGGTTCAGATAGGCTCCCTCAGGTGGTGTAATGGTTTAGTTGCTGCTGTCTAAGATAGCATAATGGTTTTCTTGCTGCTGTCTTGGACAGTATAATGGTTTTGTTGCTGCTTGCTGCTGTCTTTGATAGCATAATGTTTTGTTGCTGCTGTCTTGAATAGCATAATGGTTTTGTTGCTGCTGTCATAGATAGCATAATGGTTTTGTTGCTGCTGCCTTAGATATCATAATGGTTTTGTTGCTGCTGTCTTAGATAGCATAATGGTTTTGTTGCTGCTGTCATAGATAGCATAATGGTTTTGTTGCTGCTGTCTTAGATAGCATAATGGTTTTGTTGCTGCTGTCATAGATAGCATAATGGTTTTGTTGCTGCTGTCTTAGATAGCATAATGATTTTGTTGCTACTGTCTTAGATAGCATAATGGTTTTGTTGCTGCTATCTTAGATAGAATAATGGTTTTGTTGCTGCTGTCATAGATAGCATAATGGTTTTGTTGCTGCTGTCATAGATAACATAATGGTTTTGTTGCTGCTGTCATAGATAGCATAATGGTTTTGTTGCTGCTGTCATAGATAGCATAATGGTTTTGTTGGTGTTGTCTTGGATAACATAATAGTTTTGTTGCTGCTGTCATAGATAGCATAATGGTTTTGTTGCTGCTGTCATAGATAGCATAATGTTTTTGTTGCTACTGTCATAGATAGCATAATGTTTTTGTTACTACTGTAATAAATAGCATAATGGTTTTGTTGCTGCTGTCATAGATAGCATAATGGTTTTGTTGCTGCTGTCATAGATAGCATAATGGTTTTGTTGCTACTTTCATAGATAGCATAATGGTTTTGTTGCTACTGTCATAGATAGCATAATGGTTTTGTTGTTGCTGTCATAGATAGCATAATGGTTTTTTTGCTACTGTCATAGATAGCATAATGGTTTTGTTGCTACTGTCATAGATAGCATGATGGTTTTGTTGCTGCTGTCATAGATAGCATAATGGTTTTGTTCTGCTGTCATAGATAGCATAATGGTTTTGTTGCTGCTGTCATAGATAGCATAATGGGTTTTGTTGCTACTGTCATAGATAGCATAATAGTTTTGTTGCTACTGTCATAGATAGCATAATGGTTTTGTTGCTACTGTCATAGATAGCATAATGGTTTTGTTGCTGCTGTCATAGATAGCATAATGGTTTTGTTGCAGCTGTCATAGATAGCATAATGGTTTTGTTGTTGCTGTCATAGATAGCATAATGGTTTTTTTGCTACTGTCATAGATAGCATAATGGTTTTGTTGCTACTGTCATAGATAGCATGATGGTTTTGTTGCTGCTGTCATAGATAGCATAATGGTTTTGTTCTGCTGTCATAGATAGCATAATGGTTTTGTTGCTGCTGTCATAGATAGCATAATGGGTTTTGTTGCTACTGTCATAGATAGCATAATAGTTTTGTTGCTACTGTCATAGATAGCATAATGGTTTTGTTGCTACTGTCATAGATAGCATAATGGTTTTGTTGCTGCTGTCATAGATAGCATAATGGTTTTGTTGCAGCTGTCATAGATAGCATAATGGTTTTGTTGCTGCTGTCATAGATAGCATAATGGTTTTGTTTCTGCTGTCATAGATAGCATAATGGTTTTGTTGCTACTGTCATAGATAGCATAATGGTTTTGTTGCTACTGTCATAGATAGCATAATAGTTTTGTTGCTGCTGTCATAGATAGCATAATGGTTTTGTTGCTGCTGTCATAGATAGCATAATGTTTTGTTGCTGTTGTCTTGGATAGCATAATAGTTTTGTTACTGCTGTTGTAGATAGAATAATGGTTTTGTTGCTGCTGTCATAGATAGCATAATAGTTTTGTTGCTGCTGTCATAGATAGAATAATGGTTTTGTTGCTGCTGTCATAGATAGAATAATGGTTTTGTTGCTGCTGTCACAGATAGCATAATGTTTTGTTGCTGTTGTCTTGGATAGCATAATAGTTATGTTGCTGCTGTCATAGATAGCATAATGGTTTTGTTGCTGCTGTCATAGATAGCATAATGGTTTTGTTGCTGCTGTCATAGTTAGCATAATGGTTTTGTTGCTGCTGTCATAGTTAGCATAATGGTTTTGTTGCTGCTGTCATAGATAGCATAATGGTTTTGTTGCTACTGTCATAGATAGCATAATGGTTTTGTTGCTACTGTCCCAGATGACATGATGGTACAGATGCTACCCTTTCATGTGGCACAGTGATTTAGATACTTCTGCCCTTTCATGTGGCACAGTGATTTAGATACTTCTGCCCTTTCATGTGGCACAGTGATTTAGATACTGCTGCCCTTTCATGTGGCACAGTGATTTAGATACTGCTGCCCTTTCATGTGGCACAGTGATTTAGATGCTGCTCTCTCAAATGGCCTGATGACTTACATGCTGCTTTCTCATATTATATAATGATTTGGTTGTTGAATCTAGGCACATGGATTTGAACCCCACTTTTTTTTTACGTGTTAGAGATTTTAAAATTCCTATTTGACCTTATTCAGCAAAGTCCTTTATAATGCAGGCATCTAAACACAGCAGCAGTAGTTAGCATGGCAAGTTGAGAGTTAATTGTTAACTCTGTCTGTTGCTTCCTCCTCTTCTGTCTTGTTTCTCCCAATGGAGAATAGGTTCTCAACCATCTCACACCAGGCTCTCATTTCTCTGAAGATTTGTTTATTATTGATTGTAGTTTGCAGCTAATGTTTTCTGTGGGATTTGGTAGTCAGCCCATGCCAACCTTCCTTAACTTCTCTTATGACATACTCTGTTAGGCGGTGGTGTTAACTATTGTTCACTTCCTATATGATAATTGGTGACATATAGACAATGTGTATTGGTCATTAGTTGCTGTATTGTTGTGAATGGACTGATCAGCCCATGAAAAACAACAACAAACTGCCATTGAAAACATGACCAATGTCTTCTTCTCCTTCTTCACACACCTCCAGATGTCAGCGTGAATATATTAAAAGAAATCAGCAGTCAAGTTGGCCTTGTTGACATCTCCACAGAGTTTATCTTTAATCAAAATGGATGTAAGCCAAAATAGCTTTCTCTGTTCTGCATATGTTGGACACTCCTACAATAAAATCATTCTTCCACACTCAGTGGTTCTCAACCGGTGGGGAATTCCCCCCCAGGGGGGAATTTTAGGGTTTCCAGGGGGGGAATGAAGACCATTTCAAGATCGCATTAATACAAGAACCGATTACTTGATATTGTTTTTCCCTTCATACTTTACAGTTAAGTACGTCTCATCCTTCGAAAATTCATTTTATAAAGTAAGTAGACCCACAAATCATGTTTTATGTGGATTTCTAGACTTGTTTTAGTATGTGCTATTAAATTTACCTTACATTTTTACGTATACTGTATAGGGGTGGGGGGATTTTTAGATAGGATATATGAAAGGGGGGGAATGACGTTCTGAAAATACGATGAAAGGGGGAACGGGCCAAATTTTTTATAGGAAGGGGGGGAATGACGTTCTGAAAATATGGTCAAGGGGGGAACGGGCCAAAAAAGGTTGAGAACCACTGTTCCACACAGTTAGGGAGTCAACACTTGTTATGGCTATTTACTCCAGCAGGCATGGAAGTTATGTTCACCCTATATACTCCAGCAGGCATGGAAGTTATGTTCACCCTATCCAGTGCAGTCATGATGCTTGAAGCTCTTGAGGGAGGGAGTGGGGAAGAGAACACGTCTACAGCATTACCTTGTATTGAATCAGCAGCTGTTTATATGTCTGTCAGGTGTTTTTGTTGATGATACCAAATTTGTTATGTTTGTGGACTGTTTGTATTTTAGTTGCATCTATGATAGAGTGGTAACATATCCCATAGAGAGAGCATTCCCTAGAGAGTGAGATATTGTCCCATAGGGAGAGCATGTCTCATAGAGTGTGATATTTTTACATAGAGTGAGATATTGTCCCATAGGTAGAAAATGTGCCATAGAGAAAGCATTCCCTAGAGAGTGAGATATTGTCCCAAAGGGAGAGCATGTCTCATAGAGTGATATTGTCCCATAGGTAGAGTATGTGCCATAAAGTGTGATATTGTCCCATAGGTAGAGTATGTGCCATATAGTCTGATGTTTTTCCATAGAGTGAGATATTGTCCCATAGGGAGAGCATGTCTCATAGAGTGTGATGTTTTTCCATAGAGATATTATTTCATACGGAGAGCATGTCCCATAGAGAGAGCATTCCTTAGAGAATGAAATATTGTCGCATAGGGAGAGCATTCCCTAAAGAATGAGATATTGTCCCATAGGGAGAGCATGTCTCATAGAGTGAGATATTGTCTCATAGGGAGAGCATGTCTCATAGAGTGTGATATTGTCCCATAGGGAGAGCATGTCTCATAGAGTGAGATATTGTCCCATAGGGAGAGCATGTCTCATAGAGTGTGATATTGTCCCATAGGGAGAGCATGTCTCATAGAGTGTGATATTGTCCCATAGGGAGAGCATGTCTCATAGAGTGTGATATTGTCCCATAGGGAGAGCATGTCTCATAGAGTGTGATATTGTCCCATAGGGAGAGCATGTCTCATAGAGTGAGATATTGTCCCATAGGGAGAGCATGTCTCATAGAGTGTGATATTGTCCCATAGGGAGAGCATGTCTCATAGAGTGTGATATTGTCCCATAGGGAGAGCATGTCTCATAGAGTGAGATATTGTCCCATAGGGAGAGCATGTCTCATAGAGTGTGATATTGTCCCATACGGAGAGCATGTCTCATAGAGTGTGATATTGTCCCATAGGGAGAGCATGTCTCATAGAGTGTGATATTGTCCCATAGGGAGAGCATGTCTCATAGAGTGTGATATTGTCCCATAGGGAGAGCATTCCCTAAAGAATGAGATATTGTCCCATAGGGAGAGCATGTCTCATAGAGTGTGATATTGTCCCATAGGGAGAGCATGTCTCATAGAGTGTGATATTGTCCCATAGGGAGAGCATGTCTCATAGAGTGTGATATTGTCACATAGGGAGAGCATGTCTCATAGAGTGTGATATTGTCCCATAGGGAGAGCATGTCTCATAGAGTGTGATATTGTCCCATAGGGAGAGCATGTCTCATAGAGTGTGATATTGTCCCATAGGGAGAGCATGTCTCATAGAGTGTGATATTGTCCCATAGGGAGAGCATGTCTCATAGAGTGAGATATTGTCCCATAGGGAGAGCATGTCTCATAGAGTGTGATATTGTCCCATACGGAGAGCATGTCTCATAGAGTGTGATATTGTCCCATAGGGAGAGCATGTCTCATAGAGTGTGATATTGTCCCATAGGGAGAGCATGTCTCATAGAGTGTGATATTGTCCCATAGGGAGAGCATTCCCTAAAGAATGAGATATTGTCCCATAGGGAGAGCATGTCTCATAGAGTGTGATATTGTCCCATAGGGAGAGCATGTCTCATAGAGTGTGATATTGTCCCATAGAGAGAGAACATGTCCCACAGAATGCATGTCCCATGGATTGAGATATTGTCCCATAGAGAATATGTTCCATTGAGTGAGGTATTGTCCCATGGAGAGAGAGGATGGCCCATAGAGAGAGCATATCCCATAGAGTGAGATATTGTCCCATAGAAAGCATGTCCCATAGAGTGAGACATTGTCCCATAGAAAGCATGTCCCATAGAGTGAGATATTGTCCCATAGAAAGCATGTCCCATAGAGTGAGATATTGTCCCATAGAGAGCATATCCCATAGAGTGAGATATTGTCCATAGAAAGCATGTCCCATAGAGTGAGATATTGTCCCATAGAAAGCATGTCCCATAGAGTGAGATATTGTCCCATAGAAAGCATGTCCCATAGAGTGAGATATTGTCCCATAGAAAGCATGTCCCATAGAGTGAGATATTGTCCCATTGAGAGAGAACATATCCCATCGAGTTTGATATTGTTTTCTCTTTCTGTTTTTGTTTCTTTACTTAAGAATCACATGTAGATGAGGGTACACAAAAACAGACTAAATATTTTTCTGTTATTCTTAAATGCATGTGTTTGATGTTTGGTGTTTTCAGTCCCTAAAACATTTCTGTTTCTGCAATGTGCCAGCGATGTTTCCTATCCCTAAAACATAACAGTTTCTACAATGTGCCAGAAATGTATTCTATCCCTAAAACATATGTTTCTGCTATTTTTTCTGTCCCTAAAACATATCAGTTTCTGCGATATTTTCTACCCCTAAAACATATCAGTTTCAGCAATGTGCCAGCGATGTTTTCAAGCCAGGTACCAGGAGGAAAGCCCCACCAGCCCCAGCCAGCCGCTGCGGAGGCAGTTTGCTGATGTCATCAACGATGTCATGGCTCTCCTATTGCATCATGGGCTGGAGCCGAACTACATCACTGCCAAACTGGCACATCACTTCAGTGGGGGCGCTGGAAATGGTCTGATAGGTACAATTTTTATATATAAAATATTAAATACAGCACATTTTACCAAAAGAAATTCCAAAGCAGGAATCTGCTGTGTATCTGTGATATGGTAGGGTCTCAGATGTTGTAGGCCTGAATGTATGGATGAGTAGGTTGCCATTCCTTGCCTCTCTTTATCCCCTTATTCTCGGCTCATCCAGCATCATTTCTGTTTGTCTCCTCCTTATATTTTTTCTGTCCTCTCTTAATTCCTCTATTCTCAGTCCATCGATGTTTCGCTATCTCACACGATCACCAGAGTCGTGGATCGGCTCTGTGTTCCTGTCTCAACCATATCATGTGGCCAAGTCATCCAGGATTTTACTTCTCTGTCTTCCTCTTGATCTTTTCCTCTTAATCTTACCAGTTGTCACCAAGTTCTCCAATTTATTTCTTCTCATAAACGTGTTCAAAAATTTGTGACTGTACATGTAATTTCTCTAATTAGTTCATGGTTTTCATTTGTTTCTTGTAGTACTTGCTCATTGGTTTTTCTATCTGTCCATGGTATTCTTCGCATTTTCCTCAGATACCACATTTCCACTGCCATTAGATGTTTTTCAGCTTGTCTGCTCATTGTCCACACTTCATTTCATTCATTGGCACCTTGCCGTCTTGACAGATGATAGTTATATTGTGCTTAAAAAAGGCATAATAACTACAACCCATGGCAGTGGCGAATGTGATTGATAAGGTCAATTCGTGCTGTTAATGTTCGTCCACATTGGATGCATGTGAACATGTGGTCATTACCACCATCAAGCACCATCTTACGTCTTGCACGCTCGGTGTGTGAGTTATCTGCAATAATTTTTTCCTTTGTCTTTATTTTTCTGATCTTTGTCCTCCATGCAACACGTTCAGCGGCGATTTGCTCCCAATGTGCATTATCAATGCCTGTATCAGTCATGTCCTGCTTACACACATCTTTGTATTGTAGTAGAGGCCGACCCTGAGATCTCTTACCCATCTGTAATTCACCAAAAAAGATGTCTTTTGGTATTCTGCCGTCATCCATCTTCCTAACGTGTCCTATCCATCTAAGTCTACGAAGACTAAGCATGGAACAAACCATCACACAACCTGATCTTTCCAATACTTCAGTATTTGTGATTTTGTTTTGCCACTTAATACCAAGTATTCTTCGCAGACACCGCATATGAAAGCTGTTTAAACGTTTCTCTTGGTGTGAGTAAGTTGTCCAGGCTTCACTGACATAAAGAAGAGTACTAAAGTCAGAGGCTTGATAGACGAGGACTTTTGTTTTGGCAGTAAGCTTCCTGTTCTCCCACACTCTTTTTCTTAACCTGTTCATTGTTGTTGCTGCCTTACCAATCCTGATGTTAATTTCCTGATCGAGGGATAATTTGCTATTTACCTCTGATCCTAGATATGTAAAATGGCCTACTATCTCTAATTCGGCGTCGTCAATAAAGATTGATGGTACCCCATGTGCACTTTGTGACATAATCTGTGTCTTTGTGCTAATTGTTAAACCAAATTCAGAACAAGCATTGGAGAATGCAGATAGTAGACGTAATTCGTCTTCAGAGTGGGTCGTAATTGCAGCATCATCTGCAAACGGCAACTCTCTGATCAGTACCCTCCTAATTTTGGTCTTGGCCTTCAATCTCTGAGCATTGTAGAGACTGCCATCTGAGTGTGAGTGAATGTATATTTTTTTAGTTGCATGTCTTTCACAGGATGTTGCAGTCAACCCCAGCGTTTTCGCTGTTCGTGATTCCTAGGCAAATTTTACGTTCAGTAGTTTGCCATTGCTTTCTGAACGACCGGCACCTATACCTTTTATCGAAAAAATCAGCACCACTGTGTTTCGAACCCGGGTATACGGGCTCACAAACCGCGTTCGCAAGTTCTTAGCAATGGAGACGGAATATATATACCACCATCCTAATCATGAAAGGCATATTTTTCCTGTAGATGTGAAAAGTATATTCCAAAGAGGGTTGGGGCTAGTACACAACCTTGATTAACCCTTTACAGGGCAGACGCTTGTCCGTTTTTTAGCTCTGAACAGGCAAGATTTTTTCAGGTTCGGTAAAATTTCGGATTGCGTTAGTAAAAACATCACAAATAAGGTGTTAGTCAACCGATTTTAGTTAAATAAACAACACAATGAAGGAAAAAGCATGCAGAATATGTTACTCATGTGATTGTTGTCGGTAATCCATATATGAACACAAATACGAAATACAGCATATTGTTTGTGATTTTCCGTCATCTATACGGCAATTTACAAACACATTTTCAGAATCATAACAACTTTCTTTAAAGTCCGACTCACGACTGCTATGCAAAGTAACGCTTTTCACTGATATCTAGCTGCGATTAATAGTCAACTTCGTGCCCTATAATGTCATTTAAATTGAACCTAGCAAAATCTCGGCTATCACTTGAAGAATCGCCGAAATCCATTTTGAAAAACTAAACGTAAAAATCCTGAAAACTTTCAAAAAAATCCATTCAATTTCATAGTAGGCGCTTACAAATGGCGGCCACGTTGTCAAATTATCGGCGAAAGTAGCCGTCGGAAGTGTCGGAAAGCCGAGAGATCGCATTTTTACAATGCATAATAGTATCGGCGGTTTCAGACGATCTAGTTAAAGCGATCGGCCGCAAATGGACGTTTTGCCCTATAAAGGGTTAATTCCACTCTTGATTTCAAACTCTTCTGAAGTTGCACCATCAAACTTGATTTTATCCCCATGCCTGTGTGGAACGATTCCACAATGGACAGAAGAGTTGGTGGGCAGCCAATCTTCTTTAGTGCCTTGAACAGACCCTCACGACTAACCAAATCAAATGCCTTTGTGAGGTCCATGAAGGCAATAAACAGTGGTTGATTCTGTTCACAGCATTTTTCTTGCATTTGTCGCAATGAGAATATCATATCAGTGGTAGACCGGTTCTGTCAGAAGCCACACTGTGATTCGGGGTAGACTTGATCTCCTAGGACTTGAAGTCTGTGCAGAACAATTCTGGCAAATATTTTCCCAACAATACACAGAAGTGAGATACCCCTATAGTTGTTGCAGTTGCTCTGATCGCCTTTGTTCTTGTACAGTGTTATGATGCTTGAATCTTTGAAATCCTGTGGGACTTTGTCCTTCTTGCCAGCATAGTTCTATTAGCTGGTGAATCTGTAGAGTGAGTGTGTCTTGCCCACTCCTGATAACCTCTATTGGAATCCCATCCTTACCTGGGGCCTTGCCAGATGCAAGTTCATTTATAGCACACTTGACTTCTGTTATGGTGGGAAGTGTGTCCAGATGGTCAAGAGTTGGTAGGGCCTATATGGCATTGAGGGCATCATCTGCTAGTTTGGTCTCACTTGAGTAAAGCTCTAAATAGTGACCTACCCAACTGTCTATCTGCTGTTTCTTATCAGTAATGATTTCTCCAGTCAAGGTTTTCAATGGTGCACTTCTTTTGATCATTGGAACACAGGCTTTCTTTATCCCTTCATACCTGCTTCTGATGTTTCCCTTATCACTTGCATTTTGAATGGACTCATATAACCTGATCCAGTAGTCATTTGCATACTGCCTGGCAGCCTTTTGCACATCCTTCCTAGCTTGCTTCAGCTCACTGAGAGTGTCATGTGTTCTTTCCTTGTTTTTTAAGAGAGCTATCTTCTTTTTATCAAGGGCTGCAGTGTCTGGCTGTTTGCCGCAAACCAGTCCTGCCTCTTATGACCCAAAGGGCCGTAAACCCCTACCGCTGTTTTATAAAGAGTGTCCTTAAGTTTACCCCACTTTTCACTTGCTGTACAATTTTCTGATGTATCAGTGAAAGCGTCTTCAAATTGCTGTTGGAACTGTTGACCTTATGCAGCTCTTTTGTTTTAAAAAAGGAGTTTGTAATACATAGGTCATTTCTAGTGCAATGCTCCAGCAGCCTTTGCCCATTTTCATTCATGCGACCAATATTGTATTTTCCGAGGCACACTGACCATGAACTCAAGTCTTTGCCCACACGAGCATTGAAATCACCAAGCATATAGATGTAGTCGGATTTTGGAACTGCCTTGATCACAGAGTCTAACTCCTCATATCATTAGAGGAAGTGAGTGTCGGTGCATATGCAGTGATAATGGTGGCAAAACCACAAGAGGTTGTCAAGCGCGGGGATAATAGTCTTTCATTACCTCCAGCTGGAATTTCAATCATTCCCAGTAGCGAATTCTTCACTGCAAAGCCCACACCATGTTGCCTTTTTTTCTGCCTGCTCTCTACCCTTCCAAAAAAAGGTGTAATTGTTTTCCCTGAGTGACCCTTCCTTAGCGAGGCGAGTCTCCTGCAGGCCAGCAATATCAATGTTAAGACAATTGAGTTTAGCATCAATCACAGCTGTTTTTCTCACATCATCAATATTCGTCAGGTCAGTGGAAAATCCTAGACACATGGTTCTTATGTTCCAGGTTGTAAGCCGTAGCTTGAGGTTTCTATTTTTCTTTTTAACAATACCTGGTGCATTGGTTTTACAGCCTGCGATTCAGATTTTGTCCTAGCCCCAAGCACCCATTGAAGCAGGCAGGCTGTGGCAGATCAGCACCCAATTGGCTGGGGGCTGCCCAGCTTGAGGCGGGCGGTAGCTGATCAGTGACACCTGTAGGTGTCTTCCACCGTCAGAGGCAACCCGTGGCACCCCATGTCTACGCCAATTGACAAGGGCTCATAACGTGTAATTGCTACCTCTTGCTTTGATTCCGAGACCGGTTAAGACCAGGGATGGAGTTATTGCTTCTCCATAGCACAAAGCCTGGGCTAAAAAAATAGAGACCATGTGTTGCCCATGCAGCATGATCCCTCTCTCAGCCTGCCTAGTTCACTCCAGAGGAAAGGTAACACCTATGCATCTGGAACAATACAAGCTGCAGAAGCTGCCGGATCAGCAAAGCAATGCTCTAACTGTCCGCCTGTCGGAGCTTCGATCCTAGACCAGCTGCCAATCAAGGCTTAGGGCCTGGTCTGCCGTGCCAGGACATTTTATCTTTAGGTTGCATTTCCTCGCACCAGGATAAGGCTTATACCCTCCCAGTTGCGCTCTTCCGCACGAAGCCATTGGCACAATGTGGGGTGTCGGGTTTGGTAAGCACTGCCCAACATTCGGCGCTAACAGAAAGCAGGTAGTACCGTCTACTGTCATTATGGTAGCTCAGTCATATCTGACTAAGACCTGACTCATATGTCCACACTTCACATCCATAAAAAAGTACAGGTTCAATGTAGCACTTCAATACTCTTTTTCTCAATGCAAAGGGTATCTTTTTATTGGTCAGTATGTTTTCTATCTTGTTAAAGGTCACCTATGGTGTTTCTTGTAATAATCTCTTCAAGGCATCTCCCATCAGATGTTATGACTGTTTCAAGATAATTGTACCGATTCACTTGTTTAAGAATATTCCCATTTACTTGTATATTACACTGTGGTATTTCCTTCTTCCTAGTGACGATCATAATCTGTGTCTTCTTACAATTTAATTCTAACCCCAGTTGTTCACTGTGTGCAACAACCACATCTACTAACTGCTGCAGATCCTGCTCATTGTCTACAATCAATACTGTATCATCCGCATATCTAATGTTATTGATGTTAGATTCTCCCAATGGTGATTCCTCTCATATCTTCTACATTTCTGAAAATATTTTCACTAAACACACAGTAAAAGAGAATTATAGACAACGAATGAATGAACTTTATTTTCAAGGGATCACAAATAAGACATGCAGAGATGAATAATATGGGGACGACATTGGAGGAAATGGCAAAAGATAAGAATTCTTGCTTGAGTTGGCTGTGGTTCTGAGCTTCATTGGGAGATAAAACACAGCAGCAGAAGAAGAAGAATACAAGTTTGTTCATTGATGCAGTAAAAGAAAGTATGCTCATTGATGCAGTAAATGAAAGTTTGTCCATTGATCAGGTAAAAGAAAGTTTGTTCATTGATCCAGTAACATAAAGTTTGTTCATAGATCCAGAAACAGAGGTAAGTTTACTGGTCCCTAACATATGTTTGTTTAATTGTCCAGAGATGGTGAAGCTAGCTGGTATTGCAGTATCATCATTCGAATTTGAGCTCATTGAGAAGTGGATTCGAACTCTCCTGCAGTGGGGTGCTGATCCAGATCTTGAGCCCTACCCATCTGAGCCAATCATCTGTCACTGCCAGAGTTCAATCTTTCTCAAGAAGCTCGGTACACAGCCAATTGGCCTATACATCCATGAGGTGAGATCTGTCTGTATGTCCATGGAATGTCTGTTAATTCAAGATATGTCTGCTTTTTGTCTGTTGAGACTGTCTGTCTGCCAGAGACTATCTGTATGTCTGTGAGTTGAGGTTGGTATATCTGAACATCTGTGAGTTGAGGCTGTTTGTCTGTGAATTGAGGCTATATGTATGTCTGTGAGTTGAGGCTGTCTGTATGTCAGTGAGTTGAGGCTATCTGTATCTCTGTGAGTTGAGCTATCTGTATGTCTGTGAGTTGAGGGTGTCTATGAGTTGAGGGTGTTTGTGAGTTGAGAGTGTTTGTGAGTTGAGGGTGTATGTGAGTTGAGGGTGTATGTGAGTTGAGGGTGTATGTGAGTTGAGAGTGTTTTTGAGTTAAGGGTGTATGTGAGTTGAGGGTGTCTGTGAGAAGAGGGTGTCTATGAGTTGAGGGTGTCTGTAAGTTGAGGGTGTTTGTATGTCTGTGAGTTGAGGTTGTCTCTATGTCTATGAGTTGAGAGTGTCTGTGGGTTGAGGCTGTCAGTACGTATGTGAGTTGAGGGTGTCTGTGGGTTGAGGCTGTCTGTATGTCTGTAAGATAAAGCTGTCTGTGGGCGGAGACTGTCAGTATGTCTGCGAGTTGAGGCTGTCTGTATATCTGTGAATTGAGGGTGTCTGTGAGTTGAGGGTGTCTGTGAGTTGAGGCTGTCTGTATGACTGTCAGTTGAGGGTGTCTGTGAGTTGAGGCTGTCAGTATGTCTGCTAGTTGAGGCTGTCTGTAGATTTGTGAATTGAGGCTGTAAATCTGTGAGTTGAGGTTGTCTGTATGTCTGTGAGATGAGGGTTTCTGTGAGTTGAGGATGTTTGTGAGTTGAGGCTGTCAGTATGTCTATGAGATAAAGCTGTCTGTGGGCTGAGACTGTCAGTATGTCTGCGAGTTGAGGCTGTCTGTACATCTGTGAATTGAGGGTGTCTGTATGTCTGTGAGTGAGGGTGTCTGTGAGCTGAGGCTGTCTGTATGACTGTGAGTTGAGGGTGTCTGTGAGTTGAGGCTGTCTGTAAGTTGAGGGTGTCTGTGAGTTGAGGCTGTCAGTATGACTGCTAGTTGAGGCTGTCTGTAGATCTGTGAATTGAGGCTGTAAATCTGTGAGTTGAGGCTGTCTGTATGTCTGTGAGATGAGAGTTTCTGTGAGTTGAGGCTGTCTGTGAGTTAAGACTGTCTGTGGGTTGAGGATGTCAGTATGTCTGCGAGTTGAGGATGTCTGTGCATCTGTGAATTGAGGCTGTACATCTGTGAGTTGAGGGTGTCTATGAGTTGAGGGTGTCTGTGAGTTGAGGCTGTTTGTGAGTTGAGGCTGTTTGTCGGTTGAGGGTGTCAGTATGTCTGTGAGTTGAGGGTATCTGTGTGTCTGTGAGTTGAGGGTGTCTTTGAGTTGAGGGTGTCTGTGGGTTGAAGGTGTCTGTGAGTTGAGGGTGTCTGTTAGTGAGGGTGTTTGTGAGTTGAGGCTGTCAGTATGTATGTGAGTTGAGACTGTCTGTGGGTTGAGGCTGTCAGTATGTCTGCGAGTTGAGGCTGTCTGTCCATCTGTGAATTTAGGGTGTCTGTATGTCTGTGAATTGAGGGTGTCTGTATGTCTGTGAATTGAGGGTGTCTGTGAGATGAGGCTGTCAGTATGTCTGTGAGTTGAGACTGTACATCTATGAATTGAGGCTGTACATCTGTGAGTTGAGGCTGTACTT
Source organism: Cepaea hortensis (assembly GCA_963921405.1). Lineage (NCBI taxonomy): Eukaryota > Metazoa > Mollusca > Gastropoda > Stylommatophora > Helicidae > Cepaea > Cepaea hortensis. Next base: position 330,667,386 of record OY992876.1, on the reverse strand, counting down.
CTGTGAGTTGAGGCTGTATATCTGTGAGTTGAGGACATCTGTGAATTGAGACTGTATATCTATGAATTGAGGCTGTCTGTACATCTGTCAGTTTAGGCTGTAAGTCTGTGAGTTGAGGCTGTCTGCACATCTGTGAGTTGAGGCTGTCTGTACATTTATGAGTTGAGGCTGTCTGTATGTCTGTACATCTGTCAGTTTAGTCCATCTGTACATATGTGAGTATTAAATAACTGAGGGTATTATTTTTTGTGTAAAGACTATATTTTTGAACCCTTGTCTAAGGTAGTCATCTCCATGCATTGAGAAGACTCCACTCTGTATATTGGTTTTTGCAAGGCATCTGTCATGTTATGTTGATGTATGCCCCTACAGGTGAAAGACAAGGAGGACCTAAAGAATGATCCAGCTGTCCAACGGGTCCTCATGTTGTTCTACAACAGTATGAACCACTCCAGTCTCCACGAAAGTCTGAACTCCACAAAGAGCTTCATCCACTTGCAGCCCAGCAGTGCCGGTTCCTCCTCCGTCACTGGGCTGTGTGACGGCAGCGTCAGCTTTCTGGTGCTGGTTGGTGCCATAAGCGAGAATCCTCGCTCGCTGAAGGAAATCTCCAGGGTGGTCATTTACAAATCCCTCAACCGGCAGTTGGCGAAGAAGGTAGACAGTTTACCCCTGCCTGCGGTTGTGAAGCGCTACCTGTTGGATGTCTGCTCCTGATGACTACTACTGCCTGTGACGGGCCTGTTGTGGAACTGTGGTGATCATTGGTGTTGTGGACAGGGTGTCTTGGGATGGACTTTTGGGTTGGTATCTTTGGATAACATCTTCAGGTGGAATCTTGAGGTGGCATTTTGGGATGACATCTTAGGATAGTATCATGGAATGGCATCTTGGGATGTTGTTTTGGAATGGTACCATGTGACGGTATCATGGACCTTGTGACAGTATCATGGAATGGTATCTTGGGATGTTGTTTTGGAATGGTACCATGTGACGGTATCATGGAATGGTATCTGGGAATGGTATAAAGCCATGGTATTTTGGAATGACTTCTTGAGATGGTATCTTGAAATGGTAAAATGGGGTGGTACTTTGGAATGATTTCTTGAGATGGTATCTTGGAATGGTAAAATGGGGTGGTATTGTGGAATGATTTCTTGAGATGGTATCTTGGAATGGTAAAATGGGGTGGTATTTTGGAATGATTTCTTGAGACGGTATCTTGGAATGGTAAAATGGGGTGGTATTTTGGAATGATTTCTTGAGACGGTATCTTGGAATGGTAAAATGGGGTGGTATTTTGGAATGATTTCTTGAGATGGAAATCTTTGAGTGGTATAATTGGGATATATTTTGAAATGATTTCTAGAGATGGTATCTTGGAATGGCATTTTGGCGTGGTATCTTAGAAAGACATGGGAGTTGTCATAGTGTTACAGAGCCATCTAGACCTGAACCTTTCTCAGAAACAATGTCTGTTCCCATGTCTCTGGGACATCAGCTGCTGTCTTTGTAGGTGTCATAGTTCAGGTGTGGATGACCACATAAAACAGTGACCATCACTGCTAGCCTCCCGTGTGGCATCCTGGACTGTGTTCATGTGTGTATCAGCTGATACCCACAAATAGGGAGAGCATTCAGTTGAGATCTGTGTAGTATCTCTTAACCTAGTGTGGGAACTCCTGTGGGGCATCCTGGACTGTGTTCATGTGTGTATCCAGCCCAGGTTTCCCAGATGTGTTTGAGGATATTTGCCTGAGGAGAACTGAGTCTCCTAATCTCATGTGTGAACTCCTGTGAGGGTTCTTGAATTTTGTTCATTTGTATATCTGGCTCATGTGTAGCCACATGTTTCAGAGAACAGTCAGCTGAGATCTGTGTCGTGTCGCTTAGCCTCGTGTGTAAATCCCTCATGTGTGATATGCTTGTGTGTGTTCTGCTCATGTGTGAACTCCTCGTGTGTGAACTCCTCGTGTGCGAAGCCCTCATGGTGAACTCCTCATGTGTGAACTCCTCATATGTGTAAACTCCTCATACTCATCGTGTATCAACTCCTTATGTGTGAACTCCTCATGTGTCAACTCCTCATGTGTGAACTCCTCATGTGTGAACCCCTCATGTGTGAACTCATCGTGTATCAACTCCTTATGTGTGAATTCCTCATGTGTCAACCCCTCATGTGTGAACCCCTCATGTGTGAACTCCTCATGTATAAACTCCTGGTGTGAACTCCTCATGTGTGAACTCCTCATGTGTGAACCCCTCATGTGTGAACCCCTCATGTGTGAACCCCTCATGTGTGAACTCCTCATGTATAAACTCCATGTGTGAACTCCTCATGTATAAACTCCTGGTGTGAACTCCTCATGTGTGAACCCCTCATGTGTGAACTCCTCATGTGTAAACTCCTCATGTGTGAACCCCTCATGTGTGAACTCCTCATGTGTGAACCCCTCATGTGTGAACTCCTCATGTGTGAACTCCTCATGTATAAACTCCTCATGTGTGAACCCCTCATGTGTGAAGTCTTCATGTGTGAACTCATCATGTGTGAACTCATCATGTGTGAACCTCAGTAATAACCAAGGCTGAGAAAGCATGTTAAATGAGTTGGACATTATGTATTTGTTCCTTATATCGGATATCAGAATTCCCTGTATGGGATCCTGGGCTGTGTTCATGTGTATATCTAGCTCATGGTGCCCGTCTGTCAGGGAGGGTCTTCACTTAAGGGGATCTGTGGAGTGTCTCTTAACCTCAAATGTGGACCTCTGTGAGGGATCCTGGACCTTGACCATGTGTGTATCTGGCTCATGTTAGGGAGGGCATTGAGTTGAGAAGATCTGTGCAGTGTTTCCTCGCCTAATGTGAACCCCGTGAGGGATCCTAGACGTATTCTTGTGTGTATCTGGCTCATGTTAAGGAGGGCATTGAGTTGAAAGGATCTATGCAGTGTTTCCTGGCCTCATGTGTGAACCCCGTGAGGGATCCTAGACTGTGTTCTTGTGTGTATCTGGCTCATGTTAAGGAGGGCATTAGTTGAAAGGATCTGTGCAGTGTTTCCTGGCCTCGTGTGTGAACCCTGTGAGGGATCCTAGACTGTGTTCTTGTGTGTATCTGGCTCATGTTAAGGAGGGCATTAGTTGAAAGGATCTGTGCAGTGTTTCCTGGCCTCGTGTGTGAACCCTGTGAGGGATCCTAGACTGTTCTTGTGTGTATCTGGCTCATGTTAAGGAGGGCATTGAGTTGAAAGGATCTGTGCAGTGTTTCCTGGCCTCGTGTGTGAACCCCGTGAGGGATCCTAGACTGTATTCTTGTGTGTATCTGGCTCATGTTAAGGAGGGCATTGAGTTGAAAGGATCTGTGCAGTGTTTCCTGGCCTCGTGTGTGAACCCTGTGAGGGATCCTAGACTGTATTCTTGTGTGTATCTGGCTCATGTTAAGGAGGGCATTAGTTGAAAGGATCTGTGCAGTGTTTCCTGGCCTCGTGTGTGAACCCCGTGAGGGATCCTAGACTGTTCTTGTGATATCTGGCTATTGTTACCCACATGTTTCTGAGGACATTTGCCTGTGGAGATTTGAGTGTTGTTACATTGTTGTAGTTATGTATAGTACCATATGTGGGTTGATTTGTAACTGCAAGGGTCATTTATAGATCAGGTTTTAAGCACATTGAGCTATAATTCAGCTTCTAGCTTATTTTCCTTTCTAGATACATAATTTTTGCAGTTTTTCAGGTGTGGGGAATAGACAGCATTATTTATAGTACAGCTATTATTGTTAAATTATGATAGTGATAAATTATTATGTGATACTAATGTGATAATAAATAAAGTAATGTGTCACTTTTTATGCCACAGGGTCATATTGGGTATATGGTGCTGTTCCCATATTTCTGGACTAGTCTGCACTCAGTGGGTGGTATGGATAATATCATTCTGGCCACTTTTTCTGACCAGGTAATTTTCTGGTGTGTAAGGTAGTCTGGGGTGACCCAGGGGCCCAGGTCAAAGAAAACTATCTCAGGGGGGATTTGAACACATGACCTCCGGGCTGGCAGGCAAGCATGCTAGCCACTGAGCCACCCTGGTTCTGTCACGTCACATGTGTGGTGGTTAGTGTTGTAATGTGTGGGTAGTCACAGACTCACTATATATTTTAGAGATGGATTGTTATGAAGACATGGTATCAGAGTGGCTAGTGCACTGCCTGGTTAGACAGTGGTCTGGGGTGAGTCCCCAGCATAGTCAGGACAATATTATTCTGGTCAGTAGGGCTCTGAGATGGACCCAGCTTCCCACATACTGCAGCCAGATCAGTTTTGGAATTGTCTAGGAACCAATGAACGAACTTCATTTTCAAAGGGTCATCAACTAGGCATGCAGTCTCGTGTGACATTCAGTCCCTAAGAACGCATGTTCTTAAACATTTGCTGTGACGATGTTGAGGTAAGGGGTTCAATCCCTACATCAGACAGTTGGACTAAAATGTTGACCTCTCCTCCTTGACTTGGGGATGTAAATTACAAGAACCTTTGAAGTTGGAGTGGGTTGGCCTGATGTTAATAGGGAAAGCTAATCCACACACAAAAATTCAGTCCAGCACTACTAGAAGTAGTGGCTGTGGACTACGCTTGAGTTCAAAGCCAGCGAGCACCAACAACAAAATATGACAAATGATGGTGGTGCAATGTTCATAATGTACTGGATGTTGTAGCACATATGATAGTGGTAAATTGTTGATTACGGGGGGTATGATACATTGTTCATCGTGCATATTATGTTCCGTATGGTTAATATAAATAGTCTACTGTCACGCTATCTTATTTACACAATATCACTATTTCATTGACTATCCTGTAATTAATTTACATACACACACACACACATTTATTGTTACTATATATCACTCAAACTCTCTCTCTTGTTCTCTTTCTCTCACACACACACACACATATTGTTAAAATATGTGGCTCGGACTATCTCTCTCTCTCACACATAAACACACACAAACATTCATGTGCAAACTGAGGCACTGACTTTCTCTCATACTGTCACTCAACAACTAAAATTCTCTCAAACATACTCTTTCTCTTTCTCACATCCACTTATCTTTAGTTTCACTCTTTCATGCTGGGTCTATCGCATAATCTCATACCCCCTCTCTTGAATGCTTTAAGTCACCCTCCCTCCCCCCTCTCTCTTTTCCTCTCCTCTTGTCCTCTCTCTCACCCATCCTCTCATATACACTCGGTCTCTGTCTTTCTCTCTCACTTGATAGAACTGAATCACCAGATACCTATTCTCTCATACACACACTCTCTCTCTCTCTCTTGATAAAACAGAATCACCACATACCTATCCAGTCATCAACCAAAACATGCATGTCTATAGGTATGTAGCCACTGTACCCTGCAACCTGCACTGCCAGCCACAACTTGTGGCATGAGTTCGTGCAATTTGGCCACACATAGTACACACATCCAATTCTCACCCACCCACTCCAAGTGGGCTGGCTACCTATGATATTTATGTATACCTGCCAAACCCTGGCTTGTAAATTGTATTTGTTTCTGTGGAAGATAGCTTTTTATTGATTTTAAAACAGTATTCTCTGAGTGAATGTAAACACAGAAACCACAAACAACACGTTGCTCAGTTTCATGTTTCAGTCAGTCTCTCATTCATCTATTCACTTCATATGATGAATAATTCTGCAGTATGCACCTGATGAGATGCAGCAAAATATGCCAGGCAGTAAACTGTGCAACATATTGTTTGTGGCTTCTATGTTTAAATGTAATGCTTTATTTTGTTGATTTGTTACAATTTATTATTGCTGTGGTTTGACAAACTTAGTTGAACTGGTTGTGTGTATATGTGCCAGTATTTAGTCATCTTCTGGTTATACTGACATAACATTATATACTGTATTATATCAGTTTGAGCCTGTAAATAAGACAGATACTTCTGTTAGTGGGTGTACTGTCTGCAGTTTAAGCTGTGAATTGTGTGTTTATTTCTGTCTATGGGCATACTATTCTAATTTTGTCTGTTGATGGGCCCGATGTCCTCTACTCGCTGGCCTCCATGTCTCAGCAGCCGTGAACGCAGTTTCTCAATCCCGCGTACCGGGTTGGGAGTCAGCCGCCTGCGCTGTGGAAGCAGACTGCCTTGTGTTGGTTTTCACAGTACTATGAGAGTCGCCGTTCTGAAAGCAGTGACAGACTACTTAATATAAAATTGCCTAGAAAATCATAAATGGCCAAACAATACTGGGGTTGAATGCCTCTTCCTGTAAAGGACACACACCTGACTATAACTGTCCTATGTTTAATATTTATGGGGATGCTGTCTGGTATTCACAGTTTTCATATTTAATATTTATGGGAATGCTGTCTGGTATTCAGTTTTCATATTTAATATTTATGGGGATGTTGCCTGGTATTCAGTTTTCATATTTAATATTTATGGGGATGTTGTCTGGTATTCAGTTTTCATATTTAATATTTATGGTTATACTGTCTGGTATTCACAGTTTTCATATTTAATATTTATGGGGATGTTGCCTGGTATTCAGTTTTTATATTTAATATTTATGGGGATGTTGTCTGGTATTCACAGTTTTTATATTTAATATTTATGGGGATGTTGCCTGGTATTCAGTGCTGTCTGGTATTCACAGTTTTCATATTTAATATTTATGGGGATGTTGTCTGGTTTTGAGTTTTCATATTTAATATTTATGGGGATGCTGTCTGGTATTAAGTTTTTATATTTAATATTTATGGTTATACTGTCTGGTATTCACAGTTTTCATATTTAATATTTATGTGGGTGTTGTCTGGTATTCACAGTTCAAATTTAATATTTATGGGGGTGTTGTCTGGTATTCACAGTTCAAATTTAATATTTATGGGGGTGTTGTCTGGTACTCACAGTTCAAATTTAATATTTATGGGGGTGTTGTCTGGTATTCACAGTTCAAATTTAATATTTATGGGGGTGTTGTCTGGTATTCACAGTTCAAATTTAATATTTATGGGGGTGTTGTCTGGTACTCACAGTTCAAATTTAATATTTATGGGGGTGTTGTCTGGTATTCACAGTTCAAATTTAATATTTTTGGGGGTGTTGTCTGGTATTCACAGATCAAATTTAATATTTATGGGGGTGCTGTCTGGTATTCACAGTTCAAATTTAATATTTATAGGGGTGTTGTCTGGTATTCACAGTTCAAATTTAATATTTATAGGGGTGTTGTCTGGTATTCACAGATCAAATTTAATATTTATAGGGGTGTTGTCTGGTATTCACAGATCAAATTTAATATTTATGGGGGTGCTGTCTGGTATTCACAGTTCAGACAGTACTCCCATTGCTGTGTTGCCATTGAAGTATAGCCTGTCTAGTATTCAGTTCTGCTTCTCTGCCTTTCAGTGTATCCCCCATTGGGATATAAGCCCTCTTGCAACTGACTCCACGTTTAGTGTCTCAAGCATTCAGTGAGCATGCTATATTTAGTGTCTCAAGCATTCAGTGAGCATGCTATATTTAGTGTCTCAAGCATTCAGTGAGCATGCTATATTTAGTGTCTCAAGCATTCAGTGAGCATGCTATATTTAGTGTCTCAAGCATTCAGTGAGCATGCTATATTTAGTGTCTCAAGCATTCAGTGAGCGTGCTATATTTAGTGTCTCAAACATTCAGTGAGCATGCTATATGTAGTGTCTCAAGGATTCAGTTAGCATGCTATATTTAGTGTCTCAAGCATTCACTTAGCGTGCTTTATTTAGTGTCTCAAGTATTCAGTTAGTGTGCTATATTTAGTGTCTCAAGCATTCAGTTAGCACACTATATTTAGTGTCTCGAGCGTTCAATTAGCTCACTATATTTAGTGTCTCAAGCATTCAGTCAGTATGCTATAGTTTTTGTTGTACTGTCCAAAATTGAGCCAGTACAGATAGTGCAAGCCAGCCTTCAATACAACATGGTGTGACATGGTTCAAGTTGGAGGAACTGATGGAGATGCTTCATGCTTCCAAACCCTGGCTAGAAGAGCTGTTTTTCTTTGTCATTACCCTGGAAGACTATGTCACTCATCTGTGACAATCCTCTATGAGACTATGTCACAACTCTGTGATAGTCCTCTGTGAGACTATTTCACTCTTCTGTGACAATGAGACTATTTCACTCCTCTGTGACAATCCTCTGTGAGATTATTTCTCTCCTCTGTGACAATCCTCTATGAGACTATGTCACTACTCTGTGACAGTCCTCTATGAGACTATGTCACTCCTTTGTGACAATCCTCTGGAAGACTGTCAGTCCTCAATAAGACTGACAATCCTCTATAAGACTATGTCACTCCTCTGGAAGACTAACTTTGAACTTTTAAGTACGATATATCTGTATGCAGGATGTCAGAGCCCTAAAACCAAAAGGCTGTGCAAGAACTTCACATCTCCCAGTTAACCCGGTCAACAAATGCCCGCAGAAGTCGGATGTGTCGGCCTAACGGCGCAAGAACGCAGCTCTGCTGTAAACAGGCACGACGCAGTCACATCCGGAAAAAAAATCTGGATGAACGCCGAAGAAGAAGAACTTCACATCTGTGGAGAGGCACATTAAGATAAAACCTGGCCATGACTCAGCATGGCACGTACAAACTGGCAAGAATGGGAGCCAGGTTGGCCATGTTTTCTCCACGGGTTCCGGGTGTTTATTTGTCAACAGCCTCCAGCCCAATGTCCTGGGGAAAGCAGCTAGAAGAGGAGGGCACTCATGAATCCCCCAGTATGTCTCTATAATTAAGGCTAGAAGGGAAGGGTAATTGAAAAACAAGTGAGGTCCACACAGTGTCACAAATATACAATATATTTTATTTCAATGACTAGAAGAGACATCCATGGAGCTACAAAACAGTGTCTGTACATCAAATCTGTTCCAGCAAACACTGATCACAACAGACAACAGCTAATATCCATGAGAGAGACATTGATCACAACAGACAACAGCTAATATCCTTGAGAGAGACATTTATCACAACAGTTTTTTTTTTTTCAATACAAAGGCAAAACTCAATATTTTAATTAATAAACTGAAAAAAAATAACAAGAAATTATGACATCCCGTTGATACAGTCAAAGGGTGAATGAACAAACTTCCCAGTTTAAAGGCAGCTAATGTTCCTCTTCTACATTAGAGCATAGAGTCACCTTTTTGTGTTGTAATCTTTCTTGTTCTTTGAAATGAACATAGTTTTGTCTACTCTTGCCTCTTCCACCCTAACTTGTAAATGTACCTTACAGTCTTTTTTAGTATGTTATCATCTACCTTTGGGTAGAGGTACCTTAGGCTTTCTCATCTACCCAAAGGTAACTAACTACGTGACCACACATCATGGGACTATTTTCTGTCTATGTTCACACATGCTGCATATGTTCTCACATGAGACTATGTCATCCTCTATGAGACTAACTCCTCTGTGAGACGTCATCCTCTATGAGACTACGTCATCCTCTATGAGACTACGTCATCCTCTATGAGACTTATGTCATTACTCTGTGATAATCTCTTTGAGACTGTCAATCCTTTACAATATGCAGTCTATGTTCACACATGCCAGCTCTATGGGGTCTTCACTTGATGTGGAGTCTGATGTTCACACATGCTGCACTACCAGACCTATGGGGTCTTCACTTGATGTGTGGAGTCTGATGTTCACACATGCTGCACTACCAGACCTATGGGGTCTTCACTTGATGTGTGGAGTCTGATGTTCACACATGCTGCACTACCAGACCTATGGAGTCTGCACTTGATGTGTGGAGTCTGATGTTCACACATGCTGCACTACCAGACCTATGGAGTCTGCACTTGATGTGTGGAGTCTGATGTTCACACACGTTACACTACTTATTCCGATGGGTCTCCTACTTGCTATGGGGTCTATGTTCACACATATCAGGCTACCACTTCCGTGGGGATCTATGGTGAGACACTGACAGCGTCTGCCACAGAGATTTCACTAGATGTCACAAATATTAATACCATACAATCACAGTGATCAATATTTCACAGAAACTGACATATGCAAATGTTTTGATTAACCTGGGGCAGATACAATCTATTATGTCATGACTACAGTTATACGATCCAGTTGGTAGAGATAAAACTATTGTCATAACCTAATATTATGATGTTGCGTTCAATACAGAGAATGCCTTACTGTCATGAATAATGTTAAAAGTATTCACTACAGAGAACACCATACTGTCATGGTGAATGTTATACACTTTCAATACAGAAAACACCATACTGTCATGGTGAATGTTATGATACACTTTCAATACAGAGAACACCATACTGTCATGGTGAATGTTATGATACACTTTCAATACAGAGAACACCATACTGCCATGGTGAATGTTATACACTTTCAATACAGAGAACACCATACTGTCATGGTGAATGTTATACACTTTCAATACAGAGAACACCATACTGTCATGGTGAATGTTATACACTTTCAATACAGAGAACACCATACTGCCATGGTGAATGTTATACACTTTCAATACAGAGAACACCATACTGTCATGGTGAATGTTATACACTTTCAATACAGAGAACACCATACTGTCATGGTGAATGTTATGATACACTTTCAATACAGAGAACACCATGCTGTCATGGTAAGTATGTAATACAGAAAATGCCTTTCTATTGTGAATAATGTTATGATAGGCATTTGATACAGAAAATACCTTATTATCGTTAATAATGTTATGATAAGTATTTGATACAGAGAACACCATACTGTCATGATAAAATGCCATAATAGATATATTGTGTAAAGATAGATACATGAACTTTACAATATCTTTATATTCATGAGTACATGTTATAACACAAATATTTAGTTGTAAGCGCAAGATTAGTTCAACAACTCAGTACTGACACAACAGCTGTCAGAAATTACTGACACAACAGCTGTCAGAAACTTAGCTATATTGTGTCTTGTGAGAATTATATTCAGGATTAATAACGAATGTTGCATGCAACTATATGGCCTTCCTTGGTAAGGGTTCATATTTGGCACTGGTAACAGGGAGTTGACATAACGTTCTGTTGGTCAACTATCTTTTTCTCTCTACTGAGATGTATGTTAACAGAAGTAACAGTTGCTCAGTCACTGAATCTGCTTTGTGAATTGTTTCTAACTCTGTGTTCATCTTGCCATCCTCTAACTATATTCTCCTTCCTTCTTTTATTCCTCCACTTGGACATGGACCCTCAACCAAACAACTCAAAGCCGTCCTATCTCTTGCTATCTCCTGCAGCTTCCTCCATGTCCTTCCAGTATTATTGATCTATGTCTGTAATTCTCTTCTTCATGCGTTGTTAATGTCTCCCGCTATTTTGTTCGTCTTGTGGGTTCCAGACAAGACAGTGCCTAGTTACATTGTCCTCAGGTTATCTCAGTGTGTGCCCCAGCCAGAGCCAGCAATTTCCATTTCCACAAATCTGTCATATGCGGTGTCTGCGTAAAATACTTGGTATTAAGTGGCAAGACAAAATCACAAATACTGAAGTATTGGAAAGATCAGGTTGTGTGACGATTTGTTCCATGCTCAATCTTCGTAGACTTAGATGGATAGGACACGTTAGGAGGATAGATGATAGAATACCAAAGGACATCTTTTTTGGTGAATTACAGATGGGTAAGAGATCTCAGGGTCGGCCTCTACTACGATACAAAGATGTGTGTAAGTGGGACATGATTGATACAGGCATTGATAATGCACCTTGGGAGCAAGTCGCCGGTGCCGGTGATCGTGTTGCATGGAGGGCAAATATCAGAAATGGAATAAAGACAAAGGAGAAAATGATTGCAGATAAGTCACACACCAAGCATGCGAAACATAAGATGGTGCATGATGGTGGCAATGACCATGTGTTCACATGCATCCACTGTGGATGAACATTTACAGCGCAAATTGGCCTGATTGGTCACATTCGCTACCGCCATGGGTTGTAGGTATTATGCCTTTTTGAAGCACAATGTAACAAACTATCGTCTGTCAAGACAGCAACGTGCCAATGTTCTCCATGAGCTCTAGGTTGGTGGTTGTCATATTTTATTTCCACAATTCTGGGCAGGCACTAATTAGTGAATGCTTGTAGTTTATCTGTCATTCTTGTAGTAGTTCCCCGTGTATTTGACCCATACAGCAGTACTGATCTAACACTGGAGTTAAACATTGAAAGTTTGGTGCTAAGTTTCACTACCTTTAATTTCCACAAATGTCTCAGTGCTATGAAAGCTTACCTTGCATTTTGTATTCCTATTTTAGTATCTCTGTCTGCTCCCCCGCCGGTTCTGTAGTGAAGGAGTTACGGACGCAGTTCGTAATCCCTCATGCAGTGTTCAAAACACAGCTGCGGGCGATTTAGCAGTAGGCCATCTTGTGTTGGTTTTTATCAAATGGTATGAGTGCTGGCCATTCAGAAAGCAATGGCAAACTATGAACATAAACTTTCCAAGAAATTACAAACAACCAAACAATGCTGGGGTTGACTGCAACATCCTGTAAAGGATATGCAACTACCTTTTTTTAGTTTTCCCATTTTTGCTCACACTGCTTCCCAAACAGGAATATGATTCCCCCTCTTGAAGTGGGGTGATCAGATTGTCTATCTTGAAGTGGGGTGATCGGGTTGTCTATCTTGAAGTGGGGTGATCGGGTTGTCTATCTTGAAGTGGGGTGATCAGATTGTCTATCTTGAAGTGGGGTGATCAGATTGTCTATCTTGAAGTGGGGTGATCAGATTGTCTATCTTGAAGTGGGGTGATCAGATTGTCTATCTTGAAGTGGGGTGATCAGATTGTCTATCTTGAAGTGGGATGATCGGGTTGTCTATCTTGAAGTATGGTGATCGGGTTGTCTATCTGAAGTGGGGTGATTGGGTTGTCTATCTTGCCATATTCTAACTACATGATCAGACAAAATATACCCATTCAAGACCACGGTAAACATACAGCGATGACAAAAATACAGCTACACAACACAGAACAAATGAAGTAATAAAAGACTGTCTCTGTGGTCATGCGCACGATATTGATGCCAGAAATGAGAATACACGAGAATCAATATATAATGAATGAATGCAACAGAATCATAAAACACATGAGAATTAATGATTACAATATAGTCAATGAATACATGAACATTCATGAATCCATGAGAATGAATGCATACAAGAAAATCCAAGTGGGATAGTCTGCTACGTCTGAAATTGAACAATTAACACATAATTTGGATACAGCTTCAAAACAATATCAGCTGTGTCAAATATGAAACAAACCAGCAAAGCATAAAATGACACATAATTTACAGGTCATGATTGGCATTCGCAGGAGAGTTGTAGAAATCAGAAGACACGTGTGACAAGGTTATAGCTACCCATTTTTATAGCACTATGGGTCTTAGACATGTATATTAACAAAGCATATGTCAAATAACAAACACAAAAACCTATTGGACCTTTGTAGACGACTGGGCGTGAATTATGTCCATTTTTCCCATTAAGGGCTCGTTCAGGTGGAAGATTGACAGTATAAATGGGTGTGAATTCTGTCCATTTTCTCCATTAAGGGTTCGTTCAGGTGGACATTATAAATGACTCGGTGTGAATTCTGATATTTTTGTGGCATCATTCCCTTCTCAGGTGTGACTAAATTCTGGAATATGACTTTTTCAGTTTGCATAACTAAATGCTGGAATATGACTTTTTCAGTTTGCATAACTAAATTCTGGAATATGACTTTTTCAGTTTGCATAACTAAATTCTGGAATATGATTTTTTCAGTTTAAAAGACAGTTACTAATATGCTCTATTCTACAGGTTTGTCATAAACTGTATTCTTCAGGGTTATCAGTTTGTCATGTAAAAGCTTTATTCAAGGATATCATTTTGTCATGTAAAACAATAACTGTATTCTTCAATTACGCTCTGCTCAATCAGTGACATGTAAATCAACTGCATTCTTCAGGGTTATCAGTCTATCATTGTTAAACTGTTCAGGTATATCAGTTTATCATGTAAAACTATTCAGGGATATCAGTTTATCATTGTAAAACTGTTCAAGGATATCAGTTTATCATTGTAACACTGTTTTGAGATATCAGTTTATTATTGTAAACTATTCAGGTAAATCAGTTCATCATTTTAAAACTGTTCAGGGAAGCAGGTTTGTCAAGACAGAAACCAGAAGTTGAGAAAATCAATCATACAGGATATCCAATCTTCTGTGTTTCCATTGACATGGAGAAATGTATGGTATGCGCTGAATAGGGGTCAAAAATGTGATCTTAAAAGGTAATGTTCTGGATCAGTCAGTAGTCACAAAGGGGCACATTTTGCAGCTTAATAAACACTAATTTTAAAATGGTCTTTTGAAAAACTTTATATACAGACAGGATGGGCTGAGCATCTATTGACAGATGGTATGTAAACAGTGATTGAGAGAAGTCTGAACCAAAAAAAAAAACATAGGATCAGCAGTGTTGGGATTTGTCATACAAATATTTCATGACATGGATTGAGTCAGTGAATGATGAACCAACGTTGAAAATACAGGAATAAGTTGCCTAGTATTTGTAAGATGTCTGCTGCTATTTCCACGTACAAACAAATTCATGAACATGAATTAATACATGCCCAAAACAAAATAAAATACAATGCCCATATACTAATACATCCGCTTCGTGTATCAGATCATGAAACTTATAGAACCAAAAAAAAAAAAAATTAGTCACTGGTCGAAAGTTAAGACTGCTTGCTCTTAAATTTCCTGTGTGCTGATTATGGGCTAGTGGGTTTGTTTCCGACTCAAGTCAGATGGACTTATCTTCTCGTTCAGAAAGCAATTTCAAACTTCATTCATTCATTCATTAGCATGTCCTTTGCAGAACTTTGCTCCCATAACAACCATTTGGAAATCTTCTTTTCAAACTTCTGAAGGTAAAATTGCCTAGAAAATCAACCTGAGGTTGATTCCAATGTCCAGCAAATGACATGTCACATTTTAGAGCAAATACATCACACAGAATATTGACATGTCACATTTTAGACCAAATACATCACACAGAATACTGACATGTCACATTTTAGAGCAAATACATCACACAGAATACTGACATGTCACATTTTAGAGCAAATACTTCACACAGAATATTGACATGTCACATTTCAGAGCAAATACCTCACATAGAATACTGACATGTCACATTTCAGAGCAAATAATCACATAGAATACTGACATGTCACATTTCAGAGCAAATATATCACATAGAATACTGACATGTCACATTTCAGAGCAAATACATCACATAGAAAACTGACATGTCACATGCCTGAACATGCCTCCACTCCTCACTTTCTCAAACACTGACATCACAAATTGCACCCATGTTCTCCTATTTTTAATCCAACAAAATATCTGTGTTCAAAACTTACACCTTTCTCTCAGCATAATCCAACAAATATTTATTTATGTGTTCAAAGATTTACCACTTCTTTCCTCTACATAATCCAACAAAATATTGTTTGATGGTTATGTAATGGCGACCATTTCCTCTCATTTATTATTATAATCAATAACAATTCCTCTATTTATCACTATAATCAACACCAACTCCTCTCATTTATTACTATAATCAACAGCAACCATTTCCTCTCATTTAAAGCTATAATCAACAGTATTTCCTCTCATCTATTCCTATCATGTCTATCGATTAGGGCGTCAGTAATACACATACCGGTTTCATACTTAACAAATATCTAAACCAGTAATTCCCAAGCTTTTCAAGCAGAGGGCCATATCTACTATTTTTGGTAGTTAAGCGGGCCACAATGTTATAAGATTATAAAAGTCGTGCAATACCATTCTTACCTTCCTTAACATTCGTCAAAAAAATTCTAAAACTTTAAAGGCAGTCAGTGTCAGTACTACACTGCGGTCATTTTTTGGTTTAAATCAAACGTTCATTTAACAATACATTTTTAATCAGTTTCAAAAATGCTATTAATGTAATTAATTTACAATTGTAACTGTTCTTCATAACCAGTTACTTAAGTTCATATGCCAGTCAATCAATGTCTGGGCACAAATCTGTCGTGCCAAAAGTCATAAACGCAGCTAGGTTGCTGTCGGTGAGTCTGGAACGTTTTATTTTTATAACGGTCACTGCAGAAAAATTACTGCTCACATCTGTAAGTCGAACCAAAACGACAAATGTATCTCTGGGCGAATGAACGCAAGTGTTCAAATTGTTCAACAGGCAATAATAGCCATAATGAAATCATATGATCAGCTGAAGGTGAAGCAGGCAGCTCCAGAAATTTACATCTGAGTGCAGAATTGCATTTGAAATTAATTACTTCGTGCTGAAGGTTTTGCTGTGGCATCAGGAAATACAGATGACAACATGGCGCCTTGTGCACTCTGATTGGTCGACAACTCTGGGATACGGGAACTTCATAACGTTTCGTTGCGAACTGAACAGGCGCATTCAATAATATCTGAGCATAACAACCACGAACAGAGTAAATTATCGCACACTGACGGGGCGCTCTAAGTCCATTTTTAAATTATTAAAATACATAATATTAAATAATGAGGCCTCGCGTGCCACTTTCTGACAGCCGGCAGGCCACAAGTGGCGCGCAGGCCGTGGTTTGGAAACTTCTGATTGAAACTAACAGTTCCATAAATATAACCACGGTCTCCTTGTGCTGACTGTTATTGGCCCAAAAACTATAACTCTCTTCTCTTTTACCATTACCTAGAACTATAACCACTCTCTTATCTTTTTGTTTATCATTACCTAGAACAATAACAATTCTCATATCTTATTGTTTATTATTAATATATAACCATTCTTTTCTCTAACAGTTAATCATGATGTAGAACTATAACCATTCATTATTGCATATAACTATTCTCTTATCATATATCATTACCTAGAACAATAACTATTATCTTATCATATATCATTACCTAGAATTGTAACCATTCTCTTATTTTATCGTCTATCCCTAGACTCTAACTATTCTTTGTTCTCTTATAGCCTATCATTACCTAGAACTATAACCATTCTATTCTCTTATCATCATTACCTAGAACTATATCCGCCAGTTTCCCTGGTCTAGAGGTTACATGACTTTCTCCGTAATCTTGTATACTCTCATAAGTAACGTGACGTTGCGCGAGAATCGGTAGCAGTTCTCTCCGCATTGGTAACTTAGGGGTATGTTAGCCGATCACTCAGAAAGCAATAGCATATTACTGAGCGTAATCTTGCCAAGAAATCAACAATCAGCTGAAAGATGCTGATGTTGACAGCGATGTCCTGTAAAGGATATGCAAAAGAACTATGTCCATTCTATTCTCTTATCAATTATCATTACCTAGGACTATTACCATTCTGTTATCTTATCATCTCTCCCTAAACACTATTCTTTTCTATTATAGCCTATTATTACCTAAACTATAACCACCCTATTCATCAATTATCATTACGTAGAACTATAACCATTCTTTTCTCCTATAGTCTATCATTACCTAGAACTATAACCATTCTATTCTCTTATAGTCTATCATTACCTAGAACTATAACATTCTATTCTCTTATAGTCTGTCATTATCTATAACCATTCTATTCTCTTATAGCCTATCATTACCTAGAACTATAACCATTCTATTCTCTTATAGTCTGTCATTACCTAGAATTATAACCATTCTATTCTCTTATAGTCTGTCATTACCTAGAATTATAACCATTCTATTCTCTTATAGTCTGTCATTACCTAGAATTATAACCATTCTATTCTCTTATAGTCTGTCATTACCTAGAATTATAACCATTCTATTCTCTTATAGTCTATCAGTATCTAGAACTATAACTCCTCTCTGATATCATTACCTAGAACTATAACCATTATATTCTCTTATGTCATTATCTAGAGCTAGAACTCTTCTCTTATCATCACCTAGAACTATAACCATTCTATTCTCTTATAGTCTGTCATTACCTAGAACTATAACCATTCTATTCTCTTATAGTCTATCATTACCTAGAACTATAACCATTCTATTCTCTTATGTCATTATCTAGAGCTAGAACTCTTCTCTTATCATCACCTAGAACTATAACCATTCTATTCTCTTATAGTCTGTCATCACCTAGAATTATAACCATTCTGTTCTCTTATATAGTCTATCATTACCTAAAATTACATACTGTTCTCTTATGTCTATCATTATCTAGAACTATAACTCTTCTCTTATCATTACTTAAAACTATAACCATTCTCACACCTTAGTCACTATAACTATTATTTACTCTTAGCATTACCTAAAAGTATGCATCCACCTAAGTCACTATAACTATTATTTACTCTTAGCATTACCTAAAAGTATGCATCCACCTAAGTCACTATAACTATTATTTACTCTTAGCATTACCTAAAAGTATGCATACACTACATAGAATTTCTAATAATTATCTATTGAGATACATACGGGCACCATGTAGGATTGATCTGCCTGTTTACAATTCTTGGCCAACTTTTCTTTCAATTTCTGTAGCACACTGAAGGCAGTCACAAATGTCTAATCTAACTTTACATGCTTCCTCCATCTTCATCGTTTCACTCATTCTTAGTCTTACACCTTGCATATGCCATGTCCTCTTCGACTCTGCATCCATTCCTTCCACACACCAACCATCATCGTTAATGATGGGAATTCATAACACTGGTCACTGCCAAAGCTATTACATTTTCATGAGTTTTATCACAACTCTTTCCCATTCTTGGATACCATTGACTCTGACAGATGTTTTGACATGTCTTCTACAAACCTTGGTTTAAAAATTCTGCAAGCAGCTGAGCAGGGTCCTTACTGCTCACATCCATTGTGTTATGACAGTATCCAACAATAAGGCGGCCTCATTTCCCCTGACACATGTACACTGTCTGACACCGGTTGTCAGATGTCACTGGCTGTTGTGTCGTTGTCAGTCAAGCGTACAATGGCAAAAGATGCCAAGGTACACACAGCAGTACACTGTAATTGTGCAACAATGTTTCTACAGTACTGTAACTTTTCGACCTTTAAACATTTTCATGTAACATCCCTAATCCTGAACCCATAACTTGTTTAAACCTCTCGATGTAACATCCCTGAACCTGCCCTAAGCATCTTCATGTATCATTTCTGAACCTGTCCACACACACATACATAAATCCTAGACAGGTAGCATCCCCAGTCCTGAACCTATAACTTGTTCAGCCCTTTCATGTAACATCCCCAAACCTGCCCAATGCTCTGAATCCAACATCCCTGAACCTACCCATACCTCATGTAACATCCCAACACTGAATCTATCCTAAACCTCTTCATGTAACATCCCTGAACCTGCCCAAACCTCTTTGTGTAACATACCAGAACTTCTCTATCTTTTATTATAACATCCCAACCTTGAATCTACCCGAAACCTCTTCAAATAACTTCCCCATAGCTGAATCTACCCTAAACCCCTTCAGCTAACACCACTCACCCATAAACCCACCCTAAACCCCTTCAGCTAACACCATTCACCCATAAACCCACCCTAAACCTCCTCTGGTCACTGTTCCACGCCTGTAACTCCTGGGCTTGAAGACACCATGTGAAGACCCCTGTCGTGACCTTGTTAAGTGACCTCGCTGTCGCCCAGATGGAATGACACTTGGAATACAATTACCTGTAAGGACAGAGGTTCTGGTTAACACCGGCATTTCTGGCTCTTGTTATTAAACAAATGAAACAGCTTTGTGAAATATATCTAAACAGTGGTTGAGCTGAGTCAAGAATAAACATCACGGCACTGTGGACATGTCAATACGCGCTCTGACCTCATCGTCAACAACCGGCGAAGTCCTAAAACTAATGGTACCCTTAGCCGTCTTATTATGTGTCCGTCTGGCCTTTCCTCGGAGAACTGAGTGTTGGGTAGATCCCCTGGTCACTCCCTGCAGCACCATTCTCTCGAGGCAATGATGATGTATCTGTTCTTCCAAACAATTCACGTGTTCCCAAAGATTCTGGCTTCATCTGCCTTATCGTGAACTAATTAATATCCCACCCAGAGTCGGCCCACCTGGCCGTCTCCCAACAAACCAGCATGTCCTGATGACACGATCCACCACACTCTCTATGGAACAAGATGGGGTTGGGTGCGGCCGGGCTTTGACCGGAATACAAATAAAAATGTGACTATGAAGCTCAGCAAATAGAAAAGAACAGAGAACATTATGTTGGCCTACACCGGTTCCATGTGCGGAAACACTCTAATGGAAGTGTCAACAAGCTCCAGTTGACTGATGTTTTCTTTAAATACATTCAGGTTGACGTATCAACGGGACTTAGATTTTGCACGAACCACAGAGGAAACATTATGTTCGATATTTTTGTTTTCTTAACTCCTTCAGGTCCACACGTTGATTCCTTTTGACGCGCAAATTGTTTGGAGTATCTTTCTCTTCGTTCTCCTGCCGTGGGGAGCATCACACCCTGTTGGTCAACTCAGAGGGCAGTGTGTCCCACTTCGCCGTGCATTTGTGTAGACATAAACTATCCAGGGTATCGGGCTCAATTTCCCGTGAGTTGGCTTTCCTGTTCTAATAACTTTGCCAGAGCGGTCGCCTTCAGGCATACTTTTTGCGATGTCCAACTGTCGTGGCATTTTTCAAGTCTGCATCCTGCACGCGGATCTCTGGATTTTCCACCCTTATCAAATAAGACTAGGTTTCTCATCTTACTATGAGTGTGAGGCGGACACCGCAACCAGACTTGCCCTGGGGATGGGGTATAAAGTGCTAGAGCAGTGGACAGTGGTTCTCAACCGGTGGGGAATTCCCCCCACCAGGGGGGAATCTTGGGGTTTCCATGGGGGGGGGGGGGGGGGGGGGGAAATGAAGATTATTTCAAGATCGCGTTAATACAAGAACCGATTACTTGATCTTGTTTTTCCCTTCATACTTTACGGTTCTGTACGTCTCACCCTTCTAAAATTCCTTTTATAAAGTAAGTAGACCCACAAATCACGTTTTATGTGGACGTTTAGATTTGTTTTAGTATGTGCTTCCATTATTACGTATACTGTGTAGGTGCGAGAGGGGGGATTTTTAGGTAGGAAATACAAAAGGGGGGAATGACGTTCTGAAAATATGGTGAAGGGGGGCACGGGCCAAAAAAGGTTGAGAACCACTGTGCTAGAGTATCAAACTACCTGGGACTTCTTTTTCTGCGTTCACCCGGAGTGCTTTTTCAGACGTGATTGCATTGTGCCTGTTTACAGCAGATCTGCGATATTTGCGCCTTTAGGCCGACACATCTGACTTCTGCGGGCATTTGGTGACCGGGTCAACCTTCCCGGGTTACCTGGCGCTGAAAGCGTTAAGACGGCATTGGGTGGGTCGAGAGGTGATGAAAGCGGACAGGTGTGTAGGTGGACAGGACATGAAAGTAGGCAGGCAAGTATGTAGGCAGACGAGTAATGAAGGCGAACATGACATGAAAGTAGGCAGATATGTCGGCGGACAGGACATGAAAGTAGACTGGTAATGTAGGCGGACAGGTAATATAAGCAGACAGGTATTAGACGGACATTACATGAAAGTAGGCAGGCATGTAGGCGGACAGGACATGAAAGTGAGCAGGTATGAAAGCAGATAGGACGCGAAAGTAGGCAGGTATGTAGATGAACCGGACAGGAAAGTAGGTAGTCAGGTATGTGAATGGGTAGGCACGTGTATATATGGACAGGTAAGTAAGCGGACACGACAGGAAAGTAGACAGGCGGGTGTGCAGGCGGACAGGTATTGAGAATATTATTTCCAGCTGCAGTTCAATCTGACGTAAGCCTTGGTCTGACAGAGCCGTCGCCAAGCCTTGACCCAGAAACCTACATTCCCGTCTAGCGTACATTTCATTACAAACGGCGTAGCCAGGCTGAGTGGTCGTCTCCGTCCGCTCCCCCGTGACACGTGCAAGAGTCGACACGGGAGGGCGGCAACCGGCAGCAGCCACAGACCTATTTCCTGCCGGCCTGCAGGCGGCAGCGCTGACTTTGCACATGTCACAATTCTTGGGCAGCCCAAGGGTCCAGACTTACAGGTATGTTTTGTGGAGAAAGTCCCGTATCGTTTACAGGACATTGCAATAAACCCCAGCATTTTTGGGCTGTTTGTTATTTACTAAGCAATTTTTACGCTCAGTAGTCTGCCACTGCTTCCTGAATGACCGACTCTCATACCATCTAACTCAACGCAAAGCGTTCTGCCTCCATATCGCCCGCAGCTGGTTTCCAAACCTCGACTCGGTATTTCGGAGCATTGTGAAACTCGTTCACCGCTCCTACACCACAGAGCCGATATTCTGAAGAGACAAAAACTGGAAAACCCCAGGCCTTGTGTAGAAGAAGTCGGATTAACTATGGCCAACAGGGCGACCGACCCTACCTGCTTAACGACATGAGCATCGATTTCATTGCACCGGATTCAATCCCATATGGCCCGGTCTTCCTTCCGCAAAAAGCATTCCTTCCTCTCAAAGCATCTCACAGAGCACCAACTTCGAATCTCCGAAAAAACTGCAAACGTCCACCGAATGACGCTCTGCGACACTGAACACATAACCTTCTAATTGCCAGTCAGGCGGCTTGCCCACTCTGTCGCAGATGTCCCGCTTCAAATGGGTACCAGGCAATCATCTGGAAGTAAAGGTGGCCAGAGACATTGACCACATCACCCACCGAGTGACGGCCTACGTGGGGAAATGGCTAAGCCATCGTCTGCCTGGTGCTAAGCAGGTCGTGGGTTAGTTTTCGGACTCTCATTTGTTCATGATTGCAGTTTGTTTGGGGGGATCTTGCGATCGTGGCTGGGGCTACAGAGTTTGTGCTCTGTGCGACAATTTCGCCTGGTCGTTAGCTGCTCTGCGAAGATAAACGGTGCTAGATGTGAGAAACGCCGGTGCAATGAAGTCTTGGGTCTTGCCCTTGGCCCTGTTAATCCACCAAGTGTCGTTTGATCTGAAGATATGAGCCTAGCACCATATATCCAAACGCCTCTTCGTGGGAGAAGCCGTTACCCGGGATGGAATCTGTTTATAGGGAGCAAACCTTAAAACAAATGCATGTGAATGTGAAGTCGGACACACTGATCTTTGAGGTGTGCGACTAGGTCTTTCGCACTCCGCTAGATAGAAGAGGCCCTCTCTTCACCCTGTGCCTTGCCGGCTGGCCTGAACAATCATGCCTCCGCACAAATTACGATCTCCGAAGTCATGGATCAATTCGTGTATTGACTCCCTTCCGTGCCATGACATAAGACTGTCAATAATCTTTTCACGCTGTCTTCCTCTATCTCTCTTTCTGCAAATCTTTCCGGTTGTCACAACATGTTCCAGTTTTTGTCTTCTCATAACGTGGCCATAAAACTAGGACTGCCTCTTTTTGATGTTTGTGATAAGTTGTCTTTGCGACTCAGCTTCCCTTAAAACATCCTGATTACTCTTTTTGGCTGTCCGACTAATTTTCAGCATTCTTCTAAAAAACCACATCTCCAAGGCTTCCAGGGATTTTTTTTCGCCTGTGTACCAATTGTCCAGGACTCGCAGACATATGTTAACACTGGTTCTATGTAACACGCAAGAACTCTTTTCCTGACCTTCAAGGACAGTGACATTGCACAAAACGTTCTTCATTTGATAGAATGCAGTTTTCGCTTGTCCTATTCTGCTCTTTATCTTAGTGACGCATCTTCCATCTGATGTTATCCATGTGCCTAGATATCTGAATTTCTGCACTTGCCCCAAAATAATGTCCTGTACTGTAATTGCACATTAATTGTAGAGGTCCTCTCTACCTGCACTTAAATATATAATATGTAGTGTTGGCACATTTTCGCTTAAAGAATGACAAATATAAATAACGTTACTGCTTCAGAATCAATGTCCGCTAGAGCAGTAACTTATTCCCCGCCCACCATTGTTGAGAACACGTTAATGAAATGCTATTTACAGATGTCAAATTGAAGATAAACGAGAAAACATTTTTATAGAAAGACAAATCCAGATTACAATTTCTATTTTCAAAAAGCGACATTCTCTAAAAATTGCAGCTGACGTCAGCACTGTTGATGTGTTGTACTCTGGATATAGATCTATCACGTGATACTGGTGTGATTGGTGGGCTGGTGGCACTTATGTTCTATTCCGAGTCTGTATTTCTTTCATTTTTTCTGGCTGTCTCGTACCTGCCCGTATTTCTGTCGTTTGTTATGTCCTCTACCTTTCCGTATTTCTTGTGGTGCTTTTTTCTGCGGTCAGGGTTAAGAACAGGGTCTTTGTCTTCATACAAAACAGATTATCAACACGGTCAACATATACTGTCTTAATTGACTGGCACCTTGCCGTCTTGACAGACGATAGTTTGTAAATTGGGGTTATCTCTCCATAACACAAAGCCTGGGCTGTATTTAGAGACCATGTGTTGCCCATGCAGCATGATCCCTCTCTCGGCCTGTCTAGTTTACTCCAGAGGAAAGGTGTCACCAATACGTCTGGAACAAGACAAGCTTCAGAAGCTGCCGGATCAGCAAAGCAATGCTCTAACTGTCCGCCTGTCGAAGCTTCGATCCTAGACCAGTTACCAACCAAGGCTTAGTGCCTGGTCTGCTCTGCCATGACATTTAGTCTTTAGGTTGCATTTCCTCACACCAGGACAACTATCTTAATACAGACAAGATAATAAACACATCTGTCACATACTGTCTTCATACAAAACAGACAATAAACATATCCGTCATATATTGTCTTCACCCAAAACAGACAATAAACACAACCAACATATACTGTCTTCATACAGAATAGATAATAAACACATTCGTCATGTACTGTCTTCACACAAAGCAGATAAAAAACACAGCTGTCATACACAGTGCGTCTATTTAGAAGATAATTCCGTTAATGTATATGACTGGTAGTATACTCGTCTGCTAACGTGAGATCCAGGGTTATTTCCTCAATGAAGCGACTCGTTGTCTTTTGTGTGAGCATCTCTCTCTCTCTCTCTCTCTCTCTCTCTCTCTCTCTCTCTCTCTCTCTCTCTCTCTCTCTCTCCCTCACTCACCCACTCACTCTAAAACACTACCCCAGATACACGTTTGTTCATGTGTACACTCACAATAACGACAGTCCCTGTACACACACTCACATAACAAATGTCCCTGTAAACACAAGCATAAAGACCAACCGTGTACACCCTGCATATAGCAACTGTCCATTATTAAAGACACCTTGTATGAACACACACGCGCACGCACACACACACACTAAGAGTGCCCTTATATAAATAGATACACAACATAATGCTATCACACATACACACAACCCTTGTACAATCAGCTACACGCACTCACACATACAAAAGCTGCCCTTATATATATATATATATATATATATATATATATATATATATATATATATATATATATATATATACACACACACACACACACACACACACACACACACACACACAGGCTGCCCTTATATAGACACACACGCACACACTCACACGCAAGCCTGTACTCACAAAATAACTAGCGGGCGGGAGCCGCCGTCAAGGTATGTCGTCGTTCTCCTCCCAGGGCGGGGCGGTGGGCAGCATGTTGTGCAGGGACAGGTCGGTCAGGAACACCTGGCTGTCGTCGCTGGGCGAGAAGAACGGGAAGGGGAAGTTGGCATCCTCAGGTGACATAAGCGGGTGGCAGGTGACCTTGTGCTCCTGGTCCTTCAAGGCCACCGTGCCTATCACTATGTCCACGGGCAGTTTCACTTTACGGGCGATTCCGCTAGGCTTGATACACAGCTGTGGATGATGATGATGATGATGATTATAGTACTAACAACCATGGTGCAATGATAATTATGGCGATAACGGTCTTGAGAATAATGAAACAGTTACATAAATAAACACACGTAGTATTATTTGACGCTCACAGAAGGGGAGGAAAGAAGTAAAGACTAGAGCAGTGGTTCTCAACCGGTGGGTAATTTCCCGCCCCCCGTTTCCAGGGGGAGGGGGGATATTAAGATTATCTCAAGATCGCATCAATACAAGAACCAGTTACTTGAAATTGTTTTTTTCCTCTAAATTTTACGGTTCTGTACTTCTCGCCCTAATAAAATTCGTTTTATAACGTAAGTAGACCCGCATATCACGTTTTATGTAGATGTATAGACTTGTTCTAGTATATGTTATTAAATTTAGCTTCCATTTTTATGTATACTGGGTAAGGGTGGGGGGGGGGGGATTTATAGGGAGGAAATTCGAAAGGAGGGGAATGACGTTCTGAACATATATATGGTAAAGAGGGCATGGGCCAAAAAAAAGGTTGAGAACCACTGGACTAGAGGATGCACTAGACAACATAAAATTTGAAAGCTATAGTAACCGACCGGGATTCAAACCTGTCACCTCCAAATGGCGACAACACCTCGCTGCAGGAACAAGTGTACTTCGACGCATGACCAACTAGACACTGATCATGCGTCGAAGTACACTTGTTCCTGCAGCCATTTGGAGGTGACAGGTTCGAATCCCGGTCGGTAACTATTGGTTTCAAATTTTATGTTGTCTAGTGCGTCCTCTAGTCTTTACTCCTTCCCTCTCCTTCTGTGAGCGCCAAACAATACTACGTGTGATTATTTATGTAACTGTTTCAGTGGCCTCAACTGGTTCCCAAATTGATCTCTTGAGAACAATGATGGTGGCAGTGACGACGATCATGATTAAAACAGTGACGATAATAATGATTAAAACAGTTTCGATGATAATGATGGAAACAGTTACCATGATGACGATATCTTGATTTTTTTTTTTCGTTCCCTCGCTTTGAACTCTACAATGGACTTATTTCTGCGTGTGGACCAGCCCTCCTATTACCAGTGTCCTCCGCCATCAGGCGAACCCTCTCCAACTTCTGAGGCACTTGTAATTTATGGAAGTTTAAGAGCGCGTGCTCTTAACCTTTCGACAATGCGACATCTATGATGATGATGATGATGATGATGATGATGAGGTTTCAAAAGCCATATCAATTGAAATGAGAAAAATTCCATCAAGACCTCCGCACCGCCGGGCAAGCTTGCTGGCCACTGTGAGACATCGGCTACCCGACAAATATCCATCCATTATGTGCCATGCCGATAAACGTGGGCGGTCATATGTATCAGCTCTGTGTTCTTGTCTCGACCATACCACATGGCCAAGCCATCTAGGTATTTACGTCTCTGTCTTCCCCTTGTTCTCTTCCTCTCGATCTTGCCAGTTGTCACCAAGTTCTCCAATTTATTTCTTCTCATTACATGTCCAAAAAAGTGTGACCGTCTACGTCTAATTTCTCTAATCAGTTTATGATTTTCATTTGTTTCTTGTAGGACTTGGTCGTTGGTTTTTCTGTCTGTCCATGGTATTCTTTGCATTCTCCTCAGAAACCACATTTCCACAGCCATCAGATGTTTTCCTGCTTGACTGCTCATTGTCCACGTTTCACATCCATACAAAAGTACAGGGTCTATGTAGCACCTCAACACTCTTTTTCTCGTAGCAATTGACATCTTTTTATTGGTCAGTGTGTTTTTCATCTTCCAAAAAGCTACCTTCGCCATGACGATTCTTGTTCTATCTCTTTAAGGCATCAGATGTTATGACTGTTCCGAGATAATTGTACCGATTCACTTGTTTAAGAATATTCCCATTTACTTGTATATACATTGTGGTATTTCGTTCGTCCTAGTGAAGACCATAATCTGTGTCCTCTTACAATGTAATTCTAACCCTAGTTGTTCACTGTATGCAACAACTGCATCCACTAAATGTTGCAGATCCTGCTCATTGTCTGCAATCAATACTGTATCTGCGCATCTAATGTTATTGATGTTTCTTCCTCGAATGATGATTACTTCCATATCTTGTACATTTCTGAAAATATTTTCACTATAAAGAAAAAAAAAAGATATGATAAATATGACACAGTAATAATTATGATGGATTAATAAACATGGCAGCGTAATAAACATGACAGATTAATAAATATGACTAAATAAAAATATGAAGGATTAATAAATATGCCCCTTGAAAGTATGACAAATTAATAAACACGACCCAATGAAAATACGACAGTAATAAATATGATCCAATGAAAATATGACAGAGCAATAAATATGACAATTAAAATATAACAGAGTAATAAATATCACTTAGTAAAAACATGACAAAGTAATAACTATGACTTAATAAAAACATGACAAAGTAATAAATATGGCTCAATGAAAACATGACAAAGCAATAAATATGGCTCAATGAAAACATGGCAGAGTAATGCATATGAGAAGTCATAAACATAAAATATGAATGCATATGAGAAAGTCATAATTATGACACATGAATGCATATGAGAAATCATAAATATGACAAGTCATGAACACGTCACAACTGCCAGAGGTGGGTGAACGAACCAACAACGGCAGTACACAACCAGGGGAAGTGTCTCAGACAGCACCCACCTCTATACTGTATTGGACGTCGATGATCTTGCAGCCCCGCAGGTGCGAGGGCGGGACTGTGGGCACGCTGAGCAACTCCCGGTTCCAGGTCTGCTTGCCTCGCGGCCCGATGCGGCCCTTGTGGACGGTGACCAGCGTGGTGGACTCTGAGAATCTGCCTCGGTAGGAGTAGTAGGTGACGTTCTGGTGAATACACAGCCGCAGAGTGGGTATGGTGGTGAATATACGGCCACAGAGTGGGTATTGTGCTGAATATACGGCCACAGAGTGGGTATTGTGCTGAATATACGGCCACAGAGTGGGTATTGTGCTGAATATACGGCCACAGAGTGGGTATTGTGCTGAATATACGGCCACAGAGTGGGTATTGTGCTGAATATACAGCCATATATTGGGTTTTGACAACACACAGCCATAGAGTGGGTATTGTCAACATGCAGTCATAGAGTGGGTATTGTGGTGAATATACGGTCACAGAATGGGTGTTGTGCTGAATATACAGCCATATATTGGGTGTTAACAACACACATCCATAAAGTGGGTATTGTCAACACACAGCCATAGAGTGGGCATTGTTGCCAAGTAGCAGCGCAGATGAAATGACGCAAAATAGAGTTAGTGAGAAAATCGCGAACCAAATTGTACGAGAAACTAAGAGGCTGACGTAAAAAGGAGAAAACGTCAGGGAAATTGTCAACAACAACAAACAGTCAGATCTTAGAGCTTGACGAACAAGGCAGCATGATTCGATTCTCTGGAACGAGATATATTATATACTGGCAGGACACTATTATGATGGCCAACAACTATTGGAAAGGAGCACGAGAATATTAATGTATGATGGATATCAGCCCGAAAATCATGAACAGATGTGCCCAGATCAGAATGAGATTTAGAAAGCCAGAGCAAGGTGACTCATAGGCAAATTTGATGAAGCACAGAAGGACTGTGACAGGGTCGTTGCAAGTATATTCAACTATATATTGTTCATATTTAATATTTTTATACCGTCCCGCCTGGCCATAACAGGCACGGCATCAACGAATTGTAAATTGTCACTGATGTTATTGAATATGCAACAAGCTCGACTCAGGCAAATAAATAGTGTCTTAGAATGTTAAACACCGGCCTTCGAGTCATTCATCAATGTTGGCATTATGGTTCTGTATTCTGCTGGATTGCTGCAGCCCTGGACCTTTGAGCATTGTTGTTGATCTTTCATTATTTAACGCAAATCGCATTCTAGCAATTTTCAACACGCTGAATATACAGCTATATATTGGGTGTTGACAACACACAGCCAAAGAATTGGTACTGTTGTGAATATACGACCATATAGTGGGTATTGTGCTGAATATACAGCCATATATTGGGTATTGACAACACGCAGCCATAGAGTGGGTACTGTCAACACGCAGTCATAGAGTGGGTATTGTCAACACACAGTCATAGAGTATTTTTGTGAATGCACATCGCCACTGCCCTCGACAACTGTCCTCGGATCAGGTCATCTTATCATGTCACTCCACTGTCCCTCAGTTTAAATCATCTTATGATGTCACTCCACTGTTCCTAAGCTTAAGTCATCTTATCATGTCATTCCACTGTTCCTCAGTTTAAATCATCTTATGATGTCACTTCACTGTTCCTCAGTTTAAATCATCTTATGATGTCACTCCACTGTTCCTCAGTTTAAATCATCTTACGATGTCACTCCACTGTTCCTAAGCTTACGTCATCTTATCATGTCACTCCACTATCCCCCAGCTTAAGTCATCTTATCTCGTCACTCGACTGTCCCCTGTCCTGACAATTGTCCTCAGCCAAGTTTAAGTAAAACCCCAATGCTACCGCATGCCTGTGTGGTGGTGTAGCTGTTTCAAGGACCTCCTCTCCCCCACATTACCAGCCTGGATGTACACACCCGGACACGCCAGAGTAAGGGGTGACGAACGCGCATGCCAGCTGGCAGATAATGCACCCGCGCAAACGGGAAGTAGCATGGACACACTTTCGTGGCAATGAGTGGAGATACCGTAATAAACGCTTCATGGGAACAGTGAGCGGAAATACTTTGGAATGGCTGCTGCATCGAGGATGGAGCACACATGCGAATGCCCAATGTGCAGTGACGTTGTTCGACGTAACATAACTCACAAATCACACGAAGTCATCCCACATACTCTCACACTGTGGCGAAGTTAACATCTTATATTTCTTCTGTGTATATCTACGTTTTCCCCCGTACGTCTTTAACAATGTGTTCCTTTGATCTATTGCCTGTTCAGCACACTGTGTGCATTCCTTAATAACACATCTCAAAAGCTGTAAAGTTCTTTTCATCTTTTCTTAGTCATAGTTTAAGAGCCAGATAGTGCTAATGGGCCAAATATGCAGGGTTTATTATTGTTCTCAGTAGTTCAATATTATTGTTTCAAATGTTTGTTTCTCCCGGAATTCTTTATTGGCTACTGCTACTGAGATTCTAAATCTTAGTTCTGCATCTCAAGGAGCATCATCTGTAATAATATCGGCCGATGAGGCCCGTACGCGCAGGAGTTCAGACTCTACACATCACTTTAGCACTCTTGTTCCAACTCCGACAGATAAATGCTGTCAAGTATCACTAGGAAAACAATAATCACACATAATGCAACACAGACGAGCAAAAAGAGAATGAGTAATCAATCAATCAATCATGTGCCATGCCGGAAAGCGTGGGCGGTCATGATTCGCCATTTCACTCGATCACCAGAGTCGTGGATCAGCTCAGTGTTCCTGTCTCGTCCATGCCATGTGGCCAAGCCATCCAGGTATTTTCCTCTCGGTCTTCCTCTTGGTCTGTTCCCCTCGATCTTGCCAGCTGTCACCAAGTTCTCCAGTCCATTTCTTCTCATAACATGTCCAAAAAATTTTGACTGTCTACGTCTAATTTCTCTAATCAATCTACGATTTTCATTTGTCTCTTGTAGTACTTGGTCATTGGTTTTTCTATCTGTCCATGGTATTCTTTGCATTTTCCTCAGAAACCACATTTCTGCAGCCATCAGATGTTTTTCAGCTTGACTGCACATTGTCCAAGTTTCACATCCATACAAAAGAACAGGCTCTATGTATCCCCTCAACACTCTTTTTCTCGTTTCAATTGACATCAATTTATTGGTCAGAATGTTTTTCATCTTGCTAAAGGCTACTTTCGCAATGGCGATTCTTGTTCTAATCTCTTCAAGGCATCTGCCATCAGATGTTATGACTGTTCCGAGATAATTGAACCGATTCACTTGTTGAAGAATATTCCCATTTACTTGTATATTACATTGTGGTACTTCGTTCTTCCTAGTGACGACCATAACCTGTGTCTTCCTACAATTTAATTCCAACCCCAGCTGCTCACTGTGTACAACCACAGCGTCTACTAATTGTTGCAGATCCTGTGCATTGTCTGCAATCAATACTGTATCATCTGCATATCTAATGTTATTTATGTTTCGTCCTCCAATGCTGATTCCATTTAGGTCTTCTACATTTCTGAAAATATTTTCACTGTATAAGGAAAAAAGATCTGGAGACATTACACATCCCTGCCTAACACCTCTCTTAATAGGTTGGTATTGTCCTACTTCATTATCAATTCTTATGGCAGCTTGTTGTTTCCAATATATGTTTTTTATAAGTCTAATGTCTTTCCCATCAATTTGTAGATCTGCAAGCATATCCACAATGTTGACATGTCTTACTCTATCAAAAGCCTTTGTGTAGTCAATAAAGCAAAGATGTATATCCTTGTTTACTTCTAAAGCACGTTCAATAACTGTTCGCAGCATATACACAGCATTTACTGTACCCTTTCCTTCTACAAAACCACATTGTTCTTCCCCTATTTCAGGTTGTATTTTCTTCCTCACTCTTTGCATGATAATTCGTAACAAAATCTTTGTGATGTGACTCATTATACTAATTGTTCTATGTTGATCACATTCTAAGGTTCCTGATTTCTTTGGGATTGCAATAAATACAGAATTACATAATTCAGAAGGTATATCTCCAGTATCATATAAAGTGTTCAGCAGTCTAGTGACTTGCTCTAGTCCAAATTCTTCTAAAGCTTTAATCATTTCTGTTGTGATGTTATCTGCACCGGGGGCCTTGCCAGCTTTCATATGCTTAAGAACATTTTGAACCTCCATCTTTAAAATTGCTGGTCCTTCATTATTAAATCTAATAGCATACTGTTCCTCTCTGTTATCATTATACAGGTCTTTCACATAATCTGTCCATACATGTAGAATCTGATCTTTTTCTATTATGATTTTGCCATCTTTAGTTCTTAGACAGCCTGTTGATGTACTTGTTCTTTTATTAGTAAGTTCCTGAATCCTTTTGTGCACTAATTTGGTATTTTGACTGTTGTGTTGTTTTTCAATTTCTAAGCACTTTTCCTCAAGCCATGATTCTTTTGCCTTCCTACATAATATTCTGACTTGTCTGTGAATTTCTTCATATTTGGCAGGATTATTTTTGTTGAGTCTTCTTGTTTCCATTAAGTGTAAAATTTCCTCAGTCATCCATTTCTTACGACCCACCTTCTTTAATTTTGGAATAGTTGTTTCTGCAGCCATATTGATTGAATTCTTTAACATTTCCCATTGATCATCCACATCCTGGAATACGATCTCTAGATCAGACAATATTTCAAATCTGTTCTGTACTTCTATGTTGAATTTGTTTTGTATTTCCTTGTCATTACTCAATGTACACAAATCATATTTAGTGTTCCCTGTTGTATACTTGACTTTCTTCAACTTTATCCTCAATGTTCCTGTGAGTAATCTGTGGTCACTATAACAGTCAGCACTGGGAACTGTTTTTGCTACTGTTAGGGCGTTTCTAAATCTTCTGCTAATGAGAATGTAGTCAATCTGGTTTCTAATCCTGCTATCAGGACTCCTCCATGTCCATAATCTTCTAGGGTGTTGCTTGAACCAGGTGTTTCCTACAATCATTTCCTGTTCTTTTGCCCACTCTACTAGTCTGTATCCTCTTTCATTTCTCTCTCCTAAACCATAGTTTCCTACTGTGTATCTATCCCCTTGATTTCCTACTTTTGCATTGAAGTCCCCTATTATAATGTTTATTTCTGAATTTTTACATTTCTTTAAGGCAGACTCTATGTCATTATAAAATTCCTCTACACTATCTTCACTGGACTCTCCTGTTGGGGCATATACTTGAATAATATTTATGTTAAAAGGTCTGCCACTCAATTTGACTAGTAGTACTCTGTCCGACACGGCCCAATATCCCTGAACAGACGTTGATGTTTTCCGGTCCAAAACTATTGCCACTCCCCCATGCCGATCCTCACCTCCAGAATAAATCATCTTAAAATCTTTATGTATCTTGATGCCTGCTCCTGTCCATCTCGTTTCGCACATACCTAATATATTAATTTTTTCTCTTTGAATTTCTTGTGTTATGTTCTCTAATTTTCCGTCGTTGTTTAGCGTCCTAACGTTCCATGTTCCTAATTTTAATGTCTCTGTCCTTGTCTTGCGATGATCAGTCTTTAAGCGAATCATAATAAACTAGGCAATTTCAAAGAGGTAGTTTGCCGTTGCTTTCCTCTATGGCAGTGACCATACTGGCCGGATGACCGCAATCAGTGTCTCTCGAAAGAGAGAAAGCTTGCCGTCGCGAAACTCGAGACCATAACCAACAAATATCTGTCGGCTGCCCTCATAATTTCATCCACCACCTGCCTTCCGTGGCTTCTTTTGAACACTTCCAATTAACGAACACGAAATAACATCACATAATCCAAAGGAAAAACACTATCCACACGAATTTCACGGGAATTTCCATAAGGAATCCACAGAAAAACACTGAACAGCTTCTCCCCCAAGACAGCGAGTCATCGCGTCTCCATTACACCGGAAGTTATAATATGAGTAACCAAATAATAAAAATAAATAAGCACAAAAAAAACAGTATCAAGCAGTAAGAAAGAATGCAGAAAAGGACAAATCAAGCAAGGACGGAAGTGCAAATATGCATAAATTAAAACAGAAATATAATGGAAGAAATGGAAAGGTATACCGGTGGTAGAAAAATAAAACAAGTATGTATAGTTGACTATCCAATCCTAGTTGAATATTATTGTTCATACCGGAAGCTACACCAGACTTAAGTAATCATGGCCGACAATCTACTCCGGAAGTCGTCTGGCATACCGGAAGCAGAATCTATCCAATGAAACGCAGAAGGAGAACGCACCCGTCACTTCCTGTTCAACCGGACTACTGAATGGCATCTACAACTCAGATGACAAATAGCAGCAGCGCCGTCTGTGTCCCCATGGTGCACCCCTAGACTGGCTATCGTGATGTCGGGAATATAGAAGACACGTGGATCTTATACTTCTTCTTCTTCTCCTTCTTTCGTTCGCTTGAAATATGTCTATAACTGCAATGCTGTCTCTTGTATGAATTGAACTGTCTTTTTCAGTTCACACAGTGGTCCATAGAGTTTATCTTCCACTGTCGTCTCTCTAGGCCAGAAGGTTTGCCTAGATATGTTATATTTTGGGCAGTCTTGGAGTATGTGCTCTGCTGTCTGCGACGCCAATCCCCATGTGCACATGGCTGTTTCACCAATCTTGAAGTATGTATACATGTGGTTGCCTAATCTATTGTACCCTGTTCTGAGGCGCAGAATAATGACTTGTTCTGGTCTGTCCATAACGTGGTAGTCATCTTGAGCAGGTTTTGGTGGCTTTCTGACTGATTTTATCATTCTTTTCTTTTGATGGTATGTAACGGGCACATCAGGCTGTTCTTCTTTGGCTCCTTCCTTAGCCAATTGATCAGCTCTGTCGTTTCCGGGTACTCCACAGTGGGATGGTATCCACTGTATGGTGACCTTATGCTGACTGCTAAGTTCAGAAAGTAGTGTCTTAGTACTGGCAATTTCCCAGACAGGAGCACCTCGAGTACTGATTTTGCATCTGTCAATAGCACCACAGGTTGTATACCATTGCTGGTATTTAGTAATTTCTCTGTTGCTATCTTGATTGCCTCAATTTCAGCATCGTATTTATGGCAGTACTTTCCTGTCGGTACTCTAGTTGTGTCCCTAGGATTATTTGGGTATTCTATGTACACTCTCGCTCCTCCATTTCGAACAGCACTGTGTGCTGACCCATCTGTGTAGACTCGGATCCAGAAGTCCTGTGGGTATTCTTCATCAAGGAAGCTGAGAGTGGCTGTTCTGCGCTGCACACTGTTCTGTTCTTCCTTGTCAAATATTCCTCTCACTTTTGTCTGGATTTGTAATGATAGTCTATGCTCATCTTTCCATGGAGTTCGCTCTGGAATAGTTGTTAGGGGGATACCAACTGTGGGCAGATCGGTGGTTTCTCTGCAGAGTCGTTTGGCCTGGTGGATAAAACTACTTCTTTTCAACCGCCCCATAGTTAGGTTTTCAAATCTGTTCTTCATAGGGTGGCCTGGCAAGCTGAGGAACATTTCTGCTTGTATTAGCGTTTTCGTATCTCTGCGCTCACTCAGTGCTTGTGTCCTCCCCATCTTCTTCATTTCCACTATAGCGGTTGATCTCATCCCTCCTGTGAAAGTGCTTGATTTTTTATGCCGAACACCACGCAGCTGACCCGTATTCCAGGTGTGGTCGTATGCGCTGTTGATAAACTTTGATAAGTATTTT
Source organism: Cepaea hortensis (assembly GCA_963921405.1). Taxonomy (NCBI): domain Eukaryota; kingdom Metazoa; phylum Mollusca; class Gastropoda; order Stylommatophora; family Helicidae; genus Cepaea; species Cepaea hortensis. Next base: position 330,630,981 of record OY992876.1, on the reverse strand, counting down.
CCCACTGGCTCCCCATGTGGTTCCACTTAGCTTTCTCAGGATGGCTATTGTCCTTCTGGCTTTTGCTACTGCTTTGTTGATGTGCTTTCTCCATGGCAGCCTGCCATCAAATGTTACTCCAAGGTATGTTGGATCTTTATCTTCTCTTAGGGGTGTTCCATTTATCTGGATGGTCCCTGCCTTTTGTTTTGGAGAGAGGGTAAATAGGGTGGTGCTGCACTTGTCAGTGTTTATGCTGACACACCATCTATTTGCCCATGCAACAAATGTATCTACAGCTCTTTGTAGCAATCTGGTGGCCACTGATGCATGTTCATTTGTGCTCCATAGAACAAGGTCACCGGTGTACATTGCTGCTTTAATTCCATGCGGTAGATTAGCAACGAGATCATTGATGAAGATTAGAAACAGTGTGGGGGACAAGACTCCATCCACCCTGGGGAACACCGTGACGCAGTAGTACTTTCTTGCTCTTTAGTCCGTCTATCTGTACTCGGGCTCTTCTGTTGTGCAAGTATGCTTTCACCCATTTGTACATTCTTCCATTGACTTTGCAGTTTCTCAGTTGATTCATCAGACCTTCTTTCCAGACTTTGTCAAAGGCTTTCTTCAAATATATCCATGCCGCAAGCACTAGCTTCTTCTCTTGGAATGCATCCTCAATTTCTTGAGAGAGTTAGGTTGTCTGATCTTCCGTAGAGTAGCACTGCCTAAAGCCAGCCTGCTGTGGAACAAGGATGTTTTTACTTTCAATGTACCACTGCAGTCTGTGATTGATGATACGCTCCAGTGTTTTGCAGAGACAGCTGGTGAGGCTAATTGGTCTGTGCTAGAGGCAATGGAACTATCTTTCCCTGATTTTAGGAGGGGTATCATGATTGCTTCTCTCCAGGCTTGTGGAACGCTGCCTAAGGTCCAACTGTTATTGAAGATCTGCAACAGCTTTGCTTTGGCCTCTGTTCCTAGGTTCCTGATCATTTCATTGGAGATACCATCAGCTCCTGGTGACTTTCTCATTTTCAGTTTTGATATGGCTAGCTCCAGTTCGCTGATTGTGATGGGTGCCTCCAGAACCTCATGTACTATTTCCTTCTGTCCTGTATGTTGCCGTTTCTCTCGAATCTCTTGTTGTTTCTCTGGACTAATTTTGATTTTGTTATCTTGTGCGAATTAGTCCGCAAAATGGTCAGCTGCTTGCTTTCTTGTTAAGATGTTTCCATCTTTATGTAGTGCAATTTTTTGAGTTTCTCCCTGTGCCCTCATCGTTAAGTTGTTTTATTAGCTTCCACAATTTCCTTGTGTCTCTTTCAAAGTTCAGAGACTCCGTTTTTTTCTGCCAGCTTTTCCGTCTAGCCTGCAGCTTGGCCCTTTGAAATTTGGCTTTTGCATGCTGAAATTTATTGTGGTGCTCTTGGCTGGGTGTGGCCTCTGCTTGCTTTCTACACACTTCCACATCATTATGCAACTGTTCCAGTTCACTACTCCAGTAGGGTTTATATTGTTTACGGGCTCCTCTTGGTACTGTTTCTCGCGCTGCCTGTAGAATGCATTTCCCAAACTGTTCAACTACTTTATTTATGTCTTTCTCAGTGTTCAGGTGTCTAACCAGTATGCTGGTGCGATTCTTGTACATTGCCCAGTCTGCTTTCTTGTAGTTCCACCTCGAGGCTGCTGCTTTCACTTACAAGCTCATTTTCTACAGTTAGAAAGACTGACCGATGGTCACTGTCACCAAGTTGTTTCCCAACAATTCGTGTAATGTTCCACTCCAGGTCTGGTGAATGAAAAGCCAGGTCAGGTGTAGTTGTAGTGTGCCATGATCTCGAGTAGAAAGTATGTGGGTCGGACGAATTGTTAACCAAGATGAATCTATTCTCATCCTGCCAGTCTTCCAGTCTCTCTCCTCTCTGGTCCATGTGACCATAGCCCCAACTCTACGAGTGGCTGTTGAAATCGCCACACAAAATCATTTTTTATGTTAATGGTAGTGTGCCCAGTGCCTGTGGGAGGTCACTTGGACAGTAGTAATTGATCAGATGTAGGTCTGTAATGCATGTCTTAAGTTTTAGTGTCTGATACTCAGCCCCTTCCATGTAGACTTCGATTTGGGAAGCAGTGGTGTTATCTTTTACAAGGGTAAGTATTCCACCTTTTCGCCTGTCCTTTCGGTCAGATCGGTAATACTGGTAGCCTCTGATTTTGAAAGCTATATTTTCATTGAGGTGAGTTTCTTGCAAGCAACATATGCTTACTTTTTCTTGGTCCAGGATGTTTTCTAATTATATTTTTGTTGTTGCTCACTCTCTCCGCATTCCATTGCATTATTTTAAGGGTTTGTTAAGTATGGCCAGACGTTCTATTCTCATGTCCCCTGGCTCCACAGGACATCTGAGAAGGACCTCCAGTAGTTGGGGTTGGACTCTTTCGAGACATAGGGCCCGGCACTGCACCTGCCTGGGGGTTCAAAGCAGGGCGAGCACCATAACATTTAGCAGTAGTTGACATATTCCATTTTGCGTAATTGCGTGGCATCCTGATTTCTGTGGTGCGCCTCTTGGCTGGTTGCCTCCGTCTTCAGCACCTTTCCTTTGCTAGAGCAGACTGTGGTCTCACTCGAGTTTAGATGTGTACACACGCACACACGTGTCTGCACATGCATGTATGTGTATACACATCTAGAGCACACTGGTTATTTTTCCGCGCCAGAAACTCGCCGTCGCCCCTTCTCCTGTTAGTAGAAACAGTTCCGCTACGTGAAGGCCAGGAGTTGGACTTTTGCTGCACAGGTTATGTATTCGCGAGCCATTGGGGTAATTCAGCAATGTTGGGCGCTCACCCCAACACTGCGCCCGGGCTAGATACAGCAACATTTGGAACCGATCTTATACTAAAAGATGTGGACTTCGGCAGCTACATGCCACATATAGCATAGGTGGATGTGGATCACAGACCAGCGTGGGAGTTTGTCGTCCACACCGGTGTAGGATTACGTCAAACACACTAGTGTATGAATATATTACAAAATGACTGTATATGGAATACGACACACATACAAGTTGTCGCGAGATAAATAAACTTGTTAGTTCGATCGATGACAACCAAGCCCGACATTGGTCTGCAAACAAAATAGACCCTGTGTTGTTGAACAGACTGAGAAAATACGGCGTTGGAACTGTCTGCACCTGGTCGGCTTTTTTGTATTAGATCAAAGTGAGTCACGTCCCGATGTCTACACATGGTCGACAGTTTGTTGACAGGTTGTTGCTCGAGAGACGTGCACTGGCGTCATCTGTCTGCAGGGCGGGAATCAGCCGTTGAAAGTGATGGACAGAATGTCTGCCAGAGGTCGGAAGGATTCTGTCATATGGGGGAAAGGTCTCCGGCTCACAAACAGCCAGGATCTTTGTTGTATGAGACAAAGAATTTCCCAGATGAAAGTGAACTTGACAGCGAATTGACTCTGGTAAGTCTAGAAACAGGGGGACAAAGCCAGATTCTGGACTGATTGGCGTCGGAGCTTTTTGGTGACGTAACTCAAGCACCCATATAAAACCCAGTGCGGTAAAAAGGTGGAGGGAGTCGAGAAAAACATTCTGAAGTGTTAGGATCGGTGCATTATTCTGAGTTGCGTTACATGAGTGAAACTATAATGTCTAAGTGGTGATAGTTTTCCGCGGACATAGATCCAATCTGATTGCATAGTTTCTCGAGTGGCAACCAAAATAGGCATATGGTAGGCTATTTATAATATCTAATTTAAGAGTATGATTAGGAATAGAGTACAGTGCTGTGCGGTGATCTAATGTATTATAGGTGCAGTGATATAATGTATTATGATTAGTGATAGAATGTTCTATTAGTGCGGTGCTAGAAAGTATCATAGGAGCGTCGGCACTGGTATCCTATTGTGTGGCTTCAGCTAGCTTGTGTGATATATCATTTTACTCGGGGAGTTGAGGACAATGTAGTGGAATAATAATTAGAGAGATTAAAGATGGTTGAGAGGGAGGAGGGGAATGTGAAATGGTAGGATCTTCCAGTAGGGCATCTGCTGGGTTTCTACCCGTTCCTTTATTCTTTCCTGGTGTTGCTATGTATAAGACCATTGTGATGCGCGATTTGGCCGTATGACAGAGATCGGATCTCTGTTATAGATCTAAGTGCTGCTATTGGCCTACAATCACCTAATTACGGTCAGGATTGAGTTGCCCTCACCATGATGTTATCTACTCTACAGGTTCCATTTACAGTCCCCCTTGAGTGTTCCACGTGAGTGTGAGATGATTTATTACGAAGAAGCAGTTCAAAGTTTTATACAATGATGACTCATGGAAAGAAGACAGAGGTTGCTGAGAGGTTTTTACACGGGGCTCAGAACCTAGTTGTTCCGCAGAAACCTGACTTCTGCTGAGTAGGATTTGATGAACATAAGTGTTGTGTTTAATGAGTGATAAGCTTCACCACCGAAGATTAATAACTCGCATACCAAGGACACACACACACACACACACACACACACACATATATATATATATATATATATATATATATATATATATATATATATATATATACACACACACACACACACACACACACACACACATCTACCTAACAAACATTAATAGGTTGTGTTCTAAAAGAGGGGAAAATGTTATAATCAGAGACTTATGAACATTAGATTTTCCCCAAGTGATATTTCAGTTAATTGGAAGATTATCAGTTCAACAAACATTATGAAACAGAGTAACTTCACCGTGTGGTAGAGTGAAGACTAAGATCAACAGTGTCTATCGGATTACCAGCATCCTGTTTGTTCGAGTGATTGGAGAAAGTTGTCATCTTCTGGGTGAGGTTCACTGTCCGGAATAAATGGTGCTGTTGTGTGCTAAGCACTATGATGTTACAGACTTTGCTTCTAAATCACTGGTCTAACATTAGAATATTCGACACACATTCTACACCTTACACACACACACACACACACACACACACACACACACACACACACACACACACACACACACACTTCTCCTACATATACTCTTTGCTTTAATAAATTTCTTGTTTTTATTTGTTGAAGCTAGAGTTGTCAAGTATGTTATGTTGGGGAAGAATGAGAGGGGGTATGATCCAGGGGTGAGTAAGAGTGAGAGGAAGGTGTCTTCAGATTGAAGGAGTTTGTGGACGGAGTCTGCTGGATATCTCCAGGATAGAGATATTGGATAAACAAAATGTGGGTGTTGATTCCCTTCACTCCAGGGACGACACTAAAGTGGTAAAGAAGAACAAGTAACTAATACGACATTCATTCTTTACACACACGACATTTATTAGGAGCTCGTAAACGGGATCTTTTGTACAACGGGATCTTTAGACAACGGGGTCCTTTAACACGGGATCTTTAGTTAAAGGAGGGAGATATCCTATTAGTGAGAATCCAGCTAAAGTGAATGTGAATAGGTGTTAGGACTTATCTTACCTGTTCACACCTCACACGTCTGCATAGGTCTGTGGTCCTGATTCTACTCTTGTCACTGAGTGATTGTGTTGTGTTGTGTGGTGTTATATATATATATATATATATATATATATATATATATATATATATATATATATATATATATATATATATATATATATTAATAGTATTTTGTCATTAGCTATATATTTGTTTAGAGATAATCTATACTCTATCTGCTGAGTTACCTCTCTGTAAATGGCCACTCCTAAACTGACCACGGCAGAACTTAGGGCAAAGGGGGAAGAAATGGGATTGTCGGGTTCTGCACTAACAGATTACATACAGGAGGTGGAGAGAGAGTATCGTCAAGCAGAAAGGGAAGATTGAAAGGCGGAGTTGGAATTGAGAAGGATGGAGTTGGAACAAGAAGCTAGGAAATTGGAAGCAGAGCAAGCTGCGAAGAAATTTGAAGCTGAGCAAGTAGCTAAGAAAGTTGAAGCTGAGCAAGCAGCTAAGAAATTAGAAGCTGAACAAGAAGCTCAGAAAAGGGAGCATGAGTACCGGATACGGGAACTCGAGCTTAAGAGGCAATCTAGCGGGGAAACTGAGGGAGCAGTTGGAGGTTCTTCTCTCCCTGGCTCAACACCAGTAGGTGGACATAGCTACCATGCTATGAAGTTCCCTCTAGCGATCTACGAGGACAAAGAGAAGATTGACCAGTACCTTCAACGCTTCGAGGCTATGTCAGTTGCTATGGGTCTGGAGCGTGACAAATGGAATCTCAAGCTATCCCAGGGATTACTCGGGACCGGTTACGAGGTTTATTCTCGCCTGCCGCCAGGACACGAGAACAATTATGACGAGTTGAAGACGGCATTGCTGAAACGATTTGAAGTTACGTCACATACCTACCGAAAAAAATTTCGAGGAGCGAAACGAGAATCGGGGGAGTTGTTCGCCGCCTATAGTCTGCGTCTGAAAGCATATCTCCATAAATGGATGGATTTGGTTGGGTTCACGCATGACTATGAGAGTCTGGAAGAGCTCACGGTAGTCGACCAGATGCGGAAGCAAATGTCGAAACCTCTCAGGACATTCTTGGGAGAACAAGGGGCGGAACGAATCGACATCGTGACGAAATTGGCAGAACGGTTCGTCGAGGTCCATGGGGAGGCAGCAGAAAACCTTTCTACCAACACCAAAAGTCAGGAAAAACATAACCTGAAGAAGGCCAAGAGCACAGGAACTAAGAAGGTGGAACCATATGTCAAAACTTCAGAGGAGAGTTCGGAGAAGACGAAGGGGGAAAGCAAGAAAACTTCGAGCTTTACACCAAAACGACCATGGTCGGAGAAGTGGTGTTCGATATGTAAGTCACCTTCTCACAATACGAAGGAATGCAAATCGAAGGCTAAGAACCCTCACTTCGCAGCATGTCAAGTGACTTCAAAGCAGGTGGACACTGACAATGCCAAGGTCGACAAGGAAGCTCGTCACTAGGAGAGCTCAATAAAGTCCGGCACTAGAAAATCTAGGACACGGAAATGGTGCAAACACTGCAGGTCGAATACACACAATGATATTGACTGCAGGGGAAAGTCAGGAGACACTCAATTCGTCGTGTGCGGACGCACTGATGGAGGCCTTTACAAGATTCGGCTTTCCTGATCAAATACTGACGGACAATGGGTCCCAGTTTTGTGGAAAACTTATGGAGGAGGTATTTAGGGTATTCCACTCTAACCATATCCATACCAGCCCTTACCACCCTCAAGCCAATGGACAAGTAGAGCGTTTCAACGGCACGTTGATGACAATGCTCAGGAAACTGGCGCAGGAAAAACCTGATAGGTGGGATGAATATATCCCAGCCGCACTCTTTGCCTATCGGAAAGTACCTCATGGCTCAACAGGACTACCACCTGCTACGTTGCTGTTTGGTCGTCCAATCAAAGGACCGTTGGAAGCCATGTTGAGGAGTTGAACTGAAGAGGGGACGTCAGAAGAAGTGATCTCTTCTTATAAATATGTGGAGGAACTGAAGGACAAACTCCACAAGGGATGGACTATGGCGAATCAAAACTTGAAAAAGGCCAGAAAAAGACATGCAGCTTACTACAACCGTAGGTCTAAAGAAAGATCTCTAGAGGTGGGAGACAAAGTCTTGTTGCTACTCCCAACGGGAAACAACAAACTGGAGATAGGTTGGCAAGGACCATTTCCCGTGGAAAGGGTGATATCCAGAACCAACTATCAGATCCGGATCCGGGGAAAGTCGAAGATTTTCCATATCAATCTCTTGCGGAAATACGAAGAGAGACCCGGAGAAAAAGCAGCTCACCTCCTGGCAATGGCAGTTGCAGTGGAGACAAAAGTGGGAACCAACGAGGGCAAGGAATATCCCCTGGTACACCAGGAAACCTACAAGGATGTACAAGTGAACCCTGATCTGACTTCCAAGGAAAGGGAAAAGATAACCCAGGTTCTTGAGTCTCATAAGGAGATACTGACTGATAAACCAGGACGAACGAGGTTGGTGGAGTTCGAGATGACTTTGACCACTCAAGAGCCTGTTCGCCAAAAGGTTTACCCAGTGCCATTCTCTAAAGAAAAGGCCCTGGAGGAGGAAATACAGAAACTGTTGGAAGATGACGTGATTGCACCATCCACATCCCCATACAATGCGGGGGTAGTTTTGTTACGAAAACCAAGCGGAGAACACCGGTTGTGTATAGACTACCGACTTCTGAACAGTCATACACAATTTCAGGTGGAACCTTTGCCGAATCCAACTCAGTTATTCGCGAGGCTCCATTAGGCAAGGTATTTCTCAAAGGTGGATCTGAGTCGCGGGTATTATCGGATTCCAGTCAAACCAGAGGTTCGACCACTACTAGCTTTCAGTACCCCCAGTGGACATTACGAATTCAAGGTCATGCCCTTTGGACTCAGTAATGCACCTAGGGTGTTTACTCGCATGATGAGGACTTTACTTGATCCCTTACAGGATCCGTCCATCATCTCATTCATGGATGATATTCTGATTTCCAGTGACAGTTTGGATGACCATTTACAATCCTTGGAACGAGTTTTCAATAGGCTCAAGGAAGCAGGGCTTACAGCTCGCCCAACCAAGTGCATGATCGGTTACCAGACTCTGGAATTTCTAGGTCACACCATCACTCCAGGACACATTGTCCCAGAGGAAAAGAACCTAGAGAAAATCAGAAGTGCTCCAAGGCCAAAAACGAAGAAGGATGTGCTATCTTTTCTCTCGTTGTGTGGGTTCTACCACAAATTTATCCCACATTTCACTGAACTGGGAGCTCCTTTAACAGAAACCTTGAAAAAGGGATTCCCAGACCAAATAGTTTGGACACCAGAATGTGAGAGTGCCTACAGTCAGTTGAAGGAGGCCTTGGTCAGAAAACCTGTGTTACAGCTTTCCAAACCATTTGTGTTGAGAACGGATGCAAGTGGGATTGGGATTGGGGCAGCTTTGTAACAGGAAGGAAAAGACAATGCTTCAGTTTTGAAACCCGTGGCATACGCAAGCAAGAAACTTCTCCCGGCTGAGAGGAATTATTCGACCGTTGAGAGAGAGTGTTTGGCTCTCGTATGGGCCGTACAAAAATTCCAGCCTTATTTGTATGGAGTTCAGTTTCGAGTTCAGTCGGATCATCAACCCTTGATGTTCCTGGCCACTTCTCAGAAGCTCAACGCCCGTTTGATGCGGTGGTCGTTGCTACTTCAGCCCTACCACTTTACAGTGGAGTATATACCTGGAAGGGAAAATGTTGGAGCAGATTTTCTGTCTAGACATCCAGCTCCTGAGGAAGAGAAATAGATCATCTGGATCGAACCTCCAAGAAGAAAGAGTTGTTGCGGACTACTCTCTTAGGAGGGGGCCTATGTCGCGAGATAAATAAACTTGTTAGTTCGATCGATGACAACCAAGCCCGACATTGGTCTGCAAACAAAATAGACCCTGTGTTGTTGAACAGACTGAGAAAATACGGCGTTGGAACTGTCTGCACCTGGTCGGCTTTTTTGTATTAGATCAAAGTGAGTCACGTCCCAATGTCTACACATGGTCGACAGTTTGTTGACAGGTTGTTGTTCGAGAGACGTGCACTGGCGTCATCTGTCTGCAGGGCGGGAATCAGCCATTGAAAGTGATGGACAGAATGTCTGCCAGAGGTCGGAAGGATTCTGTCATATGGGGGAAAGGTCTCCGGCTCACAAACAGCCAGGATCTTTGTTGTATGAGACAAAGAATTTCCCAGATGAAAGTGAACTTGACAGCGAATTGACTCTGGTTAGTCTAAAAACAGGGGGACAAAGCCAGATTCTGGACTGATTGGCGTCTGGACTGATTGGCGTCTGGACTTTTTGGTGACGTCACTCAAGCACCCATATAAAACCCAGTGTGGTAAACAGGTGGAGGGAGTCGAGAAAAACATTCTGAAGTGTTAGGATCGGTGCATTATTCTGAGTTGCGTTACATGAGTGAAACTATAATGTCTAAGTGGTGATAGTTTTCCGCGGACATAGATCCAATCTGATTGCATAGTTTCTCGAGTGGCACCCAAAATAGGCATAAGGTAGGCTATTTATAATATCTAATTTAAGAGTATGATTAGGAATAGAGTACGGTGCTGTGCGGTGATCTAATGTATTATAGGTGCAGTGATATAATGTATTATGATTAGTGATAGAATGTTCTATTAGTGCGTTGCTAGAAAGTATCATAGGAGCGTCGGCACTGGTATCCTATTGTGTGGCTTCAACTAGCTTGTGTGATATATCATTTTACTCGGGGAGTTGAGGACAATGTGGTGAATAATAATTAGAGAGATTAAAGATGGTTGAGAGGGAGGAGGGGAATGTGAAATGGTAGGATCTTCCAGTAGGGCATCTGCTGGGTTTCTACCCGTTCCTTTATTCTTTCCTGGTGTTGCCATGTATAAGACCATTGTGATGGCCGTATGACAGAGATCGGATCTCTGTTATAGATCTGAGTGCTGCTATTAGCCTACAATCACCTAATTACGGTCAGGATTGAGTTGCCCTCACCATGATGTTATCTACTCTACAGGTTCCATTTACAGTTCCCCTTGAGTGTTCCACGTGAGTGTGAGATGATTTATTACGAAGAAGCAGTTCAAAGTTTTATACAATGATGACTCATGGAAAGAAGACAGAGGTTGCTGAGAGGTTTTTACACGGGGCTCAGAACCTAGTTGTTCCGCAGAAACCTGACTTCTGCTGAGTAGGATTTGATGAACATAAGTGTTGTGTTTAATGAGTGATAAGCTTCACCACCGAAGATTAATAACTCGCATACCAAGGACACACACACACACACACACACACACACACACACACACACACACACACACACACACACACACACATATATATATATATATATATATATATATATATACACACACACACACACACACACATCTACCTAACAAACATTAATAGGTTGTGTTCTAAAAGAGGGGAAAATGTTATAATCAGAGACTTATGAACATTAGATTTTCCCCAAGTGATATTTCAGTTAATTGGAAGATTATCAGTTCAACAAACATTATGAAACAGAGTAACTTCACCGTGTGGTAGAGTGAAGACTAAGACCAACAGTGTCTATCGGATTACCAGCATCCTGTTTGTTCGAGTGATTGGAGAAAGTTGTCATCTTCTGGGTGAGGTTCACTGTCCGGAATAAATGGTGCTGTTGTGTGCTAAGCACTATGATGTTACAGACTTTGCTTCTAAATCACTGGTCTAACATTAGAATATTCGACACACATTCTACACCTTATATACACACACACACTTCTCCTACATATACTCTTTGCTTTAATAAATTTCTTGTTTTTATTTGTTGAAGCTAGAGTTGTCAAGTATGTTATGTTGGGGAAGAATGAGAGGGGGCGTGATCCAGGGGTGAGTAAGAGTGAGAGGAAGATGTCTTCAGATTGAAGGAGTGTGTGGACGGAGTCTGCTGGATATCTCCAGGATAGAGATATTGGATAAAAAAAATAATGTGGGTGTTGATTCCCTTCACTCCAGGGACGACACTAAAGTGGTAAAGAAGAACAAGTAACTAATACGACATTCATTCTTTACACACACGACACAAGTGAAGGAATATGTCTGACATACACGTGTTGGAATACACACGGAATGACACTATCCAGTGCCACCTATGGGGTGCTGAGATGTCAACAATTATTCTCCACACGACGCTTAAATGAACAAGTGGAAGATGATGATGGCACAATGTTATTCTACTCGTGATTGGAGTTTTTGTTCTTTAAACATATTTGTTTGCGGAAGTCATGCTAGAGCAGTAGTGTGCACGCTAGAGCTGTGGTGGGAACGCTAGAGCAGTGGTCAGCACGCTAGAGCAGTGGTCAGCACGCTAGAGCAGTGGTCGGCACGTTAGTGCAGTGGTCAGCACGCTAGAGCAGTGGTCAGCACGCTAAGACAATGATCAGCACGCTAGAGCAGTGATCAGTAAGCTAGAGTAGTAGTCAGCACGCTAGAGTAGTGTCAGCACGCTAGAGCAGTGGTCATCACGATTGCCTGTCGGTCTTGTGGTCAAGTGTACGAATCATTATCAAGGTGGAAATTTTTTTTTTTTAATGGCAAGCATATTATACTACAGTCTCTGTTTTATCATCATCATCATCAAGTACCTTGTCGGCTGGCTTGGGCGGTCACGCTTTTTCATAAATTGCGATCCCGGACGACATGGATCAATTCGGGTGTTGACTCCTTTCCGTGCCACGACGCAAAATTGTCAAGAATTGTCACCCCCTGCCTTCCTCTATCTCTCTTTCTACAAATCCTTCCAGTTTCACAACATGTTCCAGTTTTTGTCTTCTCATAAAGTGGCCAAAAAGGATGACTGTCTCTTTCTGATGTTTGTGATAAGTTGTCTTTGCGACTTATCCTCCCTCAAAATGTCCAGATTGCACAATTTGGCTGCCCAACGAATTTTCAGCCTTTTTCTACAAAACCACATCTCCAAGGCTTCTCAGGATTTTCTCGCCTGTTAACTACGATTTGCAATCGTGTTTCAAAACTAGTTCTACGTAACATACATGCAATAATTCTGTTTTCTAACTTCCAATGACAAGGACTTATTGCATAAATGTAAACAGTTGATAAAATGCAGTTTTTTTCTTCTTTCTTGTAGTTGTGTATAATGTTCTATTTTCATTAATAATAAGAAAGCGATGTTTGTGTCTATGTATGGAGCGGTTGACCACTATCTAGGAGGCAAAAAGGTGGCAAATCACAAATGTGAGAACGAAAGGTAACCATACGACTTAAATGTTAGGGTGGGCCAAACGTCATCGTTTAAGTGGGTGGATGGGATGGACGGAAAGGCAGACAGACAAGACGGGCGGACAGCAGACAAACCAGAGTGACGAGCAGATAGACAAGAGGACACGCAGATAATACGGACGGACAGGAAGGACAGGCAGGCAGACAGGAGGACAGGCAAACAATGCGGACGGACAGACAGACAGACAGACATACGACATACAGACAGACAGGCAGGCAGGCAGGCAGATAGGAGGATAGTCAGACAGACAGACAGCAGGAGAGGCAGATAATACGGACGGACGGACAGGCAGACAAATAAAAGGACAGGCAGACAGATAGACAGACATCCATCCATCCACGCACGCGCGAAAAGAGTAACATCTACAGCTCTATACTCACTACCGTACTCACCTGTATCAATGAGACCTGGGTGGAAGCGATCCGCCTGGTGCTCAAGTTCTTGATCTCGGCGTAAACGGGGATCGCCTCCTTGATGGTGTAGCCCTTGCGGTCCAGCTTCAGCATGGCCGTCACGGTGCCGGAGAGGCAGCACCAGGAGCCCACTGTCTCGAAGGTGTCGTTCTCCACAGGCAACTGTGGCGGGAGGACAGCAAGACAGGGGAGTCAGTGGGACGTACACAAGACAGGAGAGTCAGTGGGGCGTACACAAGACAGGAGAGTCAGTGGGACGTACACAAGACAGGAGAGTCAGTGGGACGTACACAAGACAGGAGAGTCAGTGGGACGTACACAAGACAGGAGAGTCAGTGGGACGTACACAAGACAGGAGAGTCAGTGGGACGTACACAAGACAGGAGAGTCAGTGGGACGTACACAAGACAGGAGAGTCAGTGGGACGTACACAAGACAGGAGAGTCAGTGGGACGTACACAAGACAGGAGAGTCAGTGGGACGTACACAAGACAGGAGAGTCAGTGGGACGTACACAAGACAGGAGAGTCAGTGGGACGTACACAATACAGGAGAGTCAGTGGGACGTACACAAGACAGGAGAGTCAGTGGGACGTACACAATACAGGAGAGTCAGTGGGACGTACACAATACAGGAGAGTCAGTGGGACGTACACAAGACAGGAGAGTCAGTGGGACGTACACAATACAGGAGAGTCAGTGGGACGTACACAAGACAGGAGAGTCAGTGGGACGCACACAAGACAGGAGAGTCAGTGGGATGTATACAATACAGGAGAGTCAGTCGGACGTACACAATACAGGAGAGTCAGTGGGACGTACACAATACAGGAGAGTCAGTGGGACGTACACAAGACAGGAGAGTCAGTGGGGCGTACATAAGACAGGAGAGTCAGTGGGGCGTACATAAGACAGGAGAGTCAGTGGGATGTATACAATACAGGAGAGTCAGTCGGACGTACACAATACAGGAGAGTCAGTGGGACGTACACAATACAGGAGAGTCAGTGGGACGTACACAAGACAGGAGAGTCAGTGGGGCGTACATAAGACAGGAGAGTCAGTGGGACGTACACAAGACAGGAGAGTCAGTGGGGCGTACACAAGACAGGAGAGTCAGTGGGGCGTACACAAGACAGGAGAGTCAGTGGGGCGTACACAAGACAGGAGAGTCAGTGGGGCGTACACAAGGGACGAGAGTCAGTGGGACGTACACAAGACAGAAGAGTCAGTGGGACGTACACAAGACAGGAGAGTCAGTGGGGCGTACACAATACAGGAGAGTCAGTGGGACGTACACAAGACAGGAGAGTCAGTGGGACGTACACAAGACAGGAGAGTCAGTGGGACGCACACAAGACAGGAGAGTCAGTGGGACGTACACAATACAGGAGAGTCAGTGGGACGTACACAAGACAGGATAATCAGTAGGACATGCATTAGACAGGACAGTTAACTGGACGTAAAAAAATGCATGGCAGAAGATCATACACAAGACAGGACGGTCAGTAAGACGTACACAAAACAGGGCAGTTAGTATGACGTACACAAAACAGGACAGTCGTTAGGAACTACACAAGACAGGACATCACGATCACCACTGCCACATCGTGATCACCATCGTCATCATCACTACCACATCACGATCTTCATCCCCAATACCACCAGCATCTGCAATATGCACCTGACGAGATGCAGCAAAGTACGCCCGACCATAAATCACGCAGCCTCTTCGTTGTAGCTTCCGTATTTAAACACCAGAGATTAATTGCCTGGGGTCACTAGCGGCCAAGACAGGAATAATCACCTTCAGAGCAAACACACCAGCCAGTGTGGATTGAGCTGTCTACACCGAACCTGCCCTAAAAAGCCCACAGAATATTGGATGATTCTTTCCAGCTGTACCCAGAGAAAGATATCAGATAAACACTGAACAACTAATTTATCACCGGCTATAAACGCCTGGGATAAAATGAACCGCGGCATTTTAGCAGGCGAACTTTCATATTTTCTAGCAAGCGATGAAGAATGTTCATTCTGTTTAGAAAAATCTGTTGGCAAGGTAGAGAGCAGTTTGCTATCAAACAAGACGCCAAAGGCTGCTTTACGCGTGAGTAATCTCATTTACAGCCGCTCGGGAGTTTGTAATCCACTTTATTTGCTGCTGAAATAAATAACATTGTGTGGGGTGTTTGTGTGAGTGTGGACGCATGTGTATATATGTGTGTATGTGTGTGTGTGTGTGTGTGTGTGTGTGTGTGTGTGTGTGTGTGTGTGTGTGTGTGTGTGTGTGTGTGTGTGGCTTTCCTGAACTCGCTCTTTGCTAACCAACAGACAAAAGAGGGTACAGTAAGCTCGTCAGCATCATAAGCATCACCATTATTATAACCATCACTACATCAGTATCATTGTATCATCACCGCCATCATGGTATACCACCATCATAACTACCAATAGCGTCACCTCCGCTACCACACTATCATCACAAAAATCACACATCATCATCATCATGTTTACCATCAAATCATCATCCGCCATCATTTCCACTAGATCATCATCATCATCATCATCACCACCACCAGCATCATTATGCCTATCACCACTACACCAATACCACCACATCATCATTACCATCAACACTACATCAAAACCACCACATCATCATCACCATCACCACTACATCAATATCACCATATTATCATTACCACTACATCAATATCACCACATCATCATCACCATCAAGACTACATCAACACCACCACCACATCATCATCATCACCACTACGTCAATACCACATAAACAGATAGAACACTTGGGAAAATGTGGCAACTGAAAATTGATGGAACATGTGGTACCTGAAAATAGATGGGACATGTGGAAACTGAAAATAGATGGGACATGTGGCAACTGGAGATGGATGGAACATGTGGCAACTGAAAATATATGGAACATGCGGCAACTGAAAATAGATGGAATATCAGGCAACTGAAAATAGATGTAAAATGTGGCAAATGAAAATAGATGGAACATGTGGCAACTGGAAATGGATGTAACATGAGGCAAGTGAAAAAAGATGTAACATGTGGCAACTCAAAATAGATGGAACATGTGGCAACTGAAAATAGATGGAACATGTGGCAACTGAAAATAGATGGAACATGTGGCAACTGAAAATAGATGGAACATGTGGCAACTGAAAATAGATGGAACATGTGGCAACTGAAAATAGATGGAACATGTGGCAACTGAAAATAGATGGAACATGTGGCAACTGAAAATAGATGGAACATGTGGCAACTGAAAAGAGATGGAACATGTGGCAACTGAAAACAGATGGAACATGTGGCAACTGAAAAGAGATGGACTATGTGGCAACTGAAAAGAGATGGAACATCATTCATTGGCACTTTTCCGTCTTGACAGACGATAGTTTGGTACATTGTGCTTCAAAAAGGCTTAATAACTACGAACCACGGCGGTGGCGAGTTTGGCTGGTAAGGCCAATTCTTGCTGCAAATGTTTGCCCACAGTGGATGCATGTGAAAACATGGTCATTTCCACCATTGTGCACCATCTTACGTCTCTCACGCTCTGTGTGTGCTTTATCTGCAATCATTTTCTCTGTTGTCTTTATTCCATTTCTGATGTTTGCACTCCATACAACACGTTCAGCGGCGACTTGCTCCCAATGTGCATTATCTATGCCTGTATCAATCATGTCCCGCTTACACACATCTTTGTATCGTAGTAGAGGCCGACCCTGAGATCTCCTACCCGTCTGTAATTCACCAAAAAAGATGTCCTTTGGTATTCTACCATCATCCATCCTCCTAACATGTCCTATCCATCTAAGTCTACGAAGACTGAGCATGGAATACACCGTCACACAACCTGATCTTTCCAATACTTCAGTATTTGTGATTTTGTCTTGCCACTTAATACCAAGTATTCTTCGCCGACACCGCATATGAAAGCTTTTTAAACGTTTAATGATGGAACATCAGGCAACTGAAAATAAACGGAACATCAGGCAACAGCAATCAATGATACATTCGGCAACAGAGAATTGATGCAAATAGTCCACTTCTATTTTTTTTTTTTTTTTTTTTTGGTTTTTTATCCTCCATTAAGGCTTAGGACCTCAACCAACTCACTACACACCATCTTATATATTGCTACCTCATGCTGCTCCGTCTATATCGTCCCCATTTGATTGATTTCATTCCCTATGTCTCGTTACTGTATGTTTTAGATCTTCCTCTATTTCGTTTGCATTGTGGGTTCCAGAGACAGGATGTTCTAGGTACACCAGGCAGCACAAAACAGATGGGATACAAGAAAATAGAGGACAAACCAGGCAAAAACAAAACAGATGGGATACTAGAAAATAGAGGACAGACCAGGCACCACAATATTGATGGTACACTAGAAAATAGAGGGCAGACCAGACAACAGAAAACAGATGGTACACTAGAAAACGGAGGACAGACCAGGCAACACAATACTGATGGTACACTAGAAAATAGAGGACAGACCAGACAACAGAAAACAGATGGTACACTAGAAAATAGAGAACAAGCAAGGCAACAGAAAACATGTGGGATTCTAGAAAATAAAGAACAGACCCGGCAATAGAAAATAGATGCAGGAGACACGACTAGATAGAGCACCTATCTGACATAGTGGTGTGAGCATTTGCTCACCAAACATTGTTTATGGTTCAGTCCCCAACAGTGGCAGGATTATGTTTCTCTCCCTCCCTCCCTCCATCCATCCATCCATCAATTCATCCACATACTTGCTTATCTCCTCTCACACTCTCTAACATGCTCATGAAACATTGTTTATGGTTCAGTCCCAAACAGTGGCAGGATTATGTTTCTCTCCCTCCCTCCCTCCCTCCATCCATCCATTCATTCACATGCTTGCTTATCTCCTCTCACACTCTCTAACATGCTCACCTAACAGTGTTCATGGTTCAGACCCCAATAATGGCAGGATTATGTTTCCTTCCTTCCTCCATCCCCATGCGGATGATACATGAGGCAACATCAAATAGATGCTACACTAGACAACACTCTCTCTCTAACATGCTCACCGAAGCATCTGGTTCATGATTAAGGTCCAAAGCTCCTATGACAGCAAACTTGCTGGTGCGCTCAGTGTGGGGTGCAGACTGCGAGAATAGGTCCTGTGTGTAGACTGACATCCGCACGTAATAGCGGAGGCGGCCATGCTTGCCTTTGAATGAGGAAGGAAGCTTCTGTGGGAGGGTGAATTCAAAAGGGAAATAGTGTGAGCCTGAGTGGAGGACGCCCTCGTCGTTGATCTGTTTTTCACCTGAGAAAGAAAGGGAGAGTTTAACTGAGATGGTTTGGTTATATATGAAGATTATCACGAGGCAATGGCCCACAAAGAGTTTCAGCATTTAGACACAATGGAGACTGAGCTAAAGGTGGCATCTGTAACGATAGACTGGTGGTGATGGTTGTAATGATGATGATGATGATGATGATGATGATGATGATGATGATGATGATGATGATGATGATGATGACGATGATGTGGGTGGTGATGTGTATGGTGTAGATATCAGTTGAGCTTTTGGTGATGACGATGTGACGTGATGGTGGCGATTATGTGGTGGTGGGTAATAGTTGTGGTGATTATGGTTGATAACAGTGGAAGAAGAAGCAGAAGGAAGAGGAGGAGGAGGGGGAAGGAGGAGGAAAATGATGTGGTGATGGAGAAGAAGAACAAAGAAGCACAAGAAGAAGAAGGGCAGGAACAACAAGGAGGAGTACGAAGAATTGTGCAAGATTTCACCCAAAACCACTCACGTAACAAGATTTAAAACTATTGAGGCACGATGGACATAAACATTTCTCAAATGCCATCTTCAGGCCACAGTGACTGCTTCAAACTACCTTCGAAGAGCACAATTACATCACGTAAGAAAGCACCTAAAACAAACAATCGTGGCCGGGTATTTACGTTACATCAACATACTACACCAGGTGAGTTTCATTTGCTTCACGGAATTCCTGGCCTCCCTTGGCCCTGCCACTTGTTGCTTATAACAGATTCCATTCATTATCATCATGTGTCGATAAGCGTCAGCAGTCATGTTCGCCATCTCACATGATCACCGGCATGGATCAGGTCTATGTTTTTGTCTCAAGTATGCCACTGGCCAAACTATCCAGATATTTATCTCTCTGCCTTCCCCCTCCTCTCCCCCCCCCCCCCAATCTTGACAGTTGTCACCAAGTTCTCTCTCCACTTTATTTCTCCTCAAGACGTGCACAAAATAGTCTTTACTGTCTACGCCTAAATTCTCGAATCAATTTACTGTTTTAATTTGGTTCTTGTAGGACTTTCTCTTTGTTGTTTCTCTCTGTCCATATTATACTTTGCATTTTCCTCAGTAACTAAATTTTCACTACCACTACACGTTTCTCATCGCATCTGCTTATTGTTCATGTTTCACATCCATACAGAAATTTAGGTTCATTATAGCACTTCAACACTCTGTGTCTCATTTCATTTGACGTCTTTTTATTCATTACATGTCATCACACTCGGAGAAAGCCTGCGCGTGTTCAGTCTCTCAGGGCAGCTGTTGTAGAGTTGGTTGGTTAAGAGTCATCTGTAAGATCGTTAATGTTAACTCTTAAGTAAAGTGCATTGGTGTTCAAGGCATCTCATCATCATCATCATCATCATCATCATCATCATCATCATCATCATCATCATCATCATCCAGTGCTGGCGTGGGCGATCATGCCCCTCCACAAATTGCAATCGCCGACGTCATGGATCAGTTCGTGTGTTGACCTGACTCCCTTCCGTGCCATAACACAAGACTGTCCAGAATTTTGTCACGTTGTCTTCTTCTATCACTCTTTCGCAAATCTTTCCGGTTGTTACATGTTCCAGTTTTTGTCTTCTTAAAACGTGGCCAAAAAAAAATACGATGACTGCCGCTTTCTGATGTCAGTGATAAGTTGTCTTCCCTCATAATGTCCAGATTGTTAATTTTGGCATCCCAATTTTGGGATGATTGTTTACCTCCATTATATACTACTACTTCTAGTACATTGGATATATTTTTGTGTGTGGATGATCTTTCCGTATTGCCAGTGTCCCTCGCCATTAGGCCAACCCACTCCGACTTCAGGGGTATTTGAAATGTATGTCCAAATGTCAAGGACGAGAAGTCAACATTTTAGTCAAACATGCCGGTGTAAGGGTTTAACCCACTACCCCGGCATTTGCACACCAGATGTTTAACCGATTCAGTGCCATGGGATGATTAATCATCTCAAGCGATTTCCCGTATCTGATATTGGCTTATATACGGTAGTTTTCCCTATGCAACCCACCTTAATATGATATTTAATACAAAGTATCTGCTACCATATCAACAACTTTTAAGTCATAACTGAGACACACCCCTACTTCCCATTGTCCGCCATTCATTTTAGTTTGGTCCAAACACACTTTTTTGTCTGGCACGGAATCTGTTAAGAACTGGCATTCTTACTCATCCGGTCACGCTGACCTCCTCCAACCCCAGTGGTGATTGAACAGGGCACACACGGACGGCACGATGTGAGGCTCAGGTTGGTCTTGTCCCCTCCACAGGTTTCAGGTATCTCACGGCCACAGACCCCAACCCCATATCCAGAGGAACTACTGAACAAATGCGACTATAGGTTGGCGTGTAGTGAGCTAACAGACCACTGAATGATGCAAGCAATAAACGGTGTCACTATGGCAAAGCGTTTATTTTTACCAGCCAATCGGCGGTTGATTTTGGAATAGCCCTCATATATGAGCTCATGCTGCCTGTCTCCTTCGGAGTCTCCGTGGCGAGGCCTGCCTCGCGTTCCGAAGGTTATGGGTTCAATTCCGGACTCCGCCATTCGATTCACGAGGGCAGTTTTCCCGGAACCATGTCACTAGCTGTTTTATAACAACTACTAGCGCTCCTATCATCCCCCACTTTAGTCCTGATTTCATCATTCAGGTAATGCATTCATCACGTTGATTACACCCCTGGCAGATCCCCCCACAGACACACTCATCAGCACTAACATTTCCACATGTTACTATCCAGTGGCCATAGATCAAGGTCGCTGTTAGCTGCTTTCCATAAGTAACGTTGCATGTCCTTTAAGTCGTTGCGATCAACCCCAATCCCAGGTTTATTTTCTGGGCAATTTTACATTTAGTAGTTTGCCATTGGCCGGTCTCACTGGTCTAGAGGTTACACGACTTTCTCCGTAATCCCGTATACTCTCGTGGGTAACGCGACGTGCGCGAGAATCGCTTACGGGGTATGTGAGCCGGTCGCTCAGAAAGCAATGGCAAACTACTGAGCGTAATCTTGCCAAGAAATCAACAATCAGCTGAAAGATGCTGATGTTGACAGCGATGTCAAGTAAAGGATATGCGAACAAAAAAAAGTTTGCCTTGCTTTCGGATAGAGAAGAAAGAAAGAGAGAGAGAGAGAGAGAGAGAGAGAGAGAGAGAGAGAGAGAGAGAGAGAGAGAGAGAGAGAGAGAGAGAGAGAGAGAGGGGGGAAGCGAGAGGGGGGATGCGAGAGATAGAGGGAGAGATCGGATGGAAGAGAGGTATAGGAAGGAAGAGGGAGAGATGGGGAGGAAGAGACGGGTGGAGGGAGAACTCAATGTTGAAGTCCAACTAACAGGTGTAGGAAATGAACCCGGTACCCCACCAGCAGCGCATCGAAAGCTTAAGCGCAACAGAATTAATCACCGCGTGCAACCAAGCTGACTTCTGCATAAGTAACAGTGCAGTACTGGCACCTTGCCGTCCTGATATACTATAGTTATTGTGCTTCAAAATAGGGCATAATAACCTCTCTACAGCACAGAGCCTGGGCTGAATTTAACAGATCATGTGTTGTCCATGCAGCATTATCCCTCTCTCGGCCTGCCTAGTTTACTCCAGAGGAAAGGTAACACCAATAAATTTGGAATGAGAAAAGCGACAGAAGCTGTCGGATCAGCACATCAATACTCTAGCTGTCCGCCTGTCGGAGCTTCGACCTTCGACCAGTTGCCGACCAAGGTTCTAGGAACTAGTCTGCCCTGCCATGGCATTTAGTCTTTAGGTTGCATTTCCTCGCAATGGGATAAGGTTTGTATCCCCGAATTGCGCTCCTCCGCCCGATTCCGTTGTGCCAATGTGATGTGTCCGATTAAGTGAGTGTCGGGTTAAGTGAGTGTCGGGTTAAGTGAGTGTCGGGTTAAGTGAGTGTCGGGTTAAGTGACTTTAATGTCGATAATAGCGTTGCATATTTCCCAGACATGACCAATAGGTCTCTAAACCAGTCATATCCTTCTCAAGTAGGTCTATAAACCAGTGACATCTTTCCGCACGTATTAAGTAGGTCTCTAATAGTGTGACATAATTTCCACAACTAGTAGGTCTTTAATCACGTGACATACCCCAACTAGTAGGTCTTTAATCCCGTGACATACCCCAACTAGTAGGTCTTTAATCCCGTGACATACCCCAACTAGTAGGTCTTTAATCCCGTGACAACCACAACTAGTAGGTCTTTAATCCCGTGACATACCCCAACTAGTAGGTCTTTAATCCCGTGACATACCACAACTAGTAGGTATTTAATCCCGTGACATACCCCAACTAGTAGGTCTTTAATCCCGTGACATACCCCAACTAGTAGGTCTTTAATCCCATGACATACCCCAACTAGTAGGTCTTTAATCCCGTGACATACCACAACTAGTAGGTCTCTAAACCTATGATATACTTTCCCCAAAGGTAGGTCTCTAAGTCTGTGGCATTATTTCAACAACTAGTATGTCTCTACACCTATGACGTATCACAACTAGTAGATCTCTAAACCTGTGAAATACCACAACTAGTAAGTCTCTAAATATGTGACATACCACAACTAATATGTCTCTGAACCTGTGACATACCACAACTCGTAAGTCTCTAAACCTGTGACATACCACAACTCGTATGTCTCTAAACCTGTGACATACCACAACTAGTAGGTCTCGAAACCTATGACATACCACAACTAGGTCTCTAATCCTATAACATACCACAACTAGTATGTCTCTAAACCTGTGACATACCACAACTCGTAGGTCTCTAAACCTATGACATACAACAACTAGGTCTCTAAACATGTGATATAGCACAAGTAGGTCTCTAAACCCGGGACATACCACAACTATTAGGTCTCTAAACCAATGGCATACAGTAGCTAGGTCACCCCGAGCCAGCACTGACCTTTGATGGGTAGCACAGATGTGTGGTTGAAGATCTCCTCGTCAGAGTTCTGTATATCGCTCGACGTCATCCATTCTACCTTGGCTTCACCGATGGCTTCCAGGCAGATACCTGGGGACCATAACAAAACACATAATGACATTATTATTATTATTATTATTATTATTATTATTATTATTATTATTATTATTATTGCTATTATTATTATTATTATTTGTTATTATTATTTATGCTATTATTAGTTTTGCTGTTGTTATTATTATTGTCATTATTTGTTATTATTATTAATGTTATTATTATTATTGCCACTTATTATTGCTGTTATTATTTGATGTTATTATTATTATTATTTATTGTTATTATTAGTATTGCTGTTATTATTATTATTATTATTTGTTATTTGTTATTATTGTTGCTATTGATATTATTGCTGTTATTATTATTATTGCTGTTATCATAATTATTATTGTTGTTATCATTATTATTATTGTTATTGTTGTTACTGATATTATGACTGTTATCATTATTATTATTGCTGTCATCATTATCATTATTGTTATTCATATGTTTGTTATTATTATTATTATTATTATTTATTATTATTATTATCATTATTATATAAGTCGTGGCTGAAGGGTTAAGGTGTCTGCCTCAAGCCCAGAAGATGCCAGTTTCGATCCCACCTAGGGTTAGCAATGTTTCCAAGAACTATTGGTATTTAATGATATCACACACACCCCTGATCCCTTGGGTAGTGAGATCGGGTGCCTAGGCTTCACAGATATAGGCGGGGGAAACACGAGATCTCGTGCACAAGTTGTGCATGGTAAAAAAAACTCCATGGCAGTTGGAAATTGCGAAGAGTATGCCATAACACGGCTGTTCTGGCAAAATTGCTAGGAAGGACAACATACCCACGGGCAGATAGGGACCGTTACCTTGCGTGGAATCTGTCTACAGACAGCAACACCTGACACAAATGCAATGCGAAGTTAGACATGCTGATATGTGAGGTGCATGATTAGGTTTCGCATCTTTCCTCGAAAGAGGAAAGAAGATGATGATGATGATGATGATGATTATCATCATCATCATCATCATCATCATCGGATTAGTCACAATATGAGACATATGGGACAGGGCAAAAACCAGGGATAGGAAACCACGCACGTATTGACTACATACAACTTAAGAGCTGTTACAGTACATGTAATTGTTATACTATATAATGTGTCTTCTAAGAGGTCAGCGTGGCCGAGAGGTTTAAGGTGTTCGCTCATAAACTTCCTACGCGTTGACGGCGGGGTACAGGGTTTATTCCTTACACCGGTCAGCTGGACTTCTCGTTCAGAAAGCAATGGCATCCTACTGAACGTACAATAGCCCTAGTAAATCCACCCGGGGTTGGCCTTGAGACAAGGACATGCAACCTTGTTGCCGTCTCACATGGCACGTTGATTGGTACACGAGAACATTCGATGCCACTTGATGCGTTTCTGGGGACGGGAAGAAATCAAGCGGTATATCAGAATCTTACCACACTGAGACCGCAAAGACATTTTTCTTACGCTGTCTCGCACTGAACTCAAGTGTAGTCCATACACGTGCTACTACTGCTGATGCACTCGAACGTACACCACACGGGGCTGATTTTTGCGTGTGAGTTAGCTTTTCCTATTACCAGTGTCCCTCGCTATTATGCGAACCCACCCCGATTTCTGAGACATTTGTAATTTACGTCCCCAAGTCAAGGACGAAAAGTCAATATTTAAGTTAAGCTGACCGATGTAAGGGGTTGAATCCACTACCTTGGCATCAGCACTTTACTGCAAAGTGATCACAGACCCATCGAACCACCCAGAATGAAGCAAACCAGACAATCTCAAATATTTCAAACACTGTTTTCCGGTAGTAAATTTTAATAATAAGGACAAACAATAGATGGCACAATTTATTATAAATTGTGCCATCTATTGTTTGTGTCTTCTTTATTCTAATTCACTACGGGAAAACATTGTTTTGAATTTCTTAAACGTCGCCTCTTATTACTAACTGTGAAGCGATTTGATGGATTACTCGAGCTGAAGTGTAAAATAGATGTACAGGATTGTCGACTTCAAGCGCGCACACAGTTCCGAGCATTACATCACCAAGGAATTGAGTTTAGACAATTCAAACTACTGTGTGAATATGTGTACTGCATATTTCAGCTTGAAGGAATTACCTAATTACTTTATATTGTGTGATCTCTGCAGTATGAACCTGACGAAATCTCGAACATGTTAATTATGGTCTTTTCAATGAAGACAACAGTCCCGACAAACTAACAACTTTCTCCTCCGATACCCTCCGTGAACTTAACAAACACACGCGGGAAAACTTTCAGGGGCAAAGTCAACAAATCACCAGGAAAAGAATCAGCTAATTTCCCTAGCTAGCGGTTTCCGCACCAGAGGTCAGTTACGCCAGCGCACGTTCAAACACTCTCGCACATCTCAGACAGGTCGGGGACGCGCAAACATACCGGAGAGGAAAAGTTACAAAAAACACGCTCCACAAATCAACGGCCCTTTGACGAATGAACGAGATTGATGGCGGTCAAGACAAAGGTAATCTTCGTGTCCCAAGGTCCACAATGGGAAATTGGTGCGGATTGTTTTTACACTACGCTAACCCGTATACATGATACTAGATATTCCTAGTCTACCTCTGCTTTGTTCCTCTTTCCATGGGAAGTGCGTCCCAGCCGGTTATGCACCTCAAAGGTCAGTGTGTCTGACTTCCGCATGAATCTGTATCAGGCTTGCTTCCTCTAGACCAGTGTTTCCCAACCTTTTTTGTACCATGCCCCACTTAAGCCTTTCTAAAATTCATATTGCCCCCCTCCCCCGCCCCATGCCCCCCCCCCCTCAACATATACATTATTTTTAATATTCAAAAATTGAAATGTTCACTAAAGAAACTTGAATGATAGGTTTTAGGAAGAAATCACTAGGTAATTATTGAGCAAACACAGTAAGTAAATTTTCAAAACATATAATGGAGAACTGAAATTCAAGTACAAAATAATTTTAATGAAAGATTTTTCTATATTATTTTAATTATTAGTAATTATTTATTATTTAAATTTAGTGAGATCCTTGCGCTTGATGCTTGCTGCAAAGAGATCTTATGTCAGGTTCCAATTTAGTTAACTTCAGTCTCAAGTCTCCCCGTTTTGTTATACTCAGCCGATTTCTTCCATTTTCGAATTGCCCCCCTTAACAGTCAAATTGCCCCCCTGTGGGGCGTGGGCCCCAGGTTGGGAAACACTGCTCTAGACAGATTCCATCGGAGGTACCGAACTAATCTTCGTGTGGGTAGGTTTTCTTTACTAACAATTTTACCAGGGTAGCAGCCCGAAGGCCTGCTCCTTGCGATTTCCAACTTCCGTGGGATTTGTAACGTGCGCAGCTTACACACAATACCTCCTTATCCGGGAGGGCTAGGTATCTGATCTCACTCCCCAAGAGACCAGGAGGACCCGTTACCTGTTGTACTAACCCACCAAACTGTGCTGTCAGTCAACATACGGCTTCTCCACCATGGCAATATGGCCGCGCAGTGGCGAACTAGTAAACAGCCCATCTGAACACATTAACTGATTCAGTGAGAAACAAACAGTAGGATTCGACCAAACAGGGTACACACTTATATATGAACAAGAATTATAATGTAAAATTTCCGTTCACAGAGCATTACAATTGCGGAAGATACCACGAAACAAATAAATAACACATGGTCCTACTATGGAGATATATCGTCCTTCTGTCCAAATGGGAGGTCCCATATGGCGATATATTATTCGCCACTCGAGATATTATCTTCGGCACTGAATCAGTCCAGAAGCATTGAGCATATGGTGCTAGACACTTATTTGTCTAGATCCCTGGGCAGGCACTGCGTGGGTGATGTGCCCAGGTTGACACCATGGTCGACAAAGGGCCTACCTACCTGTAACGTGCGTGCTAAACGCCACGATAGGGCTGATGTACGAGCTAATACGTTGGAAAGTAACAAAGCAAAGTGCAGATGTGAGGCCAGGAGGGTTAATCACAATCTTCAACAAACTGGCGTAGTCCCAGACAAGGTGATGGTTAAGGCATGTATACGTCAATATAAATCGCCAGCTAATGGGGGAAGCCCCTAAACATGTGGTTAGGATATCATGTAATTGTCTAGATTAAAATTCTCAGTGGGAAGGTGAATTTTGATAGACGACGAAAAAACACAGGACAATTCTAAATGTAATGTTGGAAGAATTTAGAATGGGGTTCAAGGGGTTAAATGGTGTCTCTTGGGAGGTCCCGGAAAGAGTGCATAAAGACAGAGGTCTGGGTAAATTGAGGGGGAGTTGAGTCTGGGCTGAGTGAGGGAAATCAGCCAAGACAGTGGCATAGCTAGTGATTCGGTGTGTGGGCTACGTTAAGGAAACTAGCCAGTTATTCGGTGTCTGAGTTGAGGAGGGAATCTCAGCCAGGCTTTCAGTGGAGTTCGGACACGGGAAAGAGTCCGATGCAATTAAGTTAAATCACAAGGCCGATCGAAGACAGTATTGTTGATTTACTTGTACTAATATTGCTTTTGCCGGTCTCTATGGCTGTGGGGTTACAACACTTTCTCTCTGTAATCCCGTTTATCACGCAGAGTCTCGTAGCGGAGCGAGAGCTGAGGCGGTTCGACCCCCGCTCGTGACTTGCGGGATACTGAGCCGGCCGCTCAGAAAGCAATGGCAAACTACTGAGCGTAATCTTGCCAAGAGATCAACATACAGCTGAAAGATGCTGGCGTTGACAGCTAAGTCCTGTAAAAGGATATGCTTTAAAAAAAAAAAATATTGCTTTTGGAAATGGTTCATGCTTTCATCGTGTCTCTTCGTGATCAATAAAATTGTGTGCACTGATACGGTGTTATCTGGTGTATATAGCTGTGCATAAGTATACCTGCAGAGTGTTCATACAACATACCATTAGACACAATCACAGTCACTTCTATCTGTCATAACGTTGTGACACTATCACACGATGTCGGATCCGAGCGGATGTTTATGCTCACACCGTGTCAGCGGGACTTCGTGGTCTGCGCTTAGACTTCCAGTGCGCTGACGGCGGGATAGAGGGCTCCACACCAACACCGTTCAGTTGGACTTTTAGGATGAATTCATTGCTTGAAAGGCCATGGTGAACGCCTGAACGTAAATGTACCCAAAACACTTACGCACCGATATATATATATATATATATATATATATATATATATATATATATATATATATATATATATATATATATACATACATACATACAGTGAAACCTTGGTTTTCGTCGATAATCCGTCCGAAAACAATCGACGAAATTCAAAACCTACGAAAACCTAGTTAATTATTTCCATATGAAGCAATGTAAATTCAATTAATTCGTTCTGGATACTCCAAAATACATACCAAAAACACATTTTATAGAGAATAAATATAGTGTTTAATACTATTTTTCGGCCCCAGATGTGTCTGAACTCGCATCTTCGCCATGCCTAGTAACGCAATGTATGCTAGTGCGCCCTTGAATTTTTCAAATCATAATCTGTTGGCTTTAAACCACTAAGTACACTAGCATTCGTCCCAGTCATTTTCTGAATGAGATCGGCATACAACAGACTGACCTTTTCACATATGATTGCCTCCAAAACGGAATCGCCATCTAACTTTTTTTTTTATTAATTTTTCCAAAGTAATAATAACTGTTCGACATCTTCAATTGTTTGCGATCTCTGTTTTGTTAGCACATTCAGGACTTTCGATACATTAGCCACTTTTAATGCTTCCTTTTTCGCCACAATGAAACTTATCGTGGATGACGACTTCCCGTACATGCGGCCGATTTCAGCAATCTTAATGCCGCTCTCGTATTTTATTATTAGCAAGTGATGCTCACACAGTGAAAAACAACGCCAAATTGAGTAGAAGAACGCGTGGGTCCCTTTGATTTCGCAAAATTGGCAACGAGGTCGTGTCGGCACATCGACAAAAACCGAGGCAATCGATGAAAACCAAGGCAATCGACGAAAACCAAGACAATCGACGAAAACCGAAACCGACGAAAATCGAAGGCAATGAAAACAGAGGTTTGGCTATATATATTGTTGAGGTTGACTACAACGCCCTGAAAAGTTCATGCAACTAATTGTATTGTAGGTCCCTGGTTTCTTCATGGCAATGTGCAGAGGTGTTAACATCATCATCATCATCATCATCATCAAGTTTCATCTCCGCGTTGAAGGTTGTCTCCACTGAGTATCCAATGCTGGTGGCGCCGAGTTGTTGTCTTGCACGCTGTTCATGCAAACTCTTTCCGTGCTCTTCACCCACACGTAACGCCTTCCTCTCGCACACTTCCCGTCCCCACTTCCTTCCAGTCTATGCTGTAATCAGGAACGGACATTCTACAGGGCGGATGTACATTAACTGTGTGACTTTGATCTCATGCCGTGCTGTAAATTTACAGACCAGGTTTCTGTGATAAACCTTCGTGTGCTTGCTTTCTCCGTTTAGTCATTGGATCAACATCACGGCACACGGTTTAACCCATAAGTGCTCCGTTTTCCTCCTAACTCAAACCTGAGTCTGGAGAAACTCAGCTCAATGCACGAACTCCGTTGCATCGGTGAGGATCCTGAAATCCTCTCCCTCTTCGCCTATACAATCACATCTCGAAAACTGCATGTGTGGGGTTATACTTTTGTGGTGATAAAATGACCGGATTGTATGGATATGAGATCACCACGTTTAGTGGAAGAAAAGATAAGAGGAAGGGAAGGGAGGAGATAGAAGAGAAGAGAAGAGAAGAGAAGAGAAGAGAAGAGAAGAGAGTAACAGAAGCAGGTAGCTATTAAAGCGTCCATACAAATGACACGTCGTAAATGAAACAATTCTTCTTCTTCTTTCGTTCGCCTGAAATATGTTTATAACTGCAATGTTGTCTCTTGTGTGAATCTAACAGTCTTTTTTAGTTCACTCAGCGGTCCATAGAGTTTATCTTCCACTGTTGTCTCTCTAGGCCAGAAGGTATGCCTGGATATATTGTAGTTTCGGCAATCTGCTGAGTACGTGCTCTGCTGTCTGCGACGCCAGTCCACATGTGCACATGGCTGAGTCACCAATCTTGAATTTTGTATACATGTGGTTGCGTAATCTATTGTGTCCTGTTCTGCGCAGAAGAATGACCTGTTCTGGTCTGTCCATAACGTGGTAGTAGGGTTTGGTGGCCTTCTGACTGATTTGATCATTCTTTTCTTTTGGTTGTATGTAATGGGCACATAGGTTGTTCTTCTTTTGCTCCTTCCTTAGCCAATCGATCAGCTCTGTCGTTTCCGGGGACTCCACAGTGGGATGGTATCCACTGTATGGTGACTTTATGCTGACTGCTAAGTTCAGAAAGTAGTGTCCTTAGAAACAATTCAACGTGTACAACATTAATAAGTTCGTTGTATAAATACAGCTAACATAGACTGTAGTTTCGATAATGGTCTTTCTTTTGGGTGGGGTGGTGGTGGTGGTAGTAGTAGAAGTAGTAGTTTTGTAGTTTTATAGTAGTAGTAGTAGTAGTAGTAGTAGTAGTAGTAGTAGTAGTAGTAGTAGTAGTAGTAGTAGTAGTAGTAATAGTAGTAGTAGTAGTAATAGTAGGGGGGGGAGGAGGTGGAGCAGCAGCAGCAGCAGCAGCAGCAATAGTATAGTGCAAGAAGAAGGAATGGAAGTGTTGATAATGTAGTATTAGAGCAGCAGTAATAGTAGTGGCAGTACTAGAAGTAATAGTTGTCGTGGTATTGTCACTGGTCGTGATGATGAGTAACCTGTAACAATAAGAGGGGAAGTCAACAAGTTAGTCAAAAATGGCTGCAGAAAAATAACTATATGTGATAATAACTTGAAATCAGTTTATTTTTATACATACATTGTCCCTTTATTTCTCAACATAATTTCCACCAACACTGATGCACTTATCCCATCGTTTTATCAGTCCTCTCAAACCGGCCGCATAGAACTGCGTGCTATGTTTTCTAAACCACGTTTTCACTTCACATTCAACTTCGGGGTCATTGACGAAATGTCTTCCGCCAAGGTGGGTTTTCAGTGGACCAAAATGGTGGAAATCGCCAGGGGCTAAGTCGGGGCTGTAAGGTGGATGTTCCAAAACTTTCCACCTTAGTTGGTTAATTTTCTCCTGAGTTAATCGAGCCCATGTGGTCTAGCATTGTCATGAAGAAGCAACACACCTCTAGTCTGCAGTCCTTGACGTTTTCTTCGAAATGCATCATGAAGCATTGATAGAACTTCACAGTACGATTCAGAATTCACATTGTTACCTTTCTTCTTGAAATTGGTTTAAAGCACTCCTTGACAATCCCAGAACACTGTCAGCATAACCTTCCCTGCTGATGGCGTAACCTTGAATTTTTGGACACAAGGCGAAGAAGGATGTTTCCATTGTATTGAAGCACGCTTTGATTCGGGCTGGTAGTGATGCACTCATGATTCGTCACCAGTAACAATCCTACTCTTCTCCTGCATCTTCGTATCGACATAGATGCAAGAATATGCCAAATACGTTCATTTTGTGTTCCTCTTTCAATTGTATGGGTACCCACCTTGAGCACACTTTCTTAAATTTTAATGGATCATGCATTATGCTGCCGGTCTTCCTGGCTGAGGGGTTAGCAGCTTTCTCCGTAACCCCGAATACTCTCGTGGTTGACGTGAGTGCACGAGAATTTGAAGGGGTTCGAGTCGCGTCAGTGACTTACGAGAGTATGGAGCCGGTCGCTCAGAAAGTCGTAGCGTGCTGATGAGCGTAATCTAGCCTAGGAATCAACATACAGCTGAAAGATGCTGGTGTTGACCGCAATATCCTGAAACAGGATGGAAACGCGGGGAAAAAAATGCATTATGCTGTATGCTGAACCATGTGATCACCCTATTGCAGATACTACAGAGTCTATCGTTACTCGCCTGTCACCTCTAATCATCTCCTCCAACCGCTGTACAGATGCTACTGTTGCAATCTCAACAAGACGATCAGATTTCATCAACAAATTTAGAGCGTCCTTGAGAAAATGATTCTACCAACTATGCACCGCTTTACGGGACAAACATTTGTCAGCATAAACAGAAAGCATTTCCTAATGAATGTCCTTTGCAGGCAGTCCTTTTGCCCACACACACACACAAACGCACAACAACACGTTTCTCTTTGGTTGTACACTCCGTAAGTACAGTCGCCATTTTGTTTATGCGCTGCGCATGCGCAATAGACACCTAGCGCCACCTGACGAACGGGAATGTAAAGTTCGATGTTGCTGTCACCTAATGACACCTGTAAAAACACCAACTACATTTACCTGCCATCCCACAGAACTGTGTGACTTACTTATTGACTCGCCCTCGTATATATATATTTGTGCTAGCGGTGGCGAAGGTAAATATAACAGTAGTCGTGCTAGCGGTGGCGGTGGTAAAGATAACAGCAACAGAAGTCGGACTAGCGGTGGCGTGGTAAAGATAACAATAACAGCAACAGAAGTCGTGCTAGCGGTGGCAAAGATAACAGCAACATACGTCGTGCTAGCTGTGGCGGTGGTAAAGATAACAGCAACATACGTCGTGCTAGCTGTGGCGGTGGTAAAGATAACAGCAACATACGTCGTGCTAGCGGTGGCAAAGATAACAGCAACATACGTCGGGCTAGCGATGGCGATGGTAAAGATAACAGTAACAGAAGTCGTGCTATCGGTGATTAATATAACAGCAACAGAAATCGGACTAATGGTGGTGGTGGTAAAGATAACAGCAACAAAAGTCGTGCTAGCGGTGGTGGTGATACAAATAACGCAGGTGGTGAAACAGCTGACTGATAAGCACGATGTTTATTGCCCCGTACCGTGGCAGATGAGGGGGAGCAGGCAATCTACAAGACCTGTTATCAGGCTTCAGTGCTCACACCGTGTTTCCCACCTATGTTGGTACATTGGACCCACACCTGTTGTGGCGCAGCAGTCTAGCGTGTCTTCTTATCTCTTCTTTCCTTTACTTCTATGTGCGCCAATCAATACTTGGTAATGCATTTCTCGTGCTCTAGCTTTTGTTTATGCTATTTCTATTCCTGTTCTTACAGTTATTGCTATTCCTGTTGCTATAGTGCTATCTCATCTCATCTTCATCTCATCATTGCGGTGTCGACGTGAAGTATAAACAGCGGGAGAGTACCCGCTTATGGGTTTCATGTATCGATATTCCCATGGACTCTGTTATTCTCTACGTCCATCGTTTACGTGGTCGGCCTCTTCCTCTGTTTCCATCTGGTCTGTACATCATTGCGTGTTGTCGTATACTGTTAATTGGTAACCTAATTCCATAGCAAAATCATTTGACTTGCTGCATTCTAATAAAATCTAGCGCAGCTATAACCCTTACTTTAGTCCTGATTTCTTCATATCTGATCTTATCTCTTCTTGATACACTGAGTATTCTTCTCAGGAATCTCATTTCTGTTGTGGTTTCTCTTTTCTCTTTTCTGTCAATGTCCAGGTTTGGCATTGATAACATAGAGTTGGTAGGAAGATGGTGTTGTAAAGTGCTTTCTTAGTAGTTATTGTTACATGTTTGTTCTTTAGTATTGGTGTCATTTGTCCAATGAGTTGGGTTGCCTTATTGCTTCTATTTTCGATCTCGTCTAATGATTTGCCATTTGATGATATTATACTTCCTAGGTACTTGAAACGCTTTACTTGTTTCAGGGGATGTTCGCTTAGGTAAATTGTTGCTGTTTTTTTCTTCTTTAGTTATAGTCATTACCTCTGATTTACTTGTGCTAATTTTCATGTTTTGTTCCCTACACATTTCGTTGAGTCTATTCATGTGCTCTTGTAATTCAGCTTCTGATTTTGCTACTGGTGCTTTGTCGTCCGCAAACAGGAGTTCTCTAATGATGTAATTTGCAGATGGTTCTTCTTCTGTGTTCTCGTCAAGTGGTGTTCTTGCGGTCTCTGTTTGTCTGGTTTCTTTACATATGTTGTCTATATATGTTATGAATAAGAGAGGGGACAGGACATAACCTTGTCGTACTCCGGATCTTATGTTGAAGGGTTCTACATGTCCTCCAGTTGCTCTCACTATGCATTCTCTGTTGTTGTATAAGCTTCTACATAGGTTTGTTAGATGGAGTACTCACTTCATATTGTTTAAGGATTTCCCACAGCTTGTTTCTATCTACTCTTTCAAATGCCTTTTCTTGGTCGACAAAGGCTAAGTAGAGTGTTTCATTGAATTCGATTGATTTTTCTATAAGTTGTCTAAGAGCAAGAATGGCACCTGTGCATCCTTTGTTTTTCCCAAATCCAACCTGTTTCGCTTAGCTGGGGTTCTATAGTACTTCGTAATCTTTTCTCAAGAATTCTGCAAAATATTTGCCCAGTATGGCTCAATAGGGAAATGCCTCTGTATAGTGTTATTAACGTTGTTATAGTTACTGCTATTCCTGTTGTGATAGTTATTGATGTTCCTGTTGTTATAGTTACTGTTATTCATGTGGTTATAGTTATTATTATTCCTGTTGTCATAGTTATTGCTATTTCTGCTATTATTGTTATTGCTATTGTCATAGTTGTCATAGTTTTATTCATGTTGTTATACTGCTATTCCTGTGGTATAGTTATTATTATTTCTTTTGTTACATTTATTGCTGTTTCTGTTGTTTTATTATTACTACAATTCTTGTTGTTACAGTTACTACATTTTTGTGTGGTTATGCCTTTCGCTGTTGTAATTATTGCTACTGCTGGTGGTGCAGTTATTGCTACTTTTGTTATTACTGCTATTGCAGCAATTGTAGTTTTTGCTAATGCTGTTGCTGTAATTCCAGCTATTGTTGTTTGTAGTTATTGTTATTGCTATCTTTGCAATTATAGATATTGCTGTCATTGTAGATACTGATACTACTGTTGCAATTATCGCAACTGCAATTGTTGTAGTTACTGTTATTGCTTTTATTGTTATTGCTATTGTTGTAATTATTATTATTATTACTTTTATTGTAGTTACTGCTATTACTGCTGTTGTAGCTATTGTTATTGCTGTTATTTTAGTTGTTATTATTACTGTTATTGTAGTTATTAATATTACTATTATTGTAGTTATTACTATTACTATTATTGTAGTTATTGATACTGCTGTTGTAGTTATTGGTACATCTGTTATTGTTGTTATTGCTATTGTAATATTGCTGTTGTTTTAGTAATTTCTGTTGTTGCACTAACTGATAATGCTGCTGCTGTTGTTGACATTGTTGTTGATGATGTTGTTGACGTTATTGTTGTTGTTGCTGCTGCTGATGTTGTTGCTGCTACTGAAGTTGAAAATGGGCGCTAATACTTTCCAGAATTTCCTGGGAATTATCTGAGAAAGAAAGGTGACGAGGAAAGAAAACGATCACCCTACCTCATTATGTTGTGACCTAGAATGTGTGAAGGCCTAACACTTCGCACCCGAACTACGAGACTACCTTTACCCTGGTTGTTGTTGTTGTTGTTGTTGTTGTTGTTGTTGTTGTTGTTGTTGTTGTTGTTGTTGTGTTTGTTATTGTTGTGGGTTGATATCATCAAGCGAATCCATCCAAACACCTGGTGCCGAGATCTGTGGTGATCTCGGAGAGGAAAGTGGAAAGGAAAGAGGAAAGAAAAGAGGAAAGTCGTGGATGGATCAAGCCGAAGACATTCTTCAACAGGTGTGTTCACGTGAGGACTTAGAACCTGGCGAGGAGTGAGTACAAATGCCAACAAATTTATGTACGTCCTTTTCAGTTTGTATCCAACTAGAAAATGCAGTAGACGGTACTACCTGCTTTCTGTCAGCGCCGAATGTTGGGCGGCGCTTACCAAACCCGACACCCCACATTGTGCCAACGGCTTCGGGCGGAAGAGCGCAATTGGGAGGGTACTAGCCTTATCCTGGTGCGAGGAAATGCAACCCAAAGACAAAATAAGTCATGGCAGGGCAGACCAGGCCCTAAGCCTTGGTTGGCAGCTGGTCTAGGATCGAAGCTCCGACAGGCGGACAGTTAGAGCATTGCTTTGCTGATCCGGCAGCTTCTGCAGCTTGTCTTGTTCCAGATGTATAGGTGTTAACTTTCCTCTGGAGTGAACTAGGCAGGCCGAGAGAGGGATCATGCTGCATGGGCAACACATGGTTTCTTTATTTTAGCCCAGGCTTTGTGCTATGGAGAGGCAATAACTCCATCCCTGGTCTTAACCGGTCTCGGAATCAAAGCGAGAGGCAACTGTTACGGGTTATAAGTCCTTGTCAGTTGGCGTAGACATGGGGCGCCACGCGTTGCCTCTGACGGTGGGAGACACCTACAGGTGTCACTGATCAGCTACCGCCCGCCTCAAGCTGGGCAGCCCCCGGCCAATTGGGTGCTGAACCGCCACAGCCTGCCTGCTTCAATGGGTGCTTGGGGCTAGGACAAAATCTGAATCGCAGGCTGTAAAACCAATGCACCATGTACTAATAAAAAGAATAATAGAAATCTCAAGCTACGGCTTGCAACCTGGAACGTGAGAACCATGAGTCCAGGATTTTCCACTGACTTGACAAATACTGACGATGTGAGAAAAACGGCTGTGATCGATGCTGAACTCAATCGTCTTAACATTGATATGTCTGGCCTGCAGGAGACTAGCCTCGCTGAGGAAGGGTCACTCAGGGAAAACAATTACACCTTTTTTTGGAAGGGAAGAGGGCAGGCAGAAAAAAGGCAACACGGTGTGGGCTTTGCAGTGAAGAATTCGCTACTGGGAATGATTGATATCCCAGCTGGAGGTAATGAAAGATTATTATCACTGCGCTTGGCAACCTCTTGTGAATTTGCCACCATTCTCACTGCATATGCACCGACACTCACTTCCTCTGATGATGTGAAAGATACATTCTATGAGCAGCTAGACTCTGCGATCAAGGCAGTTCCAAAATCCGACTACATTTATATGCTCGGTGATTTAAATGCTCGTGTGGGCAAGGACTCGAGTTCATGGCCAGTGTGCCTTGGAAAATACAACATCGGTCGCATGAATGATAATGGGCAAAGGCTGCTGGAGCATTGCACTAGAAATGACCTATGTATTACAAACTCCTTTTTTAAAACAAAAGAGATGCATAAGGTCACATGGAAACATCCAAGATCCGGCCATTGGCATCAGCTGGACTTCATTATCACACGGAGACAACATCTGAACCATACATCATTAACTCGAAGTTACCACAGTGCTGACTGTGATACAGATCATTCTTTGGTTGTTGCAAGGGTTAGACTGAGACCAAAGAGAATCTACACAGCTAAACACAAGTCTAGCCCCAGGATTAATATTATTAACACTCACGATCCTGGAAAGTGCTTTGAATTTCAACAGCAACTTGAGGACGCTTTCAATGATACATCAGAAAATTGTATAGTAAATGATAAATGGATTAAACTTAAGGAAACTATTTATAAAACAGCGGTAGGGGTTTACGGCACTGTGGATCATAAGAGGCGGGACTGGTTTGCGGCAAACAGCCAGATACTGCAGCCCTTGATTGATAAAAAGAAGATAGCTCTCTTAATAAACAAGGAAAGACCAACGCGTAACACTCTGAGTGAGCTGAAGCAAGCGAGGAAGGATGTACAAAAGGCTGCCAGGCAGTGTGCGAATGACTATTGGATCAAGTTATGTGAGTCCATTCAAATCGCAAGTGATAAGGGAAACATCAGAAGCATGTATGAAGGGATAAAGAAAGCCTGTGGTCCAATGATCAAAAGAAGTGCACCTCTGAACACCTTGACTGGAGAAATCATCACTGATAAGAAACAGCAGATGGATAGGTGGGTCGAGCACTATTTAGAGCTTTACTCAAGTGAGACCAAGTTGGCGGATGATGCCCTCAACGCCATAGAGGCCCTGCCAACTCTGGACCACCTGGACACACTTCCCACTATAACAGAAGTTAAGTGTGCTATAAATGAGCTTGCATCTGGCAAGGCTCCAGGTAAGGATGGGATTCCAATAGAGGTGATCAGGAGTGGGCAAGACACCCTCGCTCTACAGATCCACCAGCTAATAGAGCTATGCTGGCGAGAAGGACAAGTCCCACAGGATTTTAAAGATTCAAACATCATAACGCTGTACAAGAACAAGGGAGATCGGAGCGACTGCAACAACTATAGGGGTATCTCACTTCTGTGTATTGTTGGGAAAGTATTTGCCAGAATTGTCCTGCGCAGACTTCAAGTCTTGGGAGATCAAGTCTACCCCGAATCACAGTGCGGCTTCCGTCAGAACCGGTCTACCATTGATATGATATTCTCATTGCGACAGATGCAAGAAAAATGCCGGGAACAAAATCAGCCAAAATTATTGCCTTCATCGACCTTACAAAGGCATTCGATTTGGTCAGTCGTGAGGGTCTGTTCAAAGCACTAAAGAAGATTGGCTGTCCACCAACTCTTCTGTCCATTGTGGAATCGTTCCACACAGGCATGAAGGGTATAATCAAGTTTGATGGCTCAACTTCAGAAGAGTTTGAAATCAAGAGTGGAGTTAAGCAAGGTTGTGTACTAGCCCCCACCCTCTTTGGGATATACTTTTCACTTCTACTGAAATATGCCTTTCGTGATCAGGATGACGGTATATACATTCACTCACGCTCAGATGGTGGCCTCTATAATGCTCAGAGATTGAAGGCCAAGACCAAAATTAGCAGGGTACTAATCAGAGAGTTGCTTTTTGCGGATGATGCTGCGATTACGACCCACTCTGAGGAAGAATTACAACATCTACTATCTGCATTCTCCAATGCTTGTTCTGAATTTGGTTTAACAATTAACAAAAAGAAGACACAGATTATGTCACAAGGTGCACATGGTGTACCATCAATCTTTATTAACGACGCCGAACTGGAGATAGTAGACCATTTTACATATCTTGGATCAGAGGTAAATAGCAAATTATCCCTCGATCAGGAAATCAACATCAGGATTGGCAAGGCAGCGACAACAATGAACATGTTAGCAAAAAGAGTCTGGGAGAACAGGAAGCTTACTGCCAAAACAAAAGTCCTCGTCTACCAAGCCTGTGTCCTTAGTACTCTTCTTTATGGCAGTGAAACCTGGACAACTTACTCACGCCAAGAGAAACGTTTAAACAGCTTTCATATGCGGTGTCTGCGAAGAATACTTGGTATTAAGTGGCAAGACAAAATCACAAATACTGAAGTATTGGAAAGATCAGGTTGTGTGACGGTGTATTCCATGTTCAGTCTTCGTAGACTTAGATGGATAGGACACGTTAGGAGGATGGATGATGGTAGAATACCAAAGGACATCTTTTTTGGTGAATTACAGACGGGTAGGAGATCTCAGGGTCGGCCTCTACTACGATACAAAGATGTGTGTAAGCGGGACATGACTGATACAGGCATTGATAATGCGCATTGGGAGCACGTCGCCGCTGAACGTGTTGCATGGAGGGCAACTATCAGAAATGGAATAAAGACAAAGGAGACAATGATTGCAGATAAAGCACACACAGAGCGTGAGAGACGTAAGATGGTGCAAAATGGTGGAAATGACCATGTTTTCACATGCACCTACTGTGGGCAAACATTTGCAGCAAGAATTGGCCTTACCAGCCACACTCGCCACCGCCATGGATCGTAGTTATTGCCATATGACAGTTATTAAGCCTTTTTGAAGCACAATGTACCAAACTATCGTCTGTCAAGACGGAAAGGTGCCAATGTAGAAAATGCAGACAAGAAAATCCAGTTGCTGTGGAGGCGGAAGTACAGGCTATGATTTTTGAGAATTATTTGGAGGGTGATGCTGTCATTTACACAGATGGGTCGGTCGTTCGACGAGTGAGAAGTTCATGGGCTTTTACGGCTCAGGCCCGAGGGAGATTTGTGAAGGAAGATGCTGGTGCTTTTGCTGAGACCACAAGTAGCCTGACTATGGAAGTCATGGCAGTAAGTAAAGCAATGACATGGCTCGAGACACAGACATTCACTAGGGTATGTTTGCTTAGTCCTTCTTCTTTCGTTCGCTTGAAATATGTCTATAACTGCAATGCTGTCTCTTGTATGAATTGAACTGTCCTTTTCAGTTCACACAGCGGTCCATAGAGTTTATCTTCCACTGTCGTCTCTCTAGGCCAGAAGGTTTGCCTAGATATGTTATATTTTGGGCAGTCTTGGAGTATGTGCTCTGCTGTCTGGGACGCCAATCCACATGTGCACATGGCTGTTTGCTTAGTGACTCAATTAGCATGCTCGAGAAGATAGAGATGGGGTGGATCCGAAAAGAGTGGTTGCTGTCTCTGGAGCAGTCTCGGCTGGAAAAAATTAGTTTCATTTTCGTGACAGGGCATGCGGGTGTACGAGGAAATGAGCGGGCTGACAAGCTTGTAGGTAAGGCTACTGTGCCATGGACCACGCTGACATTCTGAATGCTCTACGAGAAGTAAGTCGTTCGCGAGAATTAAGTGATGACTGTGAATCTACAACCGTGGTCAGGCTCCGAGAACAGCAAGTTAAAAGAGGGGTGGCCAAACAAGAACACTACGCAGGAAGCCAAAGAAGATTAATAAGCCAACACAGAACTGGTGTCGCCAGTCGCTACTTGCTGCAGGATTTACTGAGAAAGGGATCCGAGCACTTATAGATGGAATGGTTCGATGTGCAATAAGGTTGATCTGTCGACTAACTAACTAACTCTGTGGCCATGCATGAATGTCTACGCTACTTGGTAAGGCATATAATGATGATGATGATGATTTGGTTCTTGATGTTGTGTTTGCCCTTGGTGACGTTGTTGTCGATGTTGCTGATGTTGTTGGCGTTGCTGATGTTGTTGATGTTGCTGTTATTGATGTTGATGATGATATTGTTGTTGACGTTGTTGCTGTTGTTGTTGATGTTGTTGTTGCTGATGTTGTTAACGTTGTTGTTGTTGATGATGTTGTTGGTGTTATTGAAGTTGATGATGATGATGTTGATGGTGACGTTGTTTTTGCGTAACTGACGTTATTGTTATTACTGCTGTTGTTGATATCATCAACAGAATCGACGCAGAACACAGGATGCCGAGTCTGTGGTGATGCATGGACGCCTACACCCGGTGGCGAGACAAATGATGATGATGATGTTGTTGTTATAAGCAACACAGCTGCCGGAACTTCCCACCACAACATCACCACAACATACAAGTTGACCCGACAACCACAAGATCCCCAGCGAAGACACTGGCAATTGGCTGAAAGCTGACAAGTAGCTTTCATTGATCGCCAACGCCACTTTAACGAGCATCAGTGAAGCCGTGTTTCAAACAGCAAAAGAGCCATGTCGATAATAGCCGTTGACGTCGATAATCAGGCCTGATTATAAACAGGTTCTTGATGTCTGGAAACATGTTCCGTTCTGACTCATGGCTGTTTCTTGTTAACTCGCGGCTAAGTGCAGGAGCTCGGAGATTCCACCTCACTTCCTCAT
Source organism: Cepaea hortensis (assembly GCA_963921405.1). Taxonomy (NCBI): domain Eukaryota; kingdom Metazoa; phylum Mollusca; class Gastropoda; order Stylommatophora; family Helicidae; genus Cepaea; species Cepaea hortensis. The sequence continues at coordinate 330,588,831 of OY992876.1, read as the reverse complement.
CTGCGGTTAGGTCATAGCCTTCGTCATCTATGTCCAGGCTTAAAAGACATTTTAATTGAAACAAAACGAAAAGATGATAGCCCTGTTCTTCCTTTATTAAATTATATGTGAGATAATTGCGTAGATTTTCCAGTATATGCCGAATGTTCTAGGGTTTTTATTATTATTATTATTATTATTATTATTATTATTATTATTATTATTATTATTATTATTATTATTATTATTATTGATTATTATTATTATTATACAATATATACAACAATAAGTAAGAGACAAACAGCATTTTTTTTAAATCATGTGATGAGAAGAGAGGCATTGAAGAACATTCTTGCAACTAGAATGATCATGGAAAAGAGACAGAGGTGCACCAAGAGAAATGATGCTGTATGGATTGAGACAGGTAGCCCTGCCCATCCTGCAATAAATTAAATAAAAATCCTGCAATAAATTACAATAAAGTTAGTTCCGTGTGTTTTACAGGACGTTAAATTATAACTCTGTTGCATGTCAATTACAGGACGTTAAGATCAACCCCAGCATGTATTGGCTCTTTGTGATTTTCTGGGTAATGTTAGCTCAGTAGCTTGACGTTACTTTCTTAATGGTCAGCGCTTCACTAGTTGCATATCCTTTACATGATGTAGCAGTCAACCCCAGCATTTTTTGGCTGTTCGTGATTCCTGGGCAAGTTTACGTTCAGTAGTTTGCCAATGCTTTCTTACCCACCGGCACCCATACCATTTCATTAAATAAAAACCAACGTAAGACGGTCTGTTGCCAAATCGCCCACAGCTGTGTTTCGAACGCGGGTATGCGGGATTACAAACTGCGTCCGTAAAACCCTTCGCAACGGAGCCAGCAGCCTCACTAGTAGTAGCAAGTAATTGTAGTAACATCACATGTGTGGACGACGCTTGAGTTCACAGCGAGCGAAAAAAGGGGATGGGAGACAGGAATCATCTAGTTGAGTTGAGTCAAGAACCGACATCACAGCACTCGATACATTCCCATACGTGCTCCCTCACCATCTTGATTATGTCCATCTGGCTTTTCTTCGAAGTAATAAGTGTCGGCCAGATCCTCTGGTCAGTCCCTACTGCACCATTCTCTTCATGCCATGATGGTGTATCTGTTCTTCCACACTTAAAAACGACAGTCGCTTAAAAGTCGAGAGGATCGATTTCATTGCACCGGGTCTTATCCCATATGGCTCGTCTCTTTCCGCAGGGCGGCCTGCCGAAAGCGTCGTCGCACAAAGTATGAACTCCGTAGCTCCAATGACGACCGCCAGAGGTCTACGAGAAAAACGCACTCGTGAACCGAAAGACGTACCCCGGAATCAAACACACGACCTTCGAAGCACGAAACAGGTGGCTTGACCACTTCGCCTTGGAGACTCCCTAAAGATAAAATAAAATTATTTTCAGGTCTGCCAGGATTCGAACCTGGAATCTTCTAATCCGTAGTCAGACGCGTTATCCGTTGTACGTACGATCCCACATATGCCTTGCCGTGCACCCACACTTCAGGCAGCGGTGCCGACCCAGTCAATGTGTCCCCGCCTGCATGTTTGTGGCCCAACTCACAGTTATGCATACAGGCACTACCTATGAAGTTTCCACAAAGCACGGAACATATTGTGGCGCCAGATTCCTCAGCTGTTGGCCCAATGTTGCAGGTTGCCCGTGGAAAAGTCATTTCTCCTGACGTCACATTGCCGGTAAGCGTTCCAGCAGGCGGCCTTAGATTGCTTTCGCCAGGTTGTTGATGGCACAGTTTGCCGAGGCCTGCTGTGGGCGAATGCCTACATGCAGCTGTGGATCGGAAGTTTAACCCTCGGCCTCCTACACATGCTGTGTGCGAGGCCGCTGGGGCTGCAGCTTCTGCTGGTCGGAGCAGACTAGGGTAACTTGCAGATGGAATCTGGCAAATCCTGCAAGTTGGTTTCCGGTATTAGAGAAGTGCGCGGGGAGATCTTAGATAGAGCAGCATGGCCACCGGATGTGAGGTGGAGATGGGGCGAGGTCGGGGTTGACATAGGGAACGCTTGCAGAATAGTTATTTTCTTGAGAGGGGAAAGGTGCAATGACTAGTGGAGTTTATTGGCTGGGAGGGGGAGGAGGACATGAAATAAATAGCGGGAGAATTGGGGATGGGGTGGGAGAGAGAGAAAGAGAGAGAGAGAGAGAGAGAGAGAGAGAGAGAGAGAGAGAGAGAGAGAGAGAGAGAGAGAGAGGAGAGGGAACACGCAATAAGTACGGATTAATCATCATCGATTAATTTGACTCATACTTTTGTGTGGGGGGGGGGGGGGGGGGAGAGAGAGAGAGAGAGAGAGAGAGAGAGAGAGAGAGAGAGAGAGAGAGAGAGAGAGAACCACGCAATAAATAGGCAGTAATTTGACTTATAAAGGCACAAGGAATAGATTGATTTTTGACCTCATAAATGGGGAGAGGAGGAGATACAACAGCAGTAACTGTAAAAACAGAGAAGGAAGAAGAACAGGAGGTATTGTAGGAGGAGGAAGAAGAGGTTGTAGAGGAGGTATTATAGGAGGAGTAGAAGGAAGTATTGTTGTAGGAGAAGCAGTAGTTTTCACTGAGTGAGAAAGACCCAGAATAATTAAAATAGGTACATTGATGTAGGTCGCTTAAAAGTCGTCAGGGTCGACTCCACTGCACCGGGTTTTTATCCCATATGGCTCAGTCTCTTTCCGCAGCGAACTGCCGAGAGTGTCGCACAAAGCACGAACTCCGTAGCTCCAGCGACGACCACCTGAGTCTGCGAAAAAATACACCCGTGAACTGAAGGACGCGGCCCGGAATCGAACCCACAACAAACGTGTGATGTAGGGCAAGACACAATTTGTAAAGGCCCTAAAAATATAAAAGAACTGGGTTAAAATTGTCTGATTGCGGAGAGAGACAAACCTGAACCGGTTGAGAAACATCTGATGGCAGTAGTTTCTGAGGAACATGCACAGAATAACATGGACAGCATAAAAAACCTATGAGCAAGTGCTACAAGATATAAATGAACACCCTAAACTGATGAGAGAATTATACGCTTCAGTCGGGAGGGGGGTGCCCGTTATGAGGACAAACAAACTGGAAAACTTATTGACAACTGGGACACTTAGTAACAACTGGAAAACTTAGTGACAACTGGGAAACTTAGAAACAACTGGAAAACTTATTGACAACTGGGAAACTTAGTAACAACTGGAAAGCTTAGTGACACCTGGGAAACTTAGTAACAACTGGAAAACTTATTGACAACTGGGAAACTTAGTGACAACTGGAAAACTTAGTGACAATTGGAAAACTTAGTCGACAACTGTAAAACTTAGTGACAACTGGGAAACTTAGTGACAATTGGAAAACTTGGTGACAACTGTGAAAACTGATTGAGAAAGAGCAAGGGAGAAGGCAAAGAGACAAATACCTAGATTGCTTGACCACATGACATAATCGTGACTGATCTGATTCAAGACTGGCGATTGTGAGACTAGGAACCTTGACCACCCACGCCTATCGGCATGATTTGTTGTTGTTGTTGTTGTTCGCTGGCTTTGAACTCAAGCGTAGTTCACACACATGCTACTACTTCTAGTGCACTGGCTGATATTGTACAGTGGGCAAAAGAGCATGATGTGAGTATTGGAAGCATCTGGTGTGAACATCACCCAAGGAGATTATGGACATGGAGGAGTCTTGATCATAAAATCAGAAATCAGATTGATTACATTCTCATCAACAGAAGATTTTGAAATGCCTTGAAAGTCGCAAATTCTATACCAAGCGCAGACTGCTACAGAAGAAGAAGAAGAAGAAGAAGAAGAAGAAGAAGAAGAAGAAGAAGAAGAAGAAGAAGAAGAAGAAGAAGAAGAAGAAGAAGAAGAAGAAGAAGAAGGAAAATGGCACGGCCACGTATTGTTCTATTGTGAAATGACATTGAGATCAGATCAACTCTCACCACTGTTTCCTACAGCAGCCACCTCACATGGTATGGCACGGCCACGTATTGTCTGCCGTGAAGTGACATTAAGATCAGATCAACTCTCAGCCACTGGTTCCTACAACAGCCATCTCACACAGTATGGCACGACCATGTATTGTACCCTGTAGAGTAACAGAGATCAACTCTCAACCATTGGCTCCTACAACAGTCACCTCACACAGTATTACATAGCCACGTATTGTACCGCGTGTAGAGTCAATGAGTTCGCCTGCGCTGGACATTACTGTCTCAGAATCCGAATGAAAACGCCGAGACAACAAACATCTCCTGGAGCACTCACCCACAACTACAAGAGTTGCCGCTCATACTAGAACTAGCTTGGTTATCGAGAAAAACAACATCTTCAATACCATTATAAAAAAACTCACACACCGCCAACATCTGGCCCCCTAAGGCAGCGAGAAAACACGATACCGTCTCCTTCCTCAATGCTTCTCAACCTTTCCGAGCTAATGAATCCTACGATAATTTAGTAAGGCTTTTCGACGTTCAATGATAAATGTCTATATTCACCTTGAGTAGTCTGGAGAAGTGGGACCTTTTGCTAGTCTTGGGGGAATTGCAGACACTATTGGTAGCTCTAGAAGCATGCGAGCGTTTCTGATAATTAGTGAAATGAATGTATGACATTTGCAGTAGTGCAATAAAGTTTGTTTATCCATTCTGTAGTGTAATTAAGTATGTGAAAACTTGCGTTAATTTGGGAAAACAGGTAGGGTCATGTGGTGCTCTTATGAAAGATCTAAAACCTTGTGTTAGAACCTTGTATTAATCCAGGTGGCCACTAATCCCGGGGTAGTGGATGGGACATCTAATTTTCTCTGATAACGAAGAAACTCCAGGAGAAACTTGCCCACGATACTCGCATCCTGAGAACGTCCATTATATCCACTGTTCGTCCACTCCCCCAAAGGAGCCAAGACCGCGTGTCCTGGAATAAAATGAAACTGATTTTTATCCAATTGTCACTTGCTTTCCCGAGAGGAAGTTGGAATCAACAAGCACATCTTCAAACTTATTATCTGTTGGGATTATTGCCTGACTTTGGTCTACACTCCTCCCTTCTGTCTTCCCTTCCATATATCTATTTCTTTCACTCTCTCTCTCTCTCTGTTATTCCCTCAACACATACTCCGACAACAGTTCCTTTCAACGATAAATAAAAGATTTATTAATAAAAACTATGTCTGGTGTATGTATGGATATTGTCTATGTAGTTGGTATGTTCTTCTAGTGTGGATGCCAGATAAGATGTTGATAGATAGTCTCCGTGTCTTCTCTCGTCTCTTCTCTCGGCTAAAGTACAGGACATTACATAGATACAACGGAACGGTCTCACCCTGAATGCTCCGTCTGCTTGAGTCTGTAGATATATCCGTTTTTTGTAAGGAAAAATGTTCACCACTGTATCAATGTACTTAAACCGATCACTATATGCTGTCAGCTTAGACTGAATGTTCTTTGCTTTTTTTTTTTTTATATAGCGTTCTTAATTCCCTCCTGGAAAACACATCGAGTTTCTAGTATTTTCTATTTTAGACCTGTAAACGTTCTACACTGGATAGTTCTTAATTGGTATAGACACTTGGTATGCGCCTTGCAACTCTTCGATACTGAGTCATTTGAGTCTTTCTATTATGGTATAGGATCTCTATTTTCCGTTCTCCCGTCCTCTTTTCTTTTTACGATGACACTTCTTTTCTTTCCTTTCTTATACACAAGTGTCGGGCTTGATTATTTGAAAGTGCTTTCTTTTGGGTTATCAACACTGAGTGATCTTTACCACAGCCATCTGTGTTATATCTTCGTTGATAAGTCCCGCACTGGTATTGGAACCTGTGTAATAAACATTTAATAATGCGAGCTGTGTCTGCTTCATCTTCTTTCCTATGTGAGTGTCTTTTCCTCCAGCCGAAATGAAAAGGCTTCCGAAAAAACCCACTCTGACATAAGATAGAAGATTCACCTATCGTCTATACTATTCCTACTAGTATTTACTTGTACACGCTAAGCCTCATCTATTCCCCTATGCTAGAAGATTACTTCGCTGTGATTTACCTTATAATTATCCTTGTCTGAATTGGGAGTACTAATGCACAATAGATACACAAACGTTCCTCCGAACGCAGCACCACCCTTTTCATACTCCCTTGTCTCATGGAAACCAAGAATTACACTCAACTTCCACAAAGAAGTGGCCACTCTTTATAGGTCATTTTTGCCGCATAGTCCTTGACCTTGCTTGACACCTCAAGTCAATACTTCATTATCACCGTTAGTGGAAAATTACTGATCTGAACCTTTTCCGTTATTTTATAAAACCCTCATTGTTTTGTTCCTTCCCTCTGAGTCATCTAGACCGCAATATGCTGTGGAAATTTTCCTCAGTAACCCATCTCTCCCCCTCCTTCTCAGCCCCAACTCTGGCGGCTCTTTTAACTCTGTTCCCGGTCGTTCACCACCAGCGTAATCAGCGCTGACTCCCTCTCCACACACACCTGACACTATCTGGGTTTTTCAATCCTGTCTTTATCACCTGACCGCGATCCTGTCCAATAGTGCTGTCTGCCTTTGTCGCAAACCTATTTGTCCACGCGACAGGTTACCTGCGCTGTCGGTGGGCACTTCCGTGTCTTGACCTATAAACACATGCGCCTGGTCACTCAACCCGACATTTCGTGATGTTTTTGACCAGTGAATTAACCTCGTCATCCTACACTCTCGTTGACCTGTGCCGCTATAATTTCTACGTTAACATTTCAACCCGTTAACATTAGGGGTCATTGACTCCGGTCACACCGTTGTTGGTTATCCTTACTGTTTTGTTTGTTAACCCTTCTCCTACCTGGTTCGTCGGTGTATAAAGTCGTCTATCTGGGAATCATTAACTCTCAGTATTCCACGACATAGGCCCCCTCTTAAGAGATTAGACCGCGTCGAATCTTTCTCACTGTAGATTTGATTCCCATGATCCACAACCCTAGTTTTCTTCCTCCGGAGCTGGATGTCTGGATAAGAAATCTGCTCCTACATTCTCCTTACCAAGGATGTATTCCACTGTGAAGTCCAGTTGCAGCAACAACGTCCATCACATCCACCGTGCGTTGAGCTTCTGCGAAGTAGCTATTAACATCACGTGTTGATGATATGATTGGAGTCTCACATGGCGCTCTAATTGACACCCTACTATACTACTCATGACTGAAACTAGTGTTGGCTAATCGCTCCTGTACGTTCAGTCGACCTCCTTTCCACTGGCGTAAGCGATGGCTCACAATACAGATGGATCGTCCCATCCTGATTGTAACACTGCTTCCATGTCCTCTTGGTTTCCCCCGGCTTTGCCTCTGGGGATGTTCCACCTCGTCCTCGATGGACCGAGTCGTCTTTCCCAAATCTCCTGGACTTTTGCTTCCAGGACCATCTTGGGCGATATTGTATCTGGTCAGCCAATCTTCGGTTGGAGTCCTGGGTAATTCTCGCTTTTCCCGACGTTACCCACCCCTTCTGAACTTGGTTACCGGTGAAACTTTCACTCTTGTCCTTTCCCTGACTTGTGATTTCTCTCCTCCTGTCATTGGGTAAATCTGACCTATCACGTACTGTCCCATAGGCCCTCCTATGTTGTACTGGCGATCTCTGGTCTTCGTCTGGACTGGTAACCTTTGTCCCAATGGCTGCCATCACCATAAAGTGCGAAGCTTTGCTCCCGGATCTCTCTTCATATTTCCTAATGAGATGTCTAGGGAGATTTTTCTTCTCTTCCCCGATCCGTATTTTGTAGATGTTCTTGGACACCACCTTTTCCACAGGATAAGGTCCTTTCCATCCTACTTGGAGTATATTGGTCTCTGCTGGACTCCACACTTCCACTTTGTCTTCCACTTTAAGAGCTAGTTTCCTCTTAATTCGCTTGTTGGGTGGTGCTTTCTGGCACTCCGAACAAGACTTCAACCACCGGCGTACATCTCCGGTCATTCCTGGCCAGCAATAATGGCCGGAAATTTGCTGCAAGGTCTCTCTGACACCCATATGTCGATTCTCGTCTATGATGTGTCCACTCTGAAGAATGTGAGGACGGTGGGTCTCTGGAACCACCCACTGCTCGTGCAGGTTATCTCCCCTCCCAGCTCTCCGATAGAGTAGTCGATTCTTCAGAAAGTACTGTCCCCGTTCTGGTAGCTCAGCACTTCTTTGCAGCTTCCTGTAGCAAGGACGCAACGTAGTATCCTTCCTCTGGGCAGTATGCAATTCTCCTATCCCTGAGTTGTCGCATAGTGTCTCTGCCTCTTTTTCCTTCCCTTGAGATCCACTGACTACTGTTCCCTTGTGGGTTGGCTGTTTGGGCATTCCCAAAAAGACATATTTCGTACCAATAATCATGGGAAATAAGGAGTCAGCTAATACAGCCGCAGGAATAATGCCCGTGACGTACCTGGATTTAATCTCCACCTTGGCGATTGGCAGCGTCATGGTAACAGCACTCCTCATTGCCGGCTGTATCTCTATGGTCTCCCCTGTAAGTTGGTCTGGGCTTACCAAGCTGGCGTCCACCACCGCTTCCCCATCCAAACCGGTATCGAAGAGACAAGCAACCTGCTGGCCATTGACTTCAATCAGTTCAACCACATGTGGTCTCTCTTGGTCCTGAGTGTCTTTCATCTCTTTGACCGTTTCCTTGCCTTCCTCTTTTAATTCCTCGAGGTTGGTTATGCAATTGGCGTCTTTTGCCTTGCATCTGCAGTCCACAGTATTATGTGTTATCGACTGGCAGTGTGTGCACCCTGTTCCCTTCTTAGGTTTCCGTGTGTCCTTTTTGTTCCTTTCTCCTTCGCCGACCTCAGCCTTGTCTGTGCTCACCGATGTAGGAATCACTTTGCATGCTGCGAAGTAAGAACTTTTAGGTTTCGATCTGCAGTCCTTCGTGTTATGAGATGGCACTTTGCAGAATGAACACCACCTCTCAGACCACTGTCGTTTCGCTTGAGAATTCGAGGTGCTCTGGTTTCCTACCTTCACCTTCTCTGAACTCTCCTCTGTGTGCTTTATATAAGGTTCCACTTTTTCTCCTTCCCAGTTTTTAGGTTTCTTTCTCTCTTGTTTCTCCTGACCTTTGGTCTGAATACTGAGTTCCACAGCTTCACCATGTACTTCTACGAACCTTTCCGCCAGCTTATTTACAACATCCAGCCGTTCCGCCCCTTGTTCTCCTAAAAATGTCTTCAGTGGTTCTGACATTTGCTGACGCATCTGATCGACCACCATGAGCTCTTCCAGACTCTCATAGTCCCGCTTGAACTCTGCCAAGTCCATCCATTTCTGGAGATATGATTTCAGCCTCAGACTGTAGGCGGCGAATAGCTCTCCCGGCTCTCGTCTAGACGATCTAAACTTCTTCCTATACGTTTGTGCTGTGATGTCAAAATGTTTCATCAAAGCGGCTTTTAATTCCTCGTAATTATTTTCCTGTCCTGGTGGTAAGCGTGTGTACACCTCGAATCCCGAACCTATTAATCCCTGGGATAATTTAAGAGCCCATCTGCTCCTATTCAGCCCCATAGCGACTGACATTGCTTCAAAGCGAGATGCGTACTGGTCAAAGCGTTCCTTAGACTGATCGTAGACAGCTTAGGGAAATTTCATGGCATGGTAACCATGTCCGCTCATGTGGGTTGCACCAGGTGAAGAAGAACTTCCTTCCACTCCATCTATTTCTCCCTTAGTTTGTGTCTTGAATGCTAGCTCTTTCATGCGGTATTCATGTTCTCTGATCTTTGTGGCTTCTTCTGCATCCAACTGGGCCTTTCGATCTTCCCTTTCTGCTTCCAACTGGGCCTTACGATCTTCCCTTTCCGCTTGACGAAATTCTCGCTCTCTTTCCTGTATGTAATCAGTTAAGTCTGAACCAGACAAACCAATTTCCTCTCCGTTTGCCCTCAGTTCGGCGGTAGTTATTTTGGTAGTGGCCATAGTTAAAGCAGGTAAGTCAGCATGTTGAGTAAAGACACCTCAAGGCAGTAAAGAAGTACTCACTATAAAATTATATTCTACCTAGAACCTATATCATTTATCTATGTCTATTAAATATTATTAATCTACAACACCACACAGTACATCACAACCACTCTCTCATCCACAAGAGGAGATATAGGATAAATCCTTATCTAGACGTGTGACCGTGTGACTAGGTATGTAATGTGTCTTACCACCTATCTACATTCACTCTGTCTGGAACTTTCTCACTGTAAAGTCACCAGCATTAATGAAATGTTTCTACCATAAATGTAATGGCACCATATATCCAATGGACGTCCTTCCATTAAAAGTCATCAATATATACTTATATTTATTCCAATCAGTATGTCCCAACATGCAGGTACTCCGATATGTCTGTGCCAATATGCAGGTACCCCTCTATGCATATGCCCTGTTATGCCTTCAGGTCATATGGGTATTATGTATGTATCCCGCTCGCTCCACCAATTATGTCACTTGCTTTCCCGAGAGGAAGTTGGAATCAACAAGCACATCTTCAAACTTATTATCTGTTGGGATTATTGCCTGACTTTGGTCTACACTCCTCCCTTCTGTCTTCCCTTCCATATATCTATTTCTTTCACTCTCTCTCTGTTATTCCCTCAACACATACTCCGACAACAGTTCCTTTCAACGATAAATAAAAGATTTATTAATAAAAACTATGTCTGGTGTATGTATGGATATTGTCTATGTAGTTGGTATGTTCTTCTAGTGTGGATGCCAGATAAGATGTTGATAGATAGTCTCCGTGTCTTCTCTCGTCTATTCTCTCGGCTAAAGTACAGGACATTACATAGATACAACGGAACGGTCTCACCCTGAATGCTCCGTCTGCTTGAGTCTGTAGATATATCCGTTTTTTGTAAGGAAAAATGTTCAACACTGTATCAATGTACTTAAACCGATCACTATATGCTGTCAGCTTAGACTGAATGTTCTTTGCTTCTTTCTTTTTTTTAATAGCGTTCTTAATTCCCTCCTGGAAAACACATCGAGTTTCTAGTATTTTCTATTTTAGACCTGTAAACGTTCTACACTGGATAGTTCTTAATTGGTATAGACACTTGGTATGCGCCTTGCAACTCTTCGATACTGAGTCATTTGAGTCTTTCTATTATGGTATAGGATCTCTATTTTCCGTTCTCTGTCCTCTTTTCTTTTTACGATGACACTTCTTTTCTTTCCTTTCTTATACACAAGTATCGGGCTTGATTATTTGAAAGTGCTTTCTTTTGGGTTATCAACACTGAGTGATCTTTACCACAGCCATCTGTGTTATATCTTCGTTGATAAGTCCCGCACTGGTATTGGAACCTGTGTAATAAACATTTAATAATGCGAGCTGTGTCTGCTTCATCTTCTTTCCTATGTGAGTGTCTTTTCCTCCAGCCGAAATGAAAAGGCTTCCGAAAAAACCCACTCTGACATAAGATAGAAGATTCACCTATCGTCTATACTATTCCTACTAGTATTTACTTGTACACGCTAAGCCTCATCTATTCCCCTATGCTAGAAGATTACTTCGCTGTGATTTACCTTATAATTATCCTTGTCTGAATTGGGAGTACTAATGCACAATAGATACACAAACGTTCCTCCGAACGCAGCACCACCCTTTTCATACTCCCTTGTCTCATGGAAACCAAGAATCACACTCAACTTCCACAAAGAAGTGGCCACTCTTTATAGGTCATTTTTGCCGCATAGTCCTTGACCTTGCTTGACACCTCAAGTCAATACTTCATTATCACCGTTAGTGGAAAATTACTGATCTGAACCTTTTCCGTTATTTTATAAAACCCTCATTGTTTTGTTCCTTCCCTCTGAGTCATCTAGACCGCAATATGCTGTGGAAATTTTCCTCAGTAACCCATCTCTCCCCCTCCTTCTCAGCCCCAACTCTGGCGGCTCTTTTAACTCTGTTCCCGGTCGTTCACCACCCGCGTAATCAGCGCTGACTCCCTCTCCACACACACCTGACACTATCTGGATTTTTCAATCCTGTCTTTATCACCTGACCGCGATCCTGTCCAATAGTGCTGTCTGCCTTTGTCGCAAACCTATTTGTCCACGCGACAGGTTACCTGCGCTGTCGGCGGGCACTTCCGTGTCTTGACCTATAAACACATGCGCCTGGTCACTCAACCCGACATTTCGTGATGTTTTTGACCAGTGAATTAACCTCGTCATCCTACACTCTCGTTGACCTGTGCCGCTATAATTTCTACGTTAACATTTCAACCCGTTAACATTAGGGGTCATTGACTCCGGTCACACCGTTGTTGGTTATCCTTACTGTTTTGTTTGTTAACCCTTCTCCTACCTGGTTAGTCGGTGTATAAAGTCGTCTATCTGGGAATCATTAACTCTCAGTATTCCACGACAACAATCTTAACCTCCTCACAGAAATTCAAGCCATTGCCTTCTGGCCCAGCTCATATCGGCCTCCTGAAGCATATTCATATATATTGGAGCACTTATGGAGGTTTCCGTGTGCAATGAAAGTGATCATGTTCAATGGAAACCACACAGTGGAAACATCGCCATTTAAATTCATGAGCCACCTCAAATATACCCACTTGTCACAGTGTGATCCATAGATTCGGGGTTGAGAACCACTGAGTATACAGATGCGAGCCGGGTCAGATAGATCTCTCAAGGCTGTAGGCTGCAAACTAAACTAAGCTGCCAGAACGCATGGCGCGAACGAGTAGCTGTATCCCGATCTCCATAGTGCTGGTGTGGTTTGTTCTATCAATTGACATGAGGTGTACGGGCTGAAAGTGTACAACGATCGTATAGTCGGGTGGTTATCAAGCTGACTGACGGGGGACATTCAGCGACTGCCTGAACGTATCCATCTTTTCATATCCTTTTTATCCGACTCTCATTTAACATGACCACAAAGTCACACATCGCTGTCCTTATTATTCTGGGGAACCATGTGTTAATTTATGGAACCATGTGTTAATCTAGGGAACCATTGGGGACCATGTATTAATCTAGGAAACAATGTGTTAATCTAGAGAAACTTGTGGAACCATGTGTTAATCTATAGAAACTTGAGGAACCTTGTGTTAATCTAGGGAACCATGTAGAACCATGTATTAATCTGGAGTCCAACGTCAGTTTTTACCATCATACACGTTCTCCCCGGACAATTGAGAGTCTGCTGACAACGAAACACCTAAGACCAGAGAAGGAAACATTAGCAACATTGGTCGAATTCCAGCCAGTTCCAGCGTGCTGTGCTGAATCCTGACTTAGGTACATTCTAATATGACTCTCCCACCTCTGAAATCGGAGTGAGTTCGCCTGAAGGCGAGAGCCACTGGTAACAGGGAAAGCTAATCCCCACGCAAAATTCAGTCTAGTTCTACTAGAAGAGCGTGTATTGACTACGCTTGAGTTCAAAGCGAGCGACACACACACACACACACACACACACACACACACACACACACACACACACACACACACACACACACACACACACATATAAATATCCGCAGATGTGAAAATCCAGTACCAGTTTTGCATACCCAATATGGTTTCTGAGCTTGAAGAGGGGAAGGGGAACTCCGGAAGGCAGTGCCTAAAGGAGATGGTATTTTGGTAGCGGTTCTATAGACAAGCCTCTGCACCTAACTCACTCCTATAGTTAGAAGCCTTTTCAAGGCTCAGGCGATTTGAATGTCAATACAACCTCGTGTGCATGTTATACATCCTACCAAAAGAAAATAATGATCAAATCAGTAAGAAAGCCACCAACAACAGCCCAAGTCAATTACCACTTTATGGAAACATCGAAAAAAAAAAAAAAACATTCTGCGCCTCAGAAAAGGACACAATAGATTACGCAACTACATACATACAAAATTCAAGATTGGTGAATCAGACAAGTGTACATGTAGATTGACGCCACTGACAGCTGATCACATACTCCAGGACTGACAAAGTATCTAGGCAAACCTTCTAACCTAAAGAAACAACAGTAGGAGATGAGCTCTATGGATCACCTATTGAACTTTAAACAAACAAACAAAAAATAGTGAAGTTTACAAAAGAGACAACGTTGCAGGGATAGGCAATAAATTTCAATCAAACGATAGAAGCTGGTAGTCTTTCACAAAATTACCAACCAACCAACGAACTCTGACTACCCCTTAGACTGATGAATGTTGCCTTTAATTAGCAAATGTCTGGAACAGATGCTAGTCTCCTTCAGCAACTGGTTACATTATTTGTGGCGACACGTTCCAATCGGGTGTTCATATGATTGTGACGACGGATGGACGGATGACATAAAAGAAACAATATAAGATAGATCAGTTCATATCAGATATGATAAGATAAGATAGGATAAAATAAGACTGACTGATAAGATAAGACTGACTGAAAAGATAAGAGAATACAAAACCATGCAGGCGGGCAGGCTGACAGAGGTACTTCAGACTTCACATCACACATAACAAGACGCAGCTTTACAGACTACATAATCAGCAGTCCTCTTGACGACAGGTGGAGGCGGGTTATGTACGTAGACAGTAGATTGTCTCGACGCGGGGGTATGTTATACGCAGTCATCTTTATCCTCGGACATGCGGGAGTTGCGGGAAATGAACGAGCTGATAAACTTGCTGGTTCTGCATCCCCTGCAGATGGCCAGTCCATGGATGGTGCCGATATTTTTAACGCCCTTAGAAAGATGGCAGTGAGCGGATTACTTTGACGCCAGTGAATCCACAGCGTTGTCCAGAATGAGAGATTTAGAAGTTAGAAGTGGCACGGTCAGACACATGAGACACATAGGGAGAATACGGGGCCTCGTCAACCAACACAGAACTGACACTATTAACGGCCGGACGCTGATGCCTATTGCGGGGGAGGGGGGAGAGAAACAAGGGGAGGGGGGAGAGAGACAAAAGGGGGGGGGGGGTTTGTTCATTTGTGGACTTGTCCGAATTGCAAGAATAATACCGAAACAGATAACTAACTAGCTTGCGGTCTATCCCCTCCTCCAGATAACATGGAGAGAAGTACAAACAACCTTGTTTCAGTGCATGCAACCCAAAGCGGCAGATAAGCAGTGCTGATGACTTAATGCAGCCAACCTTCATTCGGGTGACTGATGCCAGTGGAATGTTATTTCGGATACGGAAGGACCTGGAATCTGATGTGAAATGTTCTGTACACATTGAGTTGGTTCAAGGTAATCTAGAAGCATATTATGAATTAGACAAAACAGTCGCGGAACAGTTACAGCTTTCACTTCACTGTGCTATACTATGAGGCCTCCAAAACTACACAGATTTATTGAGCTGAAAATGATGAAATGATGATTAATTCTGTCCGGGTGTACTTTTCTTTCGTTCGCTCGCTTTGAACTCAAGCGTAGTCCATGCATGTGCTACGAGTAGTACTGCTATTGCACTAGATTGATGTTTGCGTGTGGATTAGCTTTCCCTATTACTAGTGTTCCTCGCTATCAGGCGAACCCACTCCTACTTCACAGATACCTGTAATTGACCACAAAGTCAAGGACGAGAAATCAACGATTTAGCCTAACTGACCGGTGTAGGGGTTGAACCCGCTACCTCGGCATCAGCACACGGGATGTTTAAGAACGAGCGCCCTTATCCATTCGGCCGAATAAAAGTATAGTATCACTTGGAATTCCTGTTGCAAAATACTTAACAACATCGCATATATGCCAGTATCCAGAAATACCTGTAAGAATCCTCTGGGTATACAGTTTATCATCAAAGCCACAACCACATCATAACCTGATTCCTAGAGTAAAATCACATAAATTGCTGCATACAGCGGCAGAAGAAAACCAGCGGATTTACTGTGGCTAACCTAGGGTGGATTTCTTGTCCAGCCTGTTCCTCCTTCCTTGCGCCGGCGAATACCTAAGTTAGCAAGCCTGATCGGTCGACCGCCCTGCTCACAATTCCAGCTACCACAAAAAAGCACGTCACAAATTACTACTGTTCAATAGTGGTGCCATCCATCCACCATGTGCCATGCCGGTAGGCGTGGGCAGTCATGATTCGCCATTTCACTCGATCACCAGAGTCGTGGATCAGCTCGGTGTTCTTGTCTCGGCCATGCCACGTGGTCAAGCCATCCAGGTATTTACTTATCTGTCTTCCCTTTGTTCTCTTCCACTCGATCTTGCCAAGTTCTCCATTTTATTTCTTCTCATAACATGTCCAAAAATGTTGACTGTCTACGTCTAATTTCTCTAATCAGTTTACGATTTTCATTTGTTTGTTTCTTGTAGTACTTGGTCATTGGTTTTTCTATTTGTCCATGGTATTCTTTGCATTCTCATCAGAAACCACATTTCCACAGCCACAAGATGTTTTTCAGATTGACTGCTCATTGTCCAAGCTTCACATCCATATACAAGTACAAGCTCTATGTAGCATCTCAACACTCTTTTTCTCGTTTCAATTGACATCTTTTTATTGGTCAGTATGTTTTTCATCTTGCTAAAGGCTACTTTCGTCATGGCGATTCTTGTTCTAATATCTTCAGGGCACCTCGCATCAGATGTTATTACTGTTCCTAGATAATTGTACCGATTCACTTGTTGAAGAATATTCCCATTTACTTGTATATTACATTGTAGTATTTCGCTCTTCCTAGTGACGACCATAATCTGTGTCTTCTTACAATTTAATTTTAATACTAGTTATTCACTGTGTGTAACAACCGCATCTACTAATTGTTGCAGATCATGCTCATTGTAATCAATATTGTATCATCTGCATATCTAATGTTATTGGTGTTTCGTCTCCCTATTATGATTCCATTTATATCTTCTACATTTCTGAAAATATTTTCACTGTATAGGGAAAAAAGACCCAGAGACATTACACATCCCTGTCTGACAGCTCTCTTACTAGGCTGATATTGACCCACTTCATTATCAATCCTAATGGCAGCTTGTTGTTTCCAATATATGTTTTTTATACGTCTAATGTCTTTCCCATCAATTTGCAGCTCTGCAAGCATCTCTATCATGTTGACATGTCTTACTCTATCGAAAGCCTTTGTGAAGTTAATAAAGCAAAGATGTATACCTTTGTTTACTTCTATAGAACTTTCAATTACTGTTCGCAGCATGTACACAGCATTTACTGTATCCTTGTCCTCTACAAACCCACATTGATCTTCTCCTATTTCGGGTTGTATTTTCTTCCTAACTCTTTGCATGATAAGTCTTAGCAAAATCTTCGTGTTGTGGCTCATTATACTAACTGTTCGATGCTGGTCACATTCCAAGGCTCCTGATGTCTTTGGGATTGCAATAAATAAAGAATTACATAATTCAGAAAGTATATCGCCAGTATCATATATTGTGTTCAGCAGTCTGGTGACTTGATCTATTCCATATTCTTCTAAAGTATTAATCATTTCTATTGTGATGTTATCTGAACCGGGGGTCTTGCCAGTTTTCATTTGGTTAAGAACATTCGGAACCTCCATCTTCAAAATTGGCGGTCCTTCATTATTAATTCGAATATCATACTGTTCATCTCTGTTATGGGACGCAGAGGTGTTTCCAAGGCACCAGGGCCGGGTTATATACTAGCCAAGACCTATTGACGCGTCCTCGTCCAGCGTCCTGGGCAACAGGTCCCTTCGGTGTCCTGGCTAAAGTCAGTAGGATCGCCGATTCCTCCGAAGTCGGAGAGTGTCTGCCTGTACGGCGAGGAACCACCAGTCTGTACACCAATAAGCCAGACATGGGACAACGGATACTCACGCAAACCTCAGGTCCTGTATGACATCACACTGATGTTGGACAACAGGATGCCTTCATCCGACATATAGGACTTCGCGTTGGAGCTCAAGCCAACGAACATAAGTAAGCAAGCAAGCATCTCTGTTATGATATTAAAAGGTTTTTCACATAATCTGACCATACATGTAGAATCTGATCTTTTTCTATTATGATTTTACCATCTTTTGTTTTTAGACAGCCTGCTGATGTACAGGTACAGGTATTTTTACCGATGTGTTGTTTTTATATTTTTATGCAATTTTTTTTCAAGCCATGCTTCTTTTGCCTCCTTACATAATGTTCTTACTTGTCTGTGAATTTCTTCATATTGGTGTCAACGCGTGCAAATCTCCAGCTCGAGCGCAACACAGAGGCTGTTTTCACAAGTACCACTATTGGAGGTCAGCACGGCCAAAAGGTTAAGACGCTTGCGCTAAAATGTCCTGGCCTGGCAGTCAGTTCATTCCATACACTTATCGGTTAGACTTCAATGCTGGCTTTTCGTTCAGAAAGCAATGGCAAACTCATTCATTCATTCATTCATTCAGTAGCATGTCCTTTACAGAACCTCGCTTCCATAACAACCTTCTGAAAAACGTCTCGATCATAAGCAAGATGTCCCGCGTAAGATACACCCATCTGGAGATCATCTGCCACACCCTGCACCCATCTTCTCTTTTGGCGTCCTCTTCCTCTCTTCCCGGGCATATACCCATCCATTATTGTTCTCTCCAAACATGACGTTTCAAGTGACCATAATATTTCAATTTACTTTGTTGTATCGTCTTAGATAGCCAACCTTCTTCAATATTCAGCTATTGAAGTATGAATGCATTTGTCCTTTTCTGTATCCAAGATAGTCTTGGAACTCGTCTATAACATTTATATTCAAGGGTATGTATGCGCTGAACGAAAAATATTCTAGAAAATCAACTTGGGAGTTGTTTGCAAAGGAAATGCAAATTGCTCTTTTAAATCACTAGTGAGCATGTGTATATGGAAGTGGCCAGTCAAATAATAGCTTGTGACACAGCACAGATACACTAAATACCCCGGATACGAGCACAGATACACTAAATACCCCGGATACGATCAATCAAGTAGCGCAAACATACTGTACATGCATCTGCCGGTGCCCAGGGAGAGAGAACGCGCACGGATTTGCAGAAATTAAACATACACACAACTCCAGGGCAATCTGTTCTGATTAGTAATAATACGGACGAAGACGCCGTCTGATCGCTGTACCTGAAGCGCTATTTGTGAACAGGTCGGGTGAGTTGATCCTCATTTATCAGCCTGTTCTCATGCGGTTTCTGTGTGAAGGCTATGACTCAAACTCCGCACGCACTGAGGACAAACCCCAGGCACTGCTGGCAGAAGTGATAACCTTGTAACAGCGAATCGCAGGCGACCCCGGAAGTGCTTCACAAACAGGAACAGACAAACAAGGTGCACGGAAAGATAACTCATTATGTGTTTATCTATGTCGCGGCCAGGACAAGGCAGCGTGAGAAATAAATGCACCGTTAATGATAGGCACTCATAGCAGAAGACAGGAAAGAAACAGTAATCAGCTGGAGGCGGTGGGTTACAATCTGGGTGTGTCTAGCTTTTAATCTGCATATTGTCTAGTGTGTTCTCTCATATCTACTTCTTTTCTTTCCCGAGTATGAATGCCATTTAATACCCATGACTTTATTTGCTATTCTATTTCAATGTTCTCAGTGTATCCCTGAGATTTGTGTGTATCAGAGAACGGACAGACGCTCTACAAATGGCATGCTATATGATGATGATGGTTGTGTGTGTGTGTGTGTGTGTGTGTGTTTTCTTGGGGGGG
Organism: Cepaea hortensis; assembly: GCA_963921405.1. Classification (NCBI taxonomy): domain Eukaryota; kingdom Metazoa; phylum Mollusca; class Gastropoda; order Stylommatophora; family Helicidae; genus Cepaea; species Cepaea hortensis. The sequence goes on along the minus strand of OY992876.1, from coordinate 330,569,128 downwards.
GGGGGGGGGGGGGGGGGCGCAGTCGTCGCTAAAACTAAAGTGCTAGAAACATTCTGCATCAAATATCAGGAAACGCCGCACGCCATAGTGCACTCTCGCTAATATATGACATCAGCATCGCCCGGGCCCCCGAAGATGTTCCGCTGACACCTTCTTCTAATACGTCTACCAACGTTCCCGGAACATCTATCAAACCTGTCTTAATGCGATCAATGGCGACTAATGTGTGGCATTTTCTGTCTACTTCTCCGTTCATACAAATTCCCATAGGGATATATTTGTGCATGGCTTATCTCGGGCGACTTAATACCCTTCCGTGAATAGTGTGTGGAAAACAAACCAGGCTGCCTGAACACGAACGTTAAAAGTTGCATATCCTTTACAGGACGTCGCAGTCAACCCCAGAATTGTTTACCTGTTTGTGATCTCCTGGCAAGTTTACGTTCAGTATTGCTTTCTGAAAGACCCGCACTCATACAATTTTTTTTTTTTTAAACAACGCCAAATCGCCCGCAGCTGTGTTTCGAACGTGGTATGCGGGATTACTAACTGCGTCCGTCATCCACGAACAAGAAAGTGCCTAAAAGAATCAAGAAAACCATTAGGTAAGCTGATGCACGAGTTCATGCATAACAATATATGAAAACACTTGGACAGTGTGAAAATTGACAGGTACCCTAAGTGATAAAGCCCAGTGAATCGATAGAAAGGGAGAAACTGGGCCAAAGAGCCACGAGGAAGAAAAGTTGTTAAGAGACTAATGCCGGATTTAAAAGATTTCAGTTCAGAAACGCAGACGTTTTTTGGACTACAGGAATTGTTCACCTGCAAACGAAAATGGGACGAATTAAGTCTCTTAATTATTAAGAGATGTCATTGTCCTTTCATGGGTTTTGAGGCGTACACGCTCGCGAGTAGCATTCACAAGACCGACAGGGTAAGAGTGTCGCGCTTAAATTTCATGTGCGCTGATGGCGAGGTAGGGCGTTCAATCTCTTCGCCGGTATTAAGTTGGGTATAAACTTTGACTTCTCGTTCAGAAAGCAATGGCAAGCTACTGAACATTCAATTGTCTAGAAAATCAACCTGAGCTGATCGCATCGTCTTTCAAAGAACAATCAACATCACATGCACCACCACACATACACCCACACACCCACACACATACACCACACACCCACCCATACACACACATACACCACCCACTCACACAACCACGCACACACACACATACCCACACACATCCACACCCACCCACTCACTCACCCACTAAAACCCACTCACCCATTCACTCACACACACCAAAACACACACTCGCACGCACACCCACCCACCCACACACACGTACACACACACCCACACACACACGTTCACACACACCCACCCACTTTCACACACACACACACACACACTGAGCCAGCCAGCCAGACAGACAGACAGACAGACAGACAGAAACACACACGTTATAAATATACAGTTAATTTACTCTTGTGTGGAAAAAGTCTAAGCACTTCAGAAATTGTCACGCAGGATTTCAGCTAAACTAAATGATATGTAGATAAATATTCAGAGCACAAAATCATGGTAACAGCAAGAAATACAATAGAGTTCACACTATCCATATGACAAAAGAGTTCACGTTAACGATTTAAAAAATTTCATTCTAAAGACTTCAGGACAAAGGTTTTCACGATAATGATACACATGTTCACATACTAACGACAGAAGGACAAAAGTGTTCACATACTAACGACAGAAGGTAAAAAGTGTTCACAAACTAACAACAGGTTGATAAAAATGTTCAGACACTAACGGTAAAAGAACAAAACTGTTCACATGCTAACAACAGAAGGACAAACGTGTTCGCACACTAACGACAGAAGGACACAATTGCTCACACACTAACGACAAAAGGACAAAATTGTTAACAGACTAACGACAGAAGGGAAAACGTGTTCACAACCTAACGACAGGATGTTAAAACTGTTCAAATAATAACAACAGAATGATAACAGTGTTCATGCATTAACGACAAAGAACACAAGTGTTCACACACTAAAGATAAAAGGACAAAAGTGTTCACACACTAACGACAGAAGTACAAACGTGTTCACACGCTAACGAAAGAAGGACAACAGTGTTCACACACTAACGACAGAAGGATAAAAGTGTTCACACACTAAAAACCAGACAAACATGTTCATACAATTACGACAAAAGGATAAACTTATTCACACACTAACGACAGAAAAGGATAAAATTGTTCACACACTAACGACAGAAGGACACAATGTTCACACACTAACGACAAAAGAAGAAAACATCTAGCTTTCCCTGTTTCCCATTTATGTCAACGGATTAATGGAAGATGCACGTTGACAGAACGGCAGAACTGAATTGCAACGCAAAAACAGGCTTTTAGTGAGAAACAGAAATACTGACATTAAAAGCGTCAGTATAAAATCAGCCAACAGAATCCTTCTTATGTGCATTACGTCAGTAGATGTTCTCGGATTCTGGCAAAGATGACGGGTAATGGCTAGATCGATTCTAGATGTGGCTATGTCGTGAAATGACAAAAACAAAAAAGGCGGAGCTAAGTTAGTTAGTTGCATGTTATTACAGGACGTGCAGCAAACCTCAGCGCGTATAGGCTCTTTGTGATTTAGACAATTTAGTTCAGTAGTTTGCCATTGTTTTCTGTACGACCGACGTCGCATACGATCGAAAGCAACGCAGAGAGGTCTGCTGCCACACCGTCCCGTCTCGGTATGTGGGGCAATAATTAAACTGCGCGTATCACTATCCCTTAAGCCACGGCGCCGGCTACCATCAGCAGTTGCATATCCTTTACAGGACGTTGCAGTCAACACCAGCATTTGTTTGCTGTTACGATCTCTTGGCAAGCTTACGTTCAGTAGTTTGCCATTGCTTTCTGTACGACCGGCACCCATATCATTTCATTAAAAAGAAAAAACTCAACGCAGTCTCCTGCCAAATCGCGCGCAGCTGTGTTTCGAATGCGGGTATGCGGGATCACGAACTGCGTCCGTAACTTCATCGCCACGGAGCCGGCACCATCAGCAGTACTGACAAGTAATGGACAGAGGTCTTCCAGATGCGGTGCTTTCATAACGTGGAACAGCTGAACTACACAATGACCAGACAGATACAAATGACCACTGTGACAATTATGTGTAGTTGGCCGGTCAGTTTGGAAAGGTCTTGAGAAGAGAGCTGGAGTGTATCATCACAATGTGAAAGCCGGAATGGAGACGAAGCAGGGGTGGGAGTGGGAGGACCGAGAGATAAATGTTGGACAGTCTGACATGCCAAGGAAGAACATTAGTATCATAAATGACTGGCAGTACATGAGACAGAATGCTGTGGACAGACATCATTACCAACGCCAAACGACATGGGCTAAAAGAAGATTTAAATATTGAGCACAACCCACTACTGGCAACGCTGATCGTATTCTGATATGAACCTAAGGTCTATCCACGTCAATATGGAAGCACTATACTCAGTATAGTAGTGTAGTGTCAGTAGTGGGTTGTGCTCAATATTTAAATTTCAAATCCCGAAACAACCAAATAATTAAAAGAAGATTGGCAGTACATGAAACAGAAGTCTGTGGACAGACATGATCACCAACGTCACACGGCATGGACTATCAGAAGAAGACCAGTCGATTGTCCATTAAATTCATCAATACCCTCTTGGGACAACAAGCACCTTGAAATCAATATCCTTTCACAGAATTATTAATCTACGCCAGAGATGGACCCTAATATAACTTTTCTTTGAGGTTAAACGGGATAAGGGTATTGGTATAATCGAATCGAAACCAAAAGTTGTCAATTTCGCGTCACCTCTTGAGCTTTGTGACGGTAAAATGGAAGCTTTCGAAACGTGGCTATATTGACGAATGGGAGAGATATTAGTATATCACGGCAGAAGAAGAAAACAAGCAAGGATCACTATAGCAGCGATTGAGGAAACATTACTGAATGACATCAAGGTGAGACATGGAAGATACTTCGGCAGTATAAAAAGATACATTTCCCTGTTAAAGGATGGGTTTGGGAAGAAGGGGAGTTCAGAGGAAGCGTCATGTATGTTCCTGCAGCGAGAGGCTGTTGTGATTTGGAGGTGACAGGTTCGAATCCCGATCGGTAATTATAGCTTTCTATTTGAGTGTTCTCTAGTTCGTCCTCTAATCACTACTTCTTTCTTCTACTTCTATGAGCGCCAAACAATACATGGCATTCCCATCCGTGCTCAGTCCCCTCGATGCAGCAGCCATTGCAAAGTACTTTTGTTGCTGTTGAGTTCTTCTTCTTTGCGTTCATCCGGAGTGTTTTTTCAGATGTGATTGCGGTGTGTCTGGTTAGGCACCCTTGGATCGAAACCCTTAGGCCAACACATCCGACTTTTAGCGTGCATTTTTGACCAGGTTAGCAATCCTGGGAGACTCTCACTTTTGTGGTGCCATCTACAAACCTGCTGGTCAAGGTTGAACGGTCGAATACAACGGTCATCCCTCAAAGGAAGGCAGGGACAGTCCATAGCATTTTCCGCCATCCTGGGTGGCTTCCATAATTGCAGAGCCGACGCATAACGCTCTGATACTGGGCTCACAGAGGGAATCGTCACGTCCTGCTCATGGCTGCTTTAATTCCTCACTTCAGTATATTGGGCATTTTGTTCGCACCGGGCCGTTCCTGCACAAACCAGACAGTTCTGCAGACGGTATCCACTCAGCGAGTTTTTCGGACATGTGCTTGTCGTTGTGTCCGTCAGAGCTGTTCCAGACACATCGGACATTCGGAAAACTACCTAGTCAGAGCTGTTCCGAACAAGAGCGGCATTCGGAAACTAGGTAGCTGTTCCTAGCACGAGGGAAGACTAGTTAGAGCTTTTCCGGTCACGAAAGACATTTCACTCGGACGTAATTGCGTAGTGCCATTTTTATTTTGCAGCCCGTAGGCTGGCACTTCCGGCTTCCGCGGGCATTTTTGATGAGGTTAGCCTTCCTCGGTTTTCGAGACAGTTGGACTCTTATTTCGACTTCCACACAGCAAGCTTTTGCTTCGGGCTGCCACGTAATGGATTCGCAAGACAGGCGTTCCATTTCGTGTCAACGAGACAATTTTCCACCTTTGACTACACTCACTCCATGAGTATGGTTACAGACTATCTACGGGACGTGCGACCAAGGTGTTTTTCCATCTTTTTGTACTCGCTCACGAGGTAGGCTACATGTGCTGCCGGCTCAGCACCTTACCTACGTGCGTCTGTGGGCGAATAACGGTCAGGTCCTTTCATCCGGGGATACCTCATATCCCCCAGCTAAGAGCCATCGAACGAGTATCTGCGCCGAGCATGTAGCGCGCTCAGCACCTCATCACAATTTTGATGTAGGTTTGTGTAGGCCAGGCTCTCACTTCCGAGAGTTTATGGCTTAGAGACGTTCAGCCATACACCTCGGGTGGGAGCCTTAGAGGTTATGTCCGGACTGAGATTTTTGGGATCGTTTGCCTGATTTTGACTGCTATCCTCAGTCTTACCTGCAGAGCAGCAGGTTGTGTCTCTCTTAGTCTGGTCCCTATCCCACGAGCCGTCCGATATGTAGTTTTCATCCATCGGCAAGCACATGGGGTCGATGGGACACGCAAGCTCCCCCACCACGGCAAGGTGGAGACACATCGGGAGAGTGTTGAGGAGTTGATTATGTCGCCTCTTATGACATTGAAGAAAGTACTGACATGCTAGACCATGCTTCGCTCCCAATTCGTAAAGTCGGGGTAACGTCAAGTCTGCAACAGGAAGACAAAGTCGCATGTGGGCCGACAATGTCAAGAGATGGAGTGGAAGACACTTGTATGAGTTTACGGAAGATACTGGACCGGGTGTGTGTGTGTGTGTGTGTGTGTGCGCGCGCGCGCTTGTGTGTGTGTGTGTGTGGTGGGGGGGGGGTGTAAGAAAAAAGGGGAGCATAAAATGGCAATACAGCCGACCTTCATTGCGGAGATGGCACTTGATGAAGATGACACGACGACGACGACGATGATGATGATGATGATGATGATGATGATGATGATGATGATGAAAGAAATGACATAAGTGGCAAAACCTAAAACGATTCTCAACCCTTTCCTAATTCCACTGCCTCGTGTCTTTTCTCTCCCAAGGTATTGCCGATGCCCCTGTACCCACTTGCGTACTGGTCAGCCCTGCCCCTTCTTCCTGGAACCATCCCTACTTCCACTACTGTACCTTCAGATCCACTGTTATGTCCAGCATGGCTATCGTGTTTCAGTGTCCCAGACCTGATGCTGTTGATGCGCCAGCTTTCTTTCCATCTTGTACAATACCAGTATGTTTCTTCTTCTTTATCGGCGGTATTCTGTGAACTTGTCTGTAACATTTAAAGCTCAAAAGCCTTGATTACTTATGTAGTTACTGTCAAATGGTCCATGATTCCAACTACATGTTGGCACAGGAAAGATTCCTGCTCTCAAAAATTGTACTCCAATTTTTTGGTTTTTTTTTTTTTTTTTGCTGGTGATGTACCAAACGGTCGTAATACCGTTTATCATCTGCGCTACTCATTTGAAGAGCAACCTGATGTGCCAGTAGCATACCACCAAAAGAAAAGAATGATTGATCAAATCAGTTAGAAAGTCACCACCACCAGCCCAAGACGATTAGCACTTTATAGACAGACCACAACAAAAAATCATTATTCTGCGCCTCAGGACAGGAAACAATAGGTTACACAACCACATGTATACAACATTCAAGATTGGTGAATCAGCCATGTACACATGTGGTTTGGCGCAGCAGAAAACAGATCACATACTACAAGACAGTCCAAAATACGACATATCTAGACAAACCTCCTGGCCATGAAAAACAACAGTTCAAGATAAACCTTACGGACCAGTAAGTGAACTAATAATGGTAGTTAAGATTCATACAAGATGCAACACTGCAGACACACAGACACACACATTTCAAGCATAAGAAAGAAGTAGAATCTGTACTGCTAAGAGCAGTATCCTTCTGACCTCTTTTTACGAGTTTAGTGTATGCACTTTTTGAGACACTTTCAATTTCTTTTCACCGTTGATTGTACTTTTTTTGTTTGACATGTAGTTTTATCTAAGTTCAGACACATATTTTGAGTTTCGTTATGCCTCTAGGCAGACAGGTTTAACTCTTATAATCCCGCTGCAATGTTCGAGATGAAGCCGTGTCATGTGCGCATCTTCGCCCTGAGACTGGATGTGCACCAATTAGGGGTGGATCATAGCTGTCTGTTGCGGGTCTCATTATTTCTGACGTTTCTCGTTACATTTTCTGTACAGAGGTCTAACAGGCCTGGGGTAGGGAATGCATCCCATATTTTATTGGCCCGACATTATTTGCTCTATTTTATGTGCATAACTTGTTATTTGCTCTATTTATATTTATCTAACTTGCCATTTGAAGAACAACTGCAAACACCCCGGCCCTTATTGGCTTTGTGTGATTGTCTAGGTAATTTGATGTGCAGCATGTTTGCCATTGCTTTTCTGAACGAGAGGTCAACTTTTAAGTCCAACTGACCGGAGTGTGGGGTGAACTCATTATGCCGTCGTCACAAGAGGCGGTGTAAGCTAGCTAAACCTCTCACCCACGCTGTATTTATATTTATGTAACCTAAGACTGCAGTTGTTTTTTTCTGTTGGGGGAAAAAAGACAACTCTAATCTGCACAGTTCGCGGCGGCTGCAATAGCCTCAGGCTCAAGACACCCCCCCCCCCCCTTTCCGCCATATACAGGTACTATATTGGCAGCAAATGACAGTTTGTTTGTTTTTTTTACAGTTATTTGCTTTATTTTATTTGCCACCTAACTTACTATTTACTCTATTTCTATCTAGCTACTGTATTATTTGCTTGGTAATTTAATCTCCTTGATGTAACTAGTCGTAAGTGTTATATACCTAATTTGCAATGAACATTGTGTTAAAAATATGTTTCGTGCGCTTAACAGGGCATTGCAACCAACCCCAGCTATTTTTGGTTGTTTGTGATTTACGAGGCAATGTTTACATTCATTAGTTGCCACAGCTTTGTGAACGCGCGATGCTCTTACCATGGAAATGATCGCAAGGCGGTATACTTCCAAGTCTCTACAGCTAATTTAGAACTATCGACATGGTATCTCTGGTAAGTGTGCATCCCGTTACTGCGCTCATGAATCAATGCCAGCACTCTGTGAGTTACTTGTCTAAAATAAACGTGTGTGTGGTGGTGGTGGTGGTGGATGGGGGGTGTTCAAGGTGCAGTTTACTCGCAGGTAAAAAAAAAAAAACAACCCCAAACAAAGTGTAATGGGGTCAGGGTCTGATTATCTCAGAAAGAAAGAGCGGTAATTAAGCTGGCAGTCAGTCTGGTGGTTGCCTCCCCGCTCTTGATGCGACTAAATACCGGCAGCCTGGTAAATATTTACCTCTACGTCTTTACAGGTGAGACGGTGTGTTTGGTGTCTCGGGTTGCTACTATATACACAGGGGGTAGGAGAGAGGAACAGTGAGGGTGGGAGATGAACAGTTAGGGTGGGAGAGAGGAACAGTGGGGGTGGGATAGAGGAACAGTGAGGGTGGGAGAGAGGAACACTGAGTGTGGGAGAGAGGAACAGTGAGATGGGAGAGAGGAACAGTGGGTGGGAGAGAGGAACAGTGCGGGTGGGAGATGGAGGTTGGAGGGGGAGACAGAAAGAGAGAGGGGCGGACAAAGGGATTCAGACAGACGAATAGAATAGACAAATGGATGGACAGACAGTGGAGGAGACAGAACAAAGAGAAAAAGGGAAGAGAGTAAAGAGCGAGAGAAGTAGGAGAGAGGTAGGGAGAAACAGAGAGAGAGAGAGAGAGAGAGAGAGAGAGAGAGAGAGAGAGAGAGAGAGAGGACGAGACAGAAACACAAAGAAAAAATAGAGGCGGTAGAGAAAAGAGAGACAAGAGATAGTAGACAGGAAAGAGTTGGAGGGGGAGGGGGGGAAGTTGACTTCACAAAGAAAAGAAACGAAAATAAAATTAAACAAAAAAAACAAGACCCTAACAGTAGCCTGCTATTGGTGTGTGACATGCTAGGACCACCAGATGTAGGTCTGATCTGAATGCACTCCTAGGAATAGGTGGCCAGTATTTCCCTCATTTCGCGGACGATGAACGCAGGCGTCCGGCCGCACTCATAACATAATCAGCGTAGCTCCCTCAGCGATCACACTAACCCGCCCGCTACAAAGACGTTCCGGCGGTCAAAATGTTATGCCAAGCTGTTTCATCCTGTGCTACATGTTGTAGTTTCTTAATGGCATCCCCAAATTACTCCTCCCTGCCTATAATTTTCTCCTATGTGATTCTTTTTTTTTTTCCATTTGGCTTTCTCCACATAACGTCAGCTTTATTCTAGTGTAAGGATCTTCCTTAATATTTGCTGGCTGAGCAAGCTTTATTGTCTGCTCTGAATGTCTGCTCACAGCTCGTGACATTCTGTGGCTGAACTGTTTTACAAGACTGAGCACGACGCGCCATTGCAGCTCTGCTGTGTGGCCTTTGATGGCACGCCTGCTGGGCTGCGATGTTTGGTGTCATGAATGAGAGGGAATAAAAACGAAACGTGGAAGAGCTCAAATTTTTAAAGGATACAACCAGAAATGGCAGAGTTTACGTTCCGGTCACATATCGTTTATCAGCAAACAAAAACTTGGACAAGAGGATACTAACCCAACTTTACTGTATAACTATGAGATTTAGAAAATTCAGGGTACTTATCTGATACGAGGTCAGTCAGTCAGTCAGTCACAGTTCAATAGCTGGTTGGTTGGTTGGTTGGTTGGTTGGTTGGTTGGCCGATCGGTTCGCTGGCTGGTTGGTTGGTTGGTTCGCTGGCTGGTTGATTGGTTGGTTGGTCGGCTGGTTGGTTGGTTCGCTGGCTGATTGGTTGGTTGGTTGGTTGGTTCGCAGGCTGGTTGATTGGTTTGTTGGTTAGTTGGTTGGTTGGTTGGTTGGTTGGTTGGTTGGTTGGTTGGTTGGTTGGTTGGTTGGTTGGTTGGAAAAGCCGTACTGTCACTTGTGATTGTGTTTTAGCAACGCGGAGACTTCGTTTTGTAATCCCTTTTCCCGTGTATTTACGCTTTCAGAGCGAGGGACAGACAGACAAACAGGCAGGCAGGCAGGCAGGCAGGCAGACAGACAGACAGACAGACGGACGAGCGGGCGCGCGGGAGGGCGGGCAGGCAGGCAGACAGGCAGACAGGCAGACAGACAGACAGACAGACAGACAGACAGACAGACAGACAGACAGACAGACAGACAGAGCGAGGGGACGGTAGAGCGAGGGGAAGGTAGGGCGACAGGGACAACTGCACACATACAAAAATACGCATACAAACACATATACCTACACAAAGACCATTAGCTTTTAACGATACCACACGTCTTATTGATCTCTTGGGTAGTGAGATGCAATACCAAGTCTTTCCGGATAAGGGCGAAAACAAGATATTCTCGCACGCTGAAAATCCTCCGACAATTCAAAGTCACAAGGAGTAGGTAACAAGGTCAGTGTCTAAGCAAACGTTTAGGAAATTGTTAGGAATGAAAATCAACACACGGCAGGTAGATCCCGATACACTGAATGGTGTTGGTTTTGGGGCAGTGAACAAAGGAGAGCAATAAAAACGTAGAGGAGCCTGGCTGATCCCTAAGCTAGAGAGATGTACAACTAGGTGTGCGATCACTTACCTTTATGGAGGTACGAATGAGGATATATGTGTGTGGGTCGGTTTGTACATGTGTCTGTCTGGGGGGGGGGGGGGGGGGGGGGTGTTATATGTGTGGGGGGGGGGGGGGTATGTGTGTGTGGGGAGTGTGTATGTGTGCGTGGGGGTGTGTCTGTGGGGGGGGGCGCAGGTCCGTCTTACATTCGACCCTTCCAATCACTCATCATTCGTTCATCAATTGTGCATGTTATATTCACATGGGGAAAACATTGTCCAATGAATGTTGTACCATGTTATGAGACAGACAGACACACGTCCACACGCACATTCATAATACAAATACACACTCCCTCGCATACACATTTACTTACACACACACACACACACACACACACAGAGAGAGAGAGAGAGAGAGAGAGAGAGAGAGAGAGAGAGAGAGAGAGAGAGAGAGAGAGAGAGAGAGAGAGAGAGAGAGAGAGAGAGAGAGAGATGTTAACCTTGTGAATTCCACACAACATGACAGACTAATGCATCATTGAACGGCCGCCAACAACTCAACACGGGATATACGGTTGATGTTGATCAGCCAATGTTGTGTTTAGAGATCTTGTTTTGGGATTCCCCAACTCCGACGAAACAAAGCAGCGGACGTAGATTGTTTACAGTGTACAGTTGAGACAACAGGTTGCAGCGACTGGTTCTTACAGGTGTGTGCTAGATAACGCAGTCACTGTTCTACGTACAAGTAACTATGACAGCCAGGAATGTGCACAGCTAGTTGACGATGTGAAGATCACTAGTATTGCAAAACAACCACCACCATCAACACTACTACTACTACTACTACTACTACTACTACTACTACTACTACTACTACTACTACTATATATTTCTACAAGTACTACTACTACTATATATTTCTACAAGTACTACTTTTTTTTTTTTTTAATTCGCATATCCTTTTACAGGACATCGCTGTCAACAGCAGCATCTTTCAGCTGTCTGTTGATTTCTTGGCAAGATTACGCTCAGTAGTTTGCCATTGCTTTCTGAGCGGCCGGCTCAGTATCCCGCAAGTCACCAGCGGGGGACGAATCGCTCCCAGTTCTCGCCCACTACGAGACTCTGCGTGATAAACGGGATTACGGAGAAAGTGGTGTAACTCCTCGGCCAGAGAGACCAGCACAAGTACTACTACTACTATATATTTCTACAAGTATATAATACAAAACAAGGTGTACAGTCACGTGTGAGACAACCAGGACTGCAAGTGCTGTGAAAAAAAGGCTGGACAGAAAATCCACTGCAGGAGATCCTCCTCCTGGAACGTCCAGCATTCTTTGTCCACATTGTCAAAGAACATTTCAAGCCAAAATAGGTCTTATCAGCCATCTTAGAACTCACTTTTAACCCGACTGGGTGAATTTTTTTTTTTTTGTTGCACTCGCTCCCTTTGAACTCAAGTGCAGTCCATATACACTATTTATAGTAGTGATTGACTGGATTTTGAGTGTGGATTAGCTTTCCCTTTTAACAGTGTCCCTCGCCATCAGAGGCACTTGTAATATTTACGTCCCCAAGTCAAGGACGACAGGTCAACATTTTAGTCCAGCTGTCCTGTGTAGGGGTTGAACCGCTTACCTCGGCATCAGCACACTGGATGTTTAAGAACACGCGTTCTTATCCATTCGACCATGCTGACCTGCCCTGGATGAAATTAATGGTCATCATCATTCTTGATGGACAAACACCACCACCACCACAAAACAACGTATCCCCTTAATGAGTTTAAACACAGAAATCATAACCTGGCTTGCTCTCGCTACCTGTGACTATGTGTTTTCAATGTTTCAGCTACAGTATAATTCATCTATTCACTTCATATGATATATAACTCTGCAGTATGCAGCCGACGAGACGCAGCGAAATATGCCAGGCAAGAAATCGTGCAATATATTGTTTGTGGTTTCTGTGTTTAAAAGTATATAATAATGTAATAATGACTGACTGACTGACTGACTGACTGACTGACTGACCGACAGACCGACCGACCGACCGACTGACTGACTGACTGACACTTACACACGCACGCACACACACACACACACACACACACACACACACACACGTGGATAATATAACGCTGCTCCTCTGTGTTGCATGTCAAAAGTGGGGAGATCATTTTTAAACTGTCCTTATGACGTCACCGTGTTCGTCTGCACCGTGATGTCACGTGGTCAACCCTCTTGACATCCTCAACAACAATATTGACAGGTTACAAGACAATATGTGGTTATTGTAATTTATATCACACTTTTAAGGTGAAACTCCCTCGTAATATTTGCAGAACCTGGCGCTCATAGCGACCCGCCTAACAGATCCTGGATACTTTGTTACGTTCTAAAGCATCGTGTATTGCATGCTCAATGTGTCTGCAATGTCCCGTATCCATCTTCTTGCTGGGCAACCCCTGCCTCTTCGCTCAGGAGACATACTTTCCATCACTATTCCTGCCTCTTTCATATACGTCTAACCAGTCACTACTTTCGTTTGAAACGAAAACTATTTTCCTCTATTGTTCTCTAAAGCAAAGACAATCAAACATAGGACCTTCCAGTGCAGATCAATACTAACGAATGAAAAACATTTTAAAAAATCGACTTTATTGGCACAGGGTTTTATCCCATATGGCTCCGTCTCTTTCGCAGGGCGGTCTGCCGAAAGCGTCGCACAAAGCACGAACTCCGCAGCTCCAGCGACGACCTCCCAGGAGTCTCCCAGAAAATTACACCCGTGAACCGAACGACACAGCCCAGGATCGAACCCATAACCGTCGGAGAGCGGTCGAGCGGGGCAACCACTTGGCGACAAAGACTCTGTGAACTAATTAAGAAATGCAGCAAAGCCAACCATGACAACAAGCACACACTGCACGCGCAATACTCACTGGACACGTAGAGCGGTTCCTTGACCACCAGCCAGCCGTAGCCATAGACGGTCTCCCCAGCGAAATAGGTGGCCGTCGGGTTGTTGAAGACGATCTGGAACTTGTCGATCTTCTCCATGGGCGCGCATTTGCTCCTGCGGATGTATATGTATATACAGGTCATGGTAATAACAAGGCAACTGTTGCCAACACCACAACTACTGCTGTCATACTACACTATCCAAAGAAGATTACTAAACCAATACAGAACTGGTGTCGTGAGCCTCTACACGCTGTGGGATTTACTGAGAAGGAGATCTAACCACTTACGGACTGAATGGTTCGATGTACAATGAGGATACTCTGTCGACTAACTAACTACTATACTGCAACTACTACTACTACTACTACTACTACTACTACTACTACTACTACTACTACTACTACTACTACTACTACTACTACACTGTTGCCACTATTATTACTGCTGCTGCTACTACTACTGCTACTATAGTATGTCCAGAAATGAATGCCGTCATTCACGATCAATTGTTTTGAAAACTGTCTGTTGCATCATTATGAAAATTTCCTTCCGTCTTATATTTACCCCCACCCAAGGAATATGTCTTTGATAGGTCCAAAAGCAACTTAAATCATGAAAAGCGGCGACATTTCTTTGATGTTTTGATGAATAACTAGTGATTTCTCGCTAACAAACTTGTTTTACAGTAACACATGGTAAGCAAGACCTCCGCCAGTTCGGATGACAAACACAAGGCGTATCCAGATTCGTATGGGAGTGGGTGCATTGTCTGCTCTGCTGAGACGGAACATGATTACATGTTTTACACGACGAATATAGCTGTGAATGTCTCTGTAGTGGGCTTCCTTCTTAACGGTCAAGATGTTGGTCCTCTTTTCATTGCAGTTTATAGAATGATTCGTATGCTCGTGTGTTGTCCCCTCATTTGACAACGTGTTTCTTCTCACGTTTCTTGTTATGCCACAATATGTCAGTTCCCACTGCAATATTACTCTTCGGTTGGTATTCGATGCGTCTAGAGCTTTTTGGTTTTTCAATGTCAGTTGTTTGTCATCGTTGAGGGCTCACGGAATTGAAAACTCATCACTGTGGAATACAAACTGTTGCCATTAACAAGTTGTATTGTTTATACCGATGCTGTAAAGTTTAGGGCCTGCAATTCTTCTGAATATTTGTAGCAAAATATCCCAGTTAGTGTGCACGTGGATTAAGGTCTGCGATCTGCTCAGACCTTAATCTGTGTCGGACGATTCCAGTAGGTTGATGACTGCTCTCGGTTGCATAAAATTCAATCCATCCTTTCTCCAATAATCCTCTTCCTCTTTCAACACATGGTCCTCACATTTTTCCAGTAATTTTTATCAATATTTAATAGCGCGGACTGGATTAGTATCTTGACGTCAGACAATTTGAATATAGTATTGTCAGCTGCCACCTGTCCTTTAATTGTAGCCCATACACGTTCTATAGGGTTAAAATAAGAATGGTACGGCGGAAGTCTCAAGCACCCATGACGATGCTCTTCTATCAACTTGTCGATTTGATATTTCTTGCTTTTTGGCATCTGTTTTACAAGGGACAACAATTCTAGCTAGAAATACGTTTCTGGAAATGGTATGTTTTCCATTCGTAGTCATATCTTTATTGCTCCCTTTGTGCTCGGTGCTGTAGGTATTTTGTCTTCTTGGGCAACAACATTGCTATCATGCAATGTCCATAATTGGGCACGACGGTCTATCTAGGGATGGAAGCACAGTATTCTCGAGCCAATCTCTAAATACATTACCATTCATCTTATTATGATAATCCCTATTGTCTGTATGCTTTGATACGAACACGAGCCCAGCATTCTGTTGTAAGCCATTATGCGTATTACCAGCATGGGCCATGACCAAAAGCTGTCCTATACTACAGGGCACATATCGCTTTATCTGTCCATCCACTGATTGCCATTCCTTATCACTTGTATGGTGCGCATTGATCCACATTTCATCCAAACCCACTATGCCATAATTTTCTTTTCGCATTTTCCTTATTTCACGTAGGTATCTGCTTCTCATGGCTCCTAAATGCGGTTGCTCGCAAAGAATATTTCTACCGCCCTTGTACTTTCAAAAAGTGAAGATATTGTTCTTATAATTTTCCACAAAGTTGTTTTGGATAGCTCTATGTTATTGTTCTTTCTCAACCAAACCATAAGTTTTCTTAAAGTCACTGTTTCTTTGGCATCCAGCATTTTTATAATGCTGGATAATCCTGGATATAAAATCCAAAATTTTTATAAGTTTAGGAGTCTCCGTGGCGAATTGGTCAAGCCTTTTGACTCGGGCTCCAAAGGTTGGGGGTTCGATTCCGGGCCGCATCCTTCGGTTCACGAGTTAAATTTTTCGGAGACTTATGTGGGTCGTCGCTAGAGCTGCGGGGATCGTGATTTGTGCGATGCTTTCCGCGCTGCGGAAAGAGACCGAGCTATATGGGATAGAACCCGGTGAAATGAAGTCGACCCTGTCGAATTTTAAGCGACTTTTTAAAGCATTTATATAATAGCTCGCCTTATGACATCTTTGTCAAAGCTGTCTACAATAATCTTTCTACCTACCGTTTGGTTATTACGTGGTGGTTTAATTCCAGATTCTTGCACCCATCGACGAAATGACCGTTTATTCAGACCCAATGCATGCGCTGTTCTTTATTCGGAATTTGTAATAGTATAAAACAGTTTCCTTCGATCAGCTTCTTGACAAAAATATGTGTACAACTCCATAGCGATTCTTTGAAGTGTATACACAATTTCGCATTCAGTCCCATTGAAACATTTTCACACATTTCAATGTTAGCGGTAGGTGGTAAGATTTTTTTTTTTTTTTTTTAAACAAACATATTAATCAGGTTTCATTAAATAACCCACATTTTGAGACACCTCTGAACAGTCCTAGTTTAAACAACGCGGGGAGTTGGCATAAGGCCAATCCCGTGAAAACGTAAAATATTCAACATTGAACGCTGATTGTCTGGCTACGCTGTAATACATTTAAAATTATGAATTTCATCTCAGAAATGTAAATTATATACCGCATACAAACAAACTTTGAAATCTGCTGTAACATCTCCAGAACAACACTCTTTTTGTTGGGTGGACATAAGAATAAGGTTATATGCTAAATCTCATAATTTTCCCTCAGTTGGTTACTGAGACATGGATGTTTATATTGAGGCAAACAAATGTGAATGCACTTTTATCCCTGCTACTAATACCATTACTACCAATCGTACTGCAGCTAGTATTATTACAACTCCACTACTAATACTAGTTTAGTGTCAATGAAAATTATAATGGAGTCCTTAAACTAACTCTAGCAAAAGTAGCAGCGGATAGACCCAAAGATTGTGATATTTTATTACCAGCTGTACTATTCACGTACCGTGAGGTACCACAATCCAGTACAGGATTTTCACCTTTTGAACTGGTATACGTAGCAAATCCGCGTGGTCCATTGTTATTATACAATGACATGCTTACAAATAGAACATATGATCACCCGAAAAGGGAAGCATATGAAATGGTGACACAGCTGAGAGAAAAAATCATTACAGCTTGCCAGATAGCAAAATCGGCACTGGAAAAAGCTGGAGAAAAGTAGAGACAGTACGATAATAGAAACGCCAAGACAATAGTCTTGAAAGAAGAAGAAGTCTGGTTATTACTACCTGATCCTCGGGACTGTTTAGTTACTTCGTGGCAAGGTCCATTTAAAGTGGTTAAGAAAATCAGTGATGTAGACTATCCTATTAATGTAAATGGGAAACATAAAATCTTTCATATAAATATGTTAAAACCATATATCCCACGCGATAACAACACATCACAGGTGATGCAACAGATTCCCCATAGAATAGCAGCAGCTTGTTGGGTTATAAATGAACAACAAGAGGACGCTATAAAACAACAGATTCCAACCCCAACAGTTAATAGTGACAGCGGTTGGCAATCTATACAAATAAGTCAGGATTTGTCAATCCAAGACAAAGGAAAACTTATCGCAGCAATAAAAGAATATAGCACAATTTTTTCTGACAAACCGGGACAAACATCGCTTATCAAGCATAAGATAACTGTACTGTCAGATGTCCCTGTTAAAGTTAAACCTCATCCTATTCCAATACATTATCTGGAGAAAGTCACTGCAGAGATTTCAGAGTTAGATAAAACTGGAATTATAAGAAAGTCTATTTCAAAGTACTGTTCTTCAGTGGTAATTGTGAAGAAAAAGGATGGTTCACTACGTTTATGTGTTGATTATAGAAAAGTAAATGCATTAACACTACTTGACGCAGAACCAATGCCAAACATTGATGAGTTGATTGAGGGCATGGCAAACTCGAAACTGTTTTCAAAAATTGACCTTACCAACAAGGGATATTGGCAAATCCCTATGGATGAAGAGTCGATGCATATCACAGCTTTCAGTACTCCATTGGGTTTATATCAGTGGGCATATCTTCCATTTGGTTTACAAAATGCACCAAGCACATTTATGCGCATGATGAGAAGATTACTCCATGGAATTCCTAATGTAGCAACCTATATGGATGACATCTGTATTTATACTTCAGATATTGACACACATGTCAAAATTCTTAAACAAGTATTTCAGAGGATACAGCAACACGGGTTGAAAGCTAAACCAAGCAAAATAGAGATAGGCTTTACTGAAATACAATTCCTTGGTCATAGAATTTCTAACGGGTTTAGAAAGACAGATCCATTGGTGGTTACTAAAATTCTTAATATCAAACCTCCAACTACAAAAAAGGAATTAAGAAGTCTATTATGTCTGATTAATTACTATCAGAAGTTCATTCCTAACTTTGCTGATATGAAAGCAACATTCTCTGAACTATTAAAGAAAGGTCAACCTACAAAAATAGTTTGGACAAATGATCATGAGAAACTTCTACAACAGATAAAAACTATGTTCAGTACCTATCCTATTCTGAAATTGCCTGATATCTCAAAAGATTTTGTACTACAAACGGATGCTAGTTTACTTGCTATTTCAGCTGTATTACTTCAATTACATGAAGAAAAACTACATCCCATTCTTTACTTCAGTAAAAAACTATCTGACACACAGAGAAATTATGCTATTACTGAACTAGAGGCGTTAGCATTAATTGAGAGTATCGAGAAATTCTCTAGGTATCTATTTGGTAGAAAATTTTTGGTTCTTTCGGATAACAAACCTTTACAGATATTCAAATCTGGTCGTCCTAAGAACTCCAGAATTCATATATGGTCTTTACTCTTACAGGATTATGAATTCCATATCTGTCATATTCCTGGAAAAGATAATAATCTTGCGGATATTCTCAGTCGTCTATAAATTTGTAGATCTATCGTTGTCAAATTATTCAGTTGTTAATTTAATGTATTTGTTTTGTTCATAAAGTATTAGTAAAGTTAGAATTTATCTATTTAGATAGCACCTGATTAGATTACAATAGACAACGATCATCAATTATAGGATTATGATTATTGCAAATACATAGTTTAGGCAGATAGATACTTCTGTCAATTTGTCATTTTGACAGGATGAGATGGGACAGTTACCAAGTGAACTCATGGTGAACTGTGAACGTTGATCTGTGTAGCTAGTGATTATGTGACTCTAACTGTACGGACGAGATGTTCAGATTCGGATGGTATAATTACAAGGACTTATCGACCGTTATAAGTATTTTGTGCATTATTAATGTAATATAATATCATGTGTGTATAGTTTAATTATCATAGTAATTAGTTATTTACCGTCGTTGAAAGAATTAATAATATATTAGTTAGTTGTATTTTGATTCAGTGATTCGTTGAGTAATCATGTTTAATTATAGAATTTAGGATTGGTTAATGTTTTGTGATATCCACACGGGAGAATATCTCTAGCTATCGGTATCTTAGTACATAAATCGTCTACCTTTGCGCATACAGACAAATGATGGAAATCAAGTGATATATATACATGAAGGGACAACGGTCAACGGCAACGGATATGGATTGCATGGAACCCTAATACTACCCTCGTCCGAAACTCATGGTATTACCTAGAGTGAGGACACTTGTCTATTACGACAAGGTAGGGACTAATGAAAATTAGTTGGACCGACCTCCCCATGGGTCTGCCACACGACGTCCAACGGAGGATTGGACTGATGGGCGTGCCCGTCATATAACTTTTTTTTTTTTTTTTTTTTTTGAGGAAATGGGAATAGGGAACCATTAGCTATTCTGTTCAGCTGTTGTTGTAAGTGTTGTAATAAGGATATTAGATTAATTATCGATTGTATATATACACATATAGATGGGGGGGAAATGATTTTATCATTTTTTTTATTTGGGAGGGGGCATTATGCCATATGATGGGCAACACCCAAAAGAAGATACAAGAAAGGAGAAAAAGGAATTTCCCAGATGGACACTAAACCGAACGATTAACATGAAAACTAAGGGAAACCCAAGACGTCACAGGACAACATAAACAGACGTTGTGTGATTCTCATAAGGAGCGGACGTGTCTTCGAGGAGCCCGTGTTGGTGAAGAGCTGGATCGATTATTCCGGGCTTCGGCAAATAGATAACAGCAGGAGCAATCGATTGGCAAGGATATAAGCAATGAAAGGACCAGGCCTAGACCATGCCTGAATTCAGAACGGCGAAATAGCAGTCTGCGCCTCAAGGTGAACTAATGGATAGATTAGGGAAGTTTTCATAGATACTAGATAGTAAACGCCGACCCCGCGTAAAGGGGCAGTTTATGGTATACGAAAATATTGCCTATTGTTTTATTCAGCACGATATTAAAGTGTGAGATCGTTCACTGGATTGGCGTCAGTCTATTTTCACACTTGTTACCGTTCAAGGTGAGTTCAGGTTATTCTGTTAACGAGTTTACAATTGAGGTTCATTCCACATCCAATATTGATGGAGTAACGTCATGACATTTAGTTTAGTTTAGTCGACGGATCAACATCAGGGCACACGGGTGTAACCCATAAGTGCTCCGTTCTACTCCTAGCTTAAGCCTGAGTCCGGAGAATCTCAGCTCAGTGCACGAACTCCATAGTGCCGGCGAGGATCCTGAAATACTTTGGGTAGATTTGAAATTCGAAATTTTGCAGGGCAGCGCGGTTAGGCTACTCTTTTTCGATTTCCAACTGCCAAGGGATTTTTTATGTACGCAACAATACACGGGCGTCCGATCTCACTACCCAGAGACCAGGGGCCATTTTATTACTAGAAGTCCACGTGAAAAAAATCCAGGCCCTCACCGGGGCTTGAACTCGGGACCTGCAGCACTCGACGTGGACACCATACCTTGAGACCACTCACCCATATTACTATTACTAGAAATACACTACTAATACTACTAACACCACTGCTACTGCTACTAACACTACTATTACTTTACTAACACTACTACTACTACTACTACTACTACTACTACTACTACTACTACTACTACTACTACTACTACTATAAATCAATTAGGTGAAGTCTCCACAATGAAAGTTGGCTGGAATGGACCACCAACACTGTCTGTCTCTCGCCCTGACTGTACATTCTGTCAGATTGCTGTCTGTCAATTTCTTGATGTTATCTTCCTACTTGTATCATTGTCTACCTTTTGCTCGCTTGCCTTTAACCTTGCCCTCCAGCATGGTTTTTATGTCTTTTAACGTGGCCGAAATATTTCACTTGTCTCTTTTATATTTCTTTCATCAATTCTCTTTTCATTCCCAGAAGTTCTAGAACCTCTGCATTTGATTGTTTTTGTGTCCATTAAATGCGACATATACTTCTGTATACCCAAATCTCCAGGGTCTCTATTCGACTGTCTAATTGCTTGTTCAAGTCCAGGCTTCTGAGCCATAAAATAATGTGGAATATGCATAACATTTGACAATTCTCTCATTTTTAATGCGTTGTTAATCTCTCTAAGCCTAACCTGCACAGTTCGCGGTGACTGCACTAGCCAGGCGGCCTTAATTCCTCAGGCTCAAAGACCCCTCTGCCATACACCGTAAGGTACTATATTGGCAGTAAATGACAGTTAATCTCTCTAGATGTTAATACTGAATTCATGATGTTGAAAGAATTTTTAGCCATTTCTATTCTACAACCATATCACTCCTACATACGGGTCCCTGTTTCTGTAACTGCCCCTGGTCGGCTAATCGGTACATCAACCCTCTCAACAATAATTACTGCAACCGCTTCTGTTCTAGGTAATTGTTACTGTAACCCAGGCAGTCTCAATTGTGTCACTAACTCATTCGACAGCTAGCATTGCCATAGACGTTTATTAAAATGTTTGTTGCATATCCGTTACAGTACGTCGCAGTCAACCCCAGCATTTTTGCTGTTTGTAATTTCTTGGCAAGTTTACGTTTAGTAGTTTGCCACTGCTTTCTAAATGACCGGCACTCATGCCATTTTATGAAAACCAGCGCAAGGCGATCAGCTTCCAAATAGCCGGCAGCTGTGTTTGGACCGCGGTAAGCGGGATGACGAATAGAAGTTTACTAGCTCCTTCATATTTACAACAAAAAACTGTCCCGAAGCACTGGATCAGAGAGGTGATAGCGCCTTTACATGGCTGTAGGCCTGAGAGCAAGGAGAAATAGGTGACTAGCCTTTCCCACACTTTGACTAGCGACGAGCCCCGGCGTCGACCCGCGTCCTACCGTGCTCTTGACATTACCAGCGCAGCTCGCAATCAACTTCGATAGCGAGACCGCCTTCATATTTACACATCTGTCTTAGCCCTTTCTGTGCGGGGAGTTATCAATAGCCGCTAAAAAAAACACTCTACAACTCTATGCTGCCAATGCCACACCTGGATAATGACAGAAAGAGAGAAAAGAAAAATCACAAAAACAGAAATGACATTCCTGAGAAGAATATTAAATGTATAAAAAAGAGAGAAAATCAGTAATGAAGAAATCAGGACTAATGTGAGGGTTATAGCAGCGCTAGATTTTATTAGAAGGCAGCAAGTCAACAGTTTGGCCGTGTAACTAGGTTACCAACTAACAGTACCACAAAAAGCAATGATGTAAGGATCAAATGGAAGCAGAATAAGAGGCCGACCGTGTAAACGATGGACACGGGGAATAGCAGAGTCCATGGGAATCTTGATACATCATCAAGCCCATAAACGGGCACTTGTGATAACCATGAGATAATGGGACCGGGTTCTTCAAGACCGATCAAAGACGTAAAGTAAGTAACAAGCCCTTTATACTACTTCATGCAATCGGAAGGTACTACTTCTTCGAATCAGAAAATACTACTTCTTGAGATCAGAAGATACTTCTTGGAATACGAAGGTACTACTTCATAGAATAGGTCGGTACTATTTCATGTAATAGGAAGGTACTACTTCGTGGAAACAGACGATACTACTTCATGGAAATTGAAAATACTACTTCTTGAAATCAAAGAAACTTCATATAATACGAAGGCGCTACTTCAAGGAAACGGAAGATACTACTTTATGTAAACGGAAGATACCACTTCATGGAAACAAGATAACACTTCATGGAAACGAAAGATACGACTTCATGAAAACGGAAGAGACTACTTGATGGAAACGGAAGAGACTACTTGATGGAAACGGAAGAGACTACTTCATGGAAACAGAAGAGACTACTTCATGGAAACGAAAGATACGACTTCATGGAAACAGAAGAGACTACTTCATGGAAACGAAAGATACGACTTCATGGAAACGAAAGATACGACTTCATGGAAACAGAAGAGACTACTTCATGGAAACGAAAGATACGACTTCATGGAAACGAAAGATACGACTTCATGGAAACAGAAGAGACTACTTCATGGAAACAGAAGAGACTACTTCATGGAAACAGAAGAGACTACTTCATGGAAACAGAAGAGACTACTTCATGGAAACGGAAGATACTACTTCATGGTAACGGAAGATATCACTTTATGGAAACGGAAGATACTACTTCACGGAAAATGAAGATACTACTTCATGGAATCCGAAGATACTGCTTTGTGGAATCGGAAGATAATATGTCTGGAAATCAACCGCCTCCTGTCGAAAAACTCAGGGGAGTCCATTAGCGTATCAGAATCGATTTCTGTTTGTCAGTTCATTCATCTGTCCCTGCCAATTTCCCTCGACAAATCTTCATTCATGGCTGGCAACCGCGCGAAACAACCCGAGCACGATGCACACACACAGATAAACATGACGGGTAATCAGAGCCGTTGATGACAAAGGAACTAACACAGCGGTATATTGTATGTCTGTTGTTCTCGGCATAGCGCCTCGCGCAGGGAGGGATATTGTGCTTCACTTGAGCTTTGTTTACGTTCGTGTTTGTTTTTGGGGAGTTTTTTTTTTTTTAGCTTGTTCTGACAGGATTTAGTGTTTGTAAATTGTGAAAGATGAGGAAGTCACAGTTCGCAACACATGCGAATTACAAACACAAATATTTCTTGAAAAGGCTATTCTATTTTGTTCTTCCCTCTTCTCGTCTGTTAATTTCTCAAGTTTGTTGTCCAACTCATTGGACAAATGGCACAAATACCAATGAACAAACACGTACCGGTATATACTTTTTTTTTTAAATAAAGCAATCTAAAACACAATCTTCCTACCAGCTCTATGCCACCAATGCCAAACCTGGGCAATGATAGAAAAAGAGAAAAGGACAATTACAATAACGGAAATGAGATTCCTGAAAAGAATACTCAATGAATCAAAATGAGAAAATTAAATAAAAATAGTGAAATCGGGACTAAAGTGCGTGTGCTGGGGGGGGGGGGGGAAGAGAGAGAGAGAGAGAGAGAGAGAGAGAGAGAGAGAGAGAGAGAGAGAGAGAGCGTGTGTTATAGCAGCGCTAGATTCCGTTAGAAAACAGCAAGATAAATGGTTCGGACATATAACTACCGATAGGCTACCAACTAATAATATACCACAACAAGCAATGATGTACGGACGAAATAGAACCACAAAAAGAGGTCGTCCATGTAAACGATGGACAGAGGGAATAACAGAGCCCTTGGGAATCTCGATACATGAAGCCCATAAACGGGCACTTTCCTTCTGTTTATGCTTCACCTTGGCACCGCACGGTACATGGGAAACAAAATGAGATGAGATGTTGTCTCGTTGATATATAGAATGGTTCATAACAGATGCGAAGTAACACTGTATTCTTTCTTGGAAACATACATTATTATGCAGAAGTGTGTTAGTCCTTGGATATTGAATCGGATAGCAGCTACCCTGCACTCTCATTCTCCACTTTGTATCAAGGATACGCAGGCGCGCATTATTACCCCGGGATTACCATTCGGATCAGCAATCTCGTCTGTGCTATTTAGTGCTTACACAAGCAAGACTGCACGCATTAAAGCGCCAGAGATTGGAACGATGCTGACATTCGCAGATGATGTCAAGTAACATACTGTCTAGAACAGTGGTTCTCAACCGGTGGGGAATTCCCCCCTAGGGGGGAATTTTAGGTTTTCGAAAAGGAGGGGGGGGGGGGGAATTAAGATTATTTAAAGATCACGTTGATACAAGAACTGATTATTTAATCATGTTTTTTTTTTCCTCCATACTTTACGGTTCTGTACTTCTCGCCCTTCTGAAATTTTATTTATAACGTAAGTAGATCCGCAAATCACGTTTTATGTAGACGCTAGACTTGTTATTGTGTGTGTAATTAAATTTAGCTTCCATTTTTACGTATACTGTGTAAAAGGGGAGGGGGGAATTTATAGGGAGAAAATACGAAAGGGGAGGAATGACGTTCTGAACATATGGTGAAGTGGGGCATGGACCAAAAAAGGTTGAGAACCACTGGTCTAGAATGTCCTCTATGGGAGTTGTGGTGGCGCAGTGACTAGCACGATAGCCTGTTGACTAGGTATCAATGTGTATGAATCCCCTTTCAAGACGGAACTTTTTTGTGACCTGGTCCACCCAGTCTAAAATGAATACCTGGAAATATAGGGGAAGTAAAGGCGGTCGGCGTGCCCCCTGGCATCACCCATATAGTGCCACATAGTGCTGATGGGCATCACCCACATAGTGCTGATGGGTATAAGAATACGAGACTAGAGCCATGTACCCACATGCAGCCATGGCGTGAAATTAGGTCCTTGATTTTGTTTTACTGGTGTATTCTACAGGGTCGAATCTGAGAAACTGAAACTGTCTGGCAAATCTTACACGTCACCCTGGTTGAGAAAGAACAGTAATCGAAGGCATGGCTCCTGGAAAAAAGAGGCAGAGGTCAACAACCAGAACGTCGATGGACTGCTGCTGATACTGGCACTGTGCCGTGTTTACAGATCACAGATACTGTACTTCCAAAAACAAAAATCACACAAGAATCTATCCATAGCACACGGCCAGGGTTGAACTGTAGAGACCATGTATTGCCCATGCAGCATGATCCCTCTCTCGGCCTGTCTAGTTTACTCTAGAGGAAAGGTAACAGAAATGCATCTAGAACAAGACAAGCTACAGAGGCTGCCGAGTCAACAAAGCAATGCTCCAACTGTCCACGTGTCGGAGCTCCTATCCTAGACCACTTGCCAACCAAGGTTTAGGGTCTGGTCTGCCCTGCCATAACATGTAGTCTGTAGGTTGCACTTCCTTTGCATTAGGATAAGGCCTGTAGCCTCCCAATTACGCTCCTCCGCCCGAAGCCGTTGGCACAAAGTGGTATCTCGAGTTTGGTGAGCGCCACCCAATATTCGGCGCTAACAGAAAACAGGCAGTACCGTCTACTGCTATACGGTAGCTCAGGCATATCTGACTAAGACCGGACTGACTGTCATACGGTAGCTCAGTCATATCTTACTAAGACCGGGCTGACTATCATACGGTAGCTCAGGCATATCTGACTAAGACCGGACTGACTGTCATACGGTAGCTCATGCATATCTGACTAAGACCGGACTGACTGTCATACGGTAGCTCATGCATATCTGACTAAGACCGGACTGACTGTCATACGATAACTCAGTCATATATGACTAAGACGGGACTGACTTATGGTGGACACAGGACAATAAAAACACTCCGGGTATGACAGTGCACGAGGCAGGAAAGCCGATGAAAGATCGAGTGTCTTCCCAGAAGGCCGCGCTGAGAACGACAGTGTGCATAGAACATTTCGAACAGAACATTCTACACGGAACATTCTGCGCAGAACATTCTCCAGAGGACATCCTGCACAGAGCCTGCTACACAATGATGAGTGTGTCTTCTGACGCCTGCTTGAAAACAATATATTCCCTTAAAGACTTTAAACACAGTAACCACAAGCAATAGCTTGCGCAATAGATTGCCTGGCATATTTTGCCGTATCTCGTCAGGTGCATACTGAAGAATTAGTTATCATATGAAGTGAATAGATGAATAATATTTTGGTTGAAAAAATTAACACATATAGTCACTGATATTGTTTGAATGTGAAGCATTTTATATACCTACGGTAGATGCAAAGTCACAACGAAGTCTTTCTGTCTGCACAACCCCAGTCTTAGATGCTTAATTGTTATGGACTCGGTGTATTTGAGTAATCGTTTATTGTTAATATAATACAGTAGCTTTGTTAATTTTATTACTGCAATATTGCAAGGGTTGGGAGATGGACATAATTTCCTGAATGATTAAATCGCAGTAGACAATTTGAGCTCCCGGATTCTAAGCACCTGTAATGCAAAGAGATCTTATCTCTCTGCGGTCAAACAAACAAACACCTGTGGTGTACCTTGCCTATCATTACTGTATTTGTTTCTTGGCGGACGCACAGACGTCAATGGCCGCGGACGCCTTGAGGACACTGAATCAACACGAGAAGTAAATAAACAGGCAATGACTAGCACTCACAGAAGATAACGGAAAGACGTAGAAATAATATTTTGTTTCCTAACTTATTTTGTTTCTAACTGTGTATGTTGATATAAATAATTATATACAAGTTTATGGTGGCTGGCATGCTAAAAATGTAACGACTAGTTATTTACAAGTCTGTATTATTGCCTTCTGTGCGATATTGACCACATCTTTTGAAACTAAATGTTTGCTTCTCGTCCTTGACTTAGTGACGTAAATTATAAGTACCTCAGAAGACGGAGTGAGTTCGCCTTATGGTGGGAGACAGCGTTTGTTTGTTTGTTTGTTTTTTTTTTTGTTTTTTTTTTTTTTTTGGGGGGGGGGGGGGTATGATTTTTTGGCAAGATTACGTCCAGCAGTTTGCCACTGCCTTCTGAATGGACGGTACTCATACCTTTGTACGTGGGAATAACCGATGCTCCACATTCGAACAATACCCGTGACTGTGTGTTGTAATTGTTTTAGTTTAAGTATTTTTCATTTATTCACTTCACATGATATATAACTCTGCAGTATGCACCTAAAGAGATGCAGCGAAATATGCCAGGCAATAAATCGTGCAACGTGTTGTTTGTTGCTTCTGTGATTAAATTCACTAAGAAAATACACTGTTTTGCATCAACTGTCCTGTCAAGATCCAACTACACAAGCTAGGGTCAATGCTCTTCTGTGGGTGCGACAGTTGCAGTCTCAATGCAAAAACAGATAAGAAGGACCCCGGTTTTGTAATAGAAATATTGTTGACAGTTGTAAAAATTTGGTATGAAGTGCGCAAAACAAATTCCGCATCGTAAGAGACAAATTAAATATGCATGCAAGTTATCAAGAAGCACTTTTGCCAGCGGCTAAACGTCGAAAGACTGCCTGGTTTTGGCATGTCACACTTCGTGACATCCTCTTAAAGTCAATCCTCCAGGGAACAAGTGATGGACACGGGACAAGAAGGCAGGAGTAATCCTGGACAGATAATATTAAAGAGAGGACAGGATGTGGTAGTTCTACATATGTGGGCGTTGTGAGGACAGAGAGCGGTGGAGGACTTTGATTGCCGGTGCTTCCATGATGATACCTATACGATGCTGGAACCTGGCCGTCTTGACAGACGATAGTTTGTTGCATTTGCGCTTCAAATAAGGCATAATAACTGCAATCCATGGTGGTAACGAATGTGACTGGACAGACCAATTCGAGCGGTAAATGTTCGTCCACAATGGATGCACGTGAACACGTGGTTATTTCCACCATCACGCACCATGTGACGTCTCACACGCTCATTGTGTGACCCATTTGCAATCATGTTCTATTTAGTGTTTATTCCATTCCCGATATTTTCATTCTTGCAACACGATAAGCGGCGACTTGCTCCCCAGGGGCAGTATCAATGCCATCTAGGATTCACCAGGTCTGGAATAGAAGGGTGAAATATTGATGATGTATATCCCTACTCCTTGATATGCGGATTCACACTAAACAAGACCATTGCCATATTTATAAACCAATCAGTCAATCAGGTGCCGTCTCCACAATGAAGGTTGGCTGCAATGGATCTCCAACACTGTCTGTCTCTCGCTATCAATACACACATTGTGATATACATCAAGGATCTGTTTACAAGTTTTAAAACACATTGGGAATATGGGGTGTTGGGTCCATGTGTTTATAGCCCAATCGCTAGTGGGTGGGTGATGTGTGTCGCCTGTACGTGTGCGTGCGCGTGCGTGCGTGTGCGTGTGTGTAACATGCTGACAATCTCTCTCTCGTGTTTAACCTCTTTATCTGTTTACTTGCCTGCCTGCCATCCTCTCTCTCTCTCTCTCTCTCTCTCTCTCTCTCTCTCTCTCTCTCTCTCTCTCTCTCTCTCTCTCTCAGATACAATGACAATCATCAGCCTCGTATCCATTAATGCCCCACCTCTCCTACTATCAACAACTCCCAGCAGATCTCTCTCTCACACACACGCACGCACGCACGCACACACACACACACACACACGACGCATTTTACAATCAAAAATAAATCCAATAACATTACAGTCACACATTATTGACAGCAAACAAGTGTCAGAAGTGCACGAGTGGAAACCCTGAACAGCACAAACATCTACACGGGCGGTCAACTTGTGCAGACAGAACGTCTGGGAGAAACCCAACTCCTGGGGGGCGTTTCTTAAGTTGCCTTTTACATCAAACTGATGTCGCCGACATGAATTCGCAATGTAGTTCTTGGTTAGCTTTGCCAGTAATCAACTTGAAGCAACTCCTCTGGGGAGATAGGGGAAGGCAGCGACATGATGTGTGAATAAAAGATATGTTGATGTGAAGTTGAACATTCAGGCAAAAGTGGGTGCACTCTTACAGATCGCCAGAAATATACTGATGTGCACATCCCTACAGTGTCAGCCCGTGTAAACACTTATAATCATTTGTTTTATGGACATTCACTCTATAGTTAACGGTATGGAAATTCACTCTATTGATACTTGTATGCACATTCACTATATAGTTAACTGTATGGACACCCACTCTATAGTTAATTGT
Source organism: Cepaea hortensis (assembly GCA_963921405.1). Taxonomy (NCBI): domain Eukaryota; kingdom Metazoa; phylum Mollusca; class Gastropoda; order Stylommatophora; family Helicidae; genus Cepaea; species Cepaea hortensis. Next base: position 330,538,894 of record OY992876.1, on the reverse strand, counting down.
ATGGACATTCACTCCATAATTAACTGTCCTGACATTCACTCTACTCTAGTTAACTGTACATGTATTGACATTGACTTCATAGTTAATTGTATGGACATTCGCTCTATAGTTAATTGTGTGGACATTCTCTCTATAGTTAATTGTATGGACATTGACTCCATAGTTAATTGTTTGGACATTCACTCCGTGTTTTTTTTTTTAATGAACATTCACTCTATAGTTAAAATTATATTAACATTCACTTCACAATTAAAACTGATTTAACATTCACGTCATAGTTACTTTTTTATTGACATTCACTTCATAGTTAACATTATACTGACATTCACTTCAAAGTTAAAACTATATTGACATTCATTTCATAGTCAACATTGCATTTACATTCACTTCATAGTTAAAAGTATATGTGGACATTAATTCCACTGCAGGAATTAGCCACTGACAAGCTAAAACGCTAATCTATTGCTAACAAACAGCCGACGACTTCGGGAACGCTAACTCACAACGAACAATCAGCCGACGACTTCGGGAACGCTAACTCACAACGAACAATCAGCCGACGACTTCGGGAACGCTAACCCACAGCTAACAATCAGCTGATGACTTCGGGAAGGCTAATCTTAATCTACAAGTGGAGTACCCGTTTAGCCTCTCCACCAGGGTAACATGAAACCATCTGAGCAGATGTGGATTGAACTTCAGAGCATCCTACCGATGATTGTTGGTTATAGTCTCAAATTTGCGAAGGTAGGCAGATTATCTCTTTATAGAGACAATGGCCACGGTCATTGACCAGTATGGTTATTGCCAAGAAGGAAAGCAGTGGCAGACTACATTCCGAAGCGTTTGAAACACAGCTGCCGGCGATTTGGAAACAGGCAGCCTTGCACCAGTTTTCCTATAATGGCATGAATGTCGGTCGTTAGAAAACAATTTAAAACTACTGAACGTGCATTTGCCAAGAAATCACTAATAGACAAAAAGATGCTGGAGTTGACTGTGTCGTCCTGTAAAGGATATGCAACTAACTAGAATATCATGAATCGTCAATAACTATAAATAAAACTGTCAGCTTTAGTGAGAAAAAGAGTGTTAATGCGCTATACAGAACCTATACTTTTATAAGAAAGAGAAACATGGACAATCAGCAGACAATCTGAGAAACATCTGATGGCAATGGAAATGTGGTTTCTGAGGAAAACGCCAAGAATATCAGGGACGGACAGAAAACCGAATGAGACGGTTCTACAAGAAGCATATCAAAATCGCAAACTGATTACAGAAACTAGACGTAGACGGTCAAGATTTGTTGTGCACGTTATTGCGATAAATACACTTCAAAATTTGGTTGCAACTGGTAAAATTGATATGAAAGGGGTCAGGAGAGGACACAGAGAGAAATACCTAGATGGCTCGATTACATGGCACAAATAAGGACAAGAACAGACTTAATTCAACACTCTGGTGATCGAGAAAGCAAACCATTATTATTCACGCCTGTCGGCACGGCACATACTCGTACAAGCATGTTTCATTCATTCATTCAGTAGCATGTCCTCCTATAACAACCTTCCGGAAAACCTCTCGATCATAAGCAAGATGTCCCGCGTCCGATACAACCATCTGGAGATCATCCGCCACATCCTGTACCCATCTTCTCTTTATCCTTCCTCTTCCTCTCTTCCCAGGCATATACCCCTCCATTATTGTTCTCTGCAAGCTTTCGTGACGTTTCAAGTGACCAAAATATTTCAATTTTCTTTGTTTTATCGTCTTTAATAGCCAACCTTCTTCAATATTCAGCTTTTGAAGTATGGATGCATATGTTTTTTTTTATCTTTATCCAAGATAATCTTAGAACTCACAATCATGTTTACTCTCTATAAAAGTACGACCGCGACTGCTCACTTAGTTAGTCATAGATAGGATGTGTTCATGTTGTCAATTGTTTAAACTGATGATGAATCCACAGCTAACAAACAACTGCAGGCACTCCAAAACAAGTCACAGACCAGCACTCCTCGTGATCTGTCCTTATCTGGCGGCTGCTGTCACGGTAACACGGTCGTTAGTTGGACAATCGTAACAGGTCACAACAACAATAACAACATGACATCTATCAACACCTTGGAGCACGTTAACCTGGTTCTGTCAACAACTATAAGGGTTGTTCATTTGAAACCTGTTCCAATGTCTTTATTACAAAAGCATGAAAGAAACATTAAAAGGTGTGGTAGAATTAAACAAAGCATTCATTTTGAATGAATTATGCACCATGGTTTGGTCAGAAGAAGTCGCTATAGGCATTCAGGCAAACATCCCATTGCTTAGGTAGGCGGCGAATGCCGTCCGCAAAATAAAGGATTATAGTTGCTCACTGAACCAAGTGTTTACCGCGTTCATTACGTCTGCAACTGTGTGCGCTTTTTTTTTTTCAGAGGTCTGAACAAATGAAAATCACATGGTGAAAAATCAGGACTATAGGCTGGATGTTGCAGAATTTCTCACTTCTTGCAAGCTAATGCTTACTGCACAATCTTTGCAACATGCGGACGAGCATTATCGTGCAACAAAATCACACCGCGAGAAAGCATGCAGGGTGGTTTATTCTTGATAGCTTTTTGCAGCTTGTCTAGTGTTTCCAAGTAGTGGGTACAGTTGATGTTGCCACTAGGTTCTTTAAAGTCGGCCAACAATAGCTCTCCATGGTCAAAAAATGCGTTCAGTATAACCTTACCAGCGGACACCTGTAACTGGATTTTTTTGGCTTTTGGTGATCCAGCATTCTTCCATTGCATGCTCTCTCTTTTGCTGCTCGGCTCCAAGTGGTGACACCATGATTCATCGCCTGCCACTATGCAGAAAAGAAATGCATCATCCTCCACTCTATAACGCAGCAAGTGGTTCAAACACCATCCCATGCGTTCCTCTTTTTGGTGGTCGGTCAGCATCTGTGGTACCCACTGTGAACACGCCATCTGATATTGCAGTTTCTTACGAACGACCTTTTGAATCGTCCCACTTGACACATCAAATTCTTTCGCTAGCAAACGTATGATTCGACAACGGTTCATCTGTACTGCTGCATCAATTTATCGTGGGTTTTTTCTGTTGCAACAACACGCGCTTGACGCGGTCGTTGAAGATCTGTCGTGAAATGACGTCCTTTCCGAAACATTCGTGGCCAGTCTGTCACTGTTGTCTTCGACACACATTTGTTACCGTACGCTGTCTGCATTCTTCGATGAATGTCCACTGGTCGACATCCTTCAAATGAAAGAAACTGAATCACCGCTCTTTGAGCTTCTTTGGGCGGATTTGGGATCAACCCGGCCATTTTCTCAACGGTCAGAATCAGAACCTATGCTCAGGGGAGCGATAAGCACGTGCTCTTTTATTCATTGGTCAGTACTTATCACATGACTATGACATGATCATGTTCAACGTACGCAATTACGCGCGGTGCGGCACGAACGGATTTCAAATGAACGCTCCTAATACGTCATCATGTTCATCTCTGCCTACTTGTCTGCCTGCCTGCCTTCCGGCTGTCTTCCCATCCACCCATCCATCCATCAACCCATCCATCCATCTATTTATCCATACATCCATCCATGTCTGTCTGCCTGCCTTCTGTCTTTCTTTTCCATCCATCCATCCGCCCATATATCCAGCCACCCTCTATCCACCCATCCATAAATCCACCCACCCACCCACCCATACATCAATCCATTCATCCATGCATCGACTAATCCATCCATTTATCTATACATACACACATACATCTCTGTCTACCTGTCCGCCCGCCCGCCCGCCAGCCCGATTGACTGACTGACTGACTGACTGACTGACTTCATGTCTGTCTGTCTATACTTGGGGTTTCAGGTATTACGGTGTTCGTGCGCTGTTGTGTGATTCTCATTATGTGATCTATGGAAGGAGACTGGACTACTTATGGCGGTTTCCTCATGCACTGAAAGACTTTCACCAAACAAACAAACAAACCACCTGGAAATGTATCCAACAAACAACAAACAATTACGAAATGAAAAACCATACAGCCGAGGGAAACACACCTCAACCATTAATTATGCACGATAAACTACACAGGGAAAGGGACGGGTCAAGCGATCTCACACGGCTTTGATCAATCACGCGTGAAGTTTGGCACCTTACGAACTGATTCGATACCGGCCTGCTTTTACCCTTTTGCCAAGTGAAAGAGGGAGAGAGGGGGAAACCACGACATCGATGCTGGATCAATAAGTTATATTTGCACGAACCCAACACAACGGGCGGTTATTGAGCCGTCCAGTTTTTTCTATAACGATGTGGAATCAGATTGCCGAATGCAAGGGTGGCATCAGTACAGCAATAACCCCAACAGGTTGTCAACAAGGGCAGCTGCTATGACAACAAGTACACAAACAATAACAACAACAAATACGTAAACAATGATAACTTTAATCACACACGCACGCGCACGCACGCACGCACGCACACACACACACCAACAATAGCGGTACACTCTAATACAGCACGACATGCTAACTATAACATCCCCCACTCCCGTGTGTTGCCGGGGCCCATAAGGGAAGCAAAGAATAGCAACACTGTAGCTTACCACGCATGTCGTAAGAGGCGACTAAGGAGGCTTGATGGTTCCGTCGCCCTGCTACTGAGTGAGTGCGTGGCGCGACACTGTGAGCTGTGAGTTTCATGTGAAGTGCTTTTGAATCTGCCCAAGTTTTTATTTTTGGAACGTGACTGCATGTTCGGAGCGATGGCAGGTGGCTATGTCCCAGAGTTGACCAGTTTTTGCCTTATGCAGAAATGCGTGGCTGCTGGGCTTCTGGTTGACTGCCACTGCCGTCGGTGATGAACTGTATGTTCTTGGACTGTGTAGGTGAACATCTAGGAAACATTCAGATAGGAAAATGACTGCCGATTCCATCAGAGATGAATTGGGTGTTTCGTGGGGGATTGGTGTGTTGACATTCTGGCGGCGGCATTATGCACAGTGTATCTGTGCGGGCTGTTGTTTGTCTACTTTTCACATTGGGCAGTGGGGAGCGTTTTGTGTGATATTCACTGGCACAGGAACGGAGCATAATGGGGACGACCCGTTGCTGTGAAGTTGGAACTGCGACTAACTAACTAACTAACTAACTAACATCCCCCAACTACAATAACATATAAAACAATGGGGGGGGGGGGGGTTACAATTATCGTGTGAGTGCTCTGAATAACGACTAGGTCTCTGACAGCGGAACATACTAATACAGCACGACATGCTAACTATAACATCCCCAACAGCAATAACACATACAACAATGGTGGTATAACCTAATATAGCACCGATAACAGCCCCATCATTTACAACATTATGTACATCTTACTGGCACCTTGCCGTCTTAACAGACGATAGTTTGCAAAATGAAGTTATACCCCTCAATAACACAAAGCCTGGGCTGAATTTAGAGATCATGTGATGCCCATGCTGCATGATCCTTCTCTCGGCCTGCCTAGTTTACTCCAAAGGAAAGGTAACACCAATACATCTGGAACAAGACAGGCTGCAGAAGCTGTCGGATCAGCAAAGCAATACTCTAACTGTCCGCATGTCGGAGCTTCCACCCTAGACCAGTTGCCAACCAATGCTTAGGGCCTGGTCTGCCTTGCCATGACATTTAGTCTTTAGGTTGCATATGCCCTCCCAATTGCACTCCTCCGTCCAAAGCCGTTGGCACAATGTTGGGTGTCGGGTTTCGGCGCTAACAGAAAGCAGGAGTACATCAACAACAAACAATACTAGTGTTTCTGAAACTACTGCTGCTGCTGCCGCCGCCGCTGCTGCTGCTGCTGCTGCTGCTGCTGCTGCTGCTGCTGCTGCTGCTGCTGCTGCTACTACTTCTACTACTACTACTACTACTACAAGTGTTTCTGCTACTGCTACGTCGGTTCTCGACTCAACTCAATTATTCTCTTGAAGTAATATTTCTCCTACTACACCACAGAGAGTGTCTGGATGTAACGGTTATGACGTTAAACTGACAACAGCATAAGCGTGGTTGGACGAGGGTAAGATGCCAGCTATCTGCGCTCGCCACGAGAGGGAAAGCCTGACAACCTATCGCTCCCTGTACTCCGGCCTACAACATGTGGTAGTCCCAACACTTCACATCCTCACGTCAGGTTCCAGCTCCGAGACTTGTTGTTTCTGTGTCTATATAACCGACCGGCGCTGTGGCTTCGGTGACAGTTTCAAAATGTCCGGCCATACTGAACTGAGGGTTCGAAATAGCTACCGGCGGTTCGGAAGCAGACCGCTTTGTGTTGATTTAGATGGTATGAGACGTCGGCCAAGGAGCGGCTGGTCGAATGGCTAGAATGTCGGATTCTCCTTCGGGAGACCCGAGTTCGAATCCTCGGTAAGGTGTGGCGTTTTTTGTTTTTTTCTGTCGAGGGCAAAAAGAAAATTCTAACCTGCACAGTTCACGGCGACTGCACTAGCCAGGCGGCCCTAATTCCTTAGTCTCAAGACACCCCCCCCCCCCCCCCGCCATACACCGCAAGGTACTACGAGGGTAAGTTAATAAGTAAGTTACAAATTGCTGTAGAAAAAGTAACTAACTATGATAACAACTTGAAACCAGTTTATTTTTATACATACATTGTCCCTTTATGTCTCAACATAATTTCCACCAACATTGATGCACTTATCCCATCGTTTTATCAGTCCTCCCAAACCGGCTGCATAGAATTGCGTGCCTTGTTTTCATTTACCTGCCATCCCACAGAACTGTGTGACTTACTTATTGACTCGCCCTCGTAAACTTTCTTTTTCTACTCAGCTATGCACCGCTTTACGGGAAATCGCTAGGGGGTAAAACCACTGAAATCTCACCTTGGCGGGAGACATTTCGCGAATGACGCCGACGTTGAATGTGAAGTGAAAACGTGGTTTAGAAAACAGAGCATCAACACCAGCATTTTTGGCTGTGTGTGATTTCTTGTCAAGTTTACGTTCAGTAGTTTGCCATTGCTTTGTGAACTACCGGCGCTCATACCATTTTATAAAAACCTACGCAAGGTGGTTTGCTGCCAAATCGCCAGCAGCGGTGTTTCAAACCTGGTAAGGGGGATTATGAATTGCGTCCGTAACCCCTTCGTCACAGAGCCGGCGCCAAACAATAAAAGTAACTGTAACATATGTCACTGAATAGACATGGGAGAAGAACAAGGGGAAGGCAGGGAGGTCGATATCTGGATAGCTTGACCATATAGCATAATAGAGACAAGAACACAGAGCTGATCCACGACTTTGGTGATCGTGTGAGATGGCGAAACAGGACAACCCATGCTTATAGGCATGGTACATGATGATGATGAGATAAATTATGCCCCGCGGATTAAAAATAAAAACAGTAGGAACGAAACGACTGATCAAAATGGATTGAGCGTTCTTTCATGTGTAGAGGTATATTATGTACCCAGAATTGACAGCAAGCCAGTTGCAGATTCTATGGGCGAGAGAAACCCCAGGACAATATTTGTGTAGTCTTATTGATATCGCTAGTATACAGTTTCTTGACACGCGTGCTCATTTATCTTAATAGTTTATTTTAAACGTAGGAACTGACAAACTCAATCCATGCAGGTACGAACAGGGTTCCGCGGATTAAATGGTATAAGTTCTTGTCGACTGTCGTTTGGTGGGGAGGGGATGCTACAATATAGACCAGAAACAAAGATTTATCAGAAAACGACACGTTAACAGAAAATAACTCGCAATGCACTAGGGGAGGAGACAGTGTGAGCGAGAGAGGAGAGAGAGAGAGAGAGAGAGAGAGAGAGAGAGAGAGAGAGAGAGAGAGAGAGAGAGAGAGAGAGAGAGAGAGAGAGAGAGAGAGAGAGAGAGAGAGAGAGAGGGGACACATACCGGTTTTAAAAACCCAGCTATGGGTCTGTGATATGATAAGGTCATTATATTTTGCAGGTCTGTGTGCACGAGGGAATACGAGAGCGAGTCAATAAGTAAGTCATGTAGTTTTGTGGGATGGAAGGTAAATGTGGTTGGTGTTTTCTACAGGTGTCATAGGTGACAGCAACAACGAACTTTATATTCCCGTTCTTTAGGTGGCGCTATATGTCTCAAGCGCATGGGCAGCCCATAAACAAAATGGCGACTGTACTTACGGAGTGTACAACCAAATAGCAACGTGCTCTTGTGTGTTTTTTTTTTTTTTTGGGGCAAAAGGACTGCCTGCGAAGGACATTCATAAGGAAATGCTTCCTGTTTATGCTGACAAATGTTTGTCCCGTAAAGCGGTGCATAGCTAGGTAGAAACACTTTCTCAGGGATGCTCTAAAATTTTTGATGAAATCCGATCTGGTCGTCCTGTTGAGATGGCAACAGAGGCATCCGTGCAGCGGATGGAGGAGCTGATTAAAGGTGACAGGCGAGTAACGATAGACTCTGTAGCATCTGCAATACGATGCTCACATGGTTCAGCATACAACATAATGCATGATCGAATGAAATTTCCAGGACTGGTGACTAGAGGAGTGTTGCTTCTTCATGACAATGCCAGACCACATACGGCTAGATTAATTCAGGAGAAAATTAACCAACTAAGATGAGAAGTTCTGGAACATTCACCTTACAGCCCCGACTTAGCTCCTAGCGATTTCCGCCTTTTTGGTCCGCTGAAAACCCACCTTGGCGGGAGACATTTCGCGAATGATGCCGAAGTTGAATGTGAAGTGAAAAGGTGGTGTAGAAAACAGTGCTTGCAGGTCTATGCAACCGGTTTGGAAGGACTGATAAAACGATGGGATAAGTGCATCAATGTTGGTGGAAATTATGTTGAGAAATAAAGGGACAATGTATGTATAAAAATAAACTGGTTTCAAGTTGTTATATTTAGTTATTTTTCTACAGCCATTTGTCTCTTGCTTATTGACTTCCCCTCGTATCTGTTAACGGACGACGGGCGTAGGCGCGAACATTCGTCCGACCATGCTCATGACATCATCAGTGTGGCTCTCTATCAAGTACACTAACGCGCTCGCCCCAATAAAGACTGATGATTGAATTATAAATTATTGATGGGCACTTACATGGCACAGCGAGAGACAACCTGTAAGAGTCGGGTGTTGGAGTAAATACTGACAACAGACATCAACCCGCAAGGGATAATATCCTCACAACAGAGGAAACCTATAAGGGAGTGCATACCAACAACACACGGCAACTTGTAAGAACGTACATACTGACAACTGACCGAATACTGCAAGACAGTACATATTGACAACTTACCAAATCCTGCAAGACAGTACATATTGACAACTGACCGCAACCTGCAAGACAGTACATATTGACAAATGATCAAATTCTACAAGAGAGTACATACTGGTAACTGACCGCAACCTACAGGACAGTACATACTGGCAACTGGCCAAAACCTGCAAGACAGTACATATTGACAACTGGCCATAACCTGCAAGACAGTACATACTGACTGCTGACCACAACCTGCAAGACAGTACATACTGACTGCTGACCACAACTTGCAAGACAATACATACTGACTGCTGATCACAACCTGCAAGACAGTACATACTGACAACTGACCGCAACCTGCAAGACAGTACATATTGACAACTGGCCACAACCTGCAAGACAGTATATACTGACTGCTGACTACAACCTGCAAGACAGTAAGTACATACTAATTACTGATGCAACCTGCAAGACAGTACATATAGGCTGCTGATCACAACCTGCAAGACAGAACATGCTGACAACTGACCGAAACCTGCAAAACAATACATACTGACAACTGACCAAACCCTGCAAGACAGTACATACTGACAACAGACCGAGCCCTGCAAAAGCTATCTCATTGCCAACAGAAGGCGACCAGCAAGAATCTGGCGCTAGAGAACAATCTGGTAACAAGAAGACGAGAAATCTATAGTCACACATTACAGTCAGTCATACCTGTACAGAGAGGGTGGTGGGGAGAAACTGCCTCACAAATTGCAAACACACATATATAGATACTAATGTGGATGGAGTATATACATACAAACATACATGAGCACGAACACACATTGTGGCTAGCGTATATACAGAGGCGAATGTAACACTAGGCAAGCATTTATAGCTGGGAATATACATGGAGATGGGTGTATATAGATGTACGAATATACACTGATGAGTGCATACAGAGGTACGAATATACATAGAGACGAGTGTATGTAGAGGTACGAATATACATAAAGACGAGTGTATATAGAGGTATTAATATACATAGAGGCGAGCAAACAGCGAGGAAAAGACATATATACATGACGAACTTACATAGATAAATGAATACACATAGACCACACAAAATAATATACATAGAGACGAACATATACAGAGATGAAAGTAGGAAACTAAAAATAAAATACACAGGGAGAAATGAACGTACACATAGAAAAACATGCATACTATAATGTAACGAATACATCGACATATGAAGATACATAGATAAAGATGCATAGATGAAGATATATAGATATAGATATATATATGAAAATACATAGATGAAAGTACATAGATGAAGATACATAGATGACGATACATAGATGAAGATACATAGATGAAAATACATAGATGAAAATACATAGATGAAGATACATAGATGAAGATACATAGATGACGATACATAGATGAAGATATATAGACGAAGATACATAGATGAAGATACATAGATGACGATACATAGATGAAGATACATAGATGAAGATATATAGATGAAGATACATAGATCAAGATACATAGATGAAGGTATATAGATGAAGATATATAGATGAAGATATATAGATGAAGATATATAGATGAAGATATATAGATATATAGATGAAGATACATAGATGAAGATACATAGATGAATATATACAGATGAAGATTATAGATGAAGATATATAGATGAAGATATATAGATGAAGATACATTGATGAAGACACATAGATGAAGATATATAGATTAAGATACATAGATGAAGATATATAGATTAAGATACATAGATGAAGATACATAGATGAAGATATATAGATCAAGATACATAGATGAAGATACATCGATGAAGATACATAGATGAAGATATATAGATGAAGATATATAGATGAAGATATATAGATGAAGATACATAGATGAAGATATATAGATAAAGATACATAGATGAAGATACACAGAGGTAAAAATCCCATGAGACGAAAATACAGTGAGACAAACATACCGTGAGACAAACACATAAACTGGGAGGTTAACTTACAAGAAACCAACCTACATAGAGACAACATGCGGAGACTAATAAACACATAGACAACCATAGATAGTGACAAGAATACAGAGACCAACATATAGAGAGACAAAATACAGAGATCAAAATATAGAGAGACAAAATACAGACACCAACATATAGAGAGACAATATGGAGAGACCAACATATAGAGACAATATGGATAGACCTACATATAGAGCGACAAAATAGAGATCAAAATATAGAGAGACAAAACACAGACACCAACATATACAGAGACAATATGGAGAGACCAACATATAGAGAGACAATATGGAGAGACCAACATATAGAGAGACAATATGGATAGACCTACATATAGAGAGACAAAATAGAGATCAAAATATAGAGAGACAAAACACAGACACCAACATATACAAAGACAATATGGAGAGACCAACATATAGAGAGACAATATGGAGAGACCAACATATAGAGAGACAATGTGGAGAGACCAACATATAGAGAGATAATATGGAGAGACCAACATATAGAGAGACAATATGGAGAGACCAACATATAGAGAGACAATATGGAGAGACCAACATATAGAGAGACAATATGGAGAGGCCAACATATAGAGAGACAATATGGAGAGACCAACATATAGAGAGACAATATGGAGAGACCAACATATAGAGAGACAATATGGAGAGACCAACATATAGAGAGACAATATGGAGAGACCAACATATAGAGAGACAATATGGAGAGACCAACATATAGAGAGACAATATGGAGAGACCAACATATAGAGAGACAATATGGAGAGACCAACATATAGAGAGACAATATGGAGAGACCAACATATAGAGAGACAATATGGAGAGGCCAACATATGGAAAGACAATATGGAGAGACCAACATATAGAGAGACAATATGGAGAGGCCAACATATGGAAAGACAATATAGAGAGACCAACATATAGAGAGACAAAATACAGAGACCAACATATAGAGAGACAAAATACAGAGATTACCGTAGACCCCGAGGTAGACCAAGAAGGCGGTGGAGAGATAATACATGTACAGACCTACAAGCACTTGGAATCAACGACTGGCAAGAGAAGGTCGACCAGAGAGACGAATGGAGACGGATTGTATTTGCAGCAAAGAACCTCAATGGCTCGGAACGCTGAAGAAGAAAAGAAGAGAAAATACAGAGATTAAAATATAGAGAGACAAAATACAGACACCATCATATAGAGAGACAATATTGAGAGACCAACATATAGAGAGACAATATGGAGAGACCAACATATAGAGAGACAATATGGAGAGACCAACATATAGAGCGACAAAATAGAGATCAAAATATAGAGAGACAAAACACAGACACCAACATATACAGAGACAATATGGAGAGACCAACATATAGAGAGACAATATGGAGAGACCAACATATAGAGAGACAATATGGAGAGACCAACATATAGAGAGACAATATGGAGAGACCAACATATAGAGAGACAAAATACACACATACACATAGATTAACATACACACATACCACAACACCTAGAATCCAACATATACACTGAACACACCGATAGACGAACAGGGGGAGAGTGAGGGAAAAGGGGAGAGAGAGAGAGAGAGAGAGAGAGAGAGAGAGAGAGAGAGAGCGAGAGAGAGAGAGAGAGAGAGAGAGAGGGAGAAAGAAGTGCATCAAGCACAGAAACACGAACATCCATAATGATATGAAAATAGACGAACATACAGAGAAACTATCAAACCAAGACGCGTCACACGCGCACGCGCGCGTGCACACACACACACAGTCGAGAGACCTGAAGGCACGGTGCATACAAAAACATACGAGCATGTGCACATAAACGAACTAGCATATGCACATAAACAAACACAGACGAACACACACAAACACACTGATGAAGGCAGTGCAATTCAAACGAACACGTGTACACAGCAGTTAAAAATATACAAGACGATGAGTAGTAGACAACAGAGCACAGACGGAACAACAGAAAGAGCGTTATCTGAGCATACGAGACAACAGAAAGAATATCCAAAGACGAAAGGACACAAACACGCACATAATGACATCTGAACACATATAGGCGTATAGAGCCTAACGAACACACACACAAATAAACAAATATAGATATATAGAGACGAACAAGCGCACGCGTGAACATACATGCATATGACCACATATAGAGATACTGAGATGACAACACACACACACAAACATGTGTGTGTGTGTGTGTGTGTTATAGTTAGTTGCATATCCTTTACATGACGCGGTAAACACCAGCATTTGTTGCTGTTGTTGCTGTCTTGGCAAGTTTACATTCAGTAGTTTCTCATTGCTTTCTGAACGACCGGCACCCATACCATTTCATTAAAAAAAAAAAAAAAACAGCGCAACGCGGTCTGCTGCCAAATCGCGCGTAGCTGTGTTTCGAACGCGGGTATGCGGGATCACGAACCGCGTCCGTAACTGCTTCACCACGGAGCCCGACACATATGTGGATAGAGATATAGAGGCGACCACATATGAACATACGCACATAATAACACATTAAGACAAGAAGACACATGCCCACACCCAAATTAAAAGAAACAGATAAATAAACAAACAGGTACTAATGTGTTTTCTTCAAAAGAAAGCTTACTTACGCCATTGCGTTACATCCAGTGCCAACAGCGCGATAAAACACAACATAAACTACAGTATCCCAGACACGTGTGCCATCTTGGACGACGACTCAGGCCCATAACATCCTCCCACTTTTATACCAGACTCGCGAGCTCTGTCGGTCCTAGTCCCTGGTGTGTTGGTACAAACTTGGTCTCACCCTCGGCTCAAGAAGTACAACTGCCGGTCCAAATCCGTTATGTGGCAGTACGACTGTTGACCAGGTCTGCTGTGTAGTAACACAACTGCCCATGCAAGACCCCGTAGTACAACTACTGATCAAGTCCGTTGTGTGGTAGTACAACTGTCCGGTGTGTGGCTAGGCGCACGTTTTTACTCTCGGCCTAAGTTCGTGTTCTGATAGTACAACTATCGGCCTAAACTCCCAACTGTAATCACAACTGACAATCTACGGCTTAAATTGCTAGCTTGCCAGCATCAACAATTCTTCTGCATGAATATATTTCCAAAAGCACTCGCGAAACAAATACGATTCTTGAATGAGAAGTCAGTCGTTCGTTCGTTCGGTCGATCGGAACCTCGCCGTAACACTGGCTTGAAACGAGGTTACTGGTGGGCCTGGTATTTCTGGCGGAGACGAGGTTGCTAGAGGGCACCCGGCGCTACATCATAGCGCTGGCCCGACACGAGGCTATCCTAGGGTTATCACCAAGAACCCGGTATATCCCCGGGGGAGTTTCTAGGGAAGACAATTCCAGCCAGCTTCCCCCTGGTCTGTGTTGCTGATGTTTGGGCTGTGAGATTCTCCGGCGGAGACCGTGTGTGCTGGGGAATTACGGCGATCAGCTGTGAGAGATCCAGGACAACAGCCTGATCGCATCTCAACAGCTGTGATTCCGAACAACAGCGCATGCTAAACAAAACTACGGTTTACCGATGTGGTCTTCTTACTAAATATTTCAAACGCATCTTAGCTTATTATTTCCCGTTGTATTTGTAGAGGTCTATTATCTGATTAATTGCCATGGGATGATCAATCGTCTTAAGCGACTTCCTGTATTTGCCATCAGCTTGTATATCACCGAAATGTTGTCATTGCGTTATAATATGAATAAAATTAGTGGAGCTACGATAAAGCTGTGGAAATGTAGACAATATAAAATAACACAACCTAATGCAGTTTTTTTTTTTTTGCATATCCTTTACAGGACATCGCTGTCAACACCAGCATCTTTCAGCTGTATGTTGATTTCTTGGCAAGATTACGCTCAGTAGTTTGCCATTGCTTTCTGAGTGGTCGGCTCACATACCCCGTAAGTTACCGATGTGATTCGAACCACTGCTGATTCTCACCGTCATCACGTTACCGACGAGAGTATACGAGATTACGGAGAAAAGTCATAACCTCTAAGCCACGAAGCCAGCAGCTTTACAGAACATAATTACGAAAAATACTGTTGCGTGTATTTGTTTGCTGATGAAGGCTTTCGTAATTCTGTTCTGTAAAGCTGCATCACTGCGTAATAATACAACATGTCTGCTACTGTAATAAAAACTTTAAAGTCATAACTCGCCCCATATTTGTTTGGTCCAAACCTACTTTCTGTTAGGTACTGAATCTGTTAAACTGGGGGCGCCGATGGAGAGCTAAAGGGTTCAACCCCTTCGCCGGTCAGTTGGACTTCAACGCTGAAACCACGGCGTTTTGAAACTTCCTACATTACTCAAACACTTGCTGGACTGACAGGCATACAGCACCATGCTGGTCCTTCATTCGCCGATGAATTTCTATAGGTTTCACCCCTTCACTGATCAAAAAACGGAGATGTATGTCAACAGTGGGGCGCCCAACTTTAAACTTCTTTATGATGTCACCGTGTTCGAGGTTCGAACGTTCTATAGAAGTAAACAAAGATCTATAGAAGTAAACAAAGATCTACACCTTTGCTTTATTGACTACACAAAGGCTTTTGATAAAGTGAGACATGTCGGAATGATAAGGATGCTTGAAGATCTACAAATTGATGGAAAAGACCTTAGACTTGTAAAAAACTTATATTGGAAACAACAAGCTGCCATAAGAGTTGATAATGAAGTAAGCCAGTATCAGCCTATTAAAAGGGGTGTGAGACAGGGATGTGTAATGTCTCCAGATCTGTTTTCCCTGTACAGTGAAAGTATTTTCAGAAATATTGAAGATATGGAAGGAATCAACATTGGGGGACGATGCATCAATAACATTAGATATGCAGATGATACAGTCTTGATTGCAGACAATGAACAGGACCTGCAAAATTTAGTAGATGCGATTGTTACACACAGTGAACAACTAGGGTTAGAATTAAATTGTAAAAAGACACAGATTATGGTCGTCACTAGGAAGGACGAAATACCACAATGTAATATACAAGTAAATGGGAATATTCTTCAACAAGTGAGCAGGTACAATTATCTCGGAACAGTAATAACATCTGATGGGAGATGCCTTGAAGAGATTAGAACAAGAATCGCCATGGCAAAAGTATCCTTTAGCAAGATGAAAAACATATTGACCAATAAAAAGATGTCAATTGAAACGAGAAAAAGAGTGTTGAGATGCTACATTGAACCTGTACTTTTGTATGGATGTGAAGCGTGGACAATGAGCAGTCAGGCTGAAAAACATCTGATGGCTGTAGAGATGTGGTTTCTAAGGAAAATGCAAAGAATACCATGGACAGCCAGAAAGAGCAATGAACAAGTCCTTCAAGAAACAAATGAAGATCGTAAATTGATTAGAGAAATTAGACGTAGACAGTCAAAATTTTTTGGGCATGTTATGAGAAGAAATGGATTGGAGAATTTGGTGACAACTGGTAAGATCGAGGGGAACAGACCAAGGGGAAGACCTAGAAGCAAGTACCTGGATGGCTTGGCCTTGTGGCTTGGTCGAGACAGAAACACGGAGCTGATCCACGACTCTGGTGATCGAGTGAGATGGCAGAACATGACCGCCCACGCTTACCGGCATGGCACATGATGGATGGATGGTGTTCGAGGTCACCATGATGTCATATGCTTAACCCTCTTGACATCCTTAACAACTGTCATAAACTGTCATTTACTGCCAATATAGTACCTTGCGGTGTATGGCAGAGGGGTCTTTGAGCCTGAGGAATTAAGGCCGCCTGGCTAGTGCAGTCGCCGCGAACTGTGCAGGTTAGGATTTTCTTTCAACTATACTGATATATTACAAGACAATGGCATGGTTATTGTAATTTCTATCACACTGTTAAGGTTGTCATGTGAATCCCCCTCGTACATAAAAGTGCAGAGAAATGTACGAAGACGCGATAAAGAGCCTAGATAAACATGAAAGTGATGAGAAAGAACCATAACCTTTATTGGAGGAATTACGAAAAGCAGCATACAAAGTCTGAAGAAAGGGAAGTCACCAGCAGAACTAATGCGAGCAGGGTGGGAAGTTGGCGGGCGTCCGTACCGTATACATCTGTGTAGATCTGGAATATCGCTATGTTCGCTGGAATTTCGCCAAACATGGAATAGAACAATCTACATCCATACACTAAAGACATAAATTTTACGCTGCAACAAGTATCGAACCATCGCACTGACTGAGTCTTGCTGACAACATCCTCCTGCGAATTTTTATTAAACGTCTTATGAGTTATCAGTTATCAGATGGGGTATCTTCACTGCAATCCGGACAGATCCATAGGTGCTCAGATCCTTCCCCCAGCATATGCATCAGCGTCCGGTGGCTAATAGTGCCAGTTCTGTGTTGGTTGACGAAGCACCTCGTTTTCCCGATGTACCTCTCGCGTCTAGCTGTGCCAACTCTTACTCCCAAGTCTTTCATCCTGGACAGCGATGTGGATTCACTGACGTCAAAGTCCTCTGTTCTCGACATATCTTTAAGGACGTTAATAAAATCGGCACGATCCATGGGCTGGCCATCTACAGGGGGTGCAGAGCCAGCCAGTTTATCAGCTCGTTCATTTCCCTCGACTCCTACATGTCCAGGGACGAAGATTAAGGTGACTTTACGGACAACAGACTTCCGCAGCGACTCAGTCCACTGTCTACTTACAGATCCAGCTTCGTCCTTCCGAATCATGCTCATTGAATCACTTAGTACACACACGTTGGTATAATGCTGTGATTCCAGCCATATGAAACCCTGTGTAACTGCCATCACCTCCATCGTCATGCTGCTCGTGGTCATAGAGTGGGCACCACTGGATTCTTGAACGGTTCGGCCCACTGAACGGGCTGTAAATTCCCACGCACTTTCTGCTGCTTTACAGTAGATCCCTCTGTATAGATGAGCAATTCGGGGCTATCTGAGTGTTCATATATGAGCGCGTTAACCTCTGCATTGACAGCGGCAGGGTTCTGCTCTCTGCACCGTCTGTCGAGTGTGATAATGCAGGAGAAAGTGCACTTAAAAGCTGGAGGCACCGGCACCCATTCCTTGCCGGGGTTGACACTGGTAAGACTGCAGACCTGTCTGACGACATCTTCCGCCCGACCCATCCATGATTTGCCCCTCTTTAGCCTGTCACCCTTTTCTCTGAATATAGCGTCATGCAGAGGGTGCTGCTCATCTGCACATATTTTTAAGTATGCACGAGCTCTCCAGATCTTGATCCTGTGTTCCATTGTCGGGAAGTCAAGGAGGTATCTCATCGCTACACAGCTGATGTCACTCGTGTAGCCCAAAATGATGCGCATGGCTTCGTTTTGTACCTTTTCAAGTCTTCCTATCTGTGTAGGGCTGACAGTGAGGATGGCCAGGGCATACTCGATGAGTGAAAGCACCAGTCCTTGGAACAGAAGTATTAGCAGTCTTTGCTCGATATTGGCAGTCGCCATACTCTCATTGCTGACAAACCTTTTCGAGCTTTCGTTATTATGACATAATCGACATGATCTCTGAAAGACAGTCCTACCCCACCTGTCCAACTGTTGTTCAGTTATCGGCACCGTATACGCATTGAATAGTACTGTTGACAGTGGTAAACCCTGCGGCAATCCTAGACATATCGTTATCGGCTCAGAAGACCAACTCCCGCACCTTAGCATCTACGTCTTATGAAGTGGATTGAAAATAAATTAGAATATGAACTAAAGGAAGTTAGTTATCTGTTGTGGTATCTGTTGGCAGGCTGACCATAGCAGTTCAGAGGTTAAACAGTATTAAGAACCCTTGGCACAACACTAGCAAACAGATTAAAGTAAAATGTTTGAGGAGATGCATCTTTCCTGTGGCGACGCATGGATGTGTTGCATGGACTATTCCGCAATCACTAAAGAAGAAAACTAGCTTATTTGGCTGAAATGTTACAAATGTACTTTGGTATGGATGTGAAGCTTGGACAATGAGCAGTCAAGCTGTAAAGCATCTGATGGCTGTGGAAATGTGGTTTCTGAGGAGAATGCAAAGAATACCATGGACAGACAGAAAAACCAATGACCAAGTCATACAAGAAACAAATAAAAATCGTAAATTGATTAGAGAAATTAGACGCAGACAGTGAAAATTGTTCGGACATGTTATGAGAAGAAATAAACTGGAGAACTTGGTGACAACTGGCAAGATCGAGGGGAAGAGAATAAGGGGAAGACAGAGAAGTAAATACCTGGATGGCTTGACCATGTGTCATGGTAGAGACAAGACCACTGAGCTGGTCCACGATTCTGGTGATCGAGAAAAATAGCGAATCATGACAGTCTACGCTAACCGACATGGCAAATGATGGATGGTTACAGAAAAACATGCTTAGAATATCGTGGACGGAGAAGAAAGATCATGAAATTCTACAAAAGGTATACATCGAAGAAAGCTGGCCCATAAACTGAGTCATGTCTGGGAAACTGAAATACATTGGCCATATAAAACGTTACGTTGGTTTGGACAGAACAAAGATGGAAGGCATGGCTCTTGGATTATTAAGAGGCTGAGGTCATCCAGCACGAAGATGGACACAGAACATTGCAGACACATAGGGCGTGAGAGTATGTGAGGCGGTTATCATCCGGCACGAAGATGGACACAGAACATTGCAGACACATAGTGCGTGAGAGTGTATGAGACGGAGGTAATCCAGCACGAAGATGGACACAGGCATTGCAGACACATAGGGCGTGAGAGTGTATGAGACGGAGGTCATCCAGCACGAAGATGGATACAGACACTGCAGACACATTGAGCGTGAGGGTGCGTGAGGTGAGAGACATGGCCAGAGATAAATAGGCTTTTTGGCGTGCAGCGAGATTCTGCAAAGGACCAGCTACTTGATGATAGACATATATGAAGTAAAGAATGCTGTATATCCTTTACCGGCTCTGTGGCGTAGGAGTTACGGACTCAATTCGTAATCCCGCATACTGCGTTCGAAACACAGCTGGGGGCGATTTGGTAGCAGACCACCTTAAGTTGGTTTTTTTTAAAGAAATGGTATGCGTGCCCGTCGGTCAGAAAGCAATGGCAAACTACTGAACGTAAACTTGCCCAGGAATCACGATCAGTCAAAAAATGCTGGGGTTGTCTGCTACGTCCTGTAAAGGAGATGCAACTAAATTACTCCCAAGTTCTTTGCAGGACGTTACAGTCAACCCCAGGTTGATTTTCTTAACAATTATACGTTCAGTAGTTTGCCATTGCTCTCTGAACGAGAAGTCACAGGTAAAGTCCAACTAACGGTGTGTAGAATGAACCCACCACCCCGCCTTTAATGGACTGAAATTAACGCGCGAGTGCCATAAACCTCTTGGTCACGTTGGCCTCTACATTGTTACCGAAATGTTTTTACAAAACGTGACAAACTGGAACACCGTACAACCATTACAAGGAAGTAGCCGATAGGGCAAGGCGATGGGGGGTTAGGACAAAAGGCGCACCATTGGCGCTGTCGCGTTGCCGTACTTTGCAGAAAGCCCTACCTATAGTTAGTACTAATAGTTACGTGTTTATCTGCATAGCGTGTGGCGGAAAGCGGTATATATTTAGTTAGTTAGTTAGTTAGTTAGTCGTAGTTCCAACCTCACAGCAACGGGTCGTCCCCATTATGCTCCGTTCCTGTGCCAGTGAATATCGCACAAAATGCTCCCCACTGCCTAATGTGAAAAGTGGAAAAGACAGGAGTCTCGACAAACAACAGCCCGCACAGATACACTGTGCATAATGCCGCTGCCAGAATGTCAACACAATAGTCCCCCACGAAACACCCAGTTCATCTCTGATGGAATCGGCAGTCATTTTCCCATCTGGATGTTTCCTAGATGTTCACCCACACAGTCCACGAAAATACAGTTCATTGTCGATGGCAGTGGCAGTCAACCAGAAGCCCAGCAGCCATGCATTTCTGCATAAGGCATAAACCGGTCAATCTGGGACATAGCCATCTACCATCGCTCCGAACATGTAGTCACGTTCCAAAAAACCTCGGGCAGATTCAAAAGCATTTCACACGAAACTCACAGCTCACAGTGTCGCGCCACGCACTCACTCAGTAGCAGGGCGACGGAACCGGTATATATATCGTACATAAACACAAGGCACGCTTTATATTATCATCTGTGGTAAGCGGGAATCTGAACATATGGATTCTCACTTTGTTTTTCGTTAGCTCGCTTTGAACTCGCACGTAATGCACCATGGACTGATTTTTGCGTGTGGGCCAGTTTTTCCCCATTACATGCGTCCACCGCCATCGCGCAAGCCCACTCCGACTTCTGAGGTACTTGTAATTTGCGTCCCAAAGTCAAGCATGTATTACACAGACATATCAATTGGAGAATCCTTTGAGGCCACTAAGACATGTATTGTTTAGCGCTCATAGAAGTAGAGACTAGAGGAAGCACTAGACAGCATAAAAATTGAACACTGTAGTTACCGACGGGGATTCGAACTTGTCACCTCCACGTGTCTTTTTTTGGCGCTCATAGAAGTAGAAGAAAGAAGTAACGACTAGAAGACGTACTAGACAACACAAAAATTGGAAACTATAGTTACCAACCGGGATTCGAACCTGTCACCTCCACATGTGTTCTTTGGCGCTCATAGAAGTAGAAGAAAGCAGTAAAGACTACGGGACGCACTAAGCAACATGAAAATTGAAAACGAGTTACCGATCGAGATTTTCCTCACTGCAGGAACAAGTGTACTTCGAAGTCAAGGACGAGAAGTCCAGGTTTAAATCTATAGGACAGTTCAGAAACTCCCTAATCATGTAATTCCATTCATTAGCATCATCGTGTAACACCATCAACTACCATCACTGGCCCTACATCAAAGATCATCTGCGACGAGAGCAAGAGGAAGCCCGAGAAGGAAATGGATTGACGACATCAAAGACATTATACAATCACACGGAATGACACTATCCAGTGTCACCCATCGGGAGCTGGAACGCCGATTATTCCTCACCACGAAGTTTGACGGCAAAAGTGGAAGCTGATGGTGATAATCATCATCATCATCATCATCGCCGTGTAGCCGCTCCTCTACAACAGCACTTCGCTCTCATCACGGTCGCTCTCAACACGGTCGCTCTCATCACGGTTCGACCACAAGTTTCTCTATCCCTCGCCAGTACTCCTGCCTCGTGCGCCATCATGCACAAGGTGTCTGTCTAGAGCACATCTTCGTGTTAAGACGACCCTGCCTCTTTACCCAAGAGCCACGCCTTCCATGGTTACTGTTTCCCAGCCACCGTGACATTTACTGACTGGCATCTTGCCGTCTTGAAAGACGATGGAATTATACTTCCCCATAGCACAAAGCCTGGGCTGAATGTGTTGCCCATGCAGCAATATCCCCCTCTCGGTCTACCTAGTTTACTCCAGAGGAAAGGTAACACCAACTAATACGTCTGGAACAAGATAAGCTGCAGAAACTGCTGGATCAGCAAAGCAATGCTCTAACTGTCCGCCTGTCGGAGCTTCCAACTTAAACGCGTTGGCGACCAAGGCTTAGGTTCTGGTCTGACCTACCATGACATTTAGTCTTTAGGTTGCATTTGCTCGCACTAGGGTAAGCACTGTACCCTCCCAACTGCTCCCCTACGCCCGAAGCCGTTGGTACAATGTGGGGTCTCGAGTTTGCTGAGCGCCGCCCAACATTTGGCGCTAAAAGAAAGCAAGTAGTATCGTCTACTGTCATACGATATCACTGTCATATCTGACTAAAACCTGACTTTCAATGACGTTTAATACGTCAAAAGTATTTCAGTTTCTTGTGTCTCTTTATGAGACATATTTCTCAGATGTTCAGATCTTATAGAATGTGGCTACAGCTCTCCCTCTCGGTGCACGACGTTCTAAGAGCTGTTCTATCACACGTAAGCCCCGATTGTTCTCCTTTAGTGACTAAGAAATAGTCAATGACTCATATCCGTGTTTTCCCCTAGGAAAGATGTAAGTTCCCAAAGCATTATCCCTTACTATGTGTTGTCGTGACCACTTAACCGCGGAGACAGCTAAACAATGAAAGAGACTGACTACCACAGTGGCCGACTGGGTCTAACAATACTGGTAGCCAGAAGACACAGCTGCTACAAGGACACTAATATTTTTAAGATGTGGTCTAATATTTAGGGGGGGGGGGTCTCTTCTTATGGGACCCACACGGTCTGCTAGCCACTGGGCAAGCTTACACCCTCGCCAGTCCGCCACTGCACACACACACACACACACACACACACACACATAAACACAGATTGGGAAAGATAGAAGGAGTAAGCGAAAGACAACGAGAAAGAATATATGTGTGTGTGGTGTGAAGTGTGTGTGAAGAGAGAGAGAGAGAGAGAGAGAGAGAGAGAGAGAGAGAGAGAGAGAGAGAGACAGAGAGAGACAGACAGACAGACAGACAGACAGACAGACAGACAGACAGACAGACAGAGAGACAGACAGCAAAATCTGGTCATTGAAATGAAACTGCGACCTAACGACACACGAAGTTATCAGAAGTATGTAAAAAATACACCATTCTGGTCGTCACATGTGCTAAACTTGGGTACATCTGCTATCGCAATCAACCCAACACACGATCTAACGGGCGCTAACACGCTCATCCATCACTCACGTTTCTATGATCCAATCAACAAGTGGCAATAATACATGGATGTATATGTGATCAGAGAGAATGCGGGCCGTTCTCCGCCCGCTATATCAGCTGTGGGATAGCTGGGTGTTGGTACAGCTGTGTCGCCAAGCGGGCGAATACCCGGCTTGAAGACGACCGGAATGTTGTTACAGCGGTGGTGGTAATCCACATCACAGAACTCGGTATAAGTTGTAACGTGTCTTATGTCAGCGTGTTTACACGGGTAGCCGTTTGATGTGATAACGCCCGTGATTACTCATTAGCATCTGCGGTATGCGCTGTGACCTCATCTGGGTCAATAGTGCTAAGATGGTTGGCTGGTCGGCCAGTCGGTTGGTTGGTTAAACGGTCGGTGGGTTGGCTAGTTGGTTGGTTGGCTTCTGGAAGGTATCGATGAGAACTGGCGAGGGATCGAGGAGATCGAGGACGAGGGGTCTGGCTAGGAATCGAGGAATTCTGGCTAGGGATTGAGGAGTTCTGGCTAGGGATCGAGGAGTACGGGCGAGGGATCAAGGAATTGGCGAGAGATCGAGGCACTTTTCGGCGAGCCGTGGTGACAGCGACATTCAGTAGTGGACCTGCTACACGCAGAACTTTCAATCAGATGGCAGTTGAAACCCTTAGCAGTATAACTCTTCGCTGGCTGTTGAAAGAGGGGACGGAGCGCACGTCATGAGTGCAGTGATGTCGTTTCTTGGCTCACATCGACAACTCATTGGCCTCTGGAATATTGGACTTCTAATAATGCAGTCCGCCTAGTTGACGTGCAGGTCATCTGAGTCCTGACAAGGGCTCGCATCTATTGGGGCGAGGCGGGTATAGACAACCCCCCCCTCCCAACGCGGAACCGAAGCATGATCTCCGCTGGGCAATACCGGTACGTGAGCTTGACATCTGCCGAGAGGCACGGTGCTTCTTGACAGGTTAGACAGACAGACTGTGACACAGATAGGTCCCAGCAAGGAGAGGCATGGAGCTCCTTGACACGTTAGACAGACAGACTGTGACACAGATAGGTCCCAGCAAGGAGAGGCATGGAGCTCCTTGACACGTTAGACAGACAGACTGTGACACAGATAGGTCCCAGCAAGGAGAGGCATGGAGCTCCTTGACACGTTAGACAGACAGACTGTGACACAGATAGGTCCCAGCACGGAGAGGCATGGAGCTCCTTGACACGTTAGACAGACAGACTGTGACACAGATAGGTCCCAGCACGGAGAGGCATGGAGCTCCTTGACACGTTAGACAGACAGACTGTGACACAGATAGGTCCCAGCACGGAGAGGCACGGCGATCCTTGACACGTTAGACAGACTGTGACCCAGTCTGTAGATAGGTCCTAGCACGGAGGGGTGCTTCTAAGGTCTTGGCCAGTGTAGGTTCCAGTGCTGCGATGACTGCGGGTAATCCTGGAAGCAAATCGCACAAGCGATCTTGTAACTCTTGGGTCAACGATGTCTTATTAAATAAATTCCACAACATATTTCGGGAGGTAAAGAAATCCAGAAGCCAAAAGAAAAAAAGGAAGGCAGAGAAAATCCTGAACTTACTGATTCAGTGGCGAAGGATAATATATCACCAAATGTGACCTACCATTTTGACAGAAGGACGATATATCCCCATACCAGGGTCACCTGGTTATTTGTTTCGTTTCGTGGTATCTCCCGCAATTTGAACGCTCAGAGAACGGAAATTTACATTATAGTACTTGTTCAATTGATTGTGTACCATGTTTGGTCCAAACCTGCATTGTGTTTGGCACTGAATCAGTTCAAGAATGGGCAGGATGTAATATGCCCCACATGTGTGTTTCGCTGAGGACAGAGAGCCGTGGAGAACTATGATTACACATGCACCCGCCGTGACAACCCTACCACCCACATCTGGGGTTACGGGAGGGTATAAGAGGTCATTTTTTTCCGCGTTTCCATCCTGTTTCAGGATATTATTATTGCGGTCAACACCAGCATCTTTCAGCTGTATGTTGATTCCTAGCCTAGATTACGCTCATCAGCACGCCACGACTTTCTGAGCAACCGGCTCCATCCTCTCATAAGTCACTGGTGCGACTCGAACCGATAAGAGGTCATGAAGACGATTAAATTTGTGCGCTTTTTTTTTTTTTTTGCGTTCGCTCGTTCTGAACTCAAACGTAGTCCATACACGTGCTACTACTACTTCCTAGTGCACTTTGCTGATTTAGAGTGTGGATTAGCTTTCCCTATTACCAGTGTCCCTCGCCTTCAATCCGACTTCAGAGGTACCCCATTATTCATCCAGTGCCAGGTTTGTGATAAAATATGGGCCAAGCTCCATAGCTCCAATATGCCAGGATGGTATTGACACGGGGGTATTTTATCCGTACATCCTGGCGCCCGCATCTGACAATGTCTTCCAAACATTGCGGTGTGAATTGCTACTGTGTCCCGTTTCGTCTATGTAATCATGTCTTCATTTAATTGTTATAGTCCGTATTGTTTTTCATGTAGTTATGTCGGTTTGTGTTAGTTTTTGTGTGTGACGAAGAAGGCTTTGGCCGCAATGTCCAATTCATTACTTGTGTTCGCGTTCTAGTAAAGATTACAGTCTACTTCTCGTTTTGTGGTGATTCACACTAGTGAGGCACGCGAGGGTCCCAGGTGGCTCGCCAAGAGCTCATGTTTTGATACTCTATGTGAAATCTTGATTTATTGATCCCCGTTATCTTTCATCATACCAATAGCCAAACGTAATGTGGTATTGCATACCAATCTCAAATGTAATGTGATATTTCATACCCAAAACAAAATATAATGTCGCATTTCGTGCCAATAACAAATGCAATGTGGCATTTCATATCAATAATAAACTCACAGTGGTATTTCATACCATTAACAAATGTAATGGTGGCATTTCGTAACAATAAAAAATGTAATGCAATATTTCATACGAATAAAAATGTAATTTAGCGCAATAGACTTCTTAATTTAACTGTGCAGGTCAGAGAAACAGTTTGGGAAACACTGGTGTATGGTTGTAAATATGCAGACCTCGTAAGTCTTGGGTCAACGATGTCTTATCAAATACACTCCAGAATATATGTCGCCCTGGAATGCAAGGTCACGGTGAATTAATATGAGATATAATTTCACTCACTCATGCACACGCACACACGAACACCCACACACACGCGTGTACGCACAGACACATACAGACACATACATGCACGCCTGCCTACCTACCTACATGCATACATACCATACATACATACATGCATACCATATATACAGACACACGCATAGATACAGAGATGCACGCACGCGCACACAGATGCACACACGCGCGTACAGTTGCACGCACGCGAACACACACAGACACATATCAGTAACAGACACATATCAGTAACACACATTCTCACAAATACACCTTCGTACACGACGCAAAGTTAATCAAGCGCGCACAAACACACAAACAAATACAGACGACATATTTACTTAATGCAAACTCAAACACCTACAAGCACGCAAACACTGGGATGACCTAAAATGAAGACAATAGAAGTGACCCAAATCTGCAGGCCAAGTTAAACTGAAAACCGACAGCGTACGTGCGTGAGCAGTAATCAAAGTTCTCACGGCAACCAATTTCAAAACCTCAATACCTGCATCTCAACGATCGAGGCTAAAGTATGTTTACTAACTAGCATGCCTCCATGCAGGCTGACTACATGGACACGTCTGTGCGTGTTTACATGGAATCGTTGGGCATGAGAAATGTATATACTGATTGAATTGCTGACTGGATGTACTGATATAGATACTGATTGGCACTTATAGAAGGGGAGTGTTGTCCAGACCCTCTACTCGCTGTCTTATGAATCAGTCTCTCTAGGCATGGATCATTTATCTGTTTAGCTGCATTATCTATATAGTCTTCACTACATCATTTGTATTGTAGAGTTGAGTTGAGCTAAGAACTAACATCACTGTACTCAGGATATTTCCACACGCACCCTGTCTCTTTGTTCAACAGCCAGAGTAGAGCCATGCTGTTATTCGTCCCAAATACCATCTGATTGAAGTTCTCCTGGTATTCCCTCTGTTTTGAGATTCCTCCAGAACCCCTGCCGATCCCCCCGCAATCTCATTCTCTCCGCATACGGGTTCCTCAATCTGGTTCCCCCCCCCCCCCAATTTTTCACCTGGTCCCTAAGGCGCCCGACCATCTCTCCCTTATCCATAGTTAATCTACCGCCGAGAGGTGCATTCCCTGTCAGCCTATCAACCAGTCCATTCATCCACACCTCCGCATGACCAGGGCAGAAAATCCATACAGTTCTCCCAATCTGTGACCTCTGAAGCGAGCAAGCCATTCTACACGAAACATTCCTATCTCCACCTTGCCAAGCACACTCCGTAAGTATGCTTACTATTGTCAAGTAGCTCGCTCTACGCGCCCAGCGCTACTGGAGATATCGCGTGAGAACCGTTCGGGCTGTGGGGGAGGTAGACGTAACATGTGTGAGATTGTTCCGAGTGCAGTGATGTCGATTGTGTATAGTTTTATAGAAGAATGCTGAACATTCTTTGGACAGCCAAAATGAGTAATCTGAACATTTTGAGGGAGGCTAAGTCGCAAAGACAACTTATCACAAACATCAGAAAGCGGCAGTCATCATCTTTTGGCCACATTATGAGAAGATTAAAACAACATCTGGAACATGTGACAACTGGAAAGATTTGTGGAAAGAGAGATTGGCCCCATTGATGAGCTGTTTAGCACTGCAGGATTTAGGCCGAGTTATCCCAACCTGAAGATAACTGAATTATTATATGAAAGTCACTGACTGCGGTCGACTAAGGATTTGAATTATAAATCAATTTGCCTTTTCACTAAGGATTATAAGGATTGAGGGAGGGGAAGGGGGGTGAGAGGCAAAGAGACAGAATGACTTAAAGACGTGCGAATAAGAGTAGGAATAGAATCAGCTAAAGAAATTTTGGGTGTCGAGCCATTTGGATGGAGACATCTCATGTAAGGAATGAAGCACGTCTCAAGGATCGGGCGAGTGGTGTTGTTCGCTGAGCAGCATTTGATGGCAATATTCGTAGTCACATTTTGCGATAATCTGAGTTGTGAAGAAAATGGAGAGCAACTGGACACTTCTTGCGGTCATTTCACATGTTAACACACTACAAGGACATATCAATCACTGGAGACAACGGCATTCATGGGTAATGATAATAATAACATTCACAGGTTTAAAGGGAATGTCTTGCAGGGATGATTTTGAGAGGCTGGCCGAGTGGCTAGAATGCTGGTCTCTCCTTCGGGAAACCTTGGTTCGAACCCTCGGTAAAATTTGGATTTTGTCTGTCGCGAGTGGGAGGGGGGGGGGGGGCAAAAAGAAAACCCTAACCTGTATAGTTCGCTACTGCACTGGCCAGGAGGCCTTAATTCCTCAAGCTCAAGACACCACCCCCTCCCCTTCCTGTCCTACACAGCAGGATACTAAGGCGGTAGACGACAGACGATGATTTCAGAGGACGCATGAGACAACAAAACAACTGCAAGTTATAGTTATTGTCATCTCTAGTGACAAAACAGTTCCTTACTGAAGTACTAGTGTACTTTGATGCTCGAGCAGCTAAAGACTGTAACATCGCTAGTCAGTTATCATTAGACTCACGGGTGTTTCAAAGGTTATGACAATATGACCAATGCACCCCATGCAGGGCCATGACCACCAATCAATAGCTATACGTATATCGATGCTATTATTCTGATTACCGTCAAACAGGTTCTGTGGAGAACGTCGCCCTCATTACAGTCAGCCGAAGTTTCTCGATCTCTGGCCATTTCTACTGCCTCATACACCCTCATGTCCAACGTGTCTACGAATGCTCTGTGTCTATTTCTGCGCTGCCCAGACCCTGCCTTCTCTTCCAGGAACCCGGCCTTTCATAACTGTCCCCTAGAGGTCATTATTGCCGAATGGACAAGAGCACTCGTTCTTAAACTCCCGGTGAGCTGATTTCAAGTTAGCGGGTTCAACCCCTACACCAGTCAGTTGGACTAAAATGTTGACTTCTCGCCATGACACAGGTATGTCAATTACAAGTACCCTTGAAGTAGGAGCGGCGAGGGACATTGGTAATAGGTAAAGCTAAACCACACGTCAAAATCAGTCCAGTGCACTAGAAGTAGTAGCGCGTGTTTGGATTACGCTTCAGTTGAAAGCTCATGTATACAAAATTCAAGATTGGTGACTCAGCCATGTGCACATGTGGTTTGGCGTCGCAGACAGCAGAGCACATACTCCAGGATTGCCCAAACTACAACATATCCAGGCGAACCTTCTGGCCTAGAGAGACAACAGTGGAAGATAAACTCTATGGACCGCTGAATGAACTAAAAAGGACTGTTAGATTCATACAAGAGACAACATTGCAGTTATAGACATATTTCAGGCGAACGAAAGAAGAAGAAGAAGTTGAAAGCTAGCGAACAAACAAACAATCACTGTTCTTTCCCAACCACTATGAAGTTTAATATTTAATATCGCTAAAATGTTCCCGACTGAGACCCGATACTGTTTATGAGCCGGCTTTCTTTGATGTTCACATCCTTTCAAATGGCCGTAATTTTCTTCTTCTTGGCCCGGAATATTCTAAGAATTGTTCCGTAACATTGAAGTTCAAAAGCCCCAATTTTCTTCTATAGCGATCGCGAACTGGTTGGTGACTCATACAAATATGTTGCCATGGGAAAGATGCATGTTTATATAAAATGCGATTTTGGCTTGCTTGCTGGAGTTGCACAGAAATATCAATTAGGGAACCCTTTGAGGCCACTAAGACAGTTCATAAACAGACGTATTAGGCGCTGATAAAAGTAAAGACTAGAGGACGCACTAGACAACATAAAAATTGATAGCTATAGTTGCCGATCGGGATTCGAATCTTATTGATTGATTGATTGATTTAAGAACCGACATCACAGCATTCGGGGCATTCCCATAAGCGCTCTATGTGCGTCTCACCTTTCCTCTAAGCGTCGAGCATCGGCTAGATCCCCTCGTCACTCCACGCTGTCGCATTCTTGCCAGACCATGGTAATCCATTTGCTACTCCGAGGTGTACACGTGCTCCCACAACACCGCAACCACGTCTGCCTTATCATGCATCAATACTCCACCAAGTTTTGCAGAGTCAGCCAATCTGTCTGCCTGTTCATTCCCCAGCACACCAGCATGCCCCGGAGAAAAGATCCAGACGATGCTTGCCACCCGTGACTTCCGAAGCGAAGCAAGCCACTCGGCACGAAGCTTGCCCGTCCTCACCCTACTCAGCATGCTTTCTGAGTCAGTTACAATCACGATGTGTGTGTGTATTGTATTCTCCATCCAGCGGAAAGCTGCACTGACTCCCCCCACCTCCATTCTTAAGCTAGATGTTGTGGTATCATATGCCAAGCTCTCCTGCACCAAACGTCGACCATTAGTCTTTGCCAAGAAACCCCAGGCACTTCTGCTACCTCTCAACACCGAACCATCTGTGTAGATAATCACATCACCCGGGCGTGCATTATCCTGAATTAGTTGCTGGATTTCCACTTTTGTGGCCCCTGCAGGAACAAGTGTATGTACTTCGACGCATGATCAACTAGACACCCCTTGAAAATGGTGTCTTCTTTAGCCAGGTCTTTTATCCACCTGAACACACTCGGGAGCTACGGTGCTATTTAAATGGTTAGGTACGAATGATGTCTATATTCCATAGTTGTGGGTTCATGAGTTTGCTGATGTTGTGTCATAGGGTATTAATACTGTTTAACCTATGAATCGCTATAGCCAGTTGTCTGACTTCTTTCGAACAGTCTCATCTTTCGCTGCATCTCGTCAGGTACATACTGCAGAAGTCATGCAACATAAACTAAAGTGATTAGATAAATCCTTCAAGCTGAAATATACACACTGTACAGCAAAGAAAAATGGACTGGCCAATAGTTAAATTTCCACAAATTCGCATCCGTCCAATACAAAGGTGGCTTAGTACGGACCCTGTTTGACCGAGCCAGGAAGATATGCACCCAGGACACACTGACAGAAGAATTTGAAACTGAAGAATGTCTTACACCTGAATGATCACTCCACTGGATTTATAGTGCCACTGCCAACAGCTGAAACCAAAACCGCTGAAAACAACTGTCCCTAAACTCAAGGTATTTATCCAGATAACCTTTGAAGGGGATGACGTAATGCAATGTATGCAGGACCGGCTCACTACAGCAGTTGGTCGAACATTCTATGCTGCATTAAAAAAAAAAAACACCATAAATAGATGTACAAAGCATTAAATCCAGCAACAAGTGGTACAAGCTCATGTATAGAATAGATTTTTTAAAAAGATGGAGAATGAAATGGTTTGGGCATCTGACAAGATTCTATGCTGCAACGCAACTCCAGTTATTAGGCACAGAACCACACCTATTCCAAAGCCAGCAGTAAAAGAACCTGTCCCTCGTTTACGCGAAGTCCAACTGTATTTATCAATTTACATGCAGGTGCCAGTCCACCTACATCGGCAGAACAGAAAGGCAGTTAAATAACAGGGTGGTGGAACACATACCCAATTGGATTGACAGAATAATAAACAAAAACGCTGGAAACCTGGCCAAGCCGACACACCACAAACCTCCTACGTCGACGACTGGACGGCACATTTTGGAAACAGTTCTCGTGATTGATAGGGACAATGCGTTTCGCGTGCTGCTTAACACACAAAATAGCCGCTTGTTAAAGGTCGCCAAAGCAATCGTCATTAATCAGCAGAAGCCAGTCTTGTGCAAACAGAAAGACATACTAGTCAGTTTAAAATTACCGTGGTAGACTATATATGGTGTGTCAGGTCTTAGTCAGATATGACTGAGCTACCGTATAACAGTAGACGGTACTACCTGCTTTCTGTTAGCGCCGAACGTTGGGCGGCGCTTACCAAACCCGACACCCCACATTGTGCCAACGGCTTCAGGCGGAAAAGCGCAATTGGGAGGGTACAAGCCTTACCCTGGTGCGAGAAAATGCAAGCTAAAATGTCATAGCAGGGCAGGGCAGGGCAGGCCCTAAGCCTTGGTTGGCGGCTGGTCTAGGATCGAAGCTCCAACAGGAGGACAGTTAGAGCATTGCTTTGCTGATCCGGTAGCTTCTGCAGCATGTCTTGTTAACTTTCCTCTGGAGTGAACTAGGCAGGCTGCATGGGCAACACATGATCTCTATATTTTAGCCCAGGCTTTGTGCTATGGAGAGGCAATAACTCCATCCGTGGTCTTAACTGGTCTCGAAATCAAAGCGAGAGGCAACTGTTACGGGTTATAAATCCCTGTCAATTGGCGTACACATGGGGCGCCGCGCTGGGCATCCCCCAGCCAATTGGGTGCTGATCCGCCACAGCCTGCCTGCTTCAATGGGTGCTTGGGGCTAGGACAAAATCTGAATAGCAGGCTGTAAAACCAATGCACCAGGTACAAATAAAAATAAAAATAGAAACCTCAAGCTACGGCTTGCGACCTGGAACGTGAGAACCATGTGTCCAGGATTTTCCACTGACTAGACCAATATTGACGATGTGAGAAAAACGGCCGTGATTGATGCCTAACTCAATCGTCTTAACATTGATATTGTTGGCCTGCAGGAGACTCGCCTCGCTGAGGAAGTGTCACTCAGGGAAAACAATTACACTTTTTTTTGGAAGGGTAGAGGGCAGGCAGAAATAAGGCAACATGGTGTGGGCTTTGCAGTGAAGAATTCGCTACTGGGAATGATTGAAATTCCAGCAGGAGGAAATGAAAGACTATTACCCCTGCGCTTGGCAACCTCTTGTGGGTTTGCCACCATTATTACTGCATATGCACTGACACTCGATTCCTCTGATGATGTGAAGGATTCGTTCTATGAGGAGTTAGCCTCCGTGATCAAGGCAGTTCCAAAATCTGACTACATTTATATGCTCGGTGATTTCAATGCTCGTGTGGACAAGAACTCGAGTTCATGGCCAGTGTGCCTTGGAAAATACAACATCGGTCGCATGAATGAAAATGGGCAAAGGCTGCTGGAGCATTGCACCAGTAATGACCTATGTATTACAAACTCCTTTTTTTAAAACAAAAGAGATGCATAAGGTCATATGGAAACATCCAAGATCCGGCCATTGGCACCAGCTGGACTTCATCATCACACGGAGACAACATCTGAACCATATATCATTGACTCGAAGTTACCACAGTGCTGACTGTCATACGGATCATTCTTTGGTTGTTGCAAGGGTTAGACTGAGACCAAAGAGAATCTACACAGCTAAACACAAATCTAGCCCCAGGATTAATATTATTAACACTCACGATCCTGAAAAGTGCTTTCAGTTTCAACAGAAACTTGAAGACGCTTTCACTGATACACCAGAAAATTGTACAGTAAATGAAAAGTGGGGTCAACTTAAGGAAACTCTTTATAAAACTGCCGTAGGGGTTTACGGTACTGTGGATCATAAGAGGCAGGACAGGTTTGCGGCAAACAGTGAGACTCTGCAGCCCTTGATTGATAAGGAGAAGATAGCTCTCTTAAGAAACAAGGAAAGACAACTCGTAACACTCTGAGTGAGCTAAGGCAAGCTAGGAAGGATGTGCAAAAGGCTGCCAGGCAGTGTGTAAATGATTATTGGATCAAGTTATGTGAGTCCATTCAAATCGCAAGTGATAAGGGAAACATAAGAAGCATGTATGAAGGAATAAAGAAAGCCTGTGGCCCAGTGATCAAAAGTGCACCATTGAAAACCTTGACTGGAGAAATCATAACTGATAAGAAACAGCAGATGGACAGATGGGTAGAGCACTATTTGGAGCTTTACTAAAGTGAGACCAAACTAGCGGATGATGCCCTCAACGCCATAGAGGCTCTACTAACTCTTGAATACCTGGACACACTTCCCACCATAGCAGAAGTTAAGTGTGCTATAAATGAACTTGCATCTGGCAAGGCTCCAGGTAAGGATGGGATTCCAATAGAGGTTATCAGGAGTGGGCAAGACACACTCACTCTACAGATCCACCAGCCAATAGAGCTATGCTGGCGAGAAGGACAAGTCCCACAGGATTTCAAAGATTCAAGCATCATAACACTGTACAAGAACAAGGGCGATCGGACGACTGCAACAACTATAGGGGTATCTCACTTCTGTGTATTGTTGGAAAAGTATTTGCCAGAATTGTTCTGCGCAGACTTCAAGTCCTAGGAGATAAAGTCTACCCCGAATTACAGTGTGGCTTTCGACACAACCAGTCTAGCATTGATATGATATTCTCATTGCGACAAATGCAAGAAAAATGCCGTGAACAGAATCAACCACTGTTTATTGCCTTCATCGACCTCACAAAGGCATTTGATTTGGTCAGTCGTGAGGGTCTGTTCAAGGCACTAAAGAAGACTGGCTGCCCACCAACTCTTCTGTCCATTGTGGAATCGTTCCACACAGGCATGAAGGGTGTAATCAAGTTTGATGGTGCAACTTCTGAAGAGTTTGAAATCAAGAGTGGAGTTAAGCAAGGTTGTGTACTAGCTCCCACCCTCTTTGGAATATACTTTTCACTTCTACTGAAATATGTCTTTCGTGATCAGGATGCCGGGATATACATTCACTCACGCTCAGATGGCGGCCTCTACAATGCTCAGAGATTGAAGGCCAAGACCAAAATTAGGAGGGTACTGATCAGAGAGTTGCTTTTTGCAGATGATGCTGCAGTTACGACCCACTCTGAGGAAGAATTGCAATGTCTGCTGTCTGCATTCTCCAATGCTTGTTCTGAATTTGGTTTAACAATTAGCAAAAAGAAGACACAGATTATGTCACAAGGTGCACATGGGGTACCATCAATCTTTATTGACGACGCCGAACTAGAGATGGTAGACCATTTTACATATCTAGGATCAGTGGTAAATAACAAATTATCCCTAGATCAGGAAATCAACATCCGGATTGGTAAGGCAGCAACAACAATGAACAGGTTAAGAAAAAGTCTGGGAGAACAGGAAGCTTACTGCCAAAACAAAAGCCCTTGTCTATCAAGCCTGTGTCCTTGTAATTGAAATTGTAACAAGCCACGTGGAGGGTCCCAAATAACTATGTCACAATGTTTCAAAACT
The DNA here is from genome assembly GCA_963921405.1 of Cepaea hortensis. Classification (NCBI taxonomy): domain Eukaryota; kingdom Metazoa; phylum Mollusca; class Gastropoda; order Stylommatophora; family Helicidae; genus Cepaea; species Cepaea hortensis. The sequence goes on along the minus strand of OY992876.1, from coordinate 330,502,631 downwards.
ATTCTTTCGCCCTGGCTGGGATAGGTCCTTTCTTGCCAACCCTCCTCCGTTCCCCGGACTCACTGTCACTATCTCTTTCGACCTCGGGACCTATTCCGTGACGTGTTTTTCTGGCTGACGCATAGATAACATGGCGATCGTCAGAATAATTTGAAAGTAATTTTATTAACCTAATAAAGAACCTAATAAAATAAAATAATAATGACACTTGTCATTAGGACAATAAGGGACTAATGTGTTATTAGTTGATTTGATTCACAAGGATCAGTCACACGACGTCTAACGTGAGGTTCGGACAGGTGGGCGTGCCCGTTATGTAGCATTTATAATTTTTTTTTAGGGTTAATGATGTGGTAAATCCTAGAACTATGTGGTTGTGGGTAAAAGAAAATTATAGTCACAGTGGAAGTATCATGTATGATAATTATCAAAGGAAAAATGTCTTAGCATTTTTTTTTTTTTTTTGGGAGGGGGCATTATGCCACATAACAGTCACGCACACCGCCAAACATAAGTTTGGATATTCCCAGACTCGGAATAGAATGAATTGACCATGGGTAACCAAGACCGACGTGGACATCGGGAGAGATAGCAACGAAAAGACTTCAAGGAAAAGGACAAGAGGTCAGCGGTTTTCTTGGCGCTCGTGTTGCATGGACATGATCTGGTAGGCGCAGTCTTATTAGTGGTGCGAGGAGTTCAGCTGTTGTCTTACATTCATACCGGGACAGGAGTCTCTAGACAACAATTTACGCTAGCTTACGAAAATCCTTGGAAGATCAAGCAATCACAGGAGATAGAAACTGGATCGTTATTAACCGGTAACTTCCCGTCCCCGTATCAGGGGCTGGTTACGTTTGATGATCATGTTTCGTATTCTTCTGTAAAGGGATAAAGCCGAATAAAGATTCAATCTCTGAATTGCACCCGTTTTCTCAAGGTGAGCTTGGTTTAATTCGTTTGTACTTTGAATACGAGCTGTTGACATTGAAATACCATAGAATGTGTCAAGACAGATGGTACTCTTCTTTATGGCAGTGAAACCTGGACAACTTACTCACACCAAGAGAAACGTTTAAACAGCTTTCATATGCGGTGTCTGCGAAGAATTCTTGGTATTAAGTGGCAAGACAAAATCACAAATACTGAAGTATTGGAAAGATCAGGTTGTGTGACGGTTTATTCCATGCTCAGTCTTCGTAGACTTAGATGGATAGGACATCTTAGGAGGATGGATGGTGGTAGAATACCATAGGACATCTTTTTTGGTGAATTACAGATGGGTAAGAGATCTCAGGGTCGGCCTCTACTACGATACAAAGATGTGTGTAAGCGGGACATGATTGATACAGGCAATGATAATGCACATTGGGAGCAAGTCGCCGCTTAACGTGTTGCATGGAGGGCAAACATCAGAAATGGAATAAAGACAAAGGAGAAAATTATTGCAGATAAGTCACACACCGAGCGTGTGAGACGTAAGATGATGCATGATGGTGGAAATGACCACGTGTTCACATGCACCCACTGTGAACGGACATTTACAGAGCAAATTGGCCTTATCAGTAGGGCTGTACCGGATTCAAATTTTTGAAATCCGGCCGGAGCAGGATTTGGCCGGATTTATGAAGTGAGATCCGGCCGGAGCCGGATTTACAAATAAAAAAATAATAAAAATAACGTACTACATCACTTGACTTAGGTGAGTGGAGTCACTCGACTGTTCATTACTGCAGTTCATTACTATAGACATGACAATGGTGACATATACTCATATTAAATCATTTAAATGTAAAATAATTACATTTACATTAGAATAAGTAATTAAGTAATATTAAGTTCCATAAGTGCAAGATGAAACATAATACATAAGCACATAATGTTAATTTAGTAATTTTAATTTTTAGTTTTCAGTTTCAGTTTTTAGTTTTCACATTGTTTTCAGTTGGCAAATTGGCAGCTCACTTACAATTCACAACAACAGTACATTGAACAAATTGAATTTATTGAAATACATTCATTCAGTAATTTCACTATTTCAGTCAGTCAGTCTTCATTATGGCTGTGAAGTTGACCTCTCAGAGTCAAGAAGGGACGAGTTGTATTTCAGGAAAATCAACGTCTCCGCATTTTGTGGTAAAAGGCTACTACGGTGGTCGGTGATAATGTCTCCTGCAGTACTGAACAGCCTTTCCAATGGCACACTTGTAGGTGGTGGTGCAAGAAATGCCTGCGCCAGTCTAGCCATACTTGGAAATCTTTGCTTATTGGCATGCCACCATGAAACTGGATCTGACTGTCGAGTTTGAAGTGGCTCTGACAGGTACTGTGTCACCTCAGTGTTAATGCTGTTGCCTTCGGCACTTGCAGAACGATCTGTGGTGGGATTTTCCTCGACAATTGTGTCAAAACAGCTCCATAGGCTGGACTCGTAGTGTGGCAGTGCTCACAGAAGTCAAAACACTAGTACTACTACTACTACTAGTAGTAGCTGATGGATCCTGTGGACTGACTGTGTTTGCTGAATCAATAATGGAGTTAGCTGCTAACAGCAGATGGGCTCGTGCATCACTTCTACCACGTTCGGAGAAGAAGCACAGCTTGAATCGAGGGATCCAGTAGTGTGGCACAGGTGTAAATACTGTTGGATTCAATGTCCGCAAATCTGCTGCTAACAGCTTCAAGCAGGGCTGCTTTCAGTTTTGATCCCAGCATCACTACCTTCTTTCTGGAGGAAAGCCATGAGTGTTTTCACTAATGGGATCACAACTGATATTGATGCCTGAGCTGCACTTATTTCACGTGTGATTTCTTCAAATGGTGCCAAAGTAGCTACCACATTCTCCGTGACTGCCCACTGCAGTGCCGTTAGCCCAGTTACCGAATCAATTTCAACACAGTACAGGCTGATGCTGCGCCGTTGTTCTAACAGACGTCATAGCATATAAACAATATATAATGACACAAAGTAGTGCAGCTTTACATAACAGAGTTACGACACATACAGAACGTTGCGGCGGTTAGCCTTCATCAGCAAACAAACACATTCACAAACACAACATACAGTCAAGGAGAATTCCTGTGACTACATTAGAAGGTGATGACAGGGCGAGAGGAACAAATGCATGGAAAAATGGAAGCAATGAAGAGAAAATGAGAATAGACAAAATGTTAATTGAAAAGAATGTTAGTCGAAGAAAATGTTTAATAGAAAAACTGTTTCTAGAGAAGAAAAAAACTGTATACTCACCTCACGTACGGACCTGTGAATGTCTACGGAAAACTCAGGTGTATTAGTATAACGGTGCTGGATGTTACGGTATAGTGAGCACATAGAAAGAAGGGGGCGGGGTAGGAGGCGTGTAAAATTGACCACGACCCCATTGTGATGTTGGTCTGGGTGGACTGGTGTGCAGGAACACGTGTACTTACATAGACACACTTCAACAGACAAAATGCTAGTGTATGTGGACATGCAAGAAGAGAGAGAGAGAGAGAGAGAGAGAGAGAGAGAGAGAGAGAGAGGAGAGCGAGAGAGAGACAGACAGAGAGAGACAGAGAGAGACAAAGAGAGGAAAAGTGCCTGCGACCTACCACATGGGGTATATTGTAACCTACGAAATAGTCAGTATGGTTGCTAGTCATACAACGCGCTTCAGGAGCCCCTCGCCCAGTCCTAGAGTTGTTGGGGTTGTGTAAGTTCCAACCACTGGCAATGCACGTGAAGAAGGTATGCACAGAGAAGCCAGATGTAAGAGGAGAGAGAGAGGGAGAGAGAGAGTGAGAGAGAGAGAGCGCGAAAGGGGGGAGAGAGGTTCTCTCTCTCTTTCTCAGTCTCAATCTTTCTCTCTCTCTCTCTCATTCTCTCTCACCAATCGGGCTCCTCTGTGCCTACCTATGCCATGTGTGGCGTGTCGTAGGCTCTCTTCCAATCTCTCTCTCCCCCTCTCTCTCTCTCGTTCTCTCTCTCAATCTCTCTCTCATTCAATCTCAACGATTGTGCTTCCCTGCGCCTACCTATGCCATGTGTGGCGTGTCGCCCCTATGCCAAGTGTGGCGTGTCGTAGGCTCTTTTCCTATCTCTCTCTGTCTCTCTCTCAATCTCTCTCTCTCATTCTCCTTCAACAATCGTGCTTCTCTGTGCCTACTTATGCCATGGGTGGAGTGTCGTAGACTTTTTTCTAATCTCTCTCTCAATCTCTCTCTATCTCAATCTCTCTCTCTCATTCTCCCTCAACAATCGTGCTTCTCTGTACCTACCTATGCCATGCGTGACGGGTCGTAGGCCCTGTTCCAATCTTCACTGTCTCTTTCTCTCTTTCTCGGTCTCAATCTCTCTCTCTCTCCCTCTCTCGTTCTCTCTCAACAATCGTGCTTCTCTGTGCCTACCTATGCCATGTGTGGCGTGTCATAGGCTCTTTTCCAATCTCTCTCTGCCCCCTCTCTCTCTCTTTCTCTCTCGCAATCTCTCTCTCATTCAATCTCAACGATCGTGCTTCTCTGCGCCTACCTATGCCATGTGGGGCGTGTCGTAAGCTCTTTTGCAATCTCTGTCTCTCTCAATCTCTCTCTCTCTCATTCTCTCTCAACAATCGTGCTTCTCTGTGCCTACATATAGTCATGTGTGGCGTGTCGTATCTCTTCCGATCTCTCTCTCTCTCTCTCTCTCTCTCTCTCTCTCTCTCGATCTCTCTCAATCTCTCTCTCTCGCTCATTCTCTCTCAACAATAGTACTTTTCTGTGCCTACCTATGCCATGTGTTGCGTGTCGTAGGCTCTTTTCCAAACTCTCTCTCTCTCTCTCTCTCTCTCTCTTTCTCTCTCTCTCTCTTCCATCTTGCTTCTCGGTGTCTACCTATTCCAACTATATTGCTGGTGGTCTGATGTTACACAGCCTCAATAACACAACCACTGGGGGGGGGGGGGGGGGGTTGATCCTCATGTACGTTGTATAAAAATCAACCTTGCTGGCTCTATTTCATAGGGTACAGTATGAGTGAAGCCTCGTATATGTAGACCGATCGACCCCATACACATCCGGTGGCGTGCCGTAGGCACTTCTCCAATCTCTATCTCTTTTCCTCTCTCTCTCTCTCTCTCTCTCTCTCTCTCTCTCTCTCTCTCTCTCTTCCATCTCACTCCTCTGTGCCTACATATTCCAACCATATTGCCGGTGGTCTGATTTCAACACAACCACTGGGTGATTTGATCCTCAAATACGTTGTATAACAATCAACCTTACTGCCTCTATTCCATAGGGGACAGTATGAGGGAAGCCTCGTATTTGTAGACTGACCGACCCCGCATACATCAGGGGCGTGTCGTAGACACTTTTCAAATCTCTCTCTCTCTCTCTCTCTCTTCCATCTTGCTTCTCTGTGCCTACATGTCCCAACTATATTGCCGGTGGTCTGATTGTAACACAACCACTGAGTGATTTGACCCTCAAATACGTTGTATAACAATCAACCTTACTGCCCCGAATTCATAGGGAACAGTATGAGTGAAGCCTCGTATTTGTAGACCGACCGACCCCGCATACATCAGGGGCGTGTCGTAGGGACTTTTCCTCTCTCTCTCTCTCTCTCTCTCTCTCTCTCTCTCTCTCTCTCTCTCTCTCTCTTCTCTGTGCCTACATATTCCAACTATATTCCCAGGGATCTGATTTTAAAACTACCACTGGATGATTTAATCCTCAAATACGTTGTATAACAATCAACCTTACTGCCCCGAATTCATAGGGAACAGTATGAGTGAAGCCTCGTATTTGTAGACCGACCGACCCCGCATACATCAGGGGCGTGTCGTAGGCACTTTTCCTCTCTCTCTCTCTCTCTCTCTCTCTCTCTCTCTCTCTCTCCATCAGGCTTCTCTGTACCCACATATTCCAACTATACTGCCGGTGGTCTGATTTTAACACAACCACTGGAAGATTTGATCCTCAAATTCGTGGTATAGCAATTAACCTTACTGCCTCTATTCCATAGAGTACAGTAGGAGTGAAGCCTCGCATTTGTAGACCTACCCACTCCGCATTTTGATTGCGGTATATCGCATGCAGTTTTCCTCTCTCTCTCTCTCTCTCTCTCTCTCTCTCTCTCTCTCTCTCTCTCTCTTTACATCTTGCTTCTCTGTGCCTACCTACTTCACTTGTATTACCAGTGGTTGGATCTCACACAGCCCCATCAACTCGTACACTGGACGAGCGGCTCCTGAAGTGTGCTTTGTAACAATCAACCATACTGACTATTTCATAGGGGACAGTACGAGGGAAACGTCGTACGTGTAGACTGACACGCCCCACATGCCTCATGTGGTATATCACAGGCACTTCTCCTCTCTCTCTCTCTCTTTCTCTCTCTCTCTCTCCTTACATCTTGCTTCTCTGTGCCCACCCACTTCACTTGTATTACCAGTGGTTATATCTCACACAGCCCTAACAACTCAAACACTGGGCGAGAGGCTCCTGAAGTGTACTGTGCAATAATCAACCATACTGACTATTTCATAGGATACAGTACGAGGGAAACGTCGTACACGTAGACCGACGCGCCCCACACGCCTCATGTGGTATATCACAGGCACTTTTCCTCTCTCTCTCTCTCCCTTTCTCTCTCTCTCTTTCTCTCTCTCTCCCTCTCTCTCTTTCACCCTCTCGCTCTCTCCCTCTCCCCTCTCTCGCTCTCTCTCCTCCTCTCTCACTCCCTCTCTCTCGCTCCCTCTCTCCCTCTCGCGCTCTCTCTCCCTCCCTTGATCTCTCTCTTGCCCTCCCCATCTCTCGCTCTCACCCTCCCTCCCTCTCTCTCTCCCTCTCTCTCCCCCTCTCTCTCCCTCTCTCTCTTCCTCTCCCCCTCTCTCTCTCCCTTTCTCTCTCTCTCCCTCTCTCTCTCTCCCTCTCTCTCTCCCTCCCTCTCCCCCTCTCTCTTCTCCCTCTCTCTCCCTCTCTCCCCCTCTCTCCCCCCTTTCGCGCTCTCTCTCTCACTCTCTCTCTCCCTCTCTCTCTCCTCTTACATCTGGCTTCTCTGTGCATACCTTCTTCACGTGCATTGCCAGTGGTTGGAACTTACACAACCCCAACAACTCTAGGACTGGGCGAGGGGCTCCTGAAGCGCGTTGTATGACTAGCAACCATACTGACTATTTCGTAGGTTACAATATACCCCATGTGGTAGGTCGCAGGCACTTTTCCTCTCTTTGTCTCTCTCTGTCTCTCTCTGTCTGTCTCTCTCTCGCTCTCCTCTCTCTCTCTCTCTCTCTCTCTCTCTTCTTGCATGTCCACATACACTAGCATTTTGTCTGTTGAAGTGTGTCTATGTAAGTACACGTGTTCCTGCACACCAGTCCACCCAGACCAACATCACAATGGGGTCGTGGTCAATTTTACACGCCTCCTACCCCGCCCCCTTCTTTCTATGTGCTCACTGTACCGTAACATCCAGCACCGTTATACTAATACACCCGAGTTTTCCGTAGACATTCACAGGTCCGTACGTGAGGTGAGTATACAGTTTTTTTCTTCTCTAGAAACAGTTTTTCTATTAAACATTTTCTTCGACTAACATTCTTTTCAATTAACATTTTGTCTATTCTCATTTTCTCTTCATTGCTTCCATTTTTCCATGCATTTGTTCCTCTCGCCCTGTCATCACCTTCTAATGTAGTCACAGGAACTCTCCTTGACTGTATGTTGTGTTTGTGAATGTGTTTGTTTGCTGATGAAGGCTAACCGCCGCAACGTTCTGTATGTGTCGTAACTCTGTTATGTAAAGCTGCACTACTTTGTGTCATTATATATTGTTTAAACTTTCACAGCTTTACCGCAGTTCCACCAAATTTTAGTCATAGCATATAGAACGTTGAGTTCCATCGTGTTGTCATGTCCTGGATAAGCTGCTGATGTGGTAGGTTTAATTCATTTTGAAGTTCATGCAAACGACTGGTTGCTGAAGAAGAGTGTTTGAAATGTCCTACCAATTTTCTTCCAGTACTGATGATGCCAGCAACATACTTTTGACTCAAAAGACCATTACGCACACACAGCTGCAGTGTGTGTGCAAAACATCCAACACTTGAATAGCTGCCATCACGAAAGCATTTGGCAATGTTGAATGCATTGTCTCTCACAACAACATGGCACTTCTCACGTGCAATTGACCACTCATCCAGCATCATTTCAAAATGTGCAAGCAAGTTTGTGGCCGTGTGATGTTCATCAAATGCAGTACAATGGAAGACTACACTGCGGTGAACGAAGGAGTCTGTTAACCAATGGCCAGTGAGGCCCATAAATGACTGAGTGGTGTGTTCAGCTGTCCACGTATCTGTTGTGAATGATATGTAATCAGTGTCAGATATCATTGTTGCAATTTTTACCTTCAGACGTTTACACATGTCAGGAATGACATGTTCAGCAAAGTACTTTTCTTGAAGGCAATTCATACCTTTTTTCAACTCTGGAAATAAGATATACTATGCACTACAACATCTACTAACATCAAAGGCGCTATCTCGTAACACCAAAATCACAATATACAAAACACTGATCAGACCAGTTGTGCTGTATGGCTCTGAAACCTGGAGTACAACGAAAGGAGACAATGCCTTGTTACAAACCTTTGAGAACAAAATTTTAAGACGCATCTTTGGACCCATTAGGGATACACAAAGTGGAGAGTGGAAAAGAAGAAGTAACAAAGACATTTATGATCTGTTTAAGTCCCCGCTAATCACCGGTATCATGAAGGCTAATAGACTACAATGGCTGGGGCATATAGAAAGAATGGAAGATAATAGGGAAACAAAACTTGCTTACACTCAGGAAATAAATGACCGTAGACCCCGAGGTAGACCAAGAAGGCGGTGGAGAGATAATACATGTACAGACCTACAAGCACTTGGAATCAACGACTGGCAAGAGAAGGTCCACCAGAGAGACGAATGGAGACGGATTGTATTTGCAGCAAAGAACCTCAATGGCTCGGAACGCTGAAGAAGAAGAAGAATGCATCAACTCTCTTAAACCTGGTCGTTCCACTACTTGAAAAGGCTCCATATCTATGGCTATCATTCGGGCTACGGCAGCATGAATGCGTTTAGCATTGGGACTGTTGATGTCCTAAATTTTGGCCCGGTCCCATGCCTGCACAACTGACTGCTGGGTACTGCTGCTTGCTTTGTGCAAACACGGTCCCAGATTCATCATAGATGTGGTCGCCAATACACTGGCCTCCAGTGATGCTTTCTTTTCCATCATTTCGTCATAGCTTTTCCTGTGCATCGATCGCAAATGGGTCTGCATTGATGATGTTGAGAAGTCTTTGGGGCGATCTGATCGTCCACGCGATAACTGTTTGTCACACAACTTACATATTAGTATTACCTTCGCTGAATCATCGTCTTTAACCTTGAAGTAATCCCAAAACGGCGCTGTATGACTTAGATTTTGATGCCATTTTATTTTATGGGCAAGACCAAAGAAATTTACGAAAATAAGAAATATTCAAGTCCCACAAACTCATGAAGTAATGCACCATTAAAATTCAAAATGAGTGTTTTTTTCTTAAAATTCTTATTTACATGAGCGAGAAATAGTAAACCGGAAGTGTTACTGTGCTATTGCCTAAAATTCGGCTTGGCCTCATGAAACATGTACAGAAAATTCACGTGACTAGGCAACACAAATCCGGCAAAATTGGACCGGAGCCGGATTTGTAAATATGGCCGGATTCCGGATTTGCCGGAGCCGGAGCCAAAATCCGGTACACCCCTACTTATCAGTCACATTCGCTACCGCCATAGGTAAAAGTTATTATGCCTTTTTAACGCACAAACTATCGTCTGTCAAGACGGCAAGGTGCCAATGGTAGACTATAGAAATTACTGTGTGAATATGGGTATATTTCAGCTTGAGGGATTTATCCAATAACTTTAGTTTATGTTGTGTGATTTCTGCAGTATGTGCCTGACCAGATGCAGCGATGTATGTCAGGCAATAAATCACACTGTAGACAGTTATTGTCTTTCCTTCTCTGGCCTAGGGTATAGAGATACCCAATAGTCATATTTAGTCTTTCCTTCTCTAACCTCATCATCATTATGTGCTCAGTCAACTAGTGTAAACATTCATGTATATCCATCATCTTGGTCCCTGGTGTTTTGGATAAACTCTTTTGATGATATTCCTCCATGCCTCCGTCACAGTCCACGCAGCATCGTTTCTTCCCACCCCTGCCTCTTCAGTCGCTGATCTTTTCCAGTCATCATAATGTTTTTTAATACCTCTCTTCCCATCACATGGTCAAAGAACACTGTTGGTCTCTTGTTGTTAGTTCCTCTGTAGTACAAGATTTCCTCAACATACATCTCAGAAATCACATTTCCTTTGTCACCAAAAACGTCCTAACCTGTTCATTCACATTCCATGATTCACTGCCACTCAGCGGAACAAGTTCTACTAACACTTCAGTTGTTTCCTTCTAACATTCAATCATAGTGACTTATCCCGCGCAGCTGTGTTACTCACGTGGATATACGGGATTACGGAGAAAGTCATTAACGCCTTCATCGGGGAGACTGGCTCTATATTACTACACAATCTATATTACTACAGAGTTGAGTTGAGTCGAGTTGAGCTAAGAACCGACATCACTGCACTCAGGACATTCCCATTTGCGCTCCGTCCCCTAGTTCAACAGCCAGCGAAGAAAGAGTCACACTACTGACTGAAAGTTCTCCTGGTCTTCCCTCTCAGTTTCGAGATTCTTCAAGAGCCCCTGCCAATATCCTGCAATCTCATCCTTTCCACATACAGGTTCTCAATCAGTTCCTCCACCGTCTCCACCTGGTCCCATAGGCACACGACCACCTCACCCTTAGGTGCATTCCCTGCCAGCCTATCAGCCTGTTCATTCTCCCGCACTCCTGCATGATCAGGGCAAAATATCCATACAATTCTTACAATCTGTGACCTCTGAAGCGAGTGAACCATTCCACACGAAACATTCCTTTCTCCACTTTACTAAGCATACTCCTTGAGTCCGTGATGAAGACAATGTGTGTTGCAGTGGTCTCCTCTAACCAACGGAATGCCACTGTCACTGCTTCCACCTCCATTCTCATGCTGGAGGTCGTAGCCTCATATGCCATACTCTCCTTTTTCAAGAATCATTCATTAGTCTTCGCAATGAAACTCCAACCACTCCGTTTGTTTCTATATTGCTACAAAATCTATATATATTACTACACAATCTATATTACTACACTTTCTATATTACTACACAATCTATATTACTACACTTTCTATGTTACTACACAATCTGTATTACTTCAAAACCTATATTATTCATTTATTCAGTAGCATGTCCTTTGCAGAACCTCACTCCAATAACAACCTTCTGGAAAACTTCTCGATCATAAGCAAGATGTCCTGCATCCAATACAACCATCTGGAGATCATCCGCCACATCCTGCACCCATGTTCTCCTTGGCCTTCCTCTTCCTCTCTTCCCAGGCATATACACCTACATTATTGTTCTCTCCAAACTTTCGTGAAGTTTAAAGTGACCAAAATATTTCAATTTTATATATATTACTATTTACTACACACTCTATATTACTACATAATCTATATTACTACATGCTCTATATTACTAAACACTATATTACTACATGCTCTATATTACTACCCAACCTATATTACTACACACTCTATATTACTACCCACTCTATATTACTACCCACTCTATGTTACTACACAATCTATGTTACTACACAATCTATATTACTACACAATCTATATTACTACACACTCTATATTACTACACACTCTATATTACTACACAATCTATATTACTACACACTCTATATTACTACACACTCTATATTACTACACAGCCTATATTACTACACACTCTACATTACTACACAATCTATATTACTACAACACAATCTATATTACTACACAATCTATATTACTACACACTCTATATTACTACACAAATTTATATTACTATACACACTCTATACTACTACACAATCTATATTACTACACACTCTATATTACTACACAGTCTATATTACTACACACTCTATATTACTACACTCTATATTACTACACTCTATATTACTATACACACTCTATATTACTACACAGTCTATATTACTACACACTATATTACTAAACACTATATTACTACACACTCTATATTACAACACACTATATTACTACACACTATATTATTACACACTCTATATTACTACACACTCTATATTACTACATACTCTATATTACTAAACACTATATTACTACACACTCTATATTACAACACACTCTATATTACTACACACTATATTACTACACAATCTATATTACTAGAATGTCCAACAGTCGTAGATCATTCGTATTTTCAGCTATGTATACTGTGTTTGCTGCTGTAATAACCTGTATTAGTCACACCACTGTACACTTCATTTTTATCATACATTCTGTCTTCAGCCTTGTCATTTTCTTCTTCTTCTTCTTCTTCTTCTTCTTCTTCTTCTTCTTCTTCTTTCATTCACTTGAAATATGTCTATAACTGCAATGTTGTCTCTTATATGAACTTCACTGTCTTTTGTTTTTAGTTCACTCACTGGTCCATAGTTTTATCTTCCACTGTTGCTTCTCCAGGCAGTTGCCTTGGATCCTTCACAAGAAGTTCATGATGCGTTTTGTTCTTCTTCTACTCCTGCCTTTCATCTCCTAATGGAGCACAAGCCCTCTAGTGTCACTAGAAAGTCCTCCCTTGGATCCCACAGTGCAAAACAAAATAGGACACACAGACAAAGGAATTAGAGACAAAGAGGAATAAAACTCATGCCAAGCTCTTTGTAGACTCAAGTCATGATTGGGTGAATCTTGCAGCTAAAGTTGTCTATGAGATGAGGTTTACACTCTCACGCCAACCCCGCTTAGTTGCATCATATGGCATGCTTGGTAGATTACAGTGTTACTGTTCTTTACATGCTGTTCTTTTTTTTTTTTTTGGCATATCCCTTTGTACAGGACATTGCTGTCAACACCAGTATTTCACTGCTGTTGTTGATGTCTTGGCAAGTTTACATACAGCAGTTTGCCATTGCTTTCTGAATGACCGGCTTCCATATCAATTCATTAAAACCCAGCGCGATGTGGTCTGCTGCAAAATCGCATGCAGCTGTGTTTCGAACGCAGGTAAGCGGGATTACAAACTGCATCCATAACCCCTTCGCCACACATGCTGTTCTACTGGAACATAATTAAGTACATTCTGCCTTGATAAGCTGAGCCAAGATCTTGAGGGCTTCAAACCCTGAATTCCCAAATTAGCAAGGGAGAGCTCTATCCTCCAGAGAAGACACACCTTGCACACTGACAACACAATCAATCAAGAATACTTACATTTTCCTTGATTACAGATAGACTCCCAGTTACTCCAAGCAAACGAAACGAAACTGACTCCAGCAGCCAGAAGAGTGAGGGAGAGAGAGCAGTCTACATGTCTGTTTGTGCCACTGCCCACAGATACAAACAAGTGTCTCTCCACATCCTGTTTCCTCTCACCTCCAAATTGTAATGGTTTTCGCCAATACTGTCTGTTTAATAGATTTTCCCCACAATTTTTTTTTTTTAAACATGAGTGCTCCAACTCTGTGAAAAGAACAAACAAAAAATGGCCTTATGTCTGGGTGTAGTGAAAGGGGATTTTAGGAGTTGAGCTCGGTTGTTACTTGTTTAAACATATTTTTAGATGACTCTTGACATGAGCATTGTGTGTGTGTCATGCTGTGTGTGTTTGTCTTAGAGGGATTCAGAACACATTTACAGTTACAACTGTGGTGTTGCTGAGAGCTGGAGTGAGAGATAAAGAGATGCAGCGAGAAATAGAGAGTGAGAGAATGTGGGGGGGGGGGGGGGTGAGAGAAAAGTGGGAGGGGGAAGGAGAGTCTGACTGATGGATAGATGGAGAGAAGGGAAGAAGTTGAGAGAGAGGGGTGGAATGAGAAATTTGAGAGAGAGGCAGAAGGGACAGATGAGGGATCAAGGTATGAACTTGAGAGAATGACCCAGAGACTGGGAATGAGAGGGAGAGAGAGAGGAGGGAGGGACAGATGAGGGTAGGGAGAAAATAGAGGGGTGGCAGGAGGTAGGTCAGACAGACAGATAGACAGATAGACAGACAGACAGACAGTCAGGCAGGCAGGCAGGCAGGCAGACAGACAGACAGACAGACAGACAGACAGACAGACAGACAGACAGACAGACAGACAGACAGACAGACAGACAGATTGGGAAAGATGTGGGATTTTGATAGCAAAGAACACATAAATAAAAAAGGAAATGGAGGGAGGAGAGAGGGAAATGACAGCATAAGAGTGACGAAAGAAGAAGGCATGAGACAGGCAGGCAGGCAGGCAGGCAGGCAGGCAGACAGACAGACAGTCAGGCAGGCAGGCAGGCAGGTTTGCTAGACCTGTCATAACCTATGACAGGTCTAGCAAACCGGCAGGGAATTTACTTGATCTTATAAACATGCTCATGAATCAGGGACAATATAAAATAACACAAAGTAGTGCAGCTTTACATAACAGAATTACGACATATTCTGTTATGTAAAGCTGCACTACTTTGTGTCATTTTATATTGTTTACATTTTCACAGCTTTACCGCAGTTCCACCAAATTTTATTCATGAATCAGGGAGGAAATTGGAGGAAAGTAGCTAGTCACAGGTGCTGGAACTTCAATAACCCCTCCCCATGAAGCCTAATAGCATACATGGAAGACAACAATGACAACAAAACTATAATTATAGTAACAGGAAATAAAGGACAACCCCCCCCCCCCTTTCCCTCGACTTAAGGCATACTGGTATATGGTGCTACCCCCATTTTGTATAGACCAGCTGGCACTCTGTGGGTGATCTGAATATCAAGCCAGGCAACTTTACTTTCCAGAAAATTTAACGGCACCCATTTTAGAATGTCAACCAAGGTATATTTTTTTTAAATCCTTGGGTACTTCATTTTTAATTCACCACAAACAAGGGAATCCCGGGAGTTCCTGGGAAATCACATGACACCAGGGTTATTCCATAGTGGGTGCAGGGTTGTGTTGATATAATGTGCAACTTGTGTATGGTGGTAGGGTCATTTGTGTGATGTGAAAAACTGTGCAACAGAGAATCATATCAATTGATTGTGTTGTCAATCACTTCCAATTGAGTGTGTGGTGAACTGCTAGACCGATCGATGAATGCAATAAATGTTCTGTTTCGGCAATCCAACCAGATCTAGGTCAGTGCTAAAAATAACTATGTGGTTGTTTGCGGTGAATTAAAAATGAAGTACCAATCCTTGCCTTAATACGGATTCAAATATGTAAGTACCGGACCAGCAAGCAAGAATACCATCCATTAGGCTACCACTGCTAATTCATCATCATCATCCAGTGCCTTGCCAGCTGACATGGGCAATCAAGCCTCTCCACAAATTACGATCTCTGACGTCATGGATCAATTTGTGTATTAACATCAATTTGTGTATTAACACCCATGTGTGCCATGACACAAGACTGTAAAGAATCTTCTCATGCTGTCTTCTTCTATCTCTCTTTCCACAAATCTTTCCGGTTGTCATAACATGTTGCAGTTTTTGTCTTCTCATAACGTGGAAAAAATACAATAAATGCCTCTTTCTGATGTTTGTGATAAGTTGTCATTGCCATTCAGCTTCCTTTAAAACATATAATTACAATTATAATATTAGTCAATGACTAAAAACAGTCAAATGTGAATAGAGAAATGAAAGACAGTTTGTCAAGCTTTTTAAACATATTTTAAACACATGTTTTTCATCTTAGCTAAAGACCAGTAGTAACCTTAGTGGTATAGTGGCTAATGCACTTGCTTTCAAGAAAGTGGTTTGGGTTCAATCCCAGGATTTGGCCCTACTGAAACAGCTCCGAGGCTGAACCAGTCTCATAAAATGTTCCGGATAATTTTCAGATTTTTTTTCAGGGAAGGAAAGCAGTGAAGGACTGGCCTTATTATGTCTTGGCCTAGAATAAATAAAGGTCATTTCGCATCCCAGCGGCAATATTCGGCAATATTCGCAATGGACTAACTCTACCTAAATACCAGCAACCCACATCTGTCAGTTGAAGGTCAATGACTGTGAGATAAATGTGTCTTCTAATTCTTCTTTTCATTAAACTGGAATCTGTATCTGTGAGTTTTGTTTCCTGCATTAAGACAGTTCATAAATAAACACACAAGAATTGTTCGGTGCTCTCAGTAGTAGATGAAAGAAGTAGAGACTAGAGGACGCACTAGACAATAGTCTTGCATCTCTACTTCTTTCATCTACTTCTATGAGTGCCAAACAATACATGTGTGTTTATTTATTAACTGTCTTAGTGATCTCAAAGGGTTCCCCAACTGATGTGTATGTGATTGTTGCTGCATGAAGTGCATGGTCTTCTGTAGATCCTGCAGGCTGCCATGGTTGGACATCTAGGTGTGTTTCATCCACAATAGACCAGACCTTTCTGAGCTACATTTGTGCACTGTAGTAGTATATGCAGTCTGAGGTATTTACCAGCATGTAAACACTGCTAAATACCCTATGTCTGCATACATGTAAACACAGCTGCATAATCTGGATTTACTTACATGTAAACACTGCTGTAAAACTAGATGGGCCCTCATGTAAACACTGCCGTAAAACCTTTTTCTGAACACATGTAAACACTGCTGTAAAACCTAGATTTTCCTGCATGTAAACACTGCTGTAAAACCTAGATTTGCTTACATGTAAACGCTGCTGTAAAACCTAGATTTTCCTGCATGTAAACACCGCTGTAAAACCTAGATTTGCCCGCATGTAAACACTGCTGTAAAACCTAGATTTGCTCACAAGTAAACACTGCTGTTAAACCTAGATTTGCATACATGTAAACCCTGATGTAAAACCTAGATTTGCCTTCAAGTAAACACTGCTGTAAAACCTTTCTTTAACTGCATGTAAACACTGCTGTAAACCTAGATTTGCTTACATGTAAATACAGTTGTAAAACCTAGATTTTCCCCACATGTAAATACTTATGTAATACCTAGATTTGCTACATGTAAACACAGCTGTGAAAGCTAGATTTGTCCACATGTAAACATGCTGTAAAACCTAGATTTTCCTGCATGTAAACACAGCTATACAACTTAGATTTGCCAGCCTATAAACACTTCTGTAAAACCTAGATTTTCCTGCATGTAAACACTGCTGTCAAACCTAGATTTTCCCACATGTAAATACTGCTGAACATATATATTTGACCCATGTAAACACTGATGTGAAACCTAGATATTCCCCCATGTAAACACTGATGTGAAACCTAGATTTTCCTGCACATAAACACTGCTGTAAAACCTAACTTTTGTCCACATGTAATAATAAAATAATAAAGTTTGTTGCATATCCTTTACATGATGTCACAGTCAACCCCAGCATTTTTCAGCTGTTTGTGATTTCTTGGCAAGTTTACAATCAGTAGTTTGCATTGCTTTTTGAAAGACCGGCTCTCATACTATTGTATGAAAATGCAACCCAAGGTGGTCTGCTGCCAAATGGCCTGCAGAGCTTTATGTACATGTGGCTATAAGGACTGTTCTGAATCTAAAGATATAAACACTATTTTATTGACAGCAGCCAAACTAAACAGCCACAGTGGCACGATGACTAGTGCACTCACCACTCACCTACTAATCATGGGTTCAAATTCCCCTCAAGGCCAGATGTGTTTGTGAACACATGGCTCTCAGGTAAACCCATAAAATAATCATCAGAAAGACAATGATGCCAGCACTGACCATATCAACTATCAAATGCTGTTTAGTTGATTATATAATGGCTTTGTACCATATCCACATATGCTTGCTTGCTGGTCTGGTGGTTGAATGTTCAAATCCCCACTGAGGCAGATTTGTTTAATTGACATGGGCTCACGGGTTGACCCATTCCAGGTACCAGGGAATGTCCTGTCAGTGTGATACTGACCACATCAATCATTGAGTGTCAATTGGTCTATAAAAATATGGAGTTAGTTAGTCGCAGTTCCAACTTCACGGCAACAGGTCGTCCCCATTATGCTCTGTTCCTGTGCCCGTGAATATCACACAAAATTCTCCTCCCTGCCCCATGTGAAAAGTGGAACAGACAGGAGTCTCGACTAACTAACAGCCTGCACAGGTATACTATGCATAATGCTAATGCCAGAATGCCAACACAAAAGTCCGCCACCAAAAATACAGTTCATCGTCGATGGAAGCGGCTGTCACTAGAAAACCAGCAGTCACACATTACTGCATAAGGCAAACTCAGTTAGTTCAGCGACCGGTCAGCCGCCAATTTCCTGAACATGCAGTTCATGTTACAAACATCTGCGGACAGATGTAAAAGCATTCCACACAAAATTCACAGCTGACAGCGTCGCTCCACGCATTCAACTCTGTAGCAGGGCGACGGAACCATGCACTACCAGTCCAACATGAGGAAAATGTGTATGTAAACCATAACCACAAGCATAGGCAATCCAGAGACCTTAACCGGTGTTATCACCACACACCCTATATGTCTCAAGGTGTGAAAAAGGGTCCTTTACGTTTTCTTACCATATCCACAACATGTCATGATGGCAATGAATTGTGGTTTTTTAGGTCTTACTCATGAAGGATGTTACAGATTTGCTTGGCTAGCAAATTAATTACATGGAAAGTCTGAATCAAGAGCTGATTCTGTGGGCATCATCAAAGGTGGCAAATTTGTCCCAGTGGCTATGAAAAGAAATATTGCTTGGCTAACAAATCCATTATGTGGAAAGTCTGAATCGAGAGCTCATTGTGTGGATGTCATCTGCAGACTGCATTCTTCTGGCCTCCAAAGGTGCAACCTGTGCTGAATGCGGAAGGCCTAATACAGTAAGTTAGTTAGCCAACAGATCATCCTCATTGCACATCAAACCATTTAGTCCATAAGTGCTCTGATCCCCTCCCCAGTAAATTCCGCAGCGTGTAGCGGCTCACGACAGCAGTTCTGTGTTGGTTTATTAAATACACAAAGTGAAACTAAGCAGCCATGTGCAGAACATGACAAATCCTTGGGTGAGCCCAGTAACAGAGCACTATGTGTTGGCTCTGCAATTATGGAAGCCTCCTTACATAGTGTGGATTGCCCATCGTCTGCCCCTGCCTTCCCTTGAGGGCAGATTGGCATGTGTTAGGTTATTCAAGATGGGAAAGCAGGGACCCCTCCCGTTGATGGATTGATGAAGATGACACCACAACACTGAGTGCTTGGAACATCCTATGAAACACCCATGAAGATTAACCCTTGTCACAAAAATGCCAGAAGAAGCTGTAGGTGTCAGCCGAAAGGTGAAAATATCGCAGTTCTGCTCTAAACAGGCATAACGCAGGATTTTTGTCCAAAAAATTCAGATGAATGAAGACGAAGAAGATTATTACAGACATGTCTTTAGCAGAATCTGGCTGGGGAAACCATTCTCTGCATATCAATAAAAGTAAAGATTTCCTGTCTTTTAAATGTATAAATTATTTTGAGATGTGTATAAATGGGTTCAAGGCAAGATGTTTGATTTCACTGCACCGGGTTCTATCCCATAAAGCTCGGTCTTCTTTCCACAGTGTAGTGTGCAAAACGCATTATACAGAACAAGAACTCCACAGTGTCAGTGATGACCTTCAAGGGCCTCTGAAAAAACTGCAATCATGAACCGAATGATGGAATTTGAAAATCAGCCCATCACCTTCACAGTATAAGGCAGACGAATACTTCGTCATGGAAACCCTCACGGAGGCATGTATAATTCAGCATAACCGACACTGGACAAACTAGTGGTCAGTTTCTTGTGAGGAAACATAAGGAAATAGTCATACAAATACATTCAAGTTTACATTTGAAATTTGTGGGACAACAGAATACTACATTGGCATTTATAAAAAGTTAAATTAGAGCATGAGATATACTCTCCACATGTGATGAATTAGTGAAATTGTAAAGTAAGCAAACACTACCTTGTACATTGCACATATTAGGCCCTTGTATAGAAAGCTCTTTATAAACTTATGCTGAAAAGCATAAGAGGAACAGTCAAAGAAGTAGAATAATCTGTGTTGTCCAGGTTAAAGTAAGCTAATTGTTCTGGGAAACATCTAATGGCAGTGTAAATGTGGTCTCTGAGGAAAATGCAAAGAGTACCATGGACTAACAGAAAAATGAAAGAGGCAGTCTTTCAAGACACAAATGAAAACCATAAACTGATCCGAGAAATGAAATGCAGACAGTAAAGATTTATTTGGGCATGTTATGAGGGGGGAAATAGTCGTTAAAAGTTAGTGTCAGCTAGCAAAAATGACGGGAAAAGAGGTAGGAGAAAGCAAATAGGTAAGTATCTGGATGGTCTGGCCACACAACATAATCAGGACAAGAAACGCAGACCTGATCAAAGTACCTGCTAATAGAGTGATTTGATGAACCATAAGCTGATCAGCATGGTGCATGATGATGATCATGAAATGTCATTTCAATTTGTGCCAATCACTTCTTCTCCTGCCTTTCAACTCTCAAACATAGCAGAGACACTTGACCAACTCACTTGACCAACTAGTTTAACCAACTCACTTGACCAACACACTTGACCAATGCATGCTAAGCTTTATAGAGACTCGAATCGCATCGGTAACTTACGGGGTATGTGAGCCGGCCGCTCAAAATGCAATGGCAAACTACTGAGCGTAATCTTGCCAAGAAATCAACAATCAGCTGAAAGATGCTGATGTTGACAGCGATGTCCTGTAAAGGATATGCAAACATTTTTTTTTTAGTTTTATAGAAGAATACTGAAAATTAATTAATTGGACAGCCAAAATGAGCAGTCTGGATGTTTTGAGGGAAGCTGAGTCGCAAAGACAATTTATCACAAACATCAGAAAGAGGCAGTCATCGTTGTTTGGCCACATCATAAAAAGACAAATACTGGAACATGTGACAACTGGAAAGATTTGAGGAAAGAGAGATAGAGGAAGACAGCGTGAGAAGATGCTTGACAGTCTTGTGTTATAGCACGGAAGGGAGTCAACACACAAATTGATCCATGCCGTCGGAGATCGTAAATTGTGGAGAGGCATGATCACCCACACCAGCCGGCAAGGCACTGGATGATGATAATGATTGGTTGGATTAAGCAGCTGAGTTTTGTATGAGATGAGATAGCCAGTTTCGTGCCAAGCCTCCTGAGTGGGCTGTTATGATACGTGTGAAAGGTTACATTATTACTGCTCTTTGTGTAACTTATAACAAATGCATCCATACAACAAGATCTGAATATTGAAGAAGGCTGGCTTCTAAAGACGATAAAACAAAGAAAACTGAAATATATTGGTCACTTGAAACATCATGAAAGTTTGGAGAGATCAATAATTATGAGCAAAACAACTGAACGTTCACATAACAGAATATAAATCTACATGTACAAGTCACTATATATTCAAAATAATGGAGGGGTATATGAAGAGAAGAAGAGGAAGGCCAAAGAGAAGATGGGTGCAGGATGTGGCAGATGATTGAGAAGTTTTCTGGAAGGTTGTTATAGAAGCGAGGTTCTGTAAAGGACATACTACTGAATGAATGAATGCTTAACTTATGAGTCCTGGAAACACATTCTGTGTGTTCTGTAAAGGACATACTACTGAATGATTGAATGCTTAACTTATGAGTCCCGGAAACACATGGGTGATCAATCCCTTGGTGTAGTAATGATGCATGATAAGGCAGACATGGTTGCGGCCTTGTGGGAGCACGTGTACACCTTGAAGGCGCAAATGGATCACCATGGTCTGGCAAGAATGAGACAACGAGGAGTGATGAGGGGATCTGGCTGATGCTCAACGCTCAGAGGAAAGGCGAGACTGACATATAATCAGATTGCTACTGGTACTATTGGTGTTGGAACTCTTCGCTGGCTGCTGAGGATGGGGACAGAACGCTTATGGGAATGCCCCGAATGCTGTGATGTCAGTTCCTAAATCAATCAATAAATCAATCCCTTGCAATACATCGCAGTTACAGACTTCACACTTTGTACTATTACTGGCATCATCGTCATGTGCCTGTCATCTGGCAGAGGCGTTCATATCTTTCTACAGATCTCTGTCACTTCAGGCTAATTAAAATGCCATGAATGTACAAGTAACTATATGCACAAAATATAGAAATCAAATTTACAAGTAACTGTATGTGCTCAAAAGATAGAAATCAAATCTAGAATGTACAACTAACTGTATGTGCACAAAACATAGAAATGAGATCTAGAATGTACAAGTAACTGTATGTGCTCAAAACACAGAAAATAAATCTACATGCACAAAATAACTGAATGTTCACATAACAGAATATAAATCTACATGTACAAGTCACTGAATATTCACAAAACATCGGGAACATCAGGAATGCAATGAAACATGTTCAATTGACTGTCATCATCATCATTAGTGGTTTGCTAATTTCATGGTAATGTGCTTTTCCACATCCTAAGATCTCCAACAGCATGTATCACTTTGTGCACTGACACTATACAGTGCCACGACACAAGCAAGGCTGTCTCTTGCTGTCATCCCCTGTCCTATCTCTCTTTTCCACGATCTTTCCGTCTTCTCTTCTATAAGTATAACTTCTAACTAACCCAAAAAAAATTATGACCGCCTCTGTAATTATGTTTGTAATAAGTTATCTTTGTGTCTTAACCTCTTTTAAAATGTTTAGATTGTTCATTTTAGCCATCCAAGGGCTTTTTAGCTGTTTTAAAACCACATGTATGAATACTGAATAGCAATACATTCATAGAAGAACTTTATTAGAACCCACATCCCAAAAATCTACTAAAAAAACAAAACGACTGTCTATACTCGGTCAACTCTCAAAGTAAACACGTCGTCACATCACAGCGAACAGACATAAATAGTAAATAGCTGATGCAAAATACAAACAAACAGCTAGTTTATTACAAAGACCGTAGTTCTGTTTATGGTTTAACTATTAGTTGTGCATAAAAAGAAGCAACAAACCCGAAAGAACTTGGCGAAAACTAGAAACAAATTGAACCTAGGTCCAACTTTGAAAGTCCCGGAAGTTTCTGTTGTCGTCTGCTGCAGGGTTGCCACTTTTCTTTGACAGAAAACATCTAAAACTGGAATAAACAATATCTAGAAATATCTAGATTGTGTTGATAAACATCTATAATTTAAAAAAAAAACATCTAGATTGAGAAAGGAAGAAATTACATAGATATCGATGTGACTTACCCTATAGAATCATGTTCTCATCTTCACAAGATCCACAGGATAAACTTAGCTTGGATGATGAAGTTAAAGCTTCAGATTCAAAATGACTCTGGTATGCTTTAGCTGTTCCAATTTCTTTTAATACACGATCAGGGAGCTGATAAGTTGAACAGCATTTTCCTACTCTCATCAGGCCAAATCTAATTGTCAAGATAGCATTTAAGAGGTCAAGTTTCATCCTATTTCTTAGTTTACATTTTATATAATTCACAGTACTGAAAACTCTCTCCACATCAGCATTTGAACGGGGTAGTATCTCAAACCTGGACTTTATCCAAATCACACCTTCGCAAAATCAACACCTGCGAGATGAGGTCCCTGAGGAGAGCTGCTAACCTAACAATCCGAGACCGAGTAAGAAATGCTGTTATCAGACAGACTGTGGGATCAACACCTTGTGCCACATTTATTGGGAGGCAGAAGATCAAGTGGTTTGGCCATGTCGTTAGAATGCAACACCAACAACTACCATCACTGGCCTTACATCTAAGATTATCTGCGACAAGACCAAGAGGACGTCCAAGAAGAAAATGGATTGACGACACCAAAGACATTGTACAATCACACGGAATGACACTATCCAGTACCGCCCACCGGGCGCTGGAACGCAAAGTATTCCTCCCCACGCCGCTTGACGGCAGAAGCGGAAGATGATGATGATGATGATGATGACGACGATGATGATGATGATAAGTATCATGGCAGACATCGCACATTAAAAGAGCTCACAGAACGGACTGTTACTATCAGAGGCATCTTTAAATTGTCGTACTCCACTCCAAAAAGCTTCCGTTTCTGTTTTGTTTGCCCAGTCAACATAATTTATTTTGGTTAACTGATATTCTGCTTCCGCCACACTATTATCAGTAGCCGCTAAAAATTTCATAACTTGACAATATTTGTTGTTGTTTGTCCATCAAGAATGATGATGACCATTCATTTCATCCAGTGGAATTGAAAGTATGGAGCCGTGAGTTCTAAGATGGCTGATAAGGCCTATTTTGGCTCGAAATGTACTTTGACAATGTGGACAAAGAATGCTTGACGTTTCTGGAGGAGGATTTTCTGCAGTGGTTTTTCTGTTCTGTCTTTTCTTGCAGTCCTGGTTGCCTCACAAGTGACTGCACCCTTGCGTAATGATGTACTCCACGAATTTCGGTCTCTGGCTGCAGTCTCCCAGGTGTCATGATTAATTCCAAAAGCATTCAGTGAGATTTTCAGAGTGTCTTTAAAGCGTTTCGTCTGGCCGCCTTGGGAGCGTTTACCACAACGCAACTCGCCGTAAAAAATTCGTTTAGGGAGCCTGTGATCTGGCATGCGAGTCAAGTGACCAGCCCAGCGAATCTGATTCTTCATTAGTAGAGTGTGGATACTGGGCATGGGCGCTTTTTCTAGGACTTCAGTGTCTGGGATCTTGTCTTGCCATCTAATCTTCAGTAACTTCCTAAGGTAGACTGTGTGGAAGTGGTTTAATTTCCTAGCGTGTCGCTGATAAACAGTCCAGGTTTCACAAGCATATAGCAGTGTTGATAATACAACTGCTTTGTAGACTTTCAGCTTTGTTTGCAGGCTTATTTAGTATGGCCTTTACTGGCTGAAGTATGTTGTTAACAGAAAAGAGTGAAATATTTTTCAATACATCTAAATTTTCAGGAAGTCTCTACTTCAATTGCTTCAATAATGAGACAAGAAAATCTTGACAGCGCTTTCTTTAATTGCTCTCTTCATTTTCTGTTAACAGTCCTTTAGGGAGTTTAGGACTTTAGGGAGTCTTCGTGGCGAAGTGGTCAAGCCGTTTAACTCGGGCTCCGAAGGTTGTGGGTTCGATCACAATCTGTTAACAGTCCTTTAGGGAGTTTAGGACTTTAGGGAGTCTTCGTGGCGAAGTGGTCAAGCCGTTTAACTCGGGCTCCGAAGGTTGTGGGTTCGATTCCGGGCCGCGTCCTTCGGTTCACGAGTTAAATTTTTCGGAAACTCCTGTGGTTCGTCGCTAGAGCTACGGAGTTCGTGCTTTGTGCGACGCCTTCCGCGCTGCGGAAAGAGACCGAGCCATATGGGATAAAAACCCGGTGCAATGAAGTCGACCCTGTCGACTTTTATTTTAACAGTCCTTTAGTTTTTAAACTATCAATTTTTGGTTCGATTTGGTATCCCAGGTATGGCTTAGGAGCCAAATAGCTCTCTATAATGCAAGTGAACAAATCAGCTTAGATGTTGGCAATAAAAGTCTTTGACAATTGGATGAAA
Source organism: Cepaea hortensis (assembly GCA_963921405.1). Taxonomy (NCBI): domain Eukaryota; kingdom Metazoa; phylum Mollusca; class Gastropoda; order Stylommatophora; family Helicidae; genus Cepaea; species Cepaea hortensis. The sequence continues at coordinate 330,476,960 of OY992876.1, read as the reverse complement.
TAGCAAAGTGAGATAGTCAAGTAATTAAATTTTATCAACATTTTTAGATTCAAACAGTTTATTAACTGTTTGCACTTCACTTGGAATGGGTTGTAAAAAGAGAAGGAATGCCATTTTTTTTAATCACTGCACATTCCATATAGTATTTCTGCTGTGTAGCACTTTTCACTTTGTAGTGTTATCTCGAAGTGTTTTCAGCTCCAATCAACGGTTCACAATTATTTCAACAGCTGGTTGAATTGCTAACCATCTAGTTTTGCAATGTGACAGAATTTTCAGTGGTGAGGAACTATCATTTAATGCTTTATATAAATTATTGTATTGCTGTTGTCTGACAGATGATTGGAGAACCAGTTGTGTGTTTCAGCAATAGGGAATTCCAAATTCCTTTGTAAACATTCTGGTGAGGCATGTGATAATGATAATGCTAAGCTGCAAGGAATGACACGCACATTTTATGAGGATTTAAAATGGGATATCTTCCTTCAATTCTGCATAAACGTCGTGGTTGATACCAACCATTACCGATGTATTATCGGTACCAATAGCAGCCAAAATCACATGAAAAAGAATCACAAAGTCGGCATCACAGCTTCACAGTGAGTTTACAGTTCAAATAATGTTACGATGATTTATGCGCACTTTTACTCATTACCGGGGGATTGCCAGATTGTTGAGCGTTGACCCAAGTCAGATCAAAGTTTAAATGATGGCAGTTACCATAATTTACGCGCGTCGAGACCATACAAAAAAAAAATGGGTAATAAATACTTTAGACTTTAGACAGCAATAATTAAATGACTCCAAAAGAAAAGTCAAATCTATAAAATATCTAACTCCAAATGAAAAACATCTATAATTACATCTAACATCCAAACGTAAAAAAAACGACATCTAGATGTCAGCAAAAACATCTAGATCTGGATGTTAAACATCTTGAATGGCAACCCTGGTCTGCAGCTCAAGTTAAAATATCTGGGTCTGTTGGACACGAAATAATGATATGTTTTCTATATTGGAGTATCATTTACCCATTCAGTAGCATGTCTTTTGCAGAACCTCACTCCAAATAACAACCTTCCGGAAAACCTCTCGATCATAAGCAAGATGTCCCGCGTCCTCTACACCCATCTGGAGATCATCCGCCACATCCTGCACCCATCTTCTCTTTTGCTGTCCTCTTTATCTCTTCCCAGGCTTATACCCCTCCATTATTGTTCTCTCCAAACATTCGTGACGTTTCAAGTAACCAAAATATTTCATTTGTTTTTAAATCGTCTTTAATAGTCAACCTTCCTCAATATTCAGCTCTTGAAGTATGGATGCATTTGTTCTTTTCTTTTTAGATATTCTTAGAACTCGCCTATCTATAACATGTAAATTCAAAAGCATTTACGTGCTGTTCAGTTTGTTTAGTAAGTGTCCAGGAGTATGGTTTGTTTAAAAGTTGTTGAGTTGTGTTGTGCTAAGAACCGACATCACTGCACTCGGGACATTCCCATACGCACTCAGGACATTCCCATACTCTCTCCGTCCCAATGTTCAACAACCAGCGAAGAGTCACACTACTAATCGTTCCCATTGCTATCTGATTGAAAGTTCTCTTGGTCTTTCCTCTCAGTTTTGAGATTCTTCCAGAACCCCTGTCAATCCCCCGCAATCTCATTCTTTCCACATACAGGTTCTTAATCTGTTCCGCGCCTTCTCAATCTGGTTCCACTGGCGCACGACCACCTCTCCCTTTTCCATATGTAATCTACTACCAAGAGGAGTATTTCCTGTCCCGCCTATCAATCTGTTCATTCCTCGCACTCCCGCATGGTCAGGGCAAAAAATCCATACAATTCTCACAATATGTGACCTCTGAAGCCAGGTGGACCATTCCACATGAAAGATTCCTTTCTCCACCTTACTAAGCTTACTCTAGTTGTAGTTTAGTCGCTGGATCAACATCACGGCACACGGTTTAACCCATAAGTGCTCCGTTTTCCTCCTAACTCAAACCTGAGTCTGAAGAAACTCAGTTCAATGCACGAACTCCGTTGCATCGGCGAGGATCCTGAAATACTTTGGGTAGATTTTTAACTTGAAATTTTGCCCGGACAGCGCCGTTAGGCTACTCTTTTTCGATTTTCAACTGCCAAGGGATTTTTTACGTGCGCAACAATACACACGGGCGTCTGATCTCATTACCTAGAGACCAGGGGAAATTTTATTACTGAAAGTCCAGGTGGATTTTTTAAATAAATCCCGGTCCTCACCGGGGCCTGAACCCGGGACCTCCAGCACTCGAGGCGGACACCATACCTCGAGACCACTTTGAGTCCATAATGAATACAGTGTGTATTGTAGCCAACGGAATGCCGATGTTACTGCTTCCACCTCCATTCTCATGCGGGAGGTCGAAGTCTCATACGCCAGACTCTCCTTTTTCAAGAATAATCCATTAGCCTTCGCAATGAAACCCTAACCACAGCGTCTGTTTCTCACCACTGACTCAACGGTGTAGATGACTATGTCACCCTGATGTGTGTTACTCTGGATCCGTTGTTGCACCTCAAACTCTGTGCAGTCCGCCGCCTATTTTCTCTGCACTCACGACCCAGTGTTACTATTACATTGTGCCAGTCCGACATGTCTTGCGGTACTTTAACCCACTCTTGTTCACGATTGATGGTTTCTAGATCACACACCTCCGGGAAGGTTAACCCGGTCAACAAATGCCCGCAGAAGTCGGATGTGTCGGCCTAACGGCGCAAGAACGCAGCTCTGCTGTAAACAGGCACAACGCAGTCACGTCCGGAAAAAAAAAATCCGGATGAACGCAGAAGAAGAAGAAGAAGAAGAAGAAGAAGAAGAAGAAGAAGAAGAAGAAGAAGAAGAAGAAGAAGAAGAAGAAGAAGAAGAAGAAGAAGAAGAAGAAGAAGAAGATCACACACCTGACGTATAGATATTTCTGCTTGTGCCATCCAGGGCCTCCCTCGCCTTAGTCTATGACCCTTGACCATATCCATGTAAAATAAAAATGTTGCATGTTCTTTGCAGGACGTTGCGATCAACCCCATGATGATTTTAGATCATGTGTATAGTGTGAAAAACAACACAGATAAACCATCATGGCCTGGGATGAATGGTGCGGCTGTGAATGATCAGAAGATCTGGGTGGCATTCAGTACTCTGAGAAAAAGCCGGACATAATCAAACTGCAACTAGTGTCATTAGTACTTGGACTCTTCGCTGCTTGTTGAAGATGAGGACGGAGCGTGGATGGGAATGTCCAGAGTGCTGTGATGTCGGTCGTTTACTCACATTGTTAGTTATTAACTCGCTCTGTATCGTGCACTATAGTTGTTACTATAATGTAATAAATCCAGGGTAACAAAAGCTCTTAAGTAACGACTGAAATACCCAGTTGCAACTGTTTAATTGTGTACACGATCAGGTAAAGATACTACAATATTATCACTAAATAAGGCGTGTTAATGTCCATTGTATGAAAGTGGTCCAATGTTTACAGTTAAAATTAGAATCATTTAAATATTTTTTTAAAAGCTAAGACACTTATAAAGACAAGAAATCCACAGTCAATATATTTTGGTTACAATCTAACTGATAACAGAAACGCGTCATCGGGTAAGAAAGGCAGGCAGGCAGGCAGGCAGGCAGGCAGGCAGACAGACAGACAGACAGACAGACACACAGACAGACAGACAGACAGACAGACAGACAGACAATGCATACATTCTACAAGATCTGAACTTCTAAGAAAACTGGCTCATTATCAACATTAAATCATGTCTAGGGGATGTCAGCGTGGCCGAATACATAAAAGCGCTCGTTCTTAAACTTCCAGTGTGCTGATGCCAGGTTAGCTGGTTCAGTCCCTACACAGTTCATTTGGACTAAAATATTGACTTCTAGTCCTTGACTTGGGGACGTAAATTACAAGTACCTCAGAAGTCGGAGTGGATTCGCCTGATAGTGAGGGACACTAGTAATAGGGAAAGAGCTAATCCACAGGCCAGTGTACTAGAAGTAGTAGCACTGTATGGACTAGGCTTGAGTTCAAAGCAAGCGGACAAAAATAACAGTCTAGGAAATTGAAGTGCTTTGGCCATATTAAGTGTCATCATCATCATCATGTACCATGCTGGTAAGCGTGGGCGGTCATGTTTCGCCATCTTACACGATCACCAGAGTCGTGGATCAGCTCAGTGTTCTTGTCCCGACAATGCCATATGATCAAGTCAGCCAGATATTTACTTCTATGCCTTTGCATTGTTCTTTTCCCCTCGATCTTGCCAGTTGTCACCAAGTTCTCTAACTTATTTCTTCTTATAACGTGTCCATAAAAATTTATCTATGTCTAATTTCTCTTATCAGTTTGCAGTTTTCATTTGTTTCTTGTGGGACTTGCTCATTGGTGTTTCTGTCTGTCCGTGGTGTTCTTTGCATTTCCCTCACAAACCACATTTCCACTGCCACTAGATGTTTTTTTTCGGCTTGTCTGCTCACCGTCCACGTTACAGTGGCTTAGAAAAAGCAGCAATGCAAGACGGGATTTATGAAGTTCGATACAGAAGTCGAGCACCACGATGATGGACAGAAGACACTAGAGTTGTTGAGTTGAGTCAGGAACCGACAAAACAGCCCTCGGGGCATTGCCATACGTGCTCCATCCTCATCTGCAACAGCCAGCGAAGAGTCCAATACTAATGGTACCAGTAGCAAGTATGTGTCCGTATGGCCTTGCCTTGGAGTTCGAGTGTCTGCCACATCCTAAGGTCACTCTCTGCAGCATCATTCTCTCCAACCAATGATGATCTGCCCGTTCTTCTTCACGATACACACGATCCCAAAGAGCCTTGATCATATTTGCCTTATCATGCATTAATTCCCCACCAAGGAGTGCAGACCCAGCAGAGGTCACGTAAAACACTCTGACCATCAAAATGTACGAAGCGTAGGAACTGACGAAAAATCGATCGTGTTTTCCTTTGGAAGTTATTTCTGCACATGATATGCTTCATGGTGATGATTATTTGCCTTAGAACAATCATTCTAGAGCAACACAAACAGCATGATCGCGTTAAAACATAATATCAATCTCATCTTATCTTTTACTCGCTCGCCTTGACCTCGAGCGTAGTCCACGCTGGGTTGATTTTTGCGTGTGGGCCAGCTTTCCCTATTACCTGTGCCCCTCTCCATCAGGCGAACCCACTCCGACTTCTGAAGTACGTCCCCAAGTAAAGAACCAGAAGTTAACATTTTAGTCCAACTGTCCGGCGTAGAGGTTGAACCTGCCTCTCGGTATCCGCACACTGGAAGTTTAACAACGAAGGATCTTATCCATTCGGTATTGCTGACCGCCTCTCTCACCTCATATCATCTCATCTCATCTCTTCTCATCTCATCTCATCTCATCTCACCTTGTTCCTCTTGTAACTTGTGGTGTCGAGGTGAAGCATAATTACCGGGAGGGTGTCCGTTCAGGGGCTTCATCTGTCGAGATTCTCTCGGTCTCTGTTATTTCCTCTGTAATTATTTTTCTTTGGGCAGTAGGAAATATCCCATGCCGGATTGCAAGGCCAGTAGGAGGTTTAGAACAGAAAAATCTGACCAAGGGGAGTCAGTCTCCCCTGACATGTCAGAGAACCGTGGGACCATGACCTCGCGGTCGTGATTTCCCGGTCTACACCACAAGGAGATTAGGCTGACTTGTGTAGTCTGCGGGTCATTGGTAGGCCACTCATTCATTCATTCATTCATTCATTCAGTAGCATATCCTTTGCAGAGCCTCGCTCTCATAAAAACCTTCCGGAAAACTTCTCGATTACAAGCAAGATGCCCCGCATCCGATACATCCATCTGGAGATCATCCGCCACATCCTGCACCCATCTTCTCTTTGGCCTTCCTCTTCCTCTCTTCCCAGGCATATGCCCCTCTATTATTGTTATCTCCAAACTTTTATGACGTTTCAAATGACCAAAATATATCGATTTTCTTTGTTTTATCGTCTTTAATAGCCAACCCTCTTCAATATTCAGCGCTTGAAGTATGGCTGCATTTGTTCTTTTCTTTACCCAAGAAATTCTTAGACCCCGTCTATAACATTTATATTTAAAGGCATTTATGCGCTGTTCAGCTTGTTTAGTAAGTGTCCATGCCTCACAGGCGTATGTTGCAATGGGAAAGATGCATGCTCTTAAAAATTAAATTTTTGTATTTCTATCTGTCCCATCCATTATTTATTCAGTTGTTTTAGTCTCTGAAGAGCAATTGATAGCCGTCGTTTAATTTATTTCATTGTGTCACCATGAATCAATGACCCACGATATTCGAAATTTTCCACCACCTCCAATTTTTCCTCATTAACATATATTTCTTTCTCCATAGTAGTTTTACCTGTATGCATTATCTTTGTTTTTGCTATGTTAAGATATAAGTTGTGATTTTCACTATTTCTTTGGGTTGAGGTTATTAGGTTTTCTATATCTTTTTGTGATGTGGATAGTAATACTGTATCATCAGCAAATCGAATCCCTGGTATTTCATGAAAACCATCAATTCTAACCGCTGCTTGTTGGTCTAGATAGAGCATTTTTATGAGTTGTACTACATGTGATAGAAAGCCCATATTCTTCATGATTTCCCAAAGTTTCTGATGTTATACAGTCAAGCCTTTGAATAATCCACAAAACATGAGAATAGGTTTACGTTAAATTCTCTGTACGTCTCTATTATTAAACGCATGTTGAGTATGTGATCTCTGGTAGGCTACTAATGTTCGCTTTTCACCCCTTCTGAGAGCCGAACCTAACCCTACTGGCTGCAGGGCTAGGCGCAGTCCACATCTTGTAGACTTCATAATATCAATGATAATATAACAAGATATGCCACGTGATAAAAGACTCAATCAAATATAATATAAAATGCAATATGATGTAACACTAAATCGATCAAAAACAATACAGAACAACAGTAAATCTTGCTCGCTGGCAGATAAGCGAGTTGAGTTAGGGATTAAACAATCGATAGAAAAACAAAGCTTATGTCCGTGAAGCAGCATCTGGCGAGCGGAAAGACAAGCTATTCACACGTCTCTTCGTATTGTCAAATAGTAATACTTTCTGCAACGTTCTGTTGTTATTCTCAAATGGTACTTCCGAATGCTTCTTTCAGGTCCTCAGTTGCGTAGATAATAATCTAATAGAGTTAGATATGGAGGTCGAGCAGGCCAAATTCCATGTGATATTATGCCATTTGCGAAAAAGTTCTTCCAAAAAAAAAAAAAAAAAAAATGCAGTGATGAACCTCTAGCGGTGTGTGCAATTGACCGTTTTGCCGGAATCACGCTTCTTCAATTTCACGTTCATTCAGCTATTTTTAAACAAGGTTCCGGAATGTCAGTACGGTAGTGATCGGCATTTATAGTGTTGTTGAAGAAGATTGGTCCAATAAAATGGTTTCTATTGAAGGCACACCATACCCCAATTTTCTCATCGTGTAGAGGCTCTTCATGAAATCCATTGGGATTAAAAGTGCTCCTAGTACGATTATTTTGACTATTAACGTATTCAGATAGATGAAACCATGCTTCATCAGAGAAGAATGTTACACCGAGAATTGAATCGTTTTCTTTAGCTAAATATGTTTGAAACCACGCGGAGTCTGGATTGATTATCACTCTTTTAGTTCAGAAACAACAGAAATCCTGTATGGATGAAAATATAATCATTGTTTCAGAAGTGTGTGCACTGTGCTCACAGATACGTTAACTTGTTGCGACATTTTCCTTAAGGATTTGTTTGGACTTTTCGGGATTCTGTTTTGGATGTCCAGACATTTGTCTTCAACACCAACAACAACAAAACTTTATTTTGAAAGGGTTAAGAATTGGGCACACAGTCCCGTCTAACATTCTGCTCTTTTATCACTCTCTTTCATACATTATACCATTCACACATCATTCAAGGCTAACTGAAAATAGCAACAATATAAAAGATATGCATTATAAAGGCATGTGGAAAATGAAAAATCAACACTACACGACTCAGTAATAGTAATAACTGGTATGGCACTTGTTATTAGTTATGTGGGATATAATGGCCTACCAAAAGGGGACTGGCTGTTATACTAGAGTTTTATTATTATTATTACTTCTATTATTAAGGGGGAAGGTAATCCGTACTGAGATAGTGTTCAAATAATTTGCGATTATATGTATAGGGATTGGTGATGTCTTTTATTTCATGTGGAAGATTGTTCCACAGCTGAGCTGCAGAGTACGTTAAGCTTGTTTTGTATAAGTCTATCTTAGGCTTCGGAATGTGTAATATATTTAATCGTTTACTGTGTCTAGCATTATATTCAAACAATGGCCAAAGGTAATTTGGGGCATTCCGATGTAGGATTTTGTGAATTAGTTTGGCCTTATTGAAAAGCAGACGTTTGGGGAGTAGTAGTAACCTGCAGGCTAGGATTGTCAGTTAAATGTTTGCTATAAATTAAACTCATGGCCCGTTTCTGGAGTGAGTAAAGTCGCTTGGTGCTTGAATTGGAAGACACAGCGGGCCTACCAGATTGCGGAGCATCTTCCATATTTCCTATAGCAAGAAACTTATTCAACACATTTCTAACCGCAATGCGATGAGGAGGTTGTTTATTAGGAAATCTTGCTATAGATCTTTAAACAACCATCATTGTGTATCGACCGCCATTTCGAAACACTTTATCAACCCAAAAAATAATTCTTTCTACTGTTGATAAAACCATTCAGTTTGGAGTGCAAAGAATTACTCCAGCAGACAACCATTCGCTGCATATTGCTTCATGATCGACTGTAGAGCAAATTTATTTTAATACGGTCATATACGTCATTTTTCAAATTTGTTCTAAATACAATGTATAGTGACATTTTACAATCACTCGGTAATTACGAGAGGGCTTCAAATGAAATCTTTAAGTGTGTGTGTGTGTGTGTGTGTGTGTGTGTGTGTGTGTGTGTGTGTGTCCTTCCGATCTGACTACCCAAGAGATTACGTGTGTGTGTGTGTGTGCGTGTGTATCCGATCTCACTACCTAAGAGATTACGAGTACGTGTGTGTGTGTTTGTGTGTGTGTGTGTGTAAGTGTGTGTGTGTGTGTGTGTGTGAGAGAGAGAGAGAGAGAGAGAGAGAGAGAGAGAGAGAGAGAGAGAGAGAGAGAGAGAGTATATTCTGAAAAAGTAAAGAACAAATGTATCATTTGTTGATGTAGTAATCACTGCGTTCAATGCAAGTCCCCCCGCGCAGATAAAGTGCTTGGATTCCTGTACAAACAAAAAAAAAATCTCCATGTTGTGTGTGCTGTAACTCTTCATCGGACCGAAAAGTCTGCCACAGAAGTCACGCCGATTTGAACCTTCCTACTCCACTCATACACTTGCTGGACTGACAGGCATATTGGACTTTCATTCTATTTTCTATTTTTCTATAGGCTTCACCCCTTCACTTATCAAAATACGGGTAACAGAATGCTGCTCCTCTTTGGTGCATGTCAAATGTGGGGCGACCATCTTTAAACTGTCCTTGTAACGTTTTCGTGTTCGTCTGCACCGTGGTGTCACGTGCTTAACACTCTTGACATCCTTAACAACAATATCGAAAGGTTACAAGACAATGGCGTGGTTATTGTAATTTCTGTCACACTTTTAAGGTTTTCATTTGAATCTCCCTCGTATTATAGGCCAAACGACACTCGATGGGTGATGAGGTGAGTAAAAAACAGACATCACAGGGCTCGGAACATTCCTATACGCGCTCCGTCCTCATCTTCAACAACCAGCGAAGAGTCCTATTGCTAAAGGCACACGTAGCAATCTGATTATATGTCCTTCTGACCTTTCCTTTGAGTTTTGAGTGTCGGCCAGATCCCCTGGTCACTCCCTGCAGCACCATTCTCTCCAAGCTGTGATGGTCTATCTGTTCTTCTACACTATACACACGATCCCAAAGGTCCCCGACCACGCCTGCCTTACCATGCACCAATACCCCACAGAACGGTGCAGACCCAGCCAATCTGTCCGTCTGCTCGTTTCCCACCACACCAGCCTGTTCTGGGGGGAAAATCCAACAGATAATCTCTATGTTTGATTGTTGAATGGAAGCCTGCCACTCCGCCAGAAACATGCTGGTCTTTTCTTTCTCACGTTACTCGAGGGGCCAGGCGGTCAATATAACACAGATCGCCTGAGCTAGACAGGACATTTTCCCGGCACCCGCTCTATGGATTAGTTGCAAAGCCTTTACAGATCGTGGCAGTCAACCCCGTTGTTTTTTTAACTGTTCGTTATTTCTTGGCAAGTTCAGTAATTTGCCAGTGCTTTCTGAACGACCAGCACACATACCTTTGTATGGGAACCAAAGCAATTTCGTCTGCTGCCAAATCGCCAAACTGCATTCGTAACCCCCTTGCCACCGAGACTGATGCTATAGAGGCAGGTTTACAAATTCAACTTGCAAAGGATTCGAATACATAATAAGCAGGCCGGAAGATAAGTGTGCTAACCACTGCGATACCTGGCTTGATCCTGGCTGAATAAATACGACTTACAAACAGTGAATAGGCGTGGGGTCTTGTTCGTCTCACACCTGGGCGAGAGGTGAACTCACCTGAACTTATTGAAATGTACCTGTGGTAGCTCAAAGAAAATGATGTTTACAGCCAGGGGTGGTCTGTTTTTGTCGTTACTCAGCTTCAATCTCCAAACGGGGATGGTCCGTAAAAAGATCAACAGCAAACGAGAGCTGAGAACAGCAAGGTTGGTTTCCCTAAACCGCCAGTGCTGTGAATCCTGCTGGCAGTGAACGCAATGGTCGCTGCCACTTCCCGTCTAAACAATCATCTTGCATTGTTTCAATGATGTGAAAAATACCGTATTAACCCAATAAGCGTTTTCCTCATCATGTTGACGCTGTAAATACGTTTTCTCTTTGTGTCTTAGCGATCTCCCTGGCAGGTGGGTGGGAGCGTGTTGACAAGGAGATAGCTAAAACCTGTGGAGGATACATTACAAATCTAGGCCAAGTTTCACCCAGGCTGTATGTCTTCATCATCATGTACCATGCCGGTAATCGTGGGCGGTAATGGTTCGTCATCTCACGCGATCTCTAGAGTCGTGGATCAGGTCTGTGTTTTTGTCTCCGTTATGCCATGTTGCCAAGCCATCAGGGTATTTATCTCCCTGTCTTTCCTTTTGCTCTTTTATCATCAATCTTGCCAGCTGTCACTAAGTTTGTCAAGATTATTTCTATTCACAACATGCTCACAAAATCTTGACTGATCTGTTTGACATTTGACAACGTTTTGTCAAGCCTGTGGCTCAGTACACCAGACTTCGTCTAGCGTATGTTCGGGTTTGCTTTCCCTAGCCTGCGACTGTCCCCAGTCTATCTACAAGGCAGCAGGTTTGTGTATCGTCTGGTCCTTACCCTTAGATCGGTCCGACATGGGAGACTCATCTAGTAGCTGAGCTACCGTCGGCACAGCTTTTCTGGTTATTGGAACACGCAAGCTCCTCTACGACAGGTGGATTCACAGTGGAAATCATGACCTTGTTACATTTGCATATTATTATCATCATGTGCCATGTTGATAAGCGTGGGCGGTCATGTTTCGCCATCTCACACGGTCACCAGAGTCGTGGATCAGCTCTATGTTCTTGTCTCGACCATATCACCCTGGCCAAGACATACAGATATTTACTTCTCTGCCTTCCCCTTGTTCTTTTCCCCTCAATATTGCCAGTTCGTAATCCCGCATACCGCGTTTGAATTACAGCTGCGGGCGATTTAGAAGCAGACTGCCTTGAGCAGATGTTCATACACTGGGATGAGTACCGGTCGTTTACAAATCAATGGCAAACTACTGAAAGAAAACCTGCCAAGGAAACACCAATAGGTAAAAGAAATTATGGGGTTGACTGCGAAGTCTTGTAAAGAATATGCAACTAACTTAACTTGGCAGTTGTCACCAAGTTCTCTAATTTATTTCTTCTCATAACGTGACCAAAAAATGTTGAATGTCTACGTCTAATTCCTCTAATCAATTTACAGTTGTCATTTGCTTCTTGTAGGACGTACTCATTGGTTTTCCTCAAAAACCACATTTCCACTGCCATTGTTGTATTTCAGCTTATCTGATTAATGTCCACGTTTTGCATCCATACAAAAGCGCAGGTTCTATGTAGCACTTCAACACACTTTTCTTCGTTGCAATTGACATCTTTTATATTGGTCAGTATGTTTTCCAAAAGGCAACCTTCTGCGTGGCGATTCTTGTTCCAATCTCTTCAAGGACACCCCCCTCCCTCCCCCAATCAGATGTCATGACTATTTCGAGATAACTGTACCGATTCACTTGTTTAAGGATATTCCCGTTTACTTGTATATTATATTGTGATATTTTTTTCTTCCCAGTGACGACAAATTATCTGTCTTCTTACAATTTAACTCGAACCCTAGTTGTTCACGGTGTACTATTGTATATGCCCACATTCATTAAAAATACACCCTGTATTGTCCTTCTGCCCAAAATGGAAGATCAGATTTGGCTATATATTATCCTACGCCATTTAATCAGTTAACAATTGTTGAGCATAAGAAGAATCAAAGAATCCAGGAAATAATGCTTTCTTTTCTACATTTGCAAACTCCCTGGTACCGTAATTAAAACGTAGCAACTGTTATACAAATAACACACAAGGCCGTAATTAATTTCACCCGCCACAGAGACCATGTTGTTACAATGTTACCAGCTTACAACTATTTGTTCACCAGTCACAACAGGCATATAACAACAACCACAACAAAAAATATTATGTCTGTAACTGAAAATTGGGAAAGAGTTCCACTGAAGAAAATATGTCATTTGACAGGGGTGCAGCCGGGATAAATGGGCGTCCCGAAAGCATTTGTCGGAACCCTGATTTATACGTAACAACGGGACTGTCCCGGATATCCAGGATGCCTAGCAACATTAGGCTGGGTTCTGGGTTTGTGAAAGTAAAGGAGAGCTCTCTAGAACAGTCAACATGGAGATGAACGGGCTCACAAATGAGGGAAAGAGCTTTAGTTTCACAAGATTCAGGATGGGAAATACAGACCCGGTTAACATTCTGACTTTCTTATCTGTCAGAGAAGGGGTAGAAATAGATATAGTGAAGCAATGAGAGAAAGAGAACCCTGGAGAGAAAGAGGGGACAGCGAGAGACAAAAAAAAAGAGCGAAAAACAATGAGAGAAAGAGAACCCTGGAGAGCGAGAGAGAAACAGAAAGAGAAAGACAGCAAGAGAGAGAGAGAGAGAGAGAGAGAGAGAGAGAGGGGGGGGAACTTGCGCGAGAAAAGAGAGAGGGAGAATGAGAAACAGAGAGAGGGAGTGGCAGAGAGAATTTGAGAAACAGAAAGAAAGAAACCTAAAGGGGGAGGAAGACAAAGGGGGAGAAACGTGTAGAGCACAAGGAGAAGAGAGAGAGGGGGTGGGGCACACGATATACCGATATACAGAGAGAGAGAGAGAGAGAGAGAGAGAGAGAGACAGACAGACAGACAGACAGACAGACAGACAGAGCATGGGAAACAGCGTTGGAGAAACAGAGAGAGAGAGGGGGGAGAGAGAGAGAGAGAGAGAGGGAGAGAGAGAGAGAGAAAACAAACGAGAGATATGAAAACAGACTGCTGTTGGATTAAATAGACTTTTTAATTTTATCTTTCGTTTATAAACACTGCACACAATGAGAGCGATAAAAACATGGACCGAATCAATGACGATACAATTATCACGCAGTTTACACTAGTTTTCTCAAACTTAACAGAACAAATATTAACAAGAAAAACCACGAGTCTATATTATTGACTGATGAAGTTTAATCTTTGATGCAAACCTACGTTCAAATCAATTGATTCAACAAAAAGATAATTTATTTGTCAACGTTAGGAAAATTCTTGCGAATAACAAACCTGCAACTCGGTTTTACCATTTTCAAGCAGCTTTATTAATTATACTTTAAACAACGGGAACTTAATTTATGTGAATTTGTCATTGCTTGATGCCTTTGTAAATACGTCATCAATTTAGTAATATTCATTTTGTTTTGTGGCAAATATTACTTCTGTATAATTTACGAAATAGATGTTTACATTGCGGACAAATATCCACACTTGTGTAATTTACAGTAAAGTGGTGTTTGGCTTAAACAAACTTGATTGGAGGTCACAACAATTAGGTCTAAAAATTAACCGGAGAAAGGCAAAGATTATTTTAAAACATCGTACACATGATAAAGGGATCTTCATTGGCTAAACCCCACTTCAAGTGGTAGTAGAATCATCCATATTTTTGCCTTGTTTTTGCCTAGCCGTGTAGACAAAGAAGGTAGATCAAATGGAATTATTCAAATAATAATACAAAAAGGCAAGAGTGAGCTTTCATAGCACTGTGAAATTTGTAGAAATGAAAAGAAATCAAGCTAAGCACCAAACAGAATATTAAATTATAACGTTAAATCGGTACTTATAGTCAGGTCTTAGATATGATTGAGCTACCGTATGACAGTAAACGGTACAACCTGCTTTCTGTTAGCGCCGAATGTTGGGCGGCGCTTACCAAACCCGACACCCCACATTGCGCCAACGGCTTCGGGCGGAGAAGCGCAATTGGGAGGGTACACGCCTTACCCTAGTGTGACAAAATGCAACCTAAAGACTAAATGTCATGGCAAGGCAGACCAGGCCCTAAGCCTTGGATGGCAACTGGTCTAGGATCGAAGCTCCGACAAGCTTCTGCAGCTTGTCCTGTTCCAGACGTATTGGTGTTACCTTTCCTTTGGAGTACACTAGACAGGCCGAGAGAGGGATTATGTGCATGGGTAACACATGGTCTCTAAACTCAGCCCAGGCGTTGTGTTAAGGAGAGGTATAACTCCAGTTTACAAACTATCGTCTGTCAAGACGGCAAGGTGCCAGTCAGTCAAATAAGTACTAATGTATGGATCAGAAACACGGAGAATGATTAAAACAATTAAACATAAACTGCAAACATTCATCAACTGATTCAATGTCAGTAGTATAAGACGGGCTCTGTCACTTTGTTTTGAGGCCTCAAAGGGTGATAACTCCTGATACGGCTAAGGGGTGATAACCAGGTCGTATCTAAGGGAGATAATTCTAAGAATAGACAACTATTACGTTTCTAAGGACAGACAACTATTGAGTGGGTGTATAATATTTTAATTAATTATTTTTAAAAAAAAAGAAATATAAAAATGAAAAGAGATAAACAAACAAACAAAAAACCGCGCGTAGAGTGGGGGTGGCGAGCGGGTGTGCGGGCGCGTGGGGTGTGGCTAGGTGGTTTGCGTTTAAACACTATCATCATACGGGTTACAAATGAAAACCTTAAAAAGTAAAGGTGGCCGGTGTTATTGATTGTAGTGGGTATGGCTTAGTGAAATTAGTTGAGAAAAGGTGAGTAGCAGTTATTAGTGATCTGTAGAGTGTCGTATTGGTGTAGACAGTATCACCATACGGGTTACAAATGAAGACTTTAAAAATTAAATGTGATCGGTATTATTGAATGTAGTGGGTATGGCTTAGTGAAATTCGTTGATAAGAGGTGGGTAGCGGTTATCAGCGGTCTGTAGATGGTCGTATTGGTGTAGACACTATCAACATACGGGTTACAAATGAAAACCTTAAAAATTAAATGTGATCGGTATTATTGATTATAGTTGGTATGGTTTAGTGTAATTCAATGATAAGGGGTGGGTGGTGGTTATTAGTTATCTGTAGAGGTCGTAGTGGTTTAAACACTATCATCATGCAGATTACGAATGGAAAACCTTGAAAAGTAAAGATGGTCGGTATTATTGGATGTAGTGGGTATGGCTTAGTGAAATTCGTTGCTAATGGATGGGTGGCGGTTATTAGTGGTCTGTGGAGAGTCGTAGTGGCTTATTCACTATCATCATACGGGTTACAAATGAACACCTTAAAAAGTAAAGTTACTGTAATATTGATTGTAATTGGTATGGTTTAGTGAAATTCGTTGTTAAGCGGTGGGTGGCGGTTATTAGTGGTCTGTGGAGGGTCGTAGATGCTCATTCACTATCATTACAGGGTTTACAAATGAACACGTTAAAAAGTAAAGTTGGCGGTAATACTGATTGTAGTTGGTATGGTTTAGTGAAATTCGTTGTTAAGGGGAAGATGGCGGTTATTAGCGGTCTGTAGATGGTCGTAGTGGTTTAAACACTATCATCATGCAGACTATGAATGAACAATCTTAAAAAAGTAAAGATGGTCGGTAATATTGATTGTATGGTTTAGTGAAATTTGTTGCTAATGGGTGGGTAGCGGTTATTAGTGGTCTGTGGAGGGTCGTAGTGGTTTAAACATTATCATCATACGGGATAAAAATGAAAACCTTAAATAAGTAAAGATGGCCGGTAGTATTGGCTGTAGTGGGTATGTCTTAGTGAAATTCGTTGTTAAAGGGTGTACTTGTCTTTGAGCAACTATCAGTGGATGGAATTCTGCCTATATGGTAAGTCATATTTGGTGATATACTATCATTTGGCATTGAACCAATTAATTGGTGCCTGGGCAAGATAGAAGGACTAAAATGGTATGATATAATCATTAATGTGGAACTCGTGAAGAGGAGAGAACTGGACAAATTCCAACGACTCAATGAGTGAAGAAAAGACGCTGGCGCAAGATATAACAGACATTGAAAAAACTTAAGAACAATACAATCGGAAAGGGCTTTGTCTGGAATTCACAAAGCAAAAGAAACAGAGTAAGATTTAAAAAAAAAAAAAAAGTTGAGTAGGAGAAGTAAGAATTACAGGCTTACGTGAATAATACGGGAAGGATATGACGACATGGAGTGAGTTGGCTACTGGCCTTTACCCCGATTGGAGACCAACTGAGATAAAAGAAAGCAGTCTAATGCCGTCTTAAATGACTAAATAATGGGATGATTAAACGTCTTAAGCACTTCCCGCATCTGCCATGGGTTTAATATCTCTGAAATGTTGTCACTGCGCTATAATACATTATGGATTGCAAATGTGCCCATTTTATTGTGTGTGTGTTTTTTTTTTTTTTTCGTTTTTTTATGTTTGTGTTGTCCTGTCCTTGACAAAAATTCTTAGAATCGAAACGTCTACCGTCCTTTGCGTCCTTCAGTGCTTATTTTTGTATTTTATTATTTCATTTTATATATTTATTGATTGTTTCTGATTTTGGATAAGTTACATTTCATTTTCACCTGTGTTATGATGGAGTTCTTTGTATGGTATGTAACGGTGTCCGTGTTTAATATGTCTCTTCTTTTCGCAGAAGCTAAATATACCTAATTGTTTGCAATCCATATTGTTATATCATGCTGCAGTCGCTGCTTTTTCTTCTGTTTGCTATAATACAACATGTCTGCTGTCATATTAAAAAATGTTTAAGTCATAACCGTGACACACACCTACTTCCCATTTTCCGCCATCCATTTTTGTTAGGACCAAACCTACTTTTTCTTCGGCACAGCATCTGTTTAAGTAAAGTTGACCAAGGCTAACCCAGAATAAATTCATTGTGATAGCGATAAAGTTATCCCAATGCTGCTAAATTCACAATTCTCGTATGTGGTGGGTTTGTTACACCCCCGTCTCTATTTCTCTCTCTCTCTCTCTCTCTCTCTCTCTCTCTCTCTCTCTCTCTCTCTCTCTCTCGCGCTTCTCTCTCTCTCTCTCTCTCTCTCTCTCTCTCTCTCTCTCTCTCTCTCTCTCTCTCTCTCTCTCGCACACGCGCCGCAAACGCCACCCATTCCTGTTTGTAAATGTACTTTTTGGGATGGGACACGTTTGCGATGTTTCATGTATGATAAGAAGTGCGTGTGTACATGTACTATGCCATGGATGTTATATTAACATAAGTGTATAAGCATGTATTTGTTTTCTTCACACGTGTCACTTAACACTAATAAACGGCAACGCTCTGTGATATACACAAACAAAAAACACACATTACACCTTGTAAATACACACTGTTTTGTACGAAATAAACGTTGGGGGGGGGGGGGGACTTAATTAACTAATATTTGCAATTTAGTTGTACAGAACCTGGTAAGTAATGAGCATCCGTGTTCTAAATATTGTTAATTGCTCTTACATGTAGTGGAGAGCTGCAGTTTCCTAGCCTAGAAATAAGCTGTGACTATATTTCATACGTGTACATTCAGATGGCAACCTCACTCACTACAAGACTATGGGAAAACATGTCGGATGTTTCTGAAACAATGACACCCGTTTCCATCCTCAGCGGAAACATCAGAACTGCTACCACAACATTAACATATACCATTTTAGACATCATAATCTCATATATCGTCAACTTGAGCGTCATCATCTTCGGCATAACAACAAATTCTTGCAACATTTACATATATTCACATGTTGATTTAAAAGACAGTGTATCAATCTGCTTTCTGGCGTTGTCCACCTCGGATCTTTGTCTTCTTATCCTGGCACTAATCAGCCGGTTAATCGCCCTCCTTACATATGTAGGAGTGCGATCGCCTGTCAATCTTTTCCAACTAGGCTACCTCATGGTCTGGTACTTTCAAATGATGTTGGATATTTCGACATTTACAACAACCTTCATCGCTGTCCAAAGATGTTTGTGTGTGGCCCTGCCATTCAAAGTGAGAACACTATTCACACGAAACCGGACCTTGGGGTGCATTGGCTGTGTATACTTTTCCGTATGTGTATGTTACATTCCTATGTTTAGCAAACAGTTTCTAGTATGGAGTGTGGATCCGATCACAAATCTAAGCGTGTATGTAATCTACTATGCCGAAGGACGAGATAGCGTGCTGGGTTTTGCAGATGTGACATGCAGAATTGTGTTCCGAATATTTCCAGAAATAACAGTCTTTGTTTGTTTGGTGGTCCTTGTCAGTAGCCTCCGGGCTTCGGTTGCGTTTCGGCAGAAGTCGTCATCAGATGTACACCCAAACAGGCATAGCACTCCCAAATCTTCATGTAACTTACCAAAAACAGACAACCAGTCAGCTCATCATTTAACGGAAACAGCAACAGAAATAAAGTTAACAAAAACAGAAGATAAACGAGACCATTCTCAAGTCACCTCACACAGTAAAGAAAAACAGATCGTACTGGTTGTAACTCTGACGTCTATAATATTTATTATAACTAACACCCCGTCAATATTTCTTGGCTTTACTCGGCGTTTTCTACCTGGCTTCAATTTGTATCAGAAATACCATGATATATTTTACTTGTCCTACAACCTCAACAATTCTCTTCAGTTTGTCAACGCAGCAATAAATTTCTTTGTCTACTTTAAATATAACTCGAAATTCCGAGATCGTTTTTCATAAAGTTTAGTGATTGTGAAATCGTATGGAACTTTAAATGGAAGATTAAATACTCAAAGTTTGCGAAATGTCTCTTCATGTGAAACTTAACTCAGATGAAAATCTTTAAGATTGGGGATTGTGTCTTCATGTAAAACTTAACCCTATACACAAACAACAACAACAACAACAAATAACTTCAAATTTTGGGATTGTATCTTCATGTAAAACTTGAATCTATATATGTTTTTAAACTTAAGTTTTGGATTGTGTCTTCGTGTAAAACTTAACTCATGATGGAAAATTGCAAGATTGGGGATTGTGTCTTAAGGTAAAACATAACTCTATATGGAAAAAAAAAACTTCAGTTTTGGGGGGATTGCGTTTCCATTTAACACTTAAATCAAGATTAAAAACTTCAAAGTTTTGGGGGATTGTGACATAGTGTGTAACTTTATTCTTGATGAAAAGCGTCCCAGATTTTGACATTGTGACATGGTGTTGCTTGCTTGCTTGTGTTCGTTGGCTTGAGCTCCAACGCGAAGTCCTGTATGTCGGATGAAGGCATCCTGTTGTCCAACATCAGTGTGATGTCATACAGGACCTGAGTTTTGCGTGAGTATCCGTTGTCCCATATCTGGCTTATTGGTGTGCAGACTGGTGGTTCCTCGCCGTACAGGCAGACACTCTCCGACTTCGGAGGAATCGGCGATCCTACTGACTTTAGCCAGGATCCCGAAGGGACCTGTTGCCCAGGACGCTCGACGAGGACGCGTCAATAGGTCTTGGCCAGTATATAACCCGGCCCTGGTGCCTTGGAAACACCTCTGCGTCCCTGACATGGTGTTAAACTTAATGCTTGACGACGTTCCAGGCAGTTGCCACTTGGTCCTAGTTTTTAAATGTAAATACGATGACGGAAGATGATCCCGACCTACATCTCGCGTACAGATCCTGTACTTCCCAGCATGCTAAGGTGGGCGGTGGGGGGGGGGGGGAGAGATTAACATCAATGTTCAATACCATCAAATTGTACAAGATTGAGCAATGCGATAAATCGTGGTTCAAATAAATTCAACCATCCTGTAAATACATATTCTATCTGATCATTTACAAAAGTCTTACGAGTTGGTGAACATCTGTCTGTTTGCCTGTCTGTCTTTCAATCAGCTGTATTTCAGTTAGTGAATCTGTCTGCCTGTATTTCAGTTAGTGAATCTGTCTGTCTTTACATTTGTCTGTCTTAGTTGGCGTCTGTTGGGTAGGAGAAGTGAACGCAGTTTACATTTCCTGACAAAGCGAGACGAGAATACAAAATCAGCGTTAGGCGATTTCGAAGCAGGCCACCTTGCGTTGTATACATCGTATGAATGTCGGTGGTTGAGAAAGAATTGGCAAACTAGTGAAAGTAAACATTGCCTAATGTATCACAACCAACCAAAAAGGTTGTGGTAGATTATGACGTCCTGTAATGGATATGAAACTGGCATTAACTGTCTAAGTATCTGTCGGTCTGTCTGCGGCTATCTAATACCACAGAAAAGCCAAATACACGATGCTTAGATAATCTGACCACATATGGCTGGGAAGAAAACGAATTTGTCGGCCGAAAGGCGGGAATATTCAACTTTGCTGTTATATATATATATATATATATATATATATATATATATATATATATATATATATATATATATATATAGTTAGTTAGTCACAGTTCCAACTTCACAGCAACTTATATATATATATATATATATATATATATATATATATATATATATATATATATATATATATATATATATATAGAGAGAGAGAGAGAGAGAGAGAGAGAGAGAGACAGACAGACAGACATTGGCACCTTGCCGTCTTGACAGACGATAGTTTGTGCTTTAAAAAGGCATAATAACTTTTAACTATGGCGGTAGCGAGTGTGACTGATAAGGCCAATTTGCGCTGTAAATGTCCGTTCACAGTGGGTGCATGTGAACACGTGGTCATTTCCACCATCATGCACCATCTTACGTCTCAAACGCTTGGTGTGTGACTTTTCTGCAATAATTTTCTCCTTTGACTTTATTCCATTTCTGATATTTGCCCTCCATGCAACACGTTCAGCGGCGACTTGCTCCCAATGTGCATTATCAATGCCTGTATCAATCATGTCCCGCTTACACACATCTTTGTATCGTAGTAGAGGCCGACCCTGAGATCTCTTACCCATCTGTAATTCACCAAAAAAGATATCTTTGGTATTCTACCATCATCCATCCGCCTAAGATGTCCTATCCATCTAAGTCTACGAAGACTGAGCATGGAATAAACTGTCACACAACCTGATCTTTCCAATACTTCAGTATTTGTGATTTTGTCTTGCCACTTAATACCAAGAATTCTTCGCAGACACCGCATATGAAAGCTGTTTAAATTGTTCTCTTGGTGTGAGTAAGTTGTCCAGGTTTCACTGCCATAGAGAAGAGTACTAAGGACACAGGCTTGATAGACAAGGACTTTTGTTTTGGCAGTAAGCTTCCTGTTCTCCCAGACTCTTTTTCTTAACCTGTTCATTTTTGTTGCTGCCTTACCAATCCGGATGTTGATTTCCTGATCTAGGGATAATTTGCTATTTACCACTGATCCTAGATATGTAAAATGGTCTACTATATCTAGTTCGGCGTCGTCAATAAAGATTGATGGTACCCCATGTGCACCTTGTGACATAATCTGTGTCTTCTTTTTGCTAATTGTTAAACCAAATTCAGAACAAGCATTGGAGAATGCAAATAGTAGACATTGCAATTCTTCCTCAGAGTGGGTCGTAACTGCAGCATCATCTGCAAAAAGCAACTCTCTGATCAGTACCCTCCTAATTTTGGTCTTAGCCTTCAATCTCTGAGCATTGTAGAGGCCGCCATCTGAGCGTGAGTGAATGTATATACCACCATCCTGATCACGAAATGCATATTTCAGTAGAAGTGAAAAGTATATTCCAAAGAGGGTGGGAGCTAGTACACAACCTTGCTTAACTCCACTCTTGATTTCAAATTCTTCAGAAGTTGCACCATCAAACTTGATTATACCCTTCATGCCTGTGTGGAACGATTCCACAACCAGGCAGTGTGCAAATGATTATTGGATCAAGTTATGTGAGTCCATTCAAATCGCAAGTGATAAGGGAGACATAACAAGCATGTATGAAGGAATAAAGAAAGCATGTGGTCCAGTGATCAAAAGAAGTGCACCACTGAAAACCTTGACTGGAGAAGTCATCACTGATAAGAAACAGCAGATGGACAGATGGGTAGAGCACTATTTGGAGCTTTACTCAAGTGAGACCAAACTAGCGGATAATGCCCTCAACGCCATAGAGGCTCTACCAACTCTTGACCACCTGGACACACTTCCCACCATAACAGAAGTTAAGTCTGCTATAAATGAACTTGCATCTGGCAAGGCTCCAGGTAGGGATGGGATTCCAATAGAGGTTATCAGGAGTGGGCAAGACACACTCACTATACAGATCCACCAGCTAATAGAGCTATGCTGGCGTGAAGGACAAGTCCCACAGGATTTCAAAGATTCAAGCATCATAACACTCTACAAGAACAAGGGCGATCGGAGCGACTGCAACAACTATAGGGGTATCTCACTTCTGTGTATTGTTGGAAAAGTATTTGCCAGAATTGTTCTGCGCAGACTTCAAGTCCTAGGAGATCAAGTCTACCCCGAATCACAGTGTGGCTTTCGACAGAACCGGTCTACCACTGATATGATATTCTCATTGCGACAAATGCAAGAAAAATGCCGTGAACAGAATATATATATATATATATATATATATATATATATATATATATATATATATATATATATAATATATCTGTGTGTGTGTGTGTGTAGAAACAAGCCCTATGAAGCAAGAACAAGTGGCAATTATCGCATAAATTATGGTAGGTAGGTAGGTAGGCAGGCAGGCAGGCAGGCAGGTAGGTAGGTAGGTAGGTTGGTAGGTAGGTAAGATGGATTGTTAATTGCTAATCCTCTTGTAGACTGTGAGTTTTATCACACGATTTAGATGTATTGATGTTCAGGTCTCCTGCTTTCCCAGAAATAAGACTTTACTTATCGCTTATCACTTAGATTGGTGCAGGGACTTCTCCCGACCCTGTAAAAAAGTGCGGTCTCCACGGAGACTGTTGAAGAGCTCATTCTAGTCTCTCCCAGGTCCAGAAACCGGGGGGATGTGCAAGACTGGTATTTGAACACACATCTACGAAGACAATCTTCCTGTCAACTCTATGCTACCTGGACAATGACAGAAAAAGAGAAAAGAAAAATCCACCCCATCCATCCATCATGTGCCATGCTGATAAGCGTGGGCGGTCATGTTCTGCCATCTCACTCGATACCAGAGTCGTGGATCAGCTCCGTGTTCCTGTCTCGACCATGCCACGTGGCCAAGCCATCCAGGTATTTACTTCTCGGTCTTCCCCTTGGTCTCTTCCCTTCGATCTTGCCAGTTGTCACCAAGTTCTCTAATTCATTTCTTCTCATAACATGCCCAAAACATTTTTGACTGTCTACGTCTAATGATTCTAATCAGTTTACGATTTTCATTTGTTTCTTGAAGGACTTGTTCATTGGTTTTTCTGTCTGTCCATGGTATTCTTTGCATTTTCATCAGAAACCACATTTCCACAGCCATCAGATGTTTTTCAGCTTGACTGATCATTGTCCACGCTTCACATCCATACAAAAGTACAGGTTCAATGTAGCACTTCAACACTCTTTTTCTTGTTTCAATTGATAGCTTTTTATTGGTCAGGATGTTTTTTCATCTTGCAAAAGGCTACCTTCGCAATGGCAATTCACTGTTCTAATCTCTTCAAGGCATCTCCCATCGGATGTTATGTCTGTTCCTAGATAACTGTGCCGATTCACTTGCTTAAGAATATGCCCATTTACTCGTATATCATATTGTGGTATCTCCTTCTTCCCAGTGACGACCATAATCTGTATCTTCATCATCATCATCATCATCTCAAACCTTGCGGTGTCGAGGTGAAGTATAAACATCGTGAGAGTGCCCGATAATGGGCTTCATATATCGATATTCCCATGTACTCTGCTATTCCCTCCGTCCAACGTTTACGTAGTCGGCCTCTTCCACTGTTTCCATCTGGTCAGTACGTCATTGCTTGTTGTGGTATGCTGTTGACTGGTGACCTACTTGCATGGCCAAACCATTTGACTTGTTGCTTTCTAATAAAATCTAGTGCAGCTATAACCCCCACTTTAGTCCTGATTTCTTCATTTCTGATCTTATCTCTTCTTGATACGTTGAGTATTCTTCTGATGAATCTCATTTCTGTTGTTGTGGTTTTTCTTTTCTCTTTTTCTGTTATTGTCCAGGTTTGGCATTGGTAGCATAGAGTTGATAGGAAGATTGTATAGTAAAGTGCTTTCTTAGTAGTTATTATACATGTTTATTCTTTAGTATTGGTGCCATTTGTCCAATGAGTTGGTTTGCTTTATTGCATCTATTGTCGATCTCGTCTTCTGATCTGCCATTTGATAATATTATACTTCCTAGGTACTTGAAACTCTTTACTTGTTTCAAGGGATGTTCGTTTATGTGAATTGTTGTTGTGTCTTCTTACTATCAAATTCTAACTTGGGTGCTGAATCTCTACCATCATCATTCAGATTTGGTGTAATTCTCTTTCAATCTCGTAGCATGCATGGTATGTGATATATCACATCACAGTGGAGACAATTAACCTCGGGTAGAGTGAGGGGACATCACTCACCCCAACTTCACTTGTCAGCTAGAGGACCAAAAAAAAAAAACGAACACAGAGCCTTTTGAGACAGCAATTGCCTGCAATAGCCTACATCCTTATTTACCTCTTGGTACACGCTTGGTCAGTAACCATTCTTTGCTTCCCTAAGTAAGGCCCTGGCAAGACATAAAAATAACAGTTTCGACTGGTGATTCTTTTAAATGAACAAAAAACAAAACAGTGAAACAAAAAAAGATTACTCAGCTGTCACATAAATAAAATAGTAATCAACTGGTATCTCAGTTCAAAAAAAACAAAAAACATTAAAAATAATAACATGAATGTTAAGAGCTGGTATCCTAATTACTCAACCGAACTTACAGAGGCCATAAATAACACAATAATTACAACAACAAATGCCACAACTCGTAACTCCAAAATGAAACCGACAACAGGCCAGCCAACTTTAAGTCACTTGAATAATTTATTCCATTATAACCTCTATAAGTTTATATCCCTCTTAGAGCTGTCCATGTGAATTTACCAAATGAACATCTACAAAAATTACCGTTATAACGGATGAAATAAGTAGCTCATCCTAGGAAACTGGACAAGGGAACATGGCACAATCATCATTAATGAATCATAATATAACATGCTCTGCTGCCTGGCACATTTTAGCAAGAATGAAAGCTAAATAAAAGCCAAATTACAAGCCAAAGCATTAAAAAGATACAAAGGAAGCTTGGTTCAGATTCTGCATAGAAAAAAAAATACAAAAGCATAATAGCCCCGCTGTAATGAATTGCCAGATGAACAAAAATTGCAGTAACATTAATTCCGGAAAATTACATTGAAAATGATATTTATAAACCAAAGAAAAGTCAGAATAAATCAATAATCACGCTCACAGTCTAACGTTTCAGTTACGGCCTTCTTCTTCCGGGACAGCATGCATATTATTAACTCATTCAGTAGCCGACAACTCACTATGTGTTTCGTGGTTTCTGCTGATTGATATGTTTTTCTTATCATAGACCTGAGAAGGATTGCATTTGTCGGAGACCTGAGAAGGCTTGCGTCTATTGAAGACACGAACTAACTGCATCAACTAGTTGCTACATGAAACTGAACCCATTTTGCCCCATCCAGTTGTTACATAATCCCCAATTTCCCCCCATCTCGTTGTTATATACCCATTATGTCCCATTCAGTTGTTACATAACCCATTCTGTCCCATCCTATTGTTACATATCTCATTCTGTCCCATCCAGCTATTACATAACCCATTCTGTCTCAACCAGTGGTTACATAACCAATTCTGTCCCAAAGAGTGGTTACATAACCTATTCAATCAAAACCACTGGTTACATGGCCCATTCTGTCCCAACCAGTGGTTAGATAACCAATTATGACCCAACCAGTGGTTACATAACCCATTATGCCCCATCCAGTTTTAACATGAACATAACCTATTTGCCCCATCCGGTTGTTACACCAACCCACTCTGCCCCATAAAGTTGTTACACTAACTCACTCTGACCCAACCAGTTGTTACACTAACCCACTCTGCCCCATCCAATTGTTACACCAACCCACTCTGTCCCATTCATTTGTTACATAACCCACTCTGTCTCATCCCGTTACACCAACCCACTCTGCCCCATCCAATTGTTACACCAACCCACTCTGCCTCATTCATTTGTTACATAACCCACTGTCCCATCCCGTTGTTACACCAACCCACTCTGCCCCATCCAGTTGTTACACCAACCTACCCTGCCTCATCCAGTTGTTACACCGACCCACTCTGCCTCATCCAATTGTTACACCGACCCACTCTGCCTCATCCAGTTGTTACACCGACCCATTCTGTCCCATCCAGTTGTTATACCAACCCACTCTGCCATATCCACTTGTTACACCGACCCACTCTGCCCCATCTAGTTGTTAGATCAACCTACCCTGTCCCATCCTGTTGTTACACCAACCCACTCTGTTCCATCAAGTTGTTACACCAACCTACTCTGTTCCATCAAGTTGTTACACCAACCTACTCTGTCTCATCCAGTTTTTACACCAACCCACTATGCCCCATCAAGTTGTTACACTAACCCATACTGTCCAATCCAGTTGTTACACAAACCTACTGTC
The DNA here is from genome assembly GCA_963921405.1 of Cepaea hortensis. Taxonomy (NCBI): domain Eukaryota; kingdom Metazoa; phylum Mollusca; class Gastropoda; order Stylommatophora; family Helicidae; genus Cepaea; species Cepaea hortensis. The sequence goes on along the minus strand of OY992876.1, from coordinate 330,449,605 downwards.
TCATACAGTTGTTACACCAACCCACTCTGTCCCATCCCGTTCTTACACCAACCCACTCTGCCCCATCCAGTTGTTACACCGACCCACTCTGCCCCATCAAGTTGTTACACCAATTCACTCTGTTCCATCAAGTTGTTACACCAACCTACTCTACCTCATCAAGTTATTACACAACCCACACTGTCCCATACGGTTGTTACACCAACCTACTCTGTCTCATCAAGTTGTTACACCAACCCACTGTTCCATCAAGTTGTTACACCAACCCACTCTGTTCCATCTTGTTGTTACACCAACCTAATCTGCCCCATTCAGTTGTTACATAACTCACTCTGCCCCATTCAGTTGTTACATAACTCACTCTGCCCCATCCAGTTGTTACACCAACTAACTCTGCCCCATCCAGTTTTAACACCAACCCACTATGCCTCATCAAGTTGTTACACTAACCCATACTGTCCCATCCAGTTGTTACACCGAGCTACTCTGTCTGATCCAATTGTTACACCAACCCACACTGCCCCATCCAGTTGTTACACCAACACACACTGCCCCATGCAATAGTTAGATGCAACCACTTTTCATGGCTTAAACGACCTGAACACAACTGCATCAGACTTCGAGAGTTCAAACTGATTCTCCCGGACAGTTCCACAAACAATAACAAAAATACATGCCCGGACTACAACACACGGCGTTGTGGTTAGACAGTCAATTGTCCACGTGGGTACAGGTAACAGAACTCAGAAACTAGCTATGCAACAAGTACGGGGTACGGGGTACGGGGTCCATTCCCTACACAAGCTAATTGAACTTCATCGTTGACTTATCTTTCAAAAGGCAATGACAAATTCATCATCATCCTGTGCCTTGCCGGCTGGCGTGGGCAATCATGCCTCTCCACAAATTACAAACCTCGACAGTATAGACATATTTATGTCGACTTCCTTCCGTGCCATGACACAAGACTGTCAAGAATTTTCTTGCGCTGTGATCCTCTATCTCTTTTTCCACAAATCTTTCCAGTTGTCACAACATGTTTCAGTTTTTGTCTTCTCATAATGTGGCCAAAAAATGATGACTGCCTCTTTCTGATGTTTGTGATAAGTTGTCCTGCCACGTAGCTTTCCTCAAAATGTCCAGATTGCCAATTATGACTATCCAATTAATTTTCAGCATTCTTCTATAAAACCGTATCTCTAAAGCTTCTATGGATTTTTTTTAACCTGTTTACTAATTCTCTAAGATTCACAGCTGTATATTAAAACTGGTTCTATGTGACAAGCTATAACTCTTTTTCTAACATTCATGGACAGTGACTTACTGCACAAAACGTTCTTCATTTGATAGAATGCAGTTTTTGCTTGTCCTATTCTGTTCTTTATCTCAGTGATGCATCTTCCATCTGATGTTATCCACATGCCTAGATATGTGAATTTCTGCATTTGCCCCAAAATAACGTCTTATACTTTAATTGCACATTTAGGCATAATCTGTTTCTTTGATATCACCATAACTTCTGTCTTTCTATTATTCAAACTAAGGCATATTTTTTTCACTTTCTGAAACCACTGTATCTATTATTTCCTGTAGATCGTTCTGACTTGTTGCTATCAAGACGGTGTCATCAGCATAACGTAAGTTATTTATATTATATCCACCAACCAGGATCCCTGGTATATTTTCTGTACATCTCATTATATATTCACTGTACAAGCCAGGAGACAATACACAACAATGGCAAACTACTGAATGTAAAATATCCCAGCAGCCGCCCCCTCCCCCCCCCCCCCCACCCCAGAGTTGGGGTCGACGACAATGTTCTGCAAAGGACATGCAAGATTTAAAAAAGAATGATTGGATGAGGGCACGAGGGATTTTCACATGTATATTATCACTGGAGTAGTCAATCCACATGTGAAGCATTGTTTTGTACAGAAAAAGCTAACAGCATAGAAACAAATAAACACACATCTATGTTAGAAGTAGAAGAAAGAAGTAGAGACTAGAGTATGCACTAGACAACATAAATAAATATCTATTGGGGAACCCTTTGAGACCACTTACACAGTCTATAAACAAACATATAAAATAACACAAAGTAATGCAGCTTAACATATTAACAGAATGACGACATATACAGAAGTTGCAGCGACTATCCTTCATCAGCAAACAAATACATGCACGAAACACAACATATAGTAAAGGAGAAGAGCCTCTGGTGACTACATTAAGGCATAAGGATGGGATGAGAAGAATAAACATTGGAAAAAAAAAGGACAGTAATGAAGAGAAAATGAAAATATGAAGAAGAAAAAAAGTTTTGCTACTTAACTCCGAGGCCGAGGCTGTAGGCCTACTGCTACCCATAGCTTCACCACACGACACACCAAGCACAGCTTCACCACACGACACACCAAGCACAGCTTCACCCACAGCTTTACAGCAGGTCCACCGAATTTTATTTATAAATAAACAAACACGTATTGTTTTGGCGCTTACAGAAATAGGGGTAAGAATTAGAGACTAGAGGACGCACTAGAAAACATAAAAATTTAAAGCTATAGTTACCGATGAGAATTTGAACCTGTCACCTCCAAATGACGACAGTGCCTCGTGTAGGAACATCATCACTATCGACGCATGACCAACCAGATACCCATAAAAATGGCGTTTTCATTAGCCAGGTCTATCATCCACATAAACCTACAATTATGTCGGTAACTATAGCTTTCAATGTGTATGTTGCCTAGTGCGTCCTCTAGTATCTACTTCTTTTTTCTCCTTCTATGAGCGTCAAACAATACAAATATGTGTTTATGACCTATCTTGGTGGTCTCAAAGGATTCCCCAATTGATATTTCCGTGTAACAGAACAGTAAATATAGTGAGTGCTGCAGGATTCGGTAATATGAAATACAACAAATAGGTCAGGATCACGCCTTGCTGATCAACAATAAATACAGATTTTAACACAGAAGCCACAAACAATAATTTACACGATTTATTGCCTAAACATATTTCGCTGCATCTTGTGAGGTGCAGTGTTATATATCATGTGAAGTGAATAAATAAAAATGAATGATAGTTTAGCTGAAACATTGTAAAACACAGTCACAAGTGTGGTTAGAATGTGCAGCATGTGATCAATATCAAGCCAGACGCCTTTACTTTGCAAAGACACTTCTGAGTAGGCATCATCAATATCACCTTTATCATCATCATCATCATCAATATCACCACCATCATCATCATCATCACCATCGATGACCTCGGTCTGGGTGGACCTGGCAGCCCAAGTCAATGTAAAAAACTGGAATCCATGCCAATGAAGATCGAACCCTAGATAACCAGGATGACAGCGAGTGTCTAGCCACTACGCTACTGCACCTCCCAACCTCTGTTGCTGTCATATGTAAATTATCTTCTTCCATGGCACCTCAGCAGTGAACTACCAGTGTTGCTAGTACCAACCCTTGTGGTGCGTGCTCCTAACTGTATATAGAAGATCCTTCAGGATCGGGGGTCTCACCAATGAATCTTTGTCTTAACAATGGATTCCCTTTGTGAATTTAAACATGGAAGCCGCAAACTAATTTCAAATTACTGTCTGGATATGATATGTCCCACTTCGAACAATACGTGTGAGTATGTGTTTTAATTGTTTCAGCTGAAGTATTATTCATGTATTTCTTCATATGATACATAACTCTGCAGTATGCATTAGATGAGTTAGTTGCATATCCTTTATAGGACATAGCACATTTTTTGGCTGTTTGTGATTCTTAGGAAAGGTTACGCTCAGTAGTTTCCCGTTGTTTTCTGAACGACCAGCACTCACACAATTTCATGGAAACTAACCCAAGGTGGTGTGCTTCCAAATCGCCAGCAGCTGTGTTTTGAATGCAGTATGTGGGATCACGAATTGCAATAGTAACCCCTTCGCCACAGAGATGATACCCCAGACGAGATTCCAGGCATAAATCACACCACACAGTGTGGCTTCTGTGATTAGAATCTTCTTCCATTTCTGTGTCCCTCACCATTTCTGTAACTGCTGTACTTTTACAGACATCTCTAAGGAAGTACATTTCTGTAACTGCTGTACTTTTACAGACATCTCTAAGGAAGTACATTTCTGTGACTGCTGTACTTCTACAGACATCTCTAAGAAAGTACATTTCTGTGACTGCTGTACTTCTAAAGACATCTCTAAGGAAGTACATTTCTGTGACTGCTGTACTTCTACAGACATCTCTAAGGAAGTACATTTCTGTGACTGCTGTTCTTCTACAGACATCTCTAAGGAAGTACATTTCTGTGACTGCTGTACTTCTACAGACATCTCTAAGGAAGTACATTTCTGTTACTGCTGTACTTCTACAGACATCTCTAAGGAAGTACATTTCTGTTACTGCTGTACTTCTACAGACATCTCTAAGGAAGTACATTTCTGTGACTGCTGTACTTCTACAGACATCTCTAAGGAAGTACATTTCTGTGACTGCTGTACTTCTACAGACATCTCTAAGGAAGTACATTTCTGTGACTGCTGTACTTCTAAGACATCTCTAAGGAAGTATATTTCTGTGACTGCTATACTTCTAAGACATCTCTAAGGAAGTACATTTCTGTGACTGCTGTACTTCTAAGACATCTCTAAGGAAGTACATTTCTGTGACTGCTGTACTTCTAAGACATCTCTAAGCAAGTACAGGCAGCCAGCATGGCACTGACCCCATCACCCACCAGTGATGATGGGTCTATACAAATATGGGTCCTGCACCATATGTACAGTGACGACCTTAAGGCGGGTAAAAGGGCCTTTACTTTTTTTTTTTTTTTTTCAGCGACAGAAGTCGGACACCTGGCTTGTGGTAGAGAGACATTCTGATAGACTGCCAAGGGTTTAAGTCCTGCAGAGGTCAAGCCACTGGAGGATGATGATGATGGTGACGTTGATGATGATGTTTATGACGATGGTGGTGGTGAAGGTGGTGTGACGGTTTATTCCATGCTCAGTCTTCGTAGACTTAGATAGATAGGACATCTTAGGAGGATGGATGATGGTAGAATACCAAAGGACATCTTTTTTGGTGAATTACAGATGGGTAAGAGATCTCAGGGTCTGCCTCTACTACGATACAAAAATGTGTGTAAGCGGGACATGACTGATACAGGCATTGATAATGCACATTGGGAGCAAGTTGCCGCTGAACGTGTTGTATGGAGGGCAAACATCAGAAATGGAATAAAGACAAAGGAGAAAATTATTGCAGATAAGTCACACACCGAGCGTATGAGACGTAAGATGGTGCATGATGGTGGAAATGACCATGTGTTCACATGCACTCACTGTGAACGGACATTTACAGTGCAAATTGGCCTTATTAGTCACATTCGCTACCGCCATAGTTAAAAGTTATTATGCCTTTTTAAAGCACAAACTATCGTCTGTCATGTTGATGATGATATTGATGATGATGATGAAGGTGTTGTTGATTATGATGATAATGGTGGTGTTGTTGATGATGATGTTTATGATGATGGTGGTGCTGAAGATAATGTTGATGATATTGATGGTGATGGTGGTGATGATGATGATCGTGATTTTGATTATGATGATAATCATGGTGATGATGGTGATGTTGATGGTGATAATGATAGTGATGTTGATGGTGATAATGATGATGATGGTGGTACTGATTATGTTGATGATGATTATGATGATGTTGATGATGATATTGATGATGGTGATGATCATGATGGTAATGATATTGATGATCATAATGATATTGATGATGGTGATGATCATGATGGTAATGATATTGATGGTCATGATGATGATGGTGATGATATTGATGATGGTGATGATGTTGATGATGGTGATGATATTGGTGATAATGATGACGGTGGTACTGATTATGTTGATGATGATGGTGATGATTATGATGTTGATGATGATGATGGTGATGATATTGATGATGGTGATGATCATGATATTGGTGATGATGTTGATAGTGATGATGGTGATGATACTGGTGATGGTGATCATGATGTTGGTGTTAGTGATGATGATGATGATTACAATTATGACGATGATCATCATCATGATGATCATGATGGTGATGATACTGGTGATGGTGATCATGATGTTGGTGTTAGTGATGATGTTGATGATGGTGATCATGATGATGTTGAACAGGATGAGGATGAGAGTTTGTACCGGGTGTTTCTCTACTGAATCTCCATCTAGCCAATTCATTATAGTTTATATTTAACATAAAATGTCTATATAAAAATGCAGAAACAAAATGTACTAATACAAATGCCCACATCTGTCCCTCAAAAATTAATAACACTGAACATGTAATCTAAATACAGACATGTTTCAAATTATATCGTAAAAGTAAAATTTCATTAAAATTAATAAATAAAACTAAAATCCACATTAAAAAATCAATACTAAAATCCAACAACTAACACTCAAATGCTGTTATCACATATCGAAAAGCAGTTATTATCACACATCGAACAACAGAAATTATCACACATTCAGCAACAGCAGCTATCACATATTCTACAAGAGACATGATCACACTCCCAACATACAAATATGCTATTACATATTCAACAACAGATATCACACACACACAAACATCTGTTTTCACACACACCACAACAGCTAATATCACACATCCAACAACAGATATTATCAACACTACTGATGTGGTAAACATCTATGAAATGATCTACAACAAATATTTGATGATTGTGACAAGCAATGCAGGTAGAATTCTGGTATTCAGTTGACAAACTTGTTAAACCTTGGTATTCTGTTAACGAACTTGCTAAACCCTGGTATTCTGTTGACACATTTGCTAAACCCTGGTATTTTGTTGACAAACTTGCTAATCCTGGTATTCTGTTGACAAACTAGCTAAACCTGGTATTCTTTTGATAATCTTGCGAGACCTGGTATTATGTCGACAGACTAGCTAAACCCTGGTATTCTGTTGACAAACTTGCTAAACCCTGGTATTCTGTTAATAAACTAGTTAAACCTTGGCATTTTGTTGACAAACTTTATAAACTCTGGTATTTTGTTGACAAACTTTATAAACCCTGGTATTTTGTTGACAAACTTTATAAACCCTGGTATTTTGTTGACAAACTAGTTAAACTTTGAAATTCTGTTGACAAACTTTTTAAACCTTGGTATTCTGTTGACAAACTTGCTAAACCCTGGTATTCTGTTGACAAACTTGCTAAACCCTGGTATTCTGTTGACAAACTTGCTAAACCCTGGTATTCAGTTGACTAGCTTGCTAACCCCTGTATTCTTTTGACAAACTTGCTAAACTTGGTATTCTATTGACAAATTTACTAAATCCTGGTATTCCTGCTAAACCTTGACAAACTTGCTAAACCTAATATTCTGTTGACAAACTTAAAAATGAAATCGTGAACATTCTGTAAACCCCACCATCACTAAGAATGCCATTCCAGTATATCCACAAATCTCTTCTGGTAATCTGTGTGTTGACATGTGAAGGAATTTTCAGTTATATTTTGACCTGAAAACTTCATTTTATTATGACCAATCACGAGCTGCTGAGATAAGTAGCGCACATTGTCCATTTTCTCATGTTGTTTTCATTGGTCTAATTGTTTTCATCTCTCCATCCTTCTCACTTGGTTATTATCCCTGAATGTAGTCACTGTAGCGTCTCCCCCATGTTTATATGTTGTGCTTTGTGTGTTTATTTGCTGATGAAGGCTAGTTTCTGCAACATCTTATGTTTTACCTGTGTTCTGTAAAGCTGGATTACTGTGTGTTATTTTACATTGTTTGCTAAACATGAGCTGGTACAAAAATGTGCGTTTTGAGCACTTATCCCCAGAGATTTTAATAACCCTCATGGAAATAAAATGAAACAAATAAGAATAAAAACAATTTCATTGGAATTATTACGGAAGCTATAGAGATCATATTATTCTGCCATTACTGTCAGCAGTCGATAAAACAAGTACAAATAAATGAAATGTGAAACTGTATACAAATAACAAAAATATCAGTTCAACAACTCACTGAAACATCATCATCATCATCATCCAGTGCCTCTCCACAAATTACGATCTCCAACGTCATGGATCAATTCGTGTGTTGACTCCCGTGCCATGACACAAGACTGTCAAGAATCTTCTTATGCTGTCTTCCTCTATCTCTCTTTCCACAAATATTTCTGGTTGTCACAACATGATTCAGTGATTGTCTTGTCATAACGTGGCCAAAAGATGAATGATTGCCTCTTTCTGATGTTTGTGATAAGTTGTCTATGCTACTCAACTATCTTTAAAACGTCCTAATTGCTAATTTCAGCTGTCCAATTAATTTTCAGCATTCTTCTATAAAACCACATCTCCAAGGCTTCTCGGGATTTATTTGCCTGTGTACTAATTGTCCAGAATTCGCAGCCTTATGCTAAAACTGGTTCTATGTAACATGCAAGAACTCTTTTTCTGACTTTTAAGCACAGTGACTTATTGCACAAAACATTCTTCATTTAATAGAATGCTGTTTTCACTGAAACATAGGCAACTAAACTAAAGCAAATATGAACAATGTAATACAAGTATACCCAATCCTTTAAAAAAATGTCTTAAAAGTCGAGAGGATTGACTTCATTGCCCCGGGTTTTATCCCATATGGCTCAGTTTCTTTCAGAGGGTGGCTGCTAAAATGTCGCACAAAGCACGAACTCTGTAGCTCCATCGACGACCCCCAGGAGTTTCCGAGAAAAATCACAATCCACTCAAACAGAAGGCAGGCAGGGAGATCAGTGGTTACAGAAGGCAGGCAGGGAGATCAGTGGCTACAGAAGGCAGGCAGGGAGATCAGTGGTTACAGAAGGCAGACAGGGAGATCAGTGGTTACAGAAGGCAGGCAGGGAGATCAGTGGCTACAGAAGGCAGGCAGGGAGATCAGTGGTTACAGAAGGCAGGCAGGGAGATCAGTGGTTACAGAAGGCAGGCAGGGAGATCAGTGGTTACAGAAGGCAGGCAGGGAGATCAGTGGCTACAGAAGGCAGGCAGGGAGATCAGTGGCTACAGAAGGCAGGCAGGGAGATCAATGACTGGCACACCTGCCTGCGGGACCACTGGTCATGGGTTTGAATCTCCATTAAGTAAGATTTGTAAAAGCCGACCTGGGCTACTGGGTAAGTCCAGTCTACCATGGGTGCCATGACATGCCAGGGGAAATAAAGGCGTCCTGTCTGATAGTATGGATTTCCCAGAAATGCTACGATGTTGATTCTTAGATACCAAGAATAGAGAGACAATTGGGGGACTATTAGAGGCAGGCTAGAGAACTTATACTCGGAGCTATTTTAAGGAAACACACTCTGCAGCAGGAAGCTGGTGTGGATGTGTGACATGTTAGGATCATCACATCTTCTTTCAGGACCAAAGTGAACTGAGGGCTAGGGGGTCAGTCGTTCCCTTCCAACGTGATTATGTGAGCTGGCAGTGAACCCGTTTCAGACTGCACTCCTGCCATTGTTAGCGTAATATCCTGACCGCTACACCAACACTTAGTGCTAGTTACTGTCCAGAATTAGGGACAGGCTTCACAGAGTTGAATGCTAGCTTAGGCAGAAATCTGGCAGTGGTCACATGTAACAGTTATAGTTTCAGTGTCAGTTTCCACTGAAGAACTTAAAGTTACACATCATTAGCTAGTCCTCATTAGTTAGACATTACTAGCTAGTCCCCCACCAGGTAGACATCATGGGTAGACCCCACCAGTAATACAGCACTGGCTAGACCCCACCAGTAATATAGCACTGGCTAGACCCCACCAGTAATATAGCACTGGCTAGACCCCACCAGTAATACAGCACTGCCTAGACCCCACCAGTAATACAGCACTGGCTAGACCCCACCAGTAACATAGCACTGGCTAGACCCCACCAGTAATACAGCACTGGCTAGGCCCCACCAAACAGACCCCACCAGTAATACAGCACTGATAGACCCCACCAGTAATACAGCACTGATAGACCCCACCAGTAATATAACACTGATAGACCCCACCAGTAATACAGCACTGATAGACCCCACCAGTAATATAACACTGATAGACCCCACCAGTAATACAGCACTGGCTGGACCCCACCAGTAATACAGCACTGGCTAGACCCCACCAGTAATACAGCACTGGATAGATCCCACCAGTAATACAGCACTGGCTATCCCCCACCAGTAATACAGCGCTGGCTAGACCTCACCAGTAATACAGCACTGGCTAGACCCCACCAGTAATATAGCACTGGCTAGACCCCACCAGTAATACAGCACTGGCTAGACCCCACCAGTAATACAGCACTGGCTAGACCCCACCAGTAATACAGCACTGGCTAGACCCCACCAGTAATATAGCACTGGCTAGACCCCACCAGTAATATAGCACTGGCTAGACCCCACCAGTAATACAGCACTGGCTAGACCCCACCAGTAATACAGCACTGGCTAGACCCCACCAGTAATATAGCACTGGCTAGACCCCACCAGTAATACAGCACTGGCTAGACCCCACCAGTAATACAGCACTGGCTAGTCCCCCACCAGTAATACAGCACTGGCTAGACCCCACCAGTAATACAGCACTGGCTAGACTCCACCAGTAATACAGCACTGGCTAGACTCCACAAGTAATACAGCACTGGCTAGACTCCACCAGTAATACAGCACTGGCTAGACTCCACCAGTAATACAGCACTGGCTAGACTCCACCAGTAATACAGCACTGGCTAGACCCCACCAGTAATACAGCACTAGCTAGTCCCCCACCAGTAATACAGCACTGGCTAGACTCCACCAGTAATACAGCACTGGCTAGACCCCACCAGTAATACAGCACTGGCTAGACCCCACCAGTAATACAGCACTGGCTAGACTCCACAAGTAATACAGCACTGGCTAGACCCCACCAGTAATACAGCACTGGCTAGACTCCACAAGTAATACAGCACTGGCTAGACCCCACCAAACAGACCCCACCAGTAATACAGCACTGATAGACCCCACCAGTAATACAGCACTGATAGACCTCACCAGTAATACAGCACTGGCTAGACCCCACCAGTAATACAGCACTGATAGACTCCACCAGTAATACAGCACTGATAGACCCCACCAAGTAATACAGCACTGGCTAGACCACACCAGTAATACAGCACTGGCTAGACCCCACCAGTAATACAGCACTGGCTAGACCCCACCAGTAATACAGCACTGGCTAGACCCCACCAGTAATACAGCACTGGCTAGACCCCACCAGTAATACAGCACTGGCTAGACCCCACCAGTAATACAGCACTGGCTAGACCCCACCAGTAATACAGCACTGGCTAGACCCCACCAGTAATACAGCACTGGCTAGACCCCACCAGTAATACAGCACTGGCTAGACCCCACCAAACAGCCACCACCAGCTGGACAAATAGACCCTACCAGTTAGACCCCACAAACAGACCCTACCAGCTAGACTCCACTCCCACCACGAGATCCCTATTGCCCAATATGTATCCGCAGCTAGATCACCTCTCTAATTTGGGAGTATCTCTAAGCTTCAGGAGTATCTATCTTCTCTGGCCCACGCTGCTGGATTGAAAACCAATCCATGCCATAAACATTACTTTTACGTACAAGAAACACCTGCACACAAAACACCAGGTGTAAACATATGTTTGCCACATAACATCACAGGTAACAAAACATAATGATAGTCGTAATAGTGAATGGTATTCATTTGCAACAGATAAAGAAAATCAAATTTCACTGCAGAATGTAACATAACGGGAAACATAAAAATAACGACAAGTAGAAAACTCTGCTTACTGATTAAATAACTGTCTGTGATGTATGCTGAACAATGAAAAACCAAATGATCCAGGGGGGGGGGGGGGGGGGGGTGAAGATTTAATTTCTTAGAAGAATGTTAAGAATATCATAAGCAGGAGAAGAATGTTGAGAATATGGGCACAGAAGAATGTTTTGAATATCATTGACAGAGAAGAATGTTTTAGAATATCATTGATAGAGAAGAATGTTTTAGAATATCATTGACAGAGAAGAATGTTTTAGAATATCATGGGCATAGAATATTAACAAATATCATGGACAGAGAAGAAGGTTGAGAATATCATGAACAGAGAAAAATGTTGAGAATATCATGGACAGAGAATATTGAAAAATATTATGGGCAGAGAAGAATGTTGAGAAAATCATGGATAGAGAAGAATGATGAGAATATCATGGACAGAAAAGAATGTTGAGAATATCGAGACAGAGAATATTGAAAAATATCATGGGCAGAGAAGAAAACAAATTCTGAGCTGCAGGGTGGACAGCTGCAGGTATTACATATGAATTAGTTAGTTGCATAGCTTTTACAGAATGTGGCAATCAACCCCAGTATTTGTTTGCTGTTTATGCTGTACCAGGCAAGTTTTATGTTCAGTAGAGAAGAAGCATGAATTCATTTGAAACGCACGAATCATGTGATGTCTGAAGGTGAAGCCAAACAGGCCAACTGAAGGTGAAGCCAAATAGGCCAACTGAAGGTGAAGCCAAACAGGCCAACTGAAGGTGAAGCCAAACAGGCCAACTGAAGGTGAAGCCAAACAGGCCAACTGGCCTGTGCTTGGACTGGGATGCCTCCTCGGGCCAGCCCCAGAACATGTTATAGTGAATGTAACATGTTGATAAACAGTTCTGTAAACAGAGAACAGTAGATGGGTTAACGTAGTATGCCCACTGTGTAAACATGTAGATTAGAGAACAGTAGATGGGTTAACGTAGTATGCCCACTGTGTGAACATGTAGATTAGAGAACAGTAGATGGGTTAACGTAGTATGCCCACTGTGTGAACATGTAGATTAGAGAACAGTAGATGGGTTAACGTAGTATGCCCACTGTGTAAACATGTAGATTAGAGAACAGTAGATGGGTTAACGTAGTATGCCCACTGTGTAAACATGTAGATTAGAGAACAGTAGATGGGTTAACGTAGTATGCCCACTGTGTGAACATGTAGATTAGAGAACAGTAGATGGGTTAACGTAGTATGCCCACTGTGTAAACATGTAGATTAGAGAACAGTAGATGGGTTAACGTAGTATGCCCACTGTGTGAACATGTAGATTAGAGAACAGTAGATGGGTTAACGTAGTATGCCCACTGTGTAAACATGTAGATTAGAGAACAGTAGATGGGTTAACGTAGTATGCCCACTGTGTAAAGATGAAGATTAGAGAACAGTAGATGGGTTAATGTAGTATAGCTACTGTGTAAACATGTAGATTAGAGAACAGTAGATGGGTTAATGTAGTATAGCTACTGTGTAAACATGTAGATTAGAGAACAGTAGATGGGTTAACGTAGTATGCCCACTGTGTAAAGATGAAGATTAGAGAACAGTAGATGGGTTAACGTATAGCCACTGTGTAAACATGTAGATTAGAGAACAGTAGATGGGTTAATGTAGTATAGCTACTGTGTAAACATGTAGATTAGAGAACAGTAGATGGGTTAACGTAGTATGCCCACTGTGTAAAGATGAAGATTAGAGAACAGTAGATGGGTTAACGTATAGCCACTGTGTAAACATATAGATTAGAGAACAGTAGATGGGTTAACGTAGTATGCCCACTGTGTAAACATGTAGATTAGAGAACAGTAGATGGGTTAACGTAGTATGCCCACTGTGTAAACATGTAGATTAGAGAACAGTAGATGGGTTAACGTAGTATGCCCACTGTGTAAAGATGAAGATTAGAGAACAGTAGATGGGTTAACGTATAGCCACTGTGTAAACATATAGATTAGAGAACAGTAGATGGGTTAACGTAGTATGCCCACTGTGTAAACATGTAGATTAGAGAACAGTAGATGGGTTAACGTAGTATGCCCACTGTGTGAACATGTAGATTAGAGAACAGTAGATGGGTTAACGTAGTATGCCCACTGTGTAAACATGTAGATTAGAGAACAGTAGATGGGTTAACGTAGTATGCCCACTGTGTAAAGATGAAGATTAGAGAACAGTAGATGGGTTAATGTAGTATAGCTACTGTGTAAACATGTAGATTAGAGAACAGTAGATGGGTTAATGTAGTATAGCTACTGTGTAAACATGTAGATTAGAGAACAGTAGATGGGTTAACGTAGTATGCCCACTGTGTAAAGATGAAGATTAGAGAACAGTAGATGGGTTAACGTATAGCCACTGTGTAAACATGTAGATTAGAGAACAGTAGATGGGTTAATGTAGTATAGCTACTGTGTAAACATGTAGATTAGAGAACAGTAGATGGGTTAACGTAGTATGCCCACTGTGTAAAGATGAAGATTAGAGAACAGTAGATGGGTTAACGTATAGCCACTGTGTAAACATATAGATTAGAGAACAGTAGATGGGTTAACGTAGTATGCCCACTGTGTAAACATGTAGATTAGAGAACAGTAGATGGGTTAACGTAGTATGCCCACTGTGTAAACATGTAGATTAGAGAACAGTAGATGGGTTAACGTAGTATGCCCACTGTGTAAAGATGAAGATTAGAGAACAGTAGATGGGTTAACGTATAGCCACTGTGTAAACATATAGATTAGAGAACAGTAGATGGGTTAACGTAGTATGCCCACTGTGTAAACATGTAGATTAGAGAACAGTAGATGGGTTAACGTAGTATGCCCACTGTGTGAACATGTAGATTAGAGAACAGTAGATGGGTTAACGTAGTATGCCCACTGTGTAAACATGTAGATTAGAGAACAGTAGATGGGTTAACGTAGTATGCCCACTGTGTAAAGATGAAGATTAGAGAACAGTAGATGGGTTAATGTAGTATAGCTACTGTGTAAACATGTAGATTAGAGAACAGTAGATGGGTTAATGTAGTATAGCTACTGTGTAAACATGTAGATTAGAGAACAGTAGATGGGTTAACGTAGTATGCCCACTGTGTAAAGATGAAGATTAGAGAACAGTAGATGGGTTAACGTATAGCCACTGTGTAAACATGTAGATTAGAGAACAGTAGATGGGTTAATGTAGTATAGCTACTGTGTAAACATGTAGATTAGAGAACAGTAGATGGGTTAACGTAGTATGCCCACTGTGTAAAGATGAAGATTAGAGAACAGTAGATGGGTTAACGTATAGCCACTGTGTAAACATATAGATTAGAGAACAGTAGATGGGTTAACGTAGTATGCCCACTGTGTAAACATGTAGATTAGAGAACAGTAGATGGGTTAACGTAGTATGCCCACTGTGTAAACATGTAGATTAGAGAACAGTAGATGGGTTAACGTAGTATGCCCACTGTGTAAAGATGAAGATTAGAGAACAGTAGATGGGTTAACGTATAGCCACTGTGTAAACATATAGATTAGAGAACAGTAGATGGGTTAACGTAGTATGCCCACTGTGTAAACATGTAGATTAGAGAACAGTAGATGGGTTAACGTAGTATGCCCACTGTGTAAACATGTAGATTAGAGAACAGTAGATGGGTTAACGTAGTATGCCCACTGTGTAAACATGTAGATTAGAGAACAGTAGATGGGTTAACGTAGTATGCCCACTGTGTAAACATATAGATTAGAGAACAGTAGATGGGTTAACGTAGTATGCCCACTGTGTAAACATATAGATTAGAGAACAGTAGATGGGTTAACGTATACCCACTGTGTAAACATGTAGATTAGAGAACAGTAGATGGGTTAACGTATACCCACTGTGTAAACATGTAGATTAGAGAACAGTAGATGGGTTAACGTATACCCACTGTGTAAACATGTAGATTAGAGAACAGTAGATGGGTTAACGTATACCCACTGTGTAAACATGTAGATTAGAGAACAGTAGATGGGTTAACGTAGTATGCCCACTGTGTAAACATATAGATTAGAGAACAGTAGATGGGTTAACGTAGTATGCCCACTGTGTAAACATATAGATTAGAGAACAGTAGATGGGTTAACGTATACCCACTGTGTAAACATGTAGATTAGAGAACAGTAGATGGGTTAACGTATACCCACTGTGTAAACATGTAGATTAGAGAACAGTAGATGGGTTAACGTATACCCACTGTGTAAACATGTAGATTAGAGAACAGTAGATGGGTTAACGTATACCCACTGTGTAAACATATAGATTAGAGAACAGTAGATGGGTTAACGTATACCCACTGTGTAAACATGTAGATTAGAGAACAGTAGATGGGTTAACGTATACCCACTGTGTAAACATATAGATTAGAGAACAGTAGATGGGTTAACGTATACCCACTGTGTAAACATGTAGATTAGAGAACAGTAGATGGGTTGACGTATACCCACTGTGTAAAGATGAAGATTAGAGAACAGAATGGAGGTCCGTATGGCCGAATGGACCAGAGCACTTGCTCTTAAACTTCTGGTGTACTAATGCCGAGGTAATTATTTCAGCCTGATAAACATTTCAGTGTGAAAAACATTTCAGTGTGATCTCATCTCATCTCATCATGTTCCTCTTGTACCTTGCAGTGTTGATGTGAAGTATAAAAAGTGGGAGAGTGCCCGCTTATGGGCTTCATGTGTCGAGATTCCCATGGACTCTGCTATTCCCTGTGTCAATTGTTTACATGGTCGGTCTCTTCCTCTGCTTCCATCTGGTCTGCACATCATTGCTTATTGTGGTTTCAGTGTGGTAAATATTTCAATTTGATAAACATTTTAGTTTGATAAACATTTATGTCTAATAAATATTTCATTATGATAAACAGTTGTTTGATAAACATTTTAGTTTGATAAACATTTCAGCCTGATAAACATTTCAGTGTGATAAACATTTTAGTTTAATAAATATTTCAGTGTGATAAACATTTCAGTCTGATAAACATTTCTGTCCAATAAATAGTTCAGCATGATGAACATTTCAGCCTGATAATAAACTGGATACATTCATGACCACACTTGAACAATCACCACTATTGTAGAATGGTAAAGTAGTCCCACAGCAGTTACAACCACTAAGGTCTGAAGTATTAAGCCTTCACTGTTCCAGGCATAACATATGAGATAAGCTGGCCAGTTCCATTTCTCATCACTTTTTCTACCCTGAAAATTGCTAAAAAGTTTGAAAAACTGTCTGGTAGCCATTTTATTAGGCTGATAAATCTATTTTTTCCCCCATATCCTTTTTTTACAGGACATCGCTGTTAACACCAGCATTTTACTGATGTTGTTGTCTTGGCAAGTTTACATTCAGTAGTTTGCCATTGCTTTCTGAATGGCTGGCTCCCATACCAATTCGTTACAACCCAACGCGACAGGGTCTGCTGCCAAATCGGTCGCAGCTGTGTTTCGAACACAGGTAAGCGGAACTATGAACAGCGTCCGTAACGGAGACCGGCGATAAATCTTTACACAAAATAAATTAATATTCATCATTATGTACACATGTTGTCAGTGTGCGGGTGGACATTACATACACATGTTGTCAATACGTGGGTGGACATCCAACGGGAGGTTTCTCCAACCACCAGTCATCTTTGTAAAGATACTTTAGAATCTCAATCCCGTCATGGGGGACTGGTATCGGCCGGCCATGAAATGTAACTGTGTCAAACGGACTTTCAATTAACCGAGCAGGAAAAGATACCGGGCTGTCCTGAAAGAACCACAGGAACCGATGTTCAAATCCATCTTTAAACACTTCGTCAAATGTGGTTATGTAAAATACGTTAATAACCGCTTGAGCAGGCCCGTGGGTGATGATGTAGTCCCCATGGCGACGGTCATAGGTTAAGTCCATCTGTTGAGCTTTGAACTCGGCTTGAAGGGTGGCATAAGGCACTTTCTGGATTTCATTCTTGAGTAAGCAAAACTGGGGATAGGCACAAGACATAGGTGTAAGTTGCTGTAATATAATCTGATACTACATCATCACTGAAACCTCACTTTAAGAGTGTTTCATCATCATCATGTGCCATACCGGTGAGTATGGGCGGTCATGTTTTGCCATCTCACTCGATCACCAGAGTCGTGGATCAGTTCATTGTTCTTGTCTCGGCCATACAACGTGGCCAAGCCATCCGGGTATTTACTTCTCTGCCCTCCCCTTGCTCTCTTCCTCTCGATCTTAACAGTTGTCACCAAGTTCTCCAATTTATTTCTTCTCATAACATGACCAAAAAATGTTGACTGTCTACGCCTAATTTCTCTAATCAGTTTACAGTTTTCATTTGTTTCTTGTAGAACTTGGTCATTGGTTTTTCTGTCTGTCCTTCGTATTCTTTGCATTTTCCTCAGAAACCACATCTCCACAGCCATCAGATGTTTTTCAGCTTGTCTGCTCATTGTCCACGCCTCACATCCATACAAAAGCACAGGTTCTATGTAGCACCTCAACACTCTTTCTCGTTGCAAATGACATCTTTTTATTGGTCAGTATTTTTCATCTTATAAAAGGCTTCCTTCACCATGGTGAGTCTTGTTCTAATCTCTTTAAGGCATCTCCCATCACATGTTATGACTATTCTAATCTCTTCAAGGCATCTCCCATCAGATGTTATGACTGTTCTAATCTTGTCAAGGCATCTCCCATCAGATGTTATGTCTGTTCTAATCTCTTCAAGGCATCTCCCATCAGACGTTATGACTGTTCTAATCTCTTCAAGGCATCTCCCATCACATGTTATGACTTCTAATCTCTTCAAGGCATCTCCCTTCAGATGTTATGACTGTTCTAATCTCTTCAGGGCATCTCCCTTCAGATGTTATGACTGTTCTAATCTCCAATCAGATATTATGACTGTTCTAATCTCTTCAAGGCATCTCCCATTAGATGTTATGACTGTTCTAATCTCCTCAAGGCATCTCCCATCACATGTTATGACTGTTCTAATATCTTCAGGACATCTCCCTTCACATGTTATGACTGTTCTAATCTCTTCAGGGCATCTCCCATCAGATGTTATGACTGTTCTAATCTCTTCAAGGCATCTCCCATCAGATGTTATGACTGTTCTAATCTCCCATCAGATGTTATGACTGTTCTAATCTCCTCAAGGCATCTCCCATCAGATGTTATGACTATTCTAATCTCTTCAGGGCATCTCCCATCAGATGTTATGACTGTTCTAATCTCTTCAGGGCATCTCCCATCAGATGTTATGACTGTTCTAATCTCTTCAGGGCATCTCCCATCACATGTTATCACTGTTCTAATCTCTTCAGGGCATCTCCCATCACATGTTATGACTGTTCTGAGATTTAAGAGTATTTAGGTAGCCATGTAACCACAGGTGGAGAACAGACATAGATATAAAAGTAAGAATTCACAGGCGGAGCTTTCATAGCACTAGGAAAGGCGTGGTAGACAACAGAAATTAAAACTAGAACCAAATTTACAATATTTCTTCCTCATCTTTATTCCTTTTTTCAAGGGCAGGGCATCACACCTCAAAGGTCAGGGTGTGGATGAATGTGGCTTGCATGTGTGTCATATTTACTACCTCTAGACAGATTCCATCCAAGGTCATCAGCTCTGTCTACCCATGGGTGGGTTTATTTTTTTTTCTGACAATCTGGCCAGGACACCTTATGACCTACTCATTGTAATTTATAATTGCCGTGTGGTTTTTAACTTGCATACGGGACCTCCTGTTTTTTTCTGCCCAGATCCAAGAAGGCTAGGTATCGGATCTCACTACTCGAGAGATCAGGGGGCATGTGATTTCATTAGGTAACAGTGGTTCTTGGACAAATTCCCAGTCCTATGCATGGATTAAACCGTCTGAGGCCGATAGCGTAACATTTCAGCCATGGCTTCCCCAAAACTTACCAACACGGCGAGAACCGCTACCGATTCTCGCACAGGTTATGTTACTCGCGAGAATATACGGGATTACGAAGAGAGACGTTAACTCTAGGCCAGGGAGACCGGCTGAAACAAGATAGAGACCTAAATAACACGGAGAAGAGAATTAGAGACAGATGAGTAATATGAGAAGGACATGGGTGGTCAACACACGGAGAAGAGAATTAGAGAGAGAAGGACATGGGTGGTCAACAAATGGAGAAGAGAATTAGAGACAGATGAGTAATATGAGATGGACATGGGTGGTCAACAAATGGAGAAGAGAATTAGAGAGAGAAGGACATGGGTGGTCAACAAATGGAGAAGAGAATTAGAGAGAGATGAATAATATGAGATGGACATGGGTGGTCAACACATGGAGAAGGGAATTAGAGAGAGAAGGACATGGGTGGTCAACACATGGAGAAGGGAATTAGAGAGAGATGAGTAATATGAGAAGGACATGAGTGGTCAACACATGGAGAAGAGAATTAGAGACAGATGAGTAATATGAGAAGGACATGAGTGGTCAACACATGGAGAAGAGAATTAGAGACAAAGATGAGTAATATGAGAAGGACATGGGTGGTCAACACACGGAGAAGAGAATTAGAGAGAGAAGGACATGGGTGGTCAACACATGGAGAAGAGAATTAGAGACAAAGATGAGTAATATGAGAAGGACATGGGTGGTCAACACATGGAGAAGGGAATTAGAGAGAGAAGGACATGGGTGGTCAACACATGGAGAAGAGAATTAGAGAGAGAAGGACATGAGTGGTCAACACATGGAGAAGAGAATTAGAGAGAGAAGGACATGGGTGGTCAACACACGGAGAAGAGAATTAGAGAGAGAAGGACATGAGTGGTCAACACATGGAGAAGAGAATTAGAGACAAAGATGAGTAATATGAGAAGGACATGGGTGGTCAACACATGGAGAAGGGAATTAGAGAGAGAAGGACATGGGTGGTCAACACATGGAGAAGAGAATTAGAGACAGATGAGTAATATGAGAAGGACATGAGTGGTCAACACATGGAGAAGAGAATTAGAGACAGATGAGTAATATGAGAAGGACATGAGTGGTCAACACATGGAGAAGAGAATTAGAGACAAAGATGAGTAATATGAGAAGGACATGGGTGGTCAACACACGGAGAAGAGAATTAGAGAGAGAAGGACATGGGTGGTCAACACATGGAGAAGAGAATTAGAGAGAGAAGGACATGGGTGGTCAACACATGGAGAGGAGAATTAGAGACAGATGAGTAATATGAGAAGGACATGAGTGGTCAACATATGGAGAAGAGAATTAGAGACAAAGATGAGTAATATGAGAAGGACATGGGTGGTCAACACATGGAGAAGAGAATTAGAGAGAGAAGGACATGGGTGGTCAACACATGGAGAAGAGAATTAGAGACAGATGAGTAATATGAGAAGGACATGAGTGGTCAACACATGGAGAAGAGAATTAGAGACAAAGATGAGTAATATGAGAAGGACATGGGTGGTCAACATATGGAGAAGAGAATTAGAGAGAGAAGGACATGGGTGGTCAACATATGGAGAAGAGAATTAGAGACAGATGAGTAATATGAGAAGGACATTGGAGGTCAAGGGTAGAAGAAGATTCAACATCATGATGTGCAATGCAGATAAGCTTGGGCGGTCATGTTTCGCCATTTCATACGATCACCAAAGTCGTGGATCAACACTGTGCTCAACACAAGACTCATCTCCATCAATCTTCTGGAGATTTCACATGGTTTCACACCCTCAGACCACCAAAAAAAAACAACCAAATAACGCCTTCATTTTCCATGGTGTAAATTGATAGTGCCCAAGCCATTTAGTAATCACTATTGCAAATGCACAAACTGCTTAATCCTCACAACCCCTTCACGGGGTAATGCTTAAGAGTCAGCCTGTGTCCTGAAATAAGATTTTCCGCTGTCCATACTCTTACATGTTATTTATAATAAAATTCCTGTTACTTAATGACTTTCCCTCATAAAATAAAAAATAAAAAAACAGAAATAGGTAGGCAACTCTTGCACGTTAGGTACTTTTGACCTTCTCATCATCAACCTCACTAGATGGAAGCTCATCTAGTTTACTTTTGATTATGAAATTGACATATTCTAGATATTATAAGGGTGTTTGTAAAGTCTCACTACACTTTGTATGTAGAAGAAATTTGAAAAATGAAGTACATGATATCATTAAAAAATATGCCCCACAATCCATCATGAAGCAATATGCAGCGAATGGCTGTCATCTGCTGGAGTAATTCTTTGCACTCCAAACAGAATGGTGTTATCAATGCACTAAAGAATTTTTTTGGTTGAACAAGTCTTTCGAAATGGCGGTCAATACACACGGAAATAACAACAGACACGTTGTAGAAGGTATTTGACAATATGAAGAGGCGTGTACTGTCATGTCTTGAAGCCTGTGGTGGAAATTTCCAACACCTGTTATAATGAATACTTCATCGGTACTTTCCAGCTTCCCCATAACAGCATTAGACTATAGCGGTAACTATAGTAACTAATTTAATGAATTTTTAGCACATTTTTTTATGATGTCAAGTATTTCATTTTTTTTAAATTTGACCTACATGAAAAGGTTAGTGAGACTTTACAAACACCCTGTACAATTAAAGGACCCCTTGACACACCTTGAGTCACACTAGGTAAATGGTGCTAGACACATATTATAACCGACCAATCAAGACTCTGTGGGTGATGTGGGCGGCATCTTGGCGGCTGCCTTTAATTCGCAAAACATTTCTTGGTCTCCATTTTCAGATAGATCGAAGTGATAGACCAGGTCAGCGTTTTAAATCCACCTCAATGTGGATTTAAACCCATGACAACCGATCCATAAGGCTGGCATTTGTCACTATACTACCATGGCTCCTGGCGTATTCTAGTACCTATGAATAATATACACCAGTTTTAACCAGTAAAAAGAATTTTCAGATAGATCGAACTGATATACCACATCAGTTTTTTAAATCCGCCTCAATGCAGGTGTATACCCATGACAACCGACTCTTAAGGCTAGCATCTAGTCATTATACTACCTTTTCTCCTGGCGTATTTAAGTAAGTAATATACACCAGAGTTTTAGCAAGTAAAATTTAGTAAAAACATTTTAAGTGTATGTACTATATGGGAAATTGTATGGTATATGTGATCTAAATCTGGAAAATGTAATTGCCAGATAAGAAACGTCATACTCACATCAACATTATTATCCCAAGGCAAGATCTTCCCTTGTCTCAAAGCACCCCACAATGTCCCGTAACAGATCACGTGCGATATATTCAGCCTGGCCAGTAAACGGGACACTGAAAACGTCAGCTCTATCATCCCATCCATGATAAACTTGGGCGTCACACACGGCGCCGGCTGATCATACCAGGCGTAGTGGTGCATGTACCGGTCGTTGACCAAAGCAAACATCAGGTACATCGACAGCACGAAACAGAAGAATGTGACAATTACAGACTTCCAGGATATTCTGGATGCAAACCTGCCGACCGCCCTCTCACAATGCATCTCATGCATTTTTTCGTCCAGACATACAGAAGTTTCTTTCCAACAGGAGACCTATAAAAACAAAACAATTAATTTTACCAAACAAATATTTCATTCCTTGGCATGGGGGTCACTTTCATTGCACGTAGATAATTCCAGAAGTACTCCCGTCTCATGACACAGTTCACACAAGAAGAATCTCAGTACAGTACACAAACTCTACAGCGAGTACCCAACTGCGTGTATACTAGATTCATACAGAGCAAAAGTAGAAGAAAAAAATTAACATAATTCAGAAGCCACACCCTTTTTTCCAGAACCAGCAGATTTTTTTAATGCAAATACGGATTAAGAAAACCATAGAAAATGTTGACACCAGGTAAACATTTTCAAGCACAATGGTGACTGGCAACCTAGAGTTTTCTAATCCTGGAAACGTGCTTTCAGGGGTAGAAAAAGACCTCACGTAATTCAGAAGCCTGTTCCTTTTTCTCAGGAGCCAGCAAATTTTTGTGTGTGCAGGTAAGAAAACAATTGCAAATACCAAAGAAAAATATCCAGGCGACTGGATTTTTCTACCCCTGTATGCTTTAATAATAGAAAGCCAAAAGTCATGGTGATATCAAAGATACAGAGTGCCTAAATGTGTAATTAAAGAAAATGATGTCATTTTTGTGCAAGTGCAGAAATTCAGATATCTACATACATACACATTGGCACCTTGCCGTCTTGACAGACGATAGTTTGTGCTTTAAAAAGGCATAATAACTTTTAACTATGGCGGTAGCGAGTGTGACTGATAAGGCCAATTTGCGCTGTAAATGTCCGTTCACAGTGGGTGCATGTGAACACGTGGTCATTTCCACCATCATGCACCATCTTACGTCTCAAACGCTTGGTGTGTGACTTTTCTGCAATAATTTTCTCCTTTGACTTTATTCCATTTCTGATATTTGCCCTCCATGCAACACGTTCAGCGGCGACTTGCTCCCAATGTGCATTATCAATGCCTGTATCAATCATGTCCCGCTTACACACATCTTTGTATCGTAGTAGAGGCCGACCCTGAGATCTCTTACCCATCTGTAATTCACCAAAAAAGATATCCTTTGGTATTCTACCATCATCCATCCGCCTAAGATGTCCTATCCATCTAAGTCTACGAAGACTGAGCATGGAATAAACTGTCACACAACCTGATCTTTCCAATACTTCAGTATTTGTGATTTTGTCTTGCCACTTAATACCAAGAATTCTTCGCAGACACCGCATATGAAAGCTGTTTAAATTGTTCTCTTGGTGTGAGTAAGTTGTCCAGGTTTCACTGCCATAGAGAAGAGTACTAAGGACACAGGCTTGATAGACAAGGACTTTTGTTTTGGCAGTAAGCTTCCTGTTCTCCCAGACTCTTTTTCTTAACCTGTTCATTGTTGTTGCTGCCTTACCAATCCGGATGTTGATTTCCTGATCTAGGGATAATTTGCTATTTACCACCGATCCTAGATATGTAAAATGGTCTACTATCTCTAGTTCGGCGTCGTCAATAAAGATTGATGGTACCCCATGTGCACCTTGTGACATAATCTGTGTCTTCTTTTTGCTAATTGTTAAACCAAATTCAGAACAAGCATTGGAGAATGCAGATAGTAGACATTGCAATTCTTCCTCAGAGTGGGTCGTAACTGCAGCATCATCTGCAAAAAGCAACTCTCTGATCAGTACCCTCCTAATTTTGGTCTTAGCCTTCAATCTCTGAGCATTGTAGAGGCCGCCATCTGAGCGTGAGTGAATGTATATACCACCATCCTGATCACGAAATGCATATTTCAATAGAAGTGAAAAGTATATTCCAAAGATATCTAGGCATGTGGATAAATATCAGATGGAAGATGCATCACAGAGATAAAGAACAGAATAGGACAAGCAAAAACTGCATTCTATCAAATGAAGAACATTTTGTGCAATAAGTCCTTGTCCTTGAACATTAGAAAAAGAGTTCTTGCATGTTAAATAAAACAAATTTTAACAATTTAAATGTAGCTGTGAATCCTGGACAATTAGTAAATAGGTGAAAAAATCTCTAGAAACCTTTGAGATGTAGTTTTATAGAAGAATGCGGAAAATTAATTGGACAGCCAAAATGAGCAATCAGGACATTTTGAGAGAAGCTAAATCACATAGACAACCTATCACATACAAGACCATCATTATTTGGTCACATTATGAGAAGACAAAAACATGATCGCAATTTGTGGAGAAGCATGATCGCCCACACCAGCTGGCAAGATACTGGATGACAATGATGATGATGATGCTTTAATATATTTTGTGCAACAGTTTTCTCATTTGAAATTTAATCTGAGCAGCAGCCAAAGTGGCCTACTCTATTCAATTTCCAACTGCCATGGGATGTTTAATGTTCGCAAGATGCATACAACCATCGTTCACGTGTTACCGGGCCCTTAATGCCCTGTGGCGAAGGGTTTATGAATGCAATTCATGATCCCACATAAGGCATACAAACCACAGCTGTGAGTGATTTGGCAGTAGGCTGCCTTGTGTTGATTTCACATTCAAAGTTATGAGTGCCGGTCGTTCAGAAAGCAATGGCCAACTACTTAACGTAAACTTGCCAAGAAATCACAAATAGAAAAGAAATGCTGGGGTTGACTGCGGCGTCCTGTAAAGGATATGCAACCGCCATTATGGGAATCAAAGAATGGTAACTCTGTAACTATCATGCGTGTCACAAGAGGCCACTAAAGAGGGTTGGTGTGGACTGGCTGCCCCATCCCGAGGACAACTTTAGCTGCAAAATGCAACCAATTACAATCAAGTCTCAAGATCAGGGGGAAAGATTAACTTAGCCAACCAAGAGAGAAGAAGACTCTCCTATATATGACAGAGTGAATGAATCACCAAAAACATGACATGTAGAATCTGTAAGCTTGACTAGAACATGATCATAAGTAACATATTTTATTTTAGTTTTTAAGTTTTTAAAAGTTATTTTAATGTTTGCTCGCATAAAACTCAAGTGTAGCCCATACCCGTGTTACAATGAGGGGAGTTCAGAAAGTAGTGCACCACACTGTTTCTCTCAGGAGCTGTTTATTCAAAAAGCATGAAATGTGTAAATAATATACATGGATATGTCATGTAAACATAGGTTTTATTCAACATAATCCCCAGCAACTTGTACGGCTTTATGCCCGCGCTAAACAAGTGCATGTAATCCATGCCCATACCAGATTTTGTCTTGATTATGTAGCCATTTCTTCTCTGCATGAATCACTCCTTCATCTTCAAACCTTGTCCCATGGAGTGCATCTTTAAGTGGACCAAATAGATGAAGATGCCAAATCAGATTACAGGGTGATTGCTTCTCGTAATGCCAAACTTTGTGTGAGGGCGCGCATTGTCGTGAAGGAGAAATAGGCCTGCTGGATTCTTGTGCAGCCAAACTCTGCAAAAACACTGACTGAGTTTTTTCAATGTCTTAATGTAAGTTTGCCAATTGATTGTCTCTCCTCTTGACATAACATCCACAAGAATGACATCTTCAATTCCCAAAAGACAGTGATCATGATATTTCCAGCTGAAGGAGTTGTCTTGAATTTCTTTCTTCTTGGTGATTGCAGATGATGCCACTCATTGAATTTTGTCTCAGGTTCAAAATGATATGTCTAGGTTTCGTCACTTGTAATGATCTTAGCCACAAAGTTCTCTCCAACAGTAAGAATAATGCCCTCAGCGCATTTCAACATTTCTGCGTTGGTGGCTGAGGCCGATTATGCAACTCTGTATCCCCACTTCCAGATTCTTTGATTCTCTGAACCCAATGATTGGCTGTACTCCTGTCAACTGCAAAACTTCCATACACATCGTATAGATGTAGATGCTTGTGAAAGTTGAAAACAGTTTTCTTCTCTACAATGAGAAATTATATTACAATTTGCTGCTTATAACGCAAGTTGCTAACATGCTCCATTTCAACAGTTTAGAGCATCCATATTATTTAGCCGGTTGGGTTTTAATTTGGTGCACACAATCGGCACATGCCATAATTGTAGTGTGCAAAATGTGATGATTCTATCTTCATTATTTGCTGAGAAAAACGATGTGGTGCATGAATAGCACTGAACTGATTTTTGTGTGCGGATTAGCTTTCTCTATTGACTCTATCACCAGTGTCTCTCGCCCTCAGGTAAACCCACTCTGACTTCAGAGGTACTTGTGATTTACATCCCCAAGTCAAGCTCAAGAAATCAACATTTTAGCCTAGCTGATTGGTGTAAGGGTTGAACCTGTTTAAGAATGAGTGATCATATCCATTGTGCCATGCTGACCTCCAGTAACATAAATATGAATGATGTAAAGCAGATAAATCCACAAGAAGTTTGGATTGCTGATTTACTTCCATTCACCTAGGAAAATCTCCAGAATTGGTACCTAATATATAAGAATCCGGGATGGTTAACCCGGTCAACAAATGCCCGCAGAAGTCGGATGTGTCGGCCTAACGGCGCAAGAACGCAGCTTTGCTGTAAACAGGCACAACGCAATCACATCCGGAAAAAAACAACCCTGGATGAACGAAGAAGAAGAAGAAGATATATAAGAATTACATACAAATTGGGAAAGACAGCACAGGCGGTAGGAGACCTAACAGAACATTTTTTTTTGCATATCCCTTGCAGGACATTGCAGTCAACACCAGCATTTTTCAGCTGCTATTGATGTACTAGGCAAATTTTATGTTCAGTAGTTTCCCATAGCTTTCTGAACGACTGGCTCTCATACCAACACGTTATAGCACAACGCGACACGGTCTGCTGCACAAATCGGTCGTAGCTGCGTTTCAAACGCCTGTTAAGCGGCTCACAAGCCGCGTTCGCAAGCCTTTGGACACGGAGACCGGAATAGAACATAGAGAAGGAAATTAAAGAGATTATATAATGAGGAGAAGACATGGAGCAGGCTGCAGGAAATAGCAAAAGAAAAGAATAGCTTGGCTGAGGGCCTATGCTCCAATAAAGGATACAGGGCAAAAGAAGAACATACATATAGGTCCTCCTAGTTTTTCGCCATTATTCGAGGTGGCTAGGTGTCAGGAGAGAAAGTATTATCCTTCTCTTATTTTGTAAAAATCAAATCCACACAGCCGGTGAATGTACCAAGCTAGCTAGAGTTACAGGGGTAGAGCCTCTACAAACAAAACCGACTTACTCATTGTTAGTTAGTTGTAGATCCTGTACAGGATATCGCAGTTAACCCCAGCATTTTTTGGCTGTTCGTGATTTCTTGGCAAGTTTACGTTCAGTAGTTTGCCATTGCTTTCTGAACAACCAGCACTCATACCATATATGTGTGTGTGTGTGTGTGTGTGTGTGTGTGTGTGTGTGTGTGTGTGTGTGTGTGTGTGTGTGTGTGTGTGTGTGTGTGTGTGTGTGTGTGTGTGTGTGTGTGTGTGTGAGAGAGAGAGAGAGAGAGAGAGAGTGTGTGTGTGTGTGTGTGTGTGTGAGAGAGAGAGAGAGAGAGAGAGAGAGAGAGAGAGAGAGAGAGAGAGAGAGAGAGAGAGAGATCATCATCATCATCATATGCCATGTGGATAAGCGTGGGCGGTCATGTTTTGCCATCAATTTATTTCTTCTCTTAGTGTGGCCAAAACATTGTGACTGTCTACGTCTAATTTCTCTAATCAGTTTATGATTTTCATTTGTTTCTCGTAGGACTTGGTCATTGGTTTTTATGTCTGTCCATGGTATTCTTTGCATTTTCCTCAGAAACCACATTTCCACAGTCATTAGATATTTTTTAGTTTGTCTGCTCATTGTCCAAGCTTCACATCAATACAAAAGTACAGGCTCTATGTAACACCTCAACACTCTTTTTCTCGTTGCAACTGACATCTTTTTATTGGTCAGTATGTTTTCTATCTTGCAACCTTTGCTATGGCAATTCTTGTTCTAATCTCATTAAGGCACCTCCCATCAGATGTTATCACTGTTCCGAGATAAATGTACCGATTCACTTGTTTAAGAATATTCCCCCTTACCTGCATATTCTTAAACAAGTCAATCAATACAACTATCTCAGAAAAGTCATCTGATGGGGGTGCTTGAAGAAGCACTGTGGCAAAGGGGTTATGGACTCAGTATATTATACAGCATTTAAACCACAGCTGCAGACGATATTGCAGCAGACCGCCTTGCGTTAGTTTTTATAGAAATGGTATGAGTGCCGGTCATTCAGAAAGCAATGACAAACAACTGAACATAAACTTGCCAAGAAATCACAGCAGCCAAACAATTATGGGGTTGACTGACCGTTTTGT
The DNA here is from genome assembly GCA_963921405.1 of Cepaea hortensis. Taxonomy (NCBI): domain Eukaryota; kingdom Metazoa; phylum Mollusca; class Gastropoda; order Stylommatophora; family Helicidae; genus Cepaea; species Cepaea hortensis. The sequence continues at coordinate 330,419,798 of OY992876.1, read as the reverse complement.
AAAGGATATGCAATTAATTTTTTTAACCTGCATAATATTATTATTACATTGTGATTGTGTTTTCTTCCTAGTGAGGAACATAATTATTGTCTTCTTACAATTTAATTCTAACCCTAGCTGTACTTCTACCAACTTGAACTTCTACCAGCTACAAATAGGATGTAACAGATTATTTTGATTTCCTTTTTACAACTATTATTAGTTATTAATTACTATTATGATCTATCTCCACTACAGGTTGATTGACAACTCACCCTACTGGTTCTTCCTTCTTTGTGTTCCCACATTCCTCCCAAAGATACTGATGATAACATTGTAATTGTTAAGTCGAAACTTGATTTCCCAGTTGATGTGCAACCTTAATCGCGTCCCTATGCACTCCAATGAATCCGTATTCAATGAATGCGTAACACCTACACTACACAAACACTTTTAACAAACCATGTCTTCTTCAAGTTGACAGTCAAAAGTCAAAAGGCTCCAAGCTACGAACCCAACTGGACCGTAACCTGAATGATAATTAATAATTATTCAGGCTGAATCCCCGTGAACCACCTCGTATATTCATATTGTATTGTTTTCATTATTTTGATTTTAAGCCGATGTAAGCTGCCTGACTATGGCTGTCTAGATTATTAAATAAGAATAATTAATTATAATAATAATAATTAATCGTTATTATTCAGACTGAGAAGTGAGACAGAGAAGTCTGAGAGAAGTAAGTTACTTAAGTAACTGAACTAGTGACGTAGTGTTAGGAAGAAACATGTGTTTGCATGAATCCATTATTATATTCCGTACCAAATCTGACTTCTAATCAGTCATGGCGCTTTCAAACACTTACCTCAGCTGTGGATGAGTGTAAACTCCATTACCCGTGTCAGCAAGATCACATTTCTAGAAATCTAATAATATCCAGGATACGACAGCTGCGACAACAGCAAACCTGTAGACTGTAGCTGATTCTTTCTACTTTCAGCGCAAACGAGTCGAGCAGACGTTCTGGTCAGAATTTAGAACTTTTTCCTGTTCTTATTCTCCTTCTTCGTTTCTTCCTTTTCTCCTTCTTCTCTTTCTTCCGCTCTTCTTCTTCTCTTTCTTCCTCTCTTCTTCTTCTTGTTCTTCTACTTCTTCTTCCTCCTCCTCTTCTTCTTCTCCTTCCTTCTCTTCTTCTTCCTCTCATCTTCTTGTCTTCTTCTTCTTCTTCTTCTTCTTCTTCTTCTTCTTCTTCTTCTTCTTCTTCTTCTGCTCCTCCTCCTCTTCTTCCTCCTCCTCCTCCTATTCTTCTTCCTCTTCCGCTTCTTCTTCCATTCGTACTTCGTCATCATTATAGCCTTCTTTTGACTAATGTACGAGGGTAAGTTAATAAGGAAGTCACAAATGGTTGTAGAAAAATAACTAAATATGATAACAACTTGAAACCAGTTTATTTTTATACATACATTGTCCCTTTATTTCTCAACATACTCGTGCATACTTGACAATAAGTGCGGATGAGCAGCACCCTCTGCATGAAGATATATTCAGAGAAAAGGGCAATAGGCTAAAAAGGGGCAAATCATGGATGAATAGGGCAGAAGATATCAGACAGATCTGCAGTCCTACCAGTATCAACCCCGGCAAGCAATGGGTGCCTGTGCCTCCAGCTTTTAAGTGCACCTTCTCCTGCATTATCACACTTGACAGACGGTGCAGAGAACAGAACCCTGCCACTGTTAAAGCAGAGGTCAATGCGCTCATCAATGAACACGCATATAACCCCGAAGTGCTCATCTATACAGATGGATCTGTTGTAAAGAAGCAGAGAAGTGCATGAACATTTACAGCCCGTTCAGCGGGCCGAACCGTCCAAGAATCCAGTGGTGCCCACTCTATGACCACGAGCAGCATGACGATGGAGGTGATGGCAGTAACACAGGCTTTCCTAAGGCTAGAATCACAGCAGTATACCAACGTGTGTGTACTAAGTGATTCAATGAGCATGATTCGGAAGGACGAAGCTGGATCTGTACGTAGACAGTGGACTGAGTCGCTGCGGAAGCCTGTTGTCCGTAAAGTCACCTTCATCTTCGTCCTGGGACAAGCGACAGTCGAGGGAAATGAACGAGCTGATAAACTGGCTGGCTCTGCACCCCCTGCAGATGGTCAGCCCATGGATCGTGCCGATGTTATTAACGTCCTCAAAGATATGGCGAGAACAGAGGACTTTGACGTCAGTGAATCCACATCGCTGTCCAGGATGAAAAACTTGGGAGTAATAATTGGCACGGCCAGACACGGGAGGTACATCGGGAAAACGAGGTGCCTCGTTAACCAACACAGAACTGGCACTATTAGCCACCGGACGTTGATGCATATGCTGGGGGGGGGGGGGGGGGGGTCTGAGCACCTATGGACCTGTCCGGAGTGCAATGAAGATGCCCCAACTGATAACTGATTCTCAACATAATTCCCACCAACATTGATAAACTTATCCCATCAATTTATCAGTCCTCCAATAACCAGCTGCATAGAACTGCGTGCTCTGTTTTCTAAACCACGTTTTCACTCCACATTCAACTTCGGCGTCATTCGCGAAATGTTTCACGCCAATTTTTCTGTTTATGCTGACAAATGTTTGTCCCGTAAAGCGGTGCATAGCTGGGTAGAAAAAGTTACGAGGGCGAGTCAATAAGTAAGTCACACAGTTATGTGGGATGGCACGTAACTGAGAACAGGGCACGCTTTTCTATGCAGCAGGTTTGGGAGGACTGATAAAACGATGGGATAAGTGCATCAATGCTGGCGGAAAGTATGTTGAGAAATAAATGGACAATATGTGTATAAAAAATAAGCTGCTTTCCAGTTGTTTTTTTTTAAAGCCATTTGTGGCTTACTTATTAACTTACCCTCGTACTTTGGTCATATTGCTGCTTGCTTGCTTGTGTTCGCTGGCTGTGAACTCCAGCATGAAGTCCTGTATGTCGGATGAAGACATCCTGTTCTCCAACAACAGTGTGATGTCATACCGGACCTGAGGTTTGCGTGAGTATCCGTTGTCCCATGTCTGGCTTATTGGTGTGCAGACTGGTGGTTCCTCGCCGTGCAGGCAGATACTCTTCGACTTCAGAAGAATCAGCGATTCTACTACGTTAGCCAGGACCCCGAAGGGACCTATTGCCCAGGACGCACGACAAGGACGTGTTAGTAGGTCTTGGCCAGTATAGAACCTGGCCTTGGAGCCTTGGAAACACCTCTGCGCCCCCCCCCCTTTTTTTTTTTCGCGTTTCCATCCTGTTACAGGATATTGCGGTCAACACCAGCATCTTTCAGCTGTATGTTGATTCCTAGGCTAGATTACGCTCATCAGCACGCCACGACTTTCTGAGCGACCGGCTCCATACTCTCATATGTCACTTTTGCGATTCGAACCACTGCTAATTCTCGTCGCGTCACGTGACGAGAGTATTCGGGGTTAGCGGAGAAAGCTGCTAACCTCTCGGCCACAGAGCCGCGCCCCTTTGGTCATATTAAATGTTGCAGTGGCTTAGGGGGAACTGTGATGGAAGGCTTGGTTCCTTTGGGGAAATGGCAGGGGTTAGCTAGCACGAATATGAACACAGGACATCGCAGGCACCCTGGGCATGGGCTCCAGGCCTCTAGATTGAGTTAATTATTGATTTATTTGGGTGTTTCGGGATTTGGGTTTTGAATATTGAGCACAATTCACTACTGGCAACGCTGGTCGTATTCCGGGACGAACCTTGTCCACGTCAGATTGGAAGCACTAGACTCGAGTTTTGCTGTCGTTTGAGCTCGTCAGTAGTGCATATCCCTGACTGGACCTGGGATCAAACCCGGACCACTGGCGTGTGAGGCGGGCGTGCAAACACTGACCACGCGACTCACGCTAGACGCGACCAAATTATCACACTAGAATATCACAGCGTCACCCATTGTAGGTTATAGCTCAAAATTTGCCCGATCGCCGCGATTGACATCCGTCGTTCGATGTGGCCCCGAATAATCAAGTCTTCTCGATCTAGCAAGTCACATTATGACTTAAAGACGTGACGTAACATAAAGAGTTAAGGACGGCCATACAACAGTTCAATCGAAACAGACTATTGAAGACGTTAGTTGCATATTCTTTACAGGACGTAGCAGTCAATCCCATCATTTTTTGGCAGTTCGTGATTCCTGGGCAAGTTTACATTCATTAGTTTGCCATTGCTGTCTGAACGAACGGCACCCATACCATTTCATTTTAAAAAAAACAACGCAAGGCGGTCTGCTGACAAATAGTCCGCAGCTGTGTTTCGAACGCGGTATGCGGGATTACGTGATTACAGATTCTCGTGTGTACGGAACTATTGTTTTAAGTAATCACTGTCAGCAGAGGTATCCATAAGTCAACCCCCCCCCCCCCCTTTTCTCCTCCCCAGCATCTTGACAAGAGGGGTGTATATAAGGCGGAAGAAATGGCAAGAAATACTTTTCGGTACTGATGACAGCAACTGTATGTAAAGTACATACTACGTGAGAAAGACTCCCTAAACGAAGCGTGTGTACGTATGAAAGAGCTTCAAATGAAAACCTTAATTTGGGAGGAGAGGGGTGAATATCCGGGGGTAGGTCGGAAAGTTATGCACGACAATTACTATCTCTTTAACAGTTAATAACATACAAATGAAATGTAATGACAATGTTCATGCTTATGTGTAGCAAACATTTCTACTTCTCAGTCCTGTTCTTGTAGCCATTTCTTCACTGCATTAATCACTCCCTCGTCGTTTTCAAACTTTACCCATGGATAGCATCCTTAAGGGGACCCAAGTGTATATACTGAGAAACATAATCGAACGTTCTATAGAAGTAAACAAAGATCTACACCTTTGCTTTATTGACTACACAAAGGCTTTTGATAAAGTGAGACATGTCAACATGATAAGGATGCTTGAAGATCTACAAATTGATGGAAACGATCTTAGACTTGTAAAAAACATATATTGGAAACAACAAGCTGCCATAAGAGTTGATAATGAAGTAAGCCAATATCAGCCTATTAAAAGGGGTGTGAGACAGGGATGTGTAATGTCTCCAGATCTGTTTTCCCTGTACAGTGAAAGTATTTTCAGAAATATTGAAGATATGGAAGGAATCAACATTGGGGGACGATGCATCAATAACATTAGATATGCAGATGATACAGTCTTGATTGCAGACAATGAACAGGACCTGCAAAATTTAGTAGATGCGATTGTTACACACAGTGAACAACTGGGGTTAGAATTAAATTGTAAAAAGACACAGATTATGGTCGTCACTAGGAAGGACGAAATACCACAATGTAATATACAAGTAGATGGGAATATTCTTCAACAAGTGAGCAGGTACAATTATCTCGGAACAGTAATAACATCTGATGGGAGATGCCTTGAGGAGATTAGAACAAGAATCGCCATGGCAAAAGTAGCCTTTAGCAAGATGAAAAACATATTGACCAATAAAAAGATGTCAATTGAAACGAGAAAAAGAGTGTTGAGATGCTACATTGAACCTGTACTTTTGTATGGATGTGAAGCGTGGACAATGAGCAGTCAGGCTGAAAAACATATGATGGCTGTAGAGATGTGGTTTCTGAGAAAAATGCAAAGAATACCATGGACAGCCAGAAAGACCAATGAACAAGTCCTTCAAGAAACAAATGAAGATCGTAAATTGATTAGAGAAATTAGACGTAGACAGTCAAAAATTTTTGGGCATGTTATGAGAAGAAATGGATTGGAGAATTTGGTGACAACTGATAAGATCGATGGGAACAGACCAAGGGGAAGGCCTAGAAGCAAGTACCTGAATGGCTTGGCCTTGTGGCATGGTCGAGACAGAAACACGGAGCTGATCCACGACTCTGGTGATCGAGTGAGATGGCAGAACATGACCGCCCACGCTTACCGGCATGGCACATGATGGATGGATGACGGTGCCAGGTCTGGACTGTAAGGTTTGATGGGGCAGTACGTTCCAACATGATCCAGCAGGTGGCTTATCAGCCAGCTCTACATTTCCTCTTGCAGAAACCAAAACTCTCTGCGCTCAGCGACTAACTGCTTCTATCCACTGCAAAAGTGCCATAAACAACACACAAATGTGTGTGAATGTTAACAAGTTTCTTTCTCTGCAATCAAAAATTCTATAACAATCCTCTGCTTGTAACACACGTCATTAATATCAGTCATTTCAACAGTTTTGTGTCGCAATTTGGAATAACCCTTCAAGAGATTATAAACTTAAATTGGTGCAAATTTAATGCTTCTATCTTTATTATTAGCTGATAATCGTGGTGCAGAACGTTCTGACCTACCCTAATATTCTGAAAAAGTAAAGAACAAATGTTATTTTTCGATGCAGTCACCACTGCGTTGAATGCCCAGCACTTATTCCTTTTCCGATGTCAAATCTTCTTCTTCTTTCTGCTCCTCCTCCTCATTCTTCTTCTTCTTCCCCTGTTTGTGCTTATCATAAATCATCATCACCATCAAGTGCCTTGACAGGTGAGCGCAAACAGCTTATCTCCAACATCATGTATATACGCATAGCATGAGAGAGATACCTGGGAGTCATGACCCCGCTCCCTGAAAGTACCAAGGACTTAAAGTAGCTGAAACATTCGCTAAGGGGGGTCACTTCTGAGGATCGGTCACCTCCTGTCATGCTTGTTGTGCTATGGGGTTCATGTTGCTAATTTTGTGGGTTGGCACTGACACCCTTTGTTTGCCTGACACAAGGTAGCCAAGAATCTTCTCTCACTGTCGTCCTCTATCTCTCTTTCCCCAATAATCTTTGCAGTTGTCACAACATTCTCTACTGTTACTGTCAAAGAGCTGCAAGTGACCTAATAGAGAAGATAGAAGTAGAACTATGGAAATAGACCTAGACAGGATCAGGAGAACATAGCTATCTAGGAAATAGGGACAGAAGGGACAGAAGCACGAGTGAGAACTATAAATAGTTCTCCGACTGGACGCACCCGTGTCCAAACAGGGGACACTGTAAGACGTGAGCTGGAGTTGCCCAGAATATAGAGTGGGAAACCCGCATCACGAGAAGTGCCCACGAAACACTAGTAACTCTAACCAGTTGACCAGTTACTAACTGCGTGCTGGAATTCCGAGCACGCAAACTAGCTGATGCACGAAGAGTCAACTGCTCGTGGCTGGACACGCCACGAAGATCGCCAGACCGCGACTCGACAGCGTAGGAGACAGACTGATGTATTCGCTGTGAATACTTTGTTGCTTAAAAAGGACAATAGCAATAGTTGTGACTTAGACTTAGCTTCGATAGATATTACCATCGATATCACCTTTCACATAACATCATCACGATATACCATGATGTGTATTACCTATGTGGTTATCTGCTCGCAGAGCTACTGTACAACTAGCTAATAAAATTGTATTATAATTGTATCTTTTTGTACGACGTACGAGTTCTCATTTCGTGTGGTACAAAAGAGGAATCCTTGTATGCCTGTCAAAGTTAAGTTGTTGACAGGCAGGATCCGATTTGGTGTCAGAAGGTGGGGCTTGAACCACCTTCAAGCACTTTTCAAGACCATTTTCCCACATAAAGTGTAAACATTTCGACCAAAATACTATTTGTTATTCCATCGAAGTAAATTCGGAAACTTAAATTGTGAGTTGTGTAAACTTTAAATATGTATCTAAATCACAAGTTTAACGATTATTTTTGAATATTTGTGATATTACATGCATTATGTCAACGTTCATCAAATATACCCACGAACTTGTACAAAGTCAAACATATTTTGTACAAGGGAAGTAAATTAGAAGTCAGACTAAGATCATACAGCATAGCTCAGTCAGAGACAGTAGAAAGTGAAGACAAGACGACAATTGACTATTCATTCGACGATTCATCTCACAATTCATTTGACGATTCATTCATACGATCATATCATTCATATTATTCACATCACATTTGTAATTTGCCGATCGTAAGAACTGTAAAATTTAAATTGATCACCACCATGTATTTTTATCTGTGTAGTTGCCATACTTAGATGATAGATATAGGAAACATATTTTGAGCATCATAAACCGGAAGAGTAGTCATAAATCAGACTTACACACTCGTTTGTGACTACAATAAACCGCTTTACGGCGCTCGAAAGAGTACATACACGTAGATTATAGACACATTCACATATTGGTAAGGTAAATACATATTAGTTTAATACGAACACACAACCAACCAGGAAAACTAACACATAATGATGCATACACCATTAATTGCGAAGAGGAATAACTACTTTAAACAGGGGACACAACAAAATCTTGAAAACCTTAGTTTAACACTGAAATACTTTTTCACAAGCGGAAGCTAAAAAGGTGAACAGTAGCACATAAAGTATGTATACTAGTTGGGGTAAATATTATATGAGAGCATGAATATTATTCATGTATTGTACTCGTAACAGGGGCAATTTTGTATGGGTTGTCAGTTATATTGACAATTTGAGGACAGGTCAAAAGACATTGGTTCCGGATCACACAAACTCCCAAGAAGTATAATGTTAGTATGAGCACAGTCTCTGGCCAACTGTACTAGTGTGGTGTGCTAATCAATTAGCCAAGTGAAGTAGTACAACAGTGTGACGAGGGAAAGGAGAGATCTTGTCCTATGCCTAGAACAGAGGTAGAAAACTCATGCAGTCTTTGACAAAATTAGACAGCCCTAATTTTTTTGAGATTACTACTTGTGTTACACCCACAACTTAAAAGTTTGTAACACAACACGGAGGGAAGGAGAGCCTGTCAAGGAGCTGCAAGTGACCTAATAGAGAAGATAGAAGTAGAACTATGGAAATAGACCTAGACAGGATCAGGATAACATAGCTATCTAGGAAATAGGGACAGAAGCACGAGAGAACTATAAATAGTTCTCCGACTGGACGCACTCGTGTCCAAACAGGGGACACTGTAAGACGTGAGCTGGAGTTGCCCAGAATAGAGTGGGAAACCCGCATCATGAGAAGTGCCCACAAAACACTAGTAACTCTAACCAGTTGACCAGTTACTAACTGCGTGCTGGAACTCCGAGCACGCAAACTAGCTGATGCACGAAGAGTCAACTGCTCGTGGCTGGACACGCCACGAAGATCGCCAGACCGCAACTCGACAGCGTAGGAGACAGACTGATGTATTCGCTGTGAATACTTTGTTGCTTAAAAAGGACAATAGCAATAGTTGTGACTTAGACTTAGCTTCGATAGATATTACCATCGATATCACCTTTCACATAACATCATCACGATATACCATGATGTGTATTACCTATGTGGTTATCCGCTCGCAGAGCTACTGTACAACTAGCTAATAAAATTGTATTATAATTGTATCCTTTTGTACAACGTACGAGTTCTCATTTTGTGTGGTACAAAAGAGGAATCCTTGTATGCCTGTCAAAGTTAAGTTGTTGACAGGCAGGATCCGATTTGGTGTCAGAAGGTGGGGCTTGAACCACCTTCAAGCACTTTTCAAGATCATTTTCCCACATAAAGTGTAAAAATTTTGACCAAAATACTATTTGTTATTCCATCGAAGTAAATTCGGAAACTTAAATTGTGAGTTGTGTAAACTTTAAATATTATCTAAATCACAAGTTTAACGATTATTTTTGAATATTTGTGATATTACATGCATTATGTCAACGTTCATCAAATATACCCACGAAGTTGTACAAAGTCAAACATATTTTGTACAAGGGAAGTAAATTAGAAGTCAGACTAAGATCATACAGCATAGCTCAGTCAGAGACAGTAGAAAATGAAGACAAGACGACAATTGACTATTCATTCGACGATTCATCTCACAATTCATTTGACGATTCATTCATACGGTCATATCATTCATATTATTCACATCACATTTGTAATTTGCCGATCGTAAGAACTGTAAAATTTAAATTGATCACCACCATGTATTTTTATCTGTGTAGTTGCCATACTTAGATGATAGATATAGGAAACATATTTTGAGCATCATAAACCGGAAGAGTAGTCATAAATCAGACTTACACACTCGTTTGTGACTACAATAAACCGCTTTACGGCGCTCAAAAGAGTACATACACGTAGATTATAGACACATTCACATATTGGTAAGGTAAATACATATTAGTTTAATACAAACACACAACCAACCCGTTTATGCCCGCAATGCGAGTGTGGACGCCCAGAAGTGGCAGTGCTTAAGTGGCATATTAGGCCACGAGAGAAATGTTATTTTCTGTGGTGACTTCAACGCTAAAGGCAGATCATGGGGAAACACTTCCTCCAATACACAAGGGGAGGAGCTCGAGACTGCACTGGAAACCATCGACCTGGTTTGTATCAACAGTGGCTGTGTCACCAGGACAGCAAGCCGTCCAGGCGATGAGGACAGTGCTATTGATCTGGCGCTAGTTTCACCTTCACTCACTACAGTGTGTAGATGGGGTGTCCTAGGACACCATGGCAGCGACCACCACCCATGCAGCATATTGGTGGAGAAAGGCAGAACCAGGCAGCACAAGCTAAAGGTAAAGACGTTCCAGTATGACAGTACAGGGCAAGATGTGGTGAGTAAAATAAGACGTGACAAGCGCAGAACGTTTCAGGGCAGGAAGAAAAGGAAAAAAAGCTGGGAGCAGCCACCGTGGTGGAGTTTCGAGGTGGAGAAGGCTTGGGTGGATAAGCGTAGTGCTGTAAGGAGATGGCAAAATGCCAAGAAGAACAGAGCTGGTCATCCTAGTCCCTGCTTGCACTTAGAAAGAGAGATGCACACAAAAGTAAGCTATTTCAAAAAACTGGTCACGGTGGTTAAAAGCGAAAAATGGGCAGAGGTGTGTCAAAGAGTAAGCACAGACAAGTCACTGAAATTGTTCTGGCGACTACATAAAAGCATGAGTGGTGTAGTCAAGAATAAGAGCATTTCTGACTTCCAAGGTGCTGACCTCATCTGGCAGAGGACTGACGAGGACAAGGGCAAAGCCCTCTTTGAACGCTACCTTGAGCAGAGCAACCAGACAGACATGGGAGGCCGGAATCTGGCCAAGGAGGTCACCTCAGACAGATGCAAGGCCCAGAACACTTCGGATGAAGACACAGTGACAGTGCAAGAAATCAAGGCTGTGCTTCGACGATCAAAAAACAGTGCTCCAGGTCCTGATGGCATAAGATACGACGACATAAATAGGTGTACCGACAATGAGCTAGAGAAACTAGCAGACATGTACAACAACAGTATAGGGAGTGCTAGCATCAAGGAGGAATGGTTACACAGCTATCTGATTCCCTTGCCGAAGCCTGAAAAAGACCACAAGAAAATTCAGGGATATCGAATTATAACCATGCAGAATACAATAGGCAAGCTGCTGGAGAAGGTAATTGCCAGGAAAATATCAAGCCAACTAGAGAGGCAAGGTGTTTTCCCACCTACCCTGGGTGGGTACCGTCCAAAAAGAGAAACCTGGACCAATGCAGCAGTCTTTGCCCATGATGTCTATGAAGGTTTCCACTCAGGCACTGAAACCGTTGCTGCAGCGATTGATCTTGAGGACGCATACAACAGAGTACCACTGGATTTTTTAATGTTTCAGCTTCTTGAACTAAACGTAAGTCCATTCCTCCTTAGTTGGATCGCTGCAGCTCTCTTCCAACGGAAAGTAGTTTTTAGATGTGGCAGTTGGACTTCGGAACCAACAACAATATATCCTGGCCTACCACAGGGATCACCATTATCTCCGGTACTGTTCAACGCCTACACAGTGAGAATCACCAGTGAGCAGATCACTGGACCTGGCAGGACATTGTCATATGCCGATGATGTTTTAGTGTATCGTCAGGGTAAGGATAGAGAGGAGGTTGCTGTGGAGCTACAAACCGAACTCAATCGCATAAGTACTCGGTGTGATGAAGCTGGGGCAATGGTCAACCCAACAAAGGCAACAGTGACTTGGTTCTCGTTGAATAATCATATTGTCAACAATCCAACACCAACTGTAATGCTGTGTTCAGAGACGGTGGAAAGAACGCAGGCAATGAATTACCTGGGGATACGGTTTGATCGAAGCCTTGCTTATAATGTGCACATAGACCAGGTGATAACAAAGGCCAAGCGGGGTTTGGCAGCGATGCGGGTGATGGCGGCAGCAAACTGTGAGCAGCGCCATCTATGTCTTCTGTACGAGGGGCTGGTCATGTCTGTTTTGGAGTATGCAATGGCAATCCTGACTGTCAGCCATAAGCAGATAGAAAGGATGGAAAGGATACAGAATGAAGCTATGCGCATTATTCTTGGATGTACAAGAGATACAGCATGCAGGGCGATGCGCTACCTTCTTGATTTTCCAACCATTAAAGAGAGAATGCAAGTTTGCAGGGCACGCGCCTACCTCAGAATTAACGCAAACACACAGCATCCACTGCATAGTGAAATTAGGAAGGTGAAGGGCAGCAGGTTAAAAAGAGGACGGTCGTGGATGGGTCAAGCCGAGGACATTCTTCAACAGGTGTGTTCACTTGAGGACTTAGAACCTGGCGAGGAGTGGGTGCAAGTGCCAACAGATTTCTGCACATCCTTTTCAGTTTGCATCCAACTAGATAGAAAATGCAGACAAGAAAATCCGGCTGCTGTTGAGGCTGAAGTACAAGCGTTGATTTTCGAGAATTCGCTAGACAGTGACGCGGTCATCTACACAGATGGGTCGGTCATCCGACATGTGAGAAGCTCATGGGCCTTTACAGCTCGGGCCGGAGGGAGAATTGTGAAGGAGGACTCTGGTGCTTTCACTGAAACCACAAGTAGCCTGACCATGGAAGTCATGGCAGTAAGTAAAGCAATAACATGGCTCGAGACACAGACATTCACTAGGGCTTGTTTCCTTAGCGACTCAATGAACATGATCAAGAGGATAGAGGAGGGGTCGATCCGAAGAGAATGGTTGCTGCCTCTGAAGCGGTCTCGGCTGGCAAAGATTAGTTTCATCTTCGTGCCAGGGCATGCGGGAGTACAAGGAAATGAGCGGGCTGACAAGCTCGCAGGTGAGGCTACTGTTGAGGGCGGACGCGCCATGGACCAGGCTGACATTCTGAATGCTCTACGAGAAGTGAGACTTTTGCAAGAACCAAGTGATGACTGTGAATCTACAACAATGGCCAGACTGCGAGAGCAGCAAATTAAAAGAGGGGTGGCCAAACAAGAACACTACGCAGGAAGCCAAAGAAGATTGATAAACCAACACAGAACTGGCGTCGTTAGCCGCTACACGCTGCGGGATTTGCTGAGGAGGGGATCCGAGCACTTATGGACTGAATGGTCCGATGTGCAACGAGGATGATCTGTCGACTAACTAACTAACTAACTAACCAACCAGGAAAACTAACACATAAAGATGCATACACCATTAATTGCGAAGAGGAATAACTACTCTAAACAGGGGACACAACAAAATCTTGAAAACCTTAGTTTAACACTGAAATACTTTTTCACAAGCGGAAGCTAAAAAGGTGAACAGTAGCACATAAAGCATGTATACTAGTTGGGGTAAATATTATATGAGAGCATGAATATTATTCATGTATTGTACTCGTAACAGGGGCAATTTTGTATGGGTTGTCAGTTATATTGACAATTTGAGGACAGATCAAAAGACATTGGTTCCGGATCACACAAACTCCCAAGAAGTATAATGTTAGTATGAGCACAGTCTCTGGCCAACTGTACTAGTGTGGTGTGCTAATCAATTAGCCAAGTGAAGTAGTACAACAGTGTGACGAGGGAAAAGAGAGATCTTGTCCTATGCCTAGAACAGAGGTAGAAAACTCACGCAGTCTTTGACAAAATTAGACAGCCCTAATTGTTTTTGAGATTACTACTTGTGTTACACCCACAACTTAAAAGTTTGTAACACAACACGGAGGGAAGGAGAGCCTGTCAAGGAGCTGCAAGTGACCTAATAGAGAAGATAGAAGTAGAACTATGGAAATAGACCTAGACAGGATCAGGAGAACATAGCTATCTAGGAAATAGGGACAGAAGCACGAGTGAGAACTATAAATAGTTCTCCGACTGGACGCACTCATGTCCAAACAGGGGACACTGTAAGACGTGAGCTGGAGTTGCCCAGAATAGAGTGGGAAACCCGCATCACGAGAAGTGCCCACGAAACACTAGTAACTCTAACCAGTTGACCAGTTACTAACTGCGTGCTGGAACTCCGAGCACGCAAACTAGCTGATGCACGAAGAGTCAACTGCTCGTGGCTGGACACGCCACGAAGATCGCCAGACCACGACTCGACAGTGTAGGAGACAGACTGATGTATTCGCTGTGAATACTTTGTTGCTTAAAAAGGACAATAGCAATAGTTGTGACTTAGACTTAGCTTCGATAGATATTACCATCGATATCACCTTTCACATAACATCATCACGATATACCATGATGTGTATTACCTATGTGGTTATCTGCTCGCAGAGCTACTGTACAACTAGCTAATAAAATTGTATTATAATTGTATCCTTTTGTGCGACGTACGAGTTCTCATTTCGTGTGGTACAAAAGAGGAATCCTTGTATGCCTGTCAAAGTTAAGTTGTTGACAGGCAGGATCCGATTTGGTGTCAGAAGGTGGTGCTTGAACCACCTTCAAGCACTTTTCAAGATCATTTTCCCACATAAAGTGTAAACATTTCGACCAAAATACTATTTGTTATTCCATCGAAGTAAATTCGGAAACTTAAATTGTGAGTTGTGTAAACTTTAAATATGTATCTAAATCACAAGTTTAACGATTATTTTTGAATATTTGTGATATTACATGCATTATGTCAACGTTCATCAAATATACCCACGAACTTGTACAAAGTCAAACATATTTTGTACAAGGGAAGTAAATTAGAAGTCAGACTAAGATCATACAGCATAGCTCAGTCAGAGACAGTAGAAAATGAAGACAAGACGACAATTGACTATTCATTCGACGATTCATCTCACAATTCATTTGACGATTCATTCATACGGTCATATCATTCATATTATTCACATCACATTTGTAATTTGCCGATCGTAAGAACTGTAAAATTTAAATTGATCACCACCATGTATTTTTATCTGTGTAGTTGCCATACTTAGATGATAGATATAGGAAACATATTTTGAGCATCATAAACCGGAAGAGTAGTCATAAATCAGACTTACACACTCGTTTGTGACTACAATAAACCACTTTACGGCGCTCGAAAGAGTACATAAACATAGATTATAGACACATTCACATATTGGTAAGGTAAATACATATTAGTTTAATACAAACACACAACCAACCAGGAAAACTAACACATAAAGATGCATACACCATTAATTGCGAAGAGGAATAACTACTCTAAACAGGGGACACAACAAAATCTTGAAAACCTTAGTTTAACACTGAAATACTTTTTCACAAGCGGAAGCTAAAAAGGTGAACAGTAGCACATAAAGTATGTATACTAGTTGGGGTAAATATTATATGAGAGCATGAATATTATTCATGTATTGTACTCGTAACAGGGGCAATTTTGTATGGGTTGTCAGTTATATTGACAATTTGAGGACAGGTCAAAAGACATTGGTTCCGGATCACACAAACTCCCAAGAAGTATAATGTTAGTATGAGCACAGTCTCTGGCCAACTGTACTAGTGTGGTGTGCTAATCAATTAGCCAAGTGAAGTAGTACAACAGTGTGACAAGGGAAAAGAGAGATCTTGTCCTATGCCTAGAACAGAGGTAGAAAACTCATGCAGTCTTTGACAAAATTAGACAGCCCTAATTTTTTTTGAGATTACTACTTGTGTTACACCCACAACTTAAAAGTTTGTAACACAACACGGAGGGAAGGAGAGCCTGTCAAGGAGCTGCAAGTGACCTAATAGAGAAGATAGAAGTAGAACTATGGAAATAGACCTAGACAGGATCAGGAGAACATAGCTATCTAGGAAATAGGGACAGAAGCACGAGTGAGAACTATAAATAGTTCTCCAACTGGACGCACTCGTGTCCAAACAGGGGACACTGTAAGACGTGAGCTGGAGTTGCCCAGAATAGAGTGGGAAACCCGCATCATGAGAAGTGCCCACGAAACACTAGTAACTCTAACCAGTTGACCAGTTACTAACTGCGTGCTGGAACTCCGAGCACGCAAACTAGCTGATGCACGAAGAGTCAACTGCTCGTGGCTGGACACGCCACGAAGATCGCCAGACCGCGACTCGACAGCGTAGGAGACAGACTGATGTATTCGCTGTGAATACTTTGTTGCTTAAAAAGGACAATAGCAATAGTTGTGACTTAGACTTAGCTTCGATAGATATTACCATCGATATCACCTTTCACATAACATCATCATGATATACCATGATGTGTATTACCTATGTGGTTATCTGCTCGCAGAGCTACTGTACAACTAGCTAATAAAATTGTATTATAATTGTATCCTTTTGTACAACGTACGAGTTCTCATTTCGTGTGGTACAAAAGAGGAATCCTTGTATGCCTGTCAAAGTTAAGTTGTTGACAGGCAGGATCCGATTTGGTGTCAGAAGGTGGGGCTTGAACCACCTTCAAGCACTTTTCAAGATCATTTTCCCACATAAAGTGTAAACATTTCGACCAAAATACTATTTGTTATTCCATCGAAGTAAATTCGGAAACTTAAATTGTGAGTTGTGTAAACTTTAAATATGTATCTAAATCACAAGTTTAACGATTATTTTTGAATATTTGTGATATTACATGCATTATGTCAACGTTCATCAAATATACCCACGAACTTGTACAAAGTCAAACATATTTTGTACAAGGGAAGTAAATTAGAAGTCAGACTAAGATCATACAGCATAGCTCAGTCAGAGACAGTAGAAAATGAAGACAAGACGACAATTGACTATTCATTCGACGATTCATCTCACAATTCATTTGACGATTCATTCATACGGTCATATCATTCATATCATTCACATTATTCACATCACATTTGTAATTTGCCGATCGTAAGAACTGTAAAATTTAAATTGATCACCACCATGTATTTTTATCTGTGTAGTTGCCATACTTAGATGATAGATATAGGAAACATATTTTGAGCATCATAAACCGGAAGAGTAGTCATAAATCAGACTTACACACTCGTTTGTGACTACAATAAACCACTTTACGGCGCTCGAAAGAGTACATAAACATAGATTATAGACACATTCACATATTGGTAAGGTAAATACATATTAGTTTAATACAAACACACAACCAACCAGGAAAACTAACACATAAAGATGCATACACCATTAATTGCGAAGAGGAATAACTACTCTAAACAGGGGACACAACAAAATCTTGAAAACCTTAGTTTAACACTGAAATACTTTTTCACAAGCGGAAGCTAAAAAGGTGAACAGTAGCACATAAAGTATGTATACTAGTTGGGGTAAATATTATATGAGAGCATGAATATTATTCATGTATTGTACTCGTAACAGGGGCAATTTTGTATGGGTTGTCAGTTATATTGACAATTTGAGGACAGGTCAAAAGACATTGGTTCCGGATCACACAAACTCCCAAGAAGTATAATGTTAGTATGAGCACAGTCTCTGGCCAACTGTACTAGTGTGGTGTGCT
Source organism: Cepaea hortensis (assembly GCA_963921405.1). NCBI lineage: Eukaryota > Metazoa > Mollusca > Gastropoda > Stylommatophora > Helicidae > Cepaea > Cepaea hortensis. The sequence continues at coordinate 330,402,098 of OY992876.1, read as the reverse complement.
AATCAATTAGCCAAGTGAAGTAGTACAACAGTGTGACAAGGGAAAAGAGAGATCTTGTCCTATGCCTAGAACAGAGGTAGAAAACTCATGCAGTCTTTGACAAAATTAGACAGCCCTAATTTTTTTTGAGATTACTACTTGTGTTACACCCACAACTTAAAAGTTTGTAACACAACACGGAGGGAAGGAGAGCCTGTCAAGGAGCTGCAAGTGACCTAATAGAGAAGATAGAAGTAGAACTATGGAAATAGACCTAGACAGGATCAGGAGAACATAGCTATCTAGGAAATAGGGACAGAAGCACGAGTGAGAACTATAAATAGTTCTCCAACTGGACGCACTCGTGTCCAAACAGGGGACACTGTAAGACGTGAGCTGGAGTTGCCCAGAATAGAGTGGGAAACCCGCATCATGAGAAGTGCCCACGAAACACTAGTAACTCTAACCAGTTGACCAGTTACTAACTGCGTGCTGGAACTCCGAGCACGCAAACTAGCTGATGCACGAAGAGTCAACTGCTCGTGGCTGGACACGCCACGAAGATCGCCAGACCGCGACTCGACAGCGTAGGAGACAGACTGATGTATTCGCTGTGAATACTTTGTTGCTTAAAAAGGACAATAGCAATAGTTGTGACTTAGACTTAGCTTCGATAGATATTACCATCGATATCACCTTTCACATAACATCATCATGATATACCATGATGTGTATTACCTATGTGGTTATCTGCTCGCAGAGCTACTGTACAACTAGCTAATAAAATTGTATTATAATTGTATCCTTTTGTACAACGTACGAGTTCTCATTTCGTGTGGTACAAAAGAGGAATCCTTGTATGCCTGTCAAAGTTAAGTTGTTGACAGGCAGGATCCGATTTGGTGTCAGAAGGTGGGGCTTGAACCACCTTCAAGCACTTTTCAAGATCATTTTCCCACATAAAGTGTAAACATTTCGACCAAAATACTATTTGTTATTCCATCGAAGTAAATTCGGAAACTTAAATTGTGAGTTGTGTAAACTTTAAATATGTATCTAAATCACAAGTTTAACGATTATTTTTGAATATTTGTGATATTACATGCATTATGTCAACGTTCATCAAATATACCCACGAACTTGTACAAAGTCAAACATATTTTGTACAAGGGAAGTAAATTAGAAGTCAGACTAAGATCATACAGCATAGCTCAGTCAGAGACAGTAGAAAATGAAGACAAGACGACAATTGACTATTCATTCGACGATTCATCTCACAATTCATTTGACGATTCATTCATACGGTCATATCATTCATATCATTCACATTATTCACATCACATTTGTAATTTGCCGATCGTAAGAACTGTAAAATTTAAATTGATCACCACCATGTATTTTTATCTGTGTAGTTGCCATACTTAGATGATAGATATAGGAAACATATTTTGAGCATCATAAACCAGAAGAGTAGTCATAAATCAGACTTACACACTCGTTTGTGACTACAATAAACCGCTTTACGGCGCTCGAAAGAGTACATACACGTAGATTATAGACACATTCACATATTGGTAAGGTAAATAATATTAGTTTAATACAAACACACAACCAACCAGGAAAACTAACACATAAAGATGCATACACCATTAATTGCGAAGAGGAATAACTACTCTAAACAGGGGACACAACAAAATCTTGAAAACCTTAGTTTAACACTGAAATACTTTTTCACAAGCGGAAGCTAAAAAGGTGAACAGTAGCACATAAAGCATGTATACTAGTTGGGGTAAATATTATATGAGAGCATGAATATTATTCATGTATTGTACTCGTAACAGGGGCAATTTTGTATGGGTTGTCAGTTATATTGACAATTTGAGGACAGATCAAAAGACATTGGTTCCGGATCACACAAACTCCCAAGAAGTATAATGTTAGTATGAGCACAGTCTCTGGCCAACTGTACTAGTGTGGTGTGCTAATCAATTAGCCAAGTGAAGTAGTATAACAGTGTGACGAGGGAAAGGAGAGATCTTGTCCTATGCCTAGAACAGAGGTAGAAAACTCATGCAGTCTTTGACAAAATTAGACAGCCCTAATTTTTTTTGAGATTACTACTTGTGTTACACCCACAACTTAAAAGTTTGTAACACAACACGGAGGGAAGGAGAGCCTGTCAAGGAGCTGCAAGTGACCTAATAGAGAAGATAGAAGTAGAACTATGGAAATAGACCTAGACAGGATCAGGAGAACATAGCTATCTAGGAAATAGGGACAGAAGCACGAGTGAGAACTATAAATAGTTCTCCGACTGGACGCACTCGTGTCCAAACAGGGGACACTGTAAGACGTGAGCTGGAGTTGCCCAGAATAGAGTGGGAAACCCGCATCATGAGAAGTGCCCACAAAACACTAGTAACTCTAACCAGTTGACCAGTTACTAACTGCGTGCTGGAACTCTGAGCACGCAAACTAGCTGATGCACGAAGAGTCAACTGCTCGTGGCTGGACACGCCACGAAGATCGCCAGACCGCGACTCGACAGCGTAGGAGACAGACTGATGTATTCGCTGTGAATACTTTGTTGCTTAAAAAGGACAATAGCAATAGTTGTGACTTAGACTTAGCTTCGATAGATATTACCATCGATATCACCTTTCACATAACATCATCACGATATACCATGATGTGTATTACCTATGTGGTTATCCGCTCGCAGAGCTACTGTACAACTAGCTAATAAAATTGTATTATAATTGTATCCTTTTGTACAACGTACGAGTTCTCATTTTGTGTGGTACAAAAGAGGAATCCTTGTATGCCTGTCAAAGTTAAGTTGTTGACAGTTACCTTATCTCCACTTTGAATTAGATTCTTCATTTTCTTCTTCCTTCTTTCCTCTTGGAACTTCACTTGAAGAAGGGCAGCCAATTCTGACATACTAGTTTACGATATATACATGTACACACACAAAGTTAGCTGCATATCCTTTACAGGACGTCACAATCAACCCCAGCATTTTTTGATTGTTTGTGATTTACCAGTCAAGTTTACATTGAGTAGTTTGCCACTGCTAGCAAACCAACATTAAATCACAGACAGAGAAACATCAAACCAAGACTCAGATGTGTATATATTATCATATTGATCACAAAATGATTTCTGTTGAAACAAAACTTTATGGAATAATAAAATATGCTAGTGGGTGTAAATAGAAGCAATCTGAAAATATAAATGTATATCACACATCCTTACAGCCACTGAATGCATGTCACATTATCACAACCATTGAGTGTACGTCACACACCATTACAAACATTGTGTGTCATACATCATTAAAAACAGTGAATGTACTTCACACACAATTACACACACACACACTGTACACATGTCACAGAACATCACTGCCATTGAATGCATGTCACATACCATCACAAATGATGAACATGCATCACACATCCTCATAAATGTTGGATGTCTGCTACACACCACCACAGATGTTCAATGTATACAAGACATCACCACAGACTCTGAATGTATGTCACACATCACCACAGACACTGATAATGTCACACATTATCACAGACACTGACTGTATGTCACACATCACCACAGACACTGATAATGTCACACATCACCACAGACACTGACTGTATGTCACACATCACCACAGACACTGACTGTATGTCACACATCACCACAGACACTGACTGTATATCACACATCACCACAGACTCTGAATGTATGTCACACATCACCACAGACACTGACTGTATATCACACATAACCACAGACATTGACTGTATATCACACATCACCACAGACACTGACTGTATATCACACATCACCACAGACACTGACTGTATATCACACATCACCACAGACACTGACTGTATATCACACACCACCACAGACACTGACTGTATATCACACATCACCACAGACACTGACTGTATATCACACATCACCACAGACACTGACTGTATATCACACATCACCACAGACACTGACTGTATATCACACATCACCACAGACATTGACTGTATATCACACATCACCACAGACACTGACTGTATATCACACATCACCACAGACACTGACTGTATATCACACATCACCACAGACACTGATAATGTCACACATAACCACAGACACTGATAATGTCACACATTATCACAGACACTGACTGTATATCACACATCACCACAGACACTGACTGTATGTCACACATCACCACAGACATTGACTGTATGTCACACATCACCACAGACACTGACTATGTCACACATCACCACAGACACTGACTGTATGTCACACATCACCACAGATACTGACTGTATATCACACATCACCGCAGACTCTGAATGTATGTCACACATCACCACAGACACTGACTGTATGTCACACATCACCACAGACACTGACTGTATATCACACATCACCACAGACTCTGAATGTATATCACACATCACCACAAACACTGACTGTATATCACACATCACCACAGACACTGACTGTATATCACACATCACCACAGACACTGATAATGTAACACATCACCACAGACTCTGAATGTATATCACACATCACCACAAACACTGACTGTATGTCACACATCACCACAGACACTGACTGTATATCACACATCACCACAGACACTGATAATGTCACACATTATCACAGACACTGACTGTATGTTACACATCACCACTGACACTGACTGTATATCACACATCACCACAGACACTGATAATGTCACACATCACCACAGACACTGATAATGTCACACATTATCACAGACACTGACTGGATGTTACACATTACCACGGATGTTCAATGCATGTCACACATCACCAGGTGCTAAGTGTATGTGACATCACCACAGACAATAAATCATGTTACAAATCATCATAGCCATTGAATGTCATACTATGAGAGTCACTGAACATGTGCCAAACATCGTTTCAGACAACGAATGTATATCAAACAACACCAGGGTGGGCGGGGTGGCTTATAGAGTCCCTGTGTTCCTGTGCTAGCGGAGAAGGATCCAAGTTTAATATACAAGAAATGGGTGAAATGAGATTGGAGGGAACTGACAAAATTAAAACATATATAAGCACAAAACAGACAGAATAAGCAATGAGCAAGTCCAACAAGAAACAAATGAAAACCGTAAACTGATTAGAGAAATTAGACACAGTCAAGATATTTGTGGGCACGTTATGAGAAGAAATAAACTGGAGAACTTGGTGACGATTGCCAAGATTGAGGGGAAAAGAACAAGGGGAAGGCAAGAGGTAAATATGTGGATGGCTTGGCCACACGACATGACAGACAAAAACACAGAGCTGTTCCACATCTCTCGTGATGGTGTGAAATGGCAAAACATGGCCACCCATATTTATAGGCATGGCACATGATGATGATGGTAAGCACAAAAACAGGAATAGCATTACTTACTGTTTGATGAAATAACAGCAAAACTGAGTGATGATTATTGGAGTTCACCAGGTAGAATCATAATGATTAAGTTCAAAAGTAAACCAGTAGACATGAATATTACACAAGTATATGCACCAACAACAAACAGCAGTGAAGAAGAAATACACAGATTTTATGATGAAGTAGAAATAGCGATCTCTCAAACCAAATCACAAGACATTAAAAAAATATAGATTTTAACGCAAAAGTAGGAAAGAAAAGAATGGAAGACGTAGTTGGTGACAGTGGTATAAATAAATACCAGTCTTTCCCTCAATGTGACAAGTGACAAGCCCAGGCATAAAACCTTGCTCATGACATAACCAGCGGAGCTTGCTATCAACTTGGTTAGCGTGCCCCCGTCATACACATGTACAGCAAATGAAAGTTGGCTGAATGACCAGTGCAAAAAAGGTGAATTAAATCTATTAAATATGCAAAAAATATGCATGGACAAATCAGTGTTTTGACTGGAATAAAAGAAAAGTAAACATAAGATGACAGAATTAAAACAAAAATAAACAGGAAAGATATTAATGGAAAAAGGTGTTATAATAGATTGAATGAATACATAAAAGATTGTATTGAGGAGAATTCACAGAAGACAGTAACTTAGAAGGTCCATATATACTAAGAGAAGTTACTGATGCTATCAAACATATGAAGATAGGGAAAACAGCTGGGCCAGATGGAATCACAATAAAGGAATTAGAATTACTGGAAGAATTAGGAATATAAATATAAACTAAACTGGTAAATAACATTTACAGCAGTGGATGGATATGTATATAAAGAGAGAGAGACAGGCAGACAGACAAAGACACACACACGCACACACACACACACACATATATATATATATATACCTCATTATTTGTATTTGTAGATCTACCCAATTGAGGAAATTGAATATGAACTGTATAAAATCAACCTCGCAAACCATTTAACCAAATTTCTATTCTGAATTACAATGAGAAGAACAAGAAAGAAAATAAAGATGGAAATTTGTGAAAAACAGTATGGATAAGCTGAAGGGAAAGGTACAAATAATGTAACATAAAAATTATTTTAAAATAATAGATTATTTATAATAGATTTACAGATTATACCAAAGCATTCTATAATGTGAAACATGATGAAATGATACAAATGTTGGAAGATATTAAAACTGATAGGAAATATCTAATCAAAATAAATATATTCACAGGAATCATGCAGCAGAAGTAAAGAAGGCTGGTATGAACAGATAAAGCCAGGAGTAAGACAAAGAGAATGTTTTTGTCACTGGATCTCTTCTCTTTCTATAGCGAAGTGACAAAAGAGGGGCCCAGAATACGTGCTTGAGGTTATATTATAAACAATCTACAATAAGAAGATGACAGTTTTGATAATTGAAAACACAAAACATCTATTACAACCTTTGCACATTGTAGTACTAGAGAGTGCAAAAAAAGGCCTTTCTTAAACATCAAGAAACCAGAAACAATGGTCATATCAAAGGAAAAAGACAACACAAAAATGTGACATAACAATAGAAGGGGACATTTGTAACCAAGTTAATACATATAAATACCTAGGGACAGGTATAACATCAGATGGAAGATGTATGGCAGAGATTTAAATAAAAAAATACCCTCAAAAATGCTACATTTTAGAAAATAAAAGGTATCTTAAATAATAAGTCACTATTAATGAATCTCAGAAACCCAGGAATGCTAAACCTGGTAAAAAAAAACGCATGCAAAAGTCGAATGTGTTGGTCTAAGGGTCTAGGCCCAAGGGTGCATAACACACCACCAATTACCTCTTGAAAAAAAAACACTCCGGATAAGTGCAGAAGAAAAAGAAGAATCTCAGAAAGAGAATTCTGAAATGTTGTATAGAACCTGTTCTGTTACATTGCAGTGAATCTTAGACAGAATGAACAAATTAGGAAGGGGTTGGAGGCAATTGAGATGTAGTTTCTGAGATGAATGTTGCCAATACCTTGGACAACCAGAGTAACCAATGACTATTGCCTAATTTTATTTGTTTGTTATTCCTGGGCAAGTTTACATTCAGTAGTTTGCCTTTACACACCACTATAAGACAGAGACCAACAGTGTTGTTTGGTCACATAATGAGAAGGCAGATTATGGAGAACACTGTGACAGCTAGGGAGATCAGTGGTAGAAGAGGCGAAGACCAGGGGGAAGTAATGCTTGATGGTCTCAGACGGTGGTTTGGGGGGGGGGGGGGGGGGGGGGGGTCAGCAGTGGAATTGATCCAGAACACCAAGGTCTACAGAGAGACATGAGCACCTACGCCATTTTGTAGGACACTTGAGAAGATGATCCTTTTCCATCTTCAGACTCTCTTAGAGACATCCCTTTTCAAACAATCACTTATTACTTATTAAACTGTGGTTTTCAAGGCCGGCATCATATTAAATATACACACACATATATCAGCTCTCGTATACAACTGCTAGTTTTAAGAGAAATAGTCTGCTTATAAATAAGACTCTCTTTGACATACCCTTTTCCAAACAATCACTTATTACTTGTTTCATTGTGCTTTCCAAGACAGGCATCATATTAAATATATACACACGTATCTGCTCTCGTATACAACTGCTAGATTTTAAGAGAAATAGGCCGCTTATTAATAAGGCTCACTTTGACACACCCTTTTCCAAACGATCACTTATTACTTGTTTCATTGTGGTGTCCAAGGCTGGTATCACATTAAATATACACACATATGCAGTGTAACAATCACTCGGCTCTCATATAAAGCTGCTAGTTTCTAAAAGAAATATTCCACTTATAAATCAAATGCAAATTAAGTAAAACGGTAACAGATCCGTCCCCAGTCTCAAATCCTTCTCCAGTCTCGAGTCATTTCAGGTATATGGTGTTAGCCGCAGTTTTTCACAGACCAATTGGTCAATATCTCACACCCACCACCTTTACTCGCCAGAGCAGGTTCCAGTACTTATTTTAGGCTGGGTCGACCTGGGACCTGGTCAATTTTGAAATAAATCACTCTTAATGTGGATTCGACCACCAGGTTGCAGGTAATGCATGCTAGCCACTGCAGCAACAAAAATATTAAGTGGAGGATATATAAAACATGTAATAGCTGTGACAACTGGTTTGTAGACTAGCTATCTATACAATGAAATAGAGCCTATATCCAGGGTTTGTACATAAGCTATCAATACAATGAAATAGAGCCTATATCCAGGATTTGTACACTAGCTATCAATACAATGACATAGAAGCTATATCCAGAGTTTATATACTAGCTGTCAGTACAATGACATAGAAGCTATATCTGGAAATTGTTTTATATTCACCTCGTCCCCCATGTGGATCCAGCCTAAAATGGCTACCAGGAACTGATCTGGGAAGTAAAAGCAGCCAACACTTATCAAGTACTGATTGATCTATAAAACTATGGGGCTAGCACCATTTACTCAATTTGCTTCAAGGTGTAAAATAAAAGAGTCCTTATCTGTGGAGGCTGTATTACATCAATGGATACGCTACATCAGTTTTAAAAAAACAGCTGAAAATAAATCAGCAAAAAGTTATCAATATTAGATTGAGTGCAGGCCACGACCAACTTCAAGTCACCTGATTCGCAAGTTGAAAATTACACCTGGTCCAGTATGTTCATCAACAACCTGCGATGACCGTGGAGCATATTCTACAGTGATGTGATCCGCACAGGATGTTTCAACCAACAGCACACACACAAAACAACCAAAAATACTTAGCTATAAAATTAAAATATCCCACTCATTTGGATTTAGAACGCCTAAACTATGACTGAGACAATTTTACAAAATATCACGAGAGGCTCCAGGAAGGTTAACTCAGTCAACCAACACCTGAAGAAGTTGGATGTGTCAGCCAAAAGTGCAAATATCACAGCTCTGCTGTAAACTGGCACAATGCATTTACATCCAACACAAACATTTTGGATGAACAAAGAAGTAGAAGAAAAAGATGAGACATGTGGTCCCTGAAGCAAGATTTTAAGGCAGTGACAGAATATCAGCTTCACCTGGTGGTTGAGGCTGTTGAAATGGAGACACTAGTTTTCCAGATTGTTGGCTAAATGTTCGCGGAAATGATGTGCTAACTTCCGACCGGTTTTATCAATATATACCATATTACATCTTTTACAGATGATGGCATAAATATAACTTTTTGAAACTAGACTTTCATATGGAGGCGCCAAAACCAGGCTATCTGCATTTCAACAGCCCAAAACATCTTAGTATTTCTGTCCCCGATTAAAATCTTGCTCCCATAGTCACACCACTCGTCTTATATTGACAAATCTCATTCATAGTTTCAATGTTCTTAATCCAACAGGATTCAATATTCAGCATTCATTCATCTAATCTACATGCATGTGTGTGTATCTATTTTCCATTCTTTTGTCATGTAATCTTCTCCTGCTTCCTTCATTGTTTTGCTTTGCTTTGTTTATTTGTTTTTCAACAGCGCTATCTTGTCACAATCAATCAATCAGGTGACGTCTCCACAATGAAGGTTGGCTGTAATAGATCTCCAAAACTGTATGCCTCTCACCTTGATCGTACATTCAGTTAGACTGTCTGGTTACACCTTTCATATTGCGAACTTAAGTTCTTATGTTATTTGTTGAAACAGGTGGATTACTTATCTACCTCACCTCACCTCATCTTGTGGTTTCATGTTCTGTGTTGTAGCTAGGTATGTTTGCTTTTGTTTGTTCATTGATAAAAGACTTTAGCCCTAACATTCATTTGTATCTGTATGTGTATTTTCTTCAGCGTCCTAGTTACATTTTCTGTTCACTTGTTTTTCAAAGAATTCACATCTATTTCCAATTCTAATCTTGTTCACATGCAGATGCCTTTTCTCAAACCTTGAGATTCCCATTACAGATATCACATGTCATTACACAACAATATCACATGCCTTTTCACAACAAATCTACTAAATCACTACTGCCCATAAATATAAAAAGGTGAATCAGTAAAACCACAGACCAGCAACAAAACAAACAGATATAAACATAGGCCCATGTCATCACAATGTTCACAAATACAAATCTAGGCACAGGTAACCAGAAGCTGTATGTAGATCTAATCCAGGTCTTTCAGCGCTGCTAACTGCCGTTCTATTTCTGCATCTGCTGTACTTGTGGATTCACCCAACCTTCCTCTATGGGCTGCAGGGGCATCCACAAGCTGGAAAATATAAATATGTGTTTTATGTTTCTAGAGAACAAGTTAGTTGCATATCCTTTACAGGACATCACAGTCAACCCCAAAATTTTTTGGCTGTTTGTGATTTCTTGGCAAGCTTACGGTTTGCCATTTCTTTCTGAACGACCGGCACTCGTACCATGTAATAAAAACCAACGCTAGGCAGTCTGCTGTCAAATTGCCCACAGATGTGTTTTGAGTGCGGGATTGTAAACTGCGTCCGTAACCCCGCAACTTCAGAGCCGGCTTTCTAGAGAAAGCATGAGTCAGTTGCATGAGAAGAAAACAGTCCACATTCTTTGGGCAGGTCTTGAGACTGGGAAAGCTGGAGTATGTTGTGACAATGGGAGGACTCGGGGGAAGAAAGGCAGAGGGAGACCAAGATAGAAGATTCTAGAGAGTTTGACATCATGGCATTGAGGAATATTATCAGGAATGATTGACAGTACATAAGACAGAATTCTATGGAGATACATAATCCTTAATTTGTGTAAGTGCTCGTTTGCTTTGAACTTAAGCGTAGTCCATACACACTTTCTAGCTGCACAGGACTGAATTTCGCATGTGGATTAGTTTTCCCTATTACCAGTGTCCCTCGCCATCAGGTGAACCCAATCTGACTTCAGAGGTACTTGTAAGTTACATCCCCAAGTCAAGGATGAGAAGTCAACATTTTAGTCCAACTGTCCGGTCTAGGGGTTGAACCCCTTACCTCGGCATCAGCATACCAGATGTTTAAGAACACACGTTCTTATCCATTCGACCAAGCTGACATCATGATCCCCAACTGACTTATATGAATGACTCAGTACTATCAACTTGGAAGTTGGACCCACTAGCAATGTAGCTAGTGGGTCATTCAGTTCACCTAAGTCAGGTGAATATCCGCAAGAGAATTTATCTCTGACTCAAGGAAACTGATCTCTGACTCAAGGAAATTGATTACTGACATAGGGAAATCGATCACTGACTCAAGGAAATTGATCATTCACTTAAGGAAATTGTTATTCACACAAGGAAAATGAACACTCACTATAAAAAATGTATTCTTCACAATAAAAAAAATTGATCACTCACACAAGAAATTTGACCACTCACCTTCCCTGAGATTTCAATGCCGATTTCATCAAGCACTTGGTTCACAATGGCGTCTTCCTCTTCTTCATCACCAGACTCTCCCAGGACATCGTCCAGGGTATCATCAACTGGAGAAACACAATAACAGTTACAATTAGACTGTTCAGGAAATAACAGATTCTGCAACCATACATAATGTACTCCCACTCCAGGCAACCCAACATAAAGCAACCACACTTAATGTACTCCCACTCCAGGCAACCCAACATAAAGCAACCACACAATGTACTCCCACTCCAGGCAACCCAACATAAAGCAACTGCACATAAAGTACTCCCATTCCAGGCAACCCAACATAAAGCAACTACACATAATGTACCACCACTCCAGGCAACCCAACATAAAGCAACTGCACATAAAGTACTCCCATTCCAGGCAACCCAACATAAAGCAACTGCACATAAAGTACTCCCATTCCAGGCAACCCAACATAAAGCAACCACACAATGTACTCCCACTCCAGGCAACCCAACATAAAGCAACCACACTTAATGTACTCCCACTCCAGGCAACCCAACATAAAGCAACCACACAATGTACTCCCACTCCAGGCAACCCAACATAAAGCAACTGCACATAAAGTACTCCCATTCCAGGCAACCCAACATAAAGCAACTGCACATATCCATCTTGGTAGGCTCCTTCTGAAATTTACCTCATCATTTTCTTACTCTTGCCTCTCCCTCTCTCTCTAAAAAGAAGTATAATCAAAAGTTTCTCACTCATTTCCTCTGTCATATCCATCTTGGCAGATTCCTTCTGAAATTCTTTCATCATGGCGGCTGTTTTCTGCGGATCCATCACCTTGTTCATCTGTGCCATCGTCTGGGGAAGAGGTAACATTTCTCACATTATTACATGCACAAAAACTGTACCGGCGGTACAACATGCAATCCTCTATATTTTGTGATGTGCTACCAGGTTAATTTATTGATATCTCATGACTTTATATTTTGTTTTGCAGTGATTTGCTAGAACTCAAGCGTAGCACATACACATGCTACTACTTCTAATGCACTGGACTGATTTTTGCATATGGATTAGCTTTCCCTATTACCATTGTCCCTCTCCATTAGGTGAACCCACCCTAACTTCTGAGGTACTTGTAATTTATGTCCCCAAGTCAAGGACAAGATGGGGTAACACCTGGTGCAATGAAGACAACCCTAGCGACTTTAGTACTTTGAGTACTTTCTTTGGGAGTTACCTTCCCTGTACAGCGAGTTCAGAAAGATATACTGGCCCACTAAATTCCTAGAGAATGGAATCATAGGAAGTAAATACTGCACTCTGAATAACTGTAGGCATTAATTATACTATCTGATTCATTGTAAATGTTTTATCATCATGTTTTACCCATCTGGCTCAGCCTCTCTTCACATAATGGCATTACTCAAAGCATGAGCTTCATAGCTTCAGAGATAACTGCATGACCACGATGGTCTAGTTGTGTCTGTATTTGTTGATACTGTGTGATCACAATGGTCTAGTTGTGTCTGTATTTGTTGATACTGCGTGATCAAGATGGTGTGGCTGTGTCGGCACTTGTTCATACTGCATAACCACGATGGTGTGGTTGTGTCTGTATTTGTTGATAGTCCATATCTCGGGAACAAAATGCACCTGTGGGCTGAACAACACAATCCGAAAATAAACCCACAACCTTCAGAGTGTGAGGCAGACAGCTTGACCAGTTCATCATGGAGACTGTCCCCAGTAAACTCCAAGCTGTACTGAACTAAAGCGGACCTCAAGCAATGTACAACAGAGCTCACCTGATGGTATGACCACTAAAGATGTAATCATAAGAAGAATAAGACGAAGAAGAAGAAGAAGAAGAAGAAGAAGAAGAAGAAGAAGAAGAAGAAGAAGAAGAAGAAGAAGAAGAAGAAGAAGAAGAAGAAGAAGATGAGGAAGAAGAAGAAGAAGAAGAAGAAGAAGAAGAAGAAGAAGAAGAAGAAGAAGAAGAAGAAGAAGAAGAAGAAGAAGAAGAAGAAGAAGAAGAAGAAGAAGAAGATGAGGAAGAAGATGAGGAAGAAGATGAGGAAGAAGATGAGGAAGAAGAGCAAGGAGAAGAGGAGGAAGAAAAAGAGGAAGAAGAAGAAGAAGAACAAGAACAAGAAGTTGTCTGTTGTTGCTTACCTTTGTGGTTGTGCCCATTGCGCTTGCCATTTTCATATTGGAACTCATTACCTGTGCCAAATAAACAATAACAAAATTAATAACCAACACAGTATCAACAAATACAGACACAATCACGCCATCTTGGTCACGCAGTACCAACAAATACAGACACCATCTTGGTCACGCAGTACCAACAAATACAGACACCATCTTGGTCACGTAGTATCAACAAATACAGACACCATCTTGGTCACGCAGTACCAACAAATACAGACACCATCTTGGTCACGCAGTACCAACAAATACAGACACCATCTTGGTCACGTAGTATCAACAAATACAGACACCATCTTGGTCACGCAGTACCAACAAATACAGACACCATCTTGGTCACGCAGTACCAACAAATACAGACACCATCTTGGTCACGTAGTATCAACAAATACAGACAACCACACCATCTTGGTTACACTGTATCAACAAATACAGATACAAAATCATCATCTTGGTCATACAGTATCAACAAATACAGATACAACCACACCATCTTTATCACGCAGTATCAACAAATACAGACACAACCACACCAGCTCGGTCATGCAATATCAACAAATACAGACACAACCACATCACCTTGGTCACGCAATATCAACAAAGAGAAGTAGAAGAAGATAAGATGGATTCAGGATGTGACAGATAATTGACAAATGACAGCAACAGAGGCGGGACTTATGGCTTATTATAGAGAGGAAATTTGAGACTTAAAATGTGAGTCCTGCGTGGGATGATGATGATGAGAATACGATTTACACATTATGATCACAGGTTTCGAAGATCTGCAATCGTATGTCTGCAACTGTTAAATAAAACTAATTAAATGACATAGATATTATTGTTTTACAAAAGAAAAAGCTGACCTTCTGTTGGTTGCCAACAGATGAAATCTTCGAGCCCATTGCATAACTTTTGGTTTTCTGTTTCCTCAAATTAATCAGCTGCTTTGCGAGAATCGTTGCCGCCTGCGGATACAAATGTGGTTTTGATAAATATGTAGTTACCATAGTCTTGTTTCTGTTGTTTTTGTGCCATTGTGTTGATTCTTGTTGTTGTTTGCTGATGGTTTAGTTGTTGCTTTTGCTTTTTGTACTGTAACTGTGTAAAGACACCAGAGCTGTGGATAAGGTGTCACAGAAGAAATATGCAATCCTGTATACAATGTTTGAGAAACAGTCACAGGTGATCTGGAAGTAGAACACCTTGCTTTGATTTTCATACAATGGTATGAGTACCAGCCAATAAGAAATCAATGGCAAACTACTGAATGTAAACTTGCCCAGAAATCTAAAACAGTCAAAAAAAATTTGGGGGTTGACTGTGACATCCTGTAAAGGATATACAACTTATTTTTTAATTTTGTAAAGAAAACCTATACTTCCATTTGTTTACATAAAAAAAACAGAATTCATACAGACATGGCCTTTGGGGTTTAATTTAGATAAAATAACATCATAGAAAAAGCTGCTAGAGGGCTGTGAAGTGTTATGGCTTCATCTTCTTTAACTGTTCACGCTTGGTTGTGATTGTAACAGACTCACAAAGAATGATGAGAAACGTGAAGACAGGCGTGCTTCGAGCAGAGTGGCAGGCTTCCATTCAATAATCAAAAATAGAGAGCAACTGTTAGTTTTTTCACTAGAACACGCTGGTGTGGTAATAAATGAGCAGGCAAGCAGTCTGGCTGGGTCTGCATCCTTTGGTGGGGTATTGGTGCATGATAAGGCAGATGTGGTTGGAGCCCTTTGGGATCGTGTGTATAGTGCAGAACAGATAGATCATCACAGCTTGGAGAGAACGGTGTAGAACGGTTCTGTAGGGAGTGATCAGAAGATCTGGTCAATACTCAAGACTCTAAGGAAAGTACAGACTGCTACTGGTACCATTAGTATTGGGACTCTTTGCTGGCTGTTGAAGTTGAGGACGGAGCACGTACGGGAATGTCCTGAGTGTTGTGATGTCAGTTCTCGGATCAGTTCATCATTATCAGTTTTCTTCGCTGCTTCTTCTTTATTACCGCTTCAATTTTACATCTTCTTCCTTTTCATTTTCTTTGTTCTTTTCTTCTCTGTGTACTACATCATAATTATCTTCTTTTTTTAGGGAGTCTCCGTGGTGAAGTGGTTACGGTGCCTGCCTCGCACTCTGAAGGTTTTGGGTTTGATTACTGCCTATGTCATTTGGTTCACAAGTGCAATTTTCTTGGAGACTCCTAGGAGTTATTGCTGGAGGTACTGAGTTTGTGAGTTGTGCGATAGTTTTTGGCAGACCGCCCTGCAGAAAGAGTCCAAGCAATGTGGGATAAAACCCGGTGCAATGAAGTCGATCATGTTGCCTTTTAAACCCTTTTTGTAATCTCTTTTTTGTTGTGTGTTCCTCATCCTCGCCTTGATTTTGAGCCTTCTTGAAACAAGCCCTGGTGTACGCCTCATTCATTCATTCATTCATTCAGTAGCATGTCCTTTGCAGAACCTCGCTCCCATAACAACCTTCCAGAAAACCTCCCAATCATAAGCAAGATGTCCCGTGTCCGATACACCCACCTGGAGATCATATGCCACATTCTGCACCCATCTTCTCTTTGGCCTTCCTCTTCCTCTCTTCCCAGGCATATACGCCTCCATTATTGTTCTCTCCAAACTTTCGTGACGTTTCAAGTGATCAAAATATTTCAATTTTCTTTGTTTTATCGTCTTTAATAGCCAACATTCTTCAATATTCAGCTCTTTAAGTATGGATGCATTTGTTCTTTTCTTTACCAAAGATATTCTTAGAACCCGTCTATAACATTTATATTCAAAGGCATTTATGCACTGTTCAGCTTGTTTAGTAAGTGTCCAGGTCTCACAGGCATATGTTGCAATGGGAAAGATGCATGCTCTTAAAAATCTAATTTTTGTAGTTCTGTCTGTCCCACTCCATAATTTATTCAGTTGTTTTAGTCTTTCAAGGGCAATAGATAGTCATCGTTTAATTTCTTTCATTATGTCACCATTGTTGGTAATCAATGACCCAAGATATTCAAAATGTTCCACCACCTCCAATTTTTCTTCATTAATATATAATTCTTTCTCCATAGTAGTTTCATCTGTATGCATTATCTTTGTTTTTGCTATGTGAAGTTATAAGTTGCGATTTTCATTATTCAATTGGGTTGAGGCTATTAGGTTTTCTATACCATTCTGTGTTGTGGATAGCAATACTGTATCATCAGCATACCGAATCTCTGGTATGTCATGACCAACGATATTTAGGGCATCATATATCTATATATCTATAAACATATCTGTTTATATCACCTCTTACATTTCTCATTATATTTTCGGCGTACCGGTTGTCATATATTTTTGAAGGGAGTGGGAGATCACTGTAGTGCATGCCCCATCTCTAACAAAAGATGTAGAGCCCCATCCTCTTCTATCTTCAATAACCCCAGAATATGAACCTTGAGTTATCTGCAGGCCTCGTTCTATTAAGTATTGTCTAGGAGATATAGATTATGGCCCTGGTAAGAATGGTAATTTACTAACTGGGAATCTGCCCCTTCTCCAATGATTCTGATAGCTCTGGAGCCCCCTTATTGTTTATCAAATCTGAGGAAAGTCTGGAGAAGTTTCTCAGCCTGATTTAGATGAAGAAAACATGGATGTTGAGCAGTTGATAGATCTAGAGTCTTTTTATTTCCCCATTCAGTAAGTCATTATGAGTTAATTTATCTTTAAACAATCAAACACATAAACAATCACATCAGATTCTGACAACATGATGTACAAAGAAGTTGTTTACACAGATAGGTTTGAACTTGACAAATTAACAGAAGGTCAATTCATGTTAATCATTTATTGACTGGCCTGAGCCTTCTGGTCAGTACATACATCTCTATTGTGATTTACACAAAGTAATAGAACAGTTGCACATTGGACCATTGTCCCAGACAATCAATAACAAGCATCAATATATGAGATGTCAACAAGTGTGAAAACATAGTAAACATGTTGATGTTGTACATATTAAGGATGATAGTGTTGTCTCAACCATAAACATATCAGTGTTCCTGTAATTGGGTGTGGTTCTACCTATGAGAAAAGTAACCTGGTGACTGGAGGATTAGGCAAGCCAGGGTCCATTGACTGATGGATCCACTTCAGGTCTGCCCGTATAGCTCCACTGAAGGCCTCCCCATGCTCTGCTCATAGCGAAGTCATCCTCCCTCTCACTTGTGGTTCATCTCTTTCTCTCGGCTTCCCTCCCTCAGGTCTGATTTAGGTGGTTAATTTGCTGATGTGTTGGGTGGTTGTTGGTATGTAGCCACCAAGATCACTCGGATCCAGACCTTTGCCTTGCCCATTGAATTTTTGGTCACACACTCTTCTCACATCCGTCCATGGAGCGAGTTCAGACAAAAGTGCGGGCTTATTAACATTTCTGATGAAATAGTAATATATGTTAATTATGCACTGGCGCGAAGGCGGGTCACGTGGTTTTCCTATCCAATGGTTTTCTGAGCTTGGTCTGATGAAATCTTTCCAAGAATCCACGTCATTTGTCACTTGTTCAGTTCCAGTTTTGATGTTAAGTTTTAAGTCCCAATCTCCAATTGCGTTTGTGAAGTCAATTTCTTTTAATGTTGTTTCCTCTTTTTGCAGCATGTGTTGATAAAATGAATAATGTTGGCTGCGTTATGCCACATGGCCCCACTCCAGATTGTTCTATGGTATGGAACTATGTTTCCAACATTTTCAGTTATCAAGTTGTTCCCATTTTTCCTCCCTTGTATTCTCTTCTGCATCTGATTGACCTGGTTCATCAGGCACTGGGTGTCGACTCAGGAAGTCCGCTCCCACATTCATTTTCCCAGGAACATACTCAACCTGGAACGAGTAAAGTTGAAGAAGCAGCGACCACCTCATAAGTCGGGCATTCAGAGTCTTAGATGCTGCGAGAAACATGAGTGGTTGATGGTCACATTGCACTGTGAAGTGTCTGCCATATAGGTATGCTTGAAATTTCTGTACACTCCATACGAGCGCAAGACATTCTCTCTCGATAGTACTGTAATTTCTCTCTGCTGCATTCAATTTCCTGCTAGCATAGGCTACAGGGAATAGCTCTGATGGTACATCTCCCTTTCTCTGCAACAGCGTTGCCCCAATTCCTATGTTACTGGCATCGGTGCGCAGCACGAATGGTTGGTCGAGGTCTGGTAGATGTAAGACTGGATGAGCAGTTAATGCCTGCTTTAATGCTGTGAAAGCTCTCTCACAGTCAGCTGACCAAGTGACTTTCTCTGGTTTCCCCTTTTTGGTAAGATCCGTTAAAGGTGCTGACAGAGTATTGAAGTCCTTGATGTATTTTTGATAGAATCCACATAAGGATACAAATGATCTTACATCCTTCTTTGTTTTTGGACGAGGTGCTCTCTGGAGTTTGTCCACATTTCCCTCTTGTGGAGTTATCAGTCCATGAGATATCTTATGACCTAGAAAGTCCAATTCTTGGAATCCTATCTGACACTTCTTTGGTCTAGCCGTCAATCCAGTTTCTCTGAGGCGCCTGAACAAAAGATGCAGGGTTTCTACATGCTCTTCAAATGTTTCAGTTGCGATCAGGATGTCATCCATGAAGTGACTGATGTCTGGATGCTGTAGTGGGTCAAGCAATTTTCTCATCATACGTGTAAAGACGCTGGGAGCATTACTTAATCCGAATGGAAGAACGTTGAACTCATAGTGTCCTCCAGGCGTGCTGAAAGCTAACCATGGTCTAACTTCCGGTTTTACAGGAATCTGGTAATATCCCTTACTGAGATCAATCCTAGTAAAGTACTTAGCTCGGTTGAGTGCTGTGAAGAGTTTATTCTGATCAGGCAGAGGTTCTGCTTGGAATTCAGTTATAGCATTGAGCTGTCGATAATTGATGCACAATCTATGTTCTCCACTTGGCTTTCTCAATAATACGACGCTAGCACTCTAAGGTGATTCAGATGGTGAGATTATTCCTGCGGTGAGCAGCTGTTGTATTTCTTCCTCTAAAGTCTTTTGCTTTGCATAAGGAACTGGGTAAGTCTTGACTCGCACAGGCACTGTGTCATTCAACTTCATGTCAAATCCTCCAAATCAGTTCTTCCTGGCTTATCAGTAAGTACTTCTGCATATTTTGCCATAAGTTCCCTAATCTGCTTTTGCTGATCCTTTGTTAAGTTGGGATTGATTTCCACATCCTTAAAGGTCTCTTTGGCTTGCAGTTGGCACTCGACTCCCATTGTTGATCCTTCTTCGACTTCAGTAGCCACACTCATGGCCATCAGATGTGCAGGTTCGGTGGTTGAGGGTCTTTCATGATATTTCTTCAAGAGGTTTATGTGAAATACTTTCATCTTGCCTTTGACTGAAATTCTGTAGTTGGTACGTGAGATCTTCTCCGTCACTACATAAGGTCCTCTCCATCCTATTTGCAGCTTATTCTGACTGGTTGGAAGCAGCAACATCACCTTCTCTCCTACCTCTAACTCTCTATCCTTTGCCTTGCGGTTGAAGTTACGAGCAATTCTTCGTCTGGCTTGACGTAGATTGACATTCGCTTGTTTCCAACTGTGTTGTAAACGATTTTTCAACTCGGCAACATATGTAGATGCAGTCACGACTGTATCATCTGTAGTATTATCAGTCCATGTTCGCAGTAACGCCTCAAGGGGTCCTTTGATTGGTCGTCCAAACAACAGTGTGGCTGGAGCAAAACCTGTTGAGTGATGGGGTACTTCCCTGTAAGCGAATAAAGCTGCGGGTAAATACAAGTCCCAATCCCCTGTCTTCTCCTGGGCAATTTTGCGCAGGATACTAATCAATGTCCCGTTCCACCTTTCCACAAGTCCATTTGACTGAGGGTGATATGGTGAACTGAAGATATGGCGTGCATGAAAAAGTCTGAAGGTCTCTTCCATGAGCTTACCACGAAACTGTGAACCGTTGTCCGTCAAGATCCTTTGTGGGAATCCTAGACGTGTGAATATTCCTAATAATGCATCAGCGACGTGTTTGGAGTCACAGCTGGGCATAGGAACTGCTTCAGCCCACATGGTTGTTGTGTCCACAAGCGTTAATATGAATCGGTTTCGCCTCTTCGTTGCTGAGAGAGGTCCGATTATGTCTACTGCCACTTTCTCACATGGAATTCCAGTGATTGGCGATTCACCCAACATTGCCGGTGGTGTCCGGTGTTTTGGTGATACTTTCTGACACTGTGGGCATGATTTTACAAACCGTTGTATGTCTGAATTCATCCCTGGCCAAAAGTAGTGAGTGGTAATCCGCTGTGTAGTAGCGTTGATACCCATGTGCCCACTGAATGGTAGACTGTGACCCATCTCTAAGATCTGAGTCCTGTATTGAGTTGGTACAACAAGTTGATTAAACTCTTGTCCAGCTCGTCCTGCTTTTCTGTAAAGAAGTGCTGACTTCATGAACAGATCACCTTTACGTAGAGGTAAATGTGAATTTGGCAATTTTCTGAAGCAGGGTTCCAAGGTGCTGTCGGCCTCTTGTGCCCTCTTCAGTTCCTCCGTTCGAGGGATTGGCGTAGTTGTTTCTGTTGCCTGTGATCGAGTGGTCATGGTCGCCATCGCCACAGGTTGAACAGGTTCTCCTAGAACGATAAATCTACAGCCGAGGATTACAGGATATATCGGATCGTCCAAGATTGCTGCCTTGATCGTCCCAGTGACATACCGCGAGGCTATGTTCACTTTTGCCACTGGAAGAGACATATTTGTTGAACTCTTCAGTGGTCCCTGCAATTCCACTATTTCCTCTGTCACCTGTTCAGGGTGAACTAAGGATGATGAAACAACACAGTCATATGATAATCCAGTATCATATAAACAGGTCGTTTTGAATCCATTTAGTAAGATGGATTCTACAACCGGAATACGAGATGAGGTGTCTTGATGAGGTGTCTGTTTGGACGTTTCACCAGTGCTCACTTTTCTCTCTTTTCGGTTGGCCAAACATGCCGCTGTGTGTGGAGGTGGCTTCTTTCTGCAACTCTGAAATGTGTGACCTCTAATCTTGCAATGGGTACAGAATGGTTTGTCCTCCCTCGGCGCTGTTTGGACTGAATTTTGAGTGTTTTTCTGGGATTTCCCCTTTTTCCCGGTGGCTACAGTGTTTTCACCCTCTTTTGGCTGTGGAGTTTTGTTTTGAGAGGGGGTGTTGTTCGAACGTCTCTTTCCTCCCATCTCCTTTTGAGATTTCTCAAATCTCTCTGCCAGGATGATTATAGTTTCCAGGCGGTCAGCCCCGTTTTGGGTTAGGAATGCCTTCATTTCGTTCTGCATTTTCCCCTTGATCTGATCAATGATAATCATTTCACGGAGTCCTTCATAATTTTCCTCAAATCCTCCCAAGCAAGTCCATCTTTGTATGTATGACTTCAGTCTTTCCACTAGTTGTGCGTAGCTCTCACCCGGTTCCTTCCTTGCGGCTTTGAACCTGAGTTTATAAGATTCGGCGTCCACTTCGAATCGGCTCAAGAGTGCCGTCTTGAGTGTTGTGTAGTTCTGTTGTTCCTCTCTAGTGAGTCTTGAGAACACTTCATACGCCGTGGATCTTAAGGCCTGCGCCAACTTCGTCGCCCATCTACTTTCTTCAAGCCCACAGCTGACAGCCATTGCCTCGAAGCGTGATAAAAATCCTTCGATGTGGTCAGTCTGTTCATTAAAGGGTTCCAGAGGAAATGACATAGCTCCTGAATTAAGTTGAGAGACGTGAGGTGGTTCTGTCACTGGCGATCCTGATGAGGTTGAGGGTGTAAGACCACTCCCTTTCTCTATTCTCCGGATCTCCACTTCAATCTCCATTCTCCTCAACTCCAGTTGGTGTTGACGCTCTCTCTCCTTATCTTCCATTTCAGCCTGTAGTCGTTTCTCTTTCTCCTCCAATTCTGCTTGAAACTGTTTTTCTTTGAGAGTCAATTCAGCCTGCAATCTTTCTCTTTTGTCAAATGCATCCGAAACATAGTTAGCTAGCTCAAGGCCATCTAACCCGCATTCTCTACCTGTTTCTGTTATTTGGGCTCTAAACTTTGCAGTTTCCGCCATGTCTATAATTTATTGCTTTGCTCTGCCTATCAATATAATTGCAGTTAGTCTGATCCGCGTAAGTTTGTCAGTCCCTGATCTGCAAAGATACAACAGAGCATGTGCAATATTAAAAACACCCTATGTTATGTCTGTCTGTCAATGCTGGAAAAGCCAAAGGCACACAAAGGTGGAATATCAGCTCTAGATGAAAGGTAGATCTATTTTCTACAATGTCTCCAAGTTACATCTTATTCTAACCACTTGTTTGCATGTCACTAACATTTTTCTATATCATGTTGGTTTTTTCTCTATTTAATGCTCAGGAGCCCAGGTATAGGGGACAGTTAGGTTCAGGGCCTCAGGTCTGGTAGGGTTAAGAAGTGCCTTTTGTCTGTTTTCTGTTGCATCCCAGTGATATTTAACTTAGTTGTTCAGCATTAAAAGTGTGCATAGGCTTTCTTGGCGAGCTCACATGACAGAATGGTAAGAAAGCTGGCAGAGCTTTCACTACAACCAATGGAAGTGATGGAGACAACAATGACATTACACTGACTTCAGCCTCAAAAGCTACATACCACGATTGCATACTAAGTGATTCATTGAGTACAATCCACAAGATTGAGGCAGTTTCACACCCTGGCACTGGGTAGAATCACTGAAGAGATCCAGAATTCGTACAAGTTACATTCATCTTTATACTAGGACATGTCTGTGTTGTGGGCAGTGAAAGAGGATCAATCAATGGATGGAACCGAAATCATGAATACCCCTAGAGAGTTCGGCTGAAGCCAAAACTTCTAGCAGAATAATTCAGCATTAATAGCCAGAACACGTGTTCACATTGAAGATTGGTACGCCAGAAAAAAAAACACACAATACCAAGTGTCAAAGGAGGCTCGTCGATCAAGTCCAGACTGGCACAGTTAGTCGTGTACACTGGTGGACTTACAAATGGAGGGGATCAGGTCAGCTATGGTCGTGTCCAAAGTGCAATGATAATAGTATTTCTTATACGGCACTTTTGCAGCTGAATTGGACTCAACCTTTGTAGAAAAAGAGCACCTTTCAAAACCAAACTGAACCCAACTTTTGTGCCTTCTTGACAACAAAGAAGTTGTGTTTTAATATTATTTAACGCTTTACAGGGCACATGTTTTTCTGTTTTGTATCTTTGAACGGGCAAAATTTTTTAGGTTTCCTGTAAGATATAGGGTTAAGTTAGTAAAAACATCAAATCTAAGGTGTTAGTGAAAAGATTTTTGTTAAATAAAAAATAGAATGAAGGAAAATGAATGCAGATGTATTATTTTACTGACATGTGAAATAAATAATCCAATATTGCCTGCATTTCAGTTGCATTTGTTGGAACTCATGCTCGATCATTTATCTATTCGATCTTTTTGTCTAGCATATTCATTTGTTTGATTGGCAATCGTTTTAAAAGTCTCCGAGAGATCCGAAGTGTGTACACTGAACGCTGATATCACTGATACTTATATCTAGCTCCTATTCATAGTCAACTTCGTGCACTTCAATGCCACTTAAATTGAACCCAGAAAAATATCCGCTATCACTTGAAGAATCGTCAAAATCCATTGTGAAAAACAAAGCATAAAAACCCCCAAAACTATTTTAACAATCCAATCAAATTTAAAGAAAAGACTTGCAAATGGCATCCCATGTTATCAAGCTATCGGCAAAACCGAAAGTAAAAATGGGAAGTCTCGCAAAGTCTCGTGATCGTGTGATTACAACGCTTAGTCGTCACAGACACTTTCGGCTGTTTTGCCCGTTCCGTAGTAAAGACGCTTTTGGCCGCTGTGCCCTGTAAAGGGTTAATAATTTAATGTTTTTTATTTAGATCTGTCTGTGTTGTTCCGTCCCTGATGAAGATTTTTTATAATCGCAACATCGTGTGTTGTGTCCCAGAATACTTATTTTTATTGTATTATTATATATATCAACCTTCATAGCTTGCTCAGGGTGTTATATTGTCAATTCTTAAAGCCAAGAAACTAAGCCATGTAGCATCTATTCTAACACACTCATCATGGATTCCCTGTTGTACTCTAAATTCATGGCATGACTTCATGAAACAAAACAATGAAATAGGTAAACAAATAAAAAAGTATATTACCTGTTTGTTTCCTTCTTTTGCTGCTTTCTTGATCTCCATTTCCTACAACAGGTAAGTCACAGGTGATGTTAACATGAAACTGTATATATGTAACATTGAGGCGCTCACCAAATTCAATGTGTAACATTGTGGCGTTCACCAATGCAATACTCCACATTGTGTCAATGGCTTCGGGCAGAGGAGCATAATTGGGAGGGTACAAGCCTTATCCTAGTGTGAGGAAATGCAAGGTACAGACCAGGCTCTAAGACTTGGCCAGCAACTGGGCTAGGATCAAAGCTCTGACAGGCTCTGACTTTACTGATCCTGCAGCTTATCTTGTTCCAGGTGTACTGGTGTGACCTTTCCTCTGGAATAAACTAGGCAGGCGAGAGAGGGATCATGCTGTATATGCAACACATGGTCTCGACAATTCAGCCCAGGCTTTGAGCTATGAAAGGTATATAACTCTACCCCTGGTCCCCGCCAAGGGTTGTAGTTATTATGCCTCTTTTTAAAACACAATGTAACAAACTATTATCTGTCAAGACGGCAAGCTGCCTGTAACAGTAACATGCATTCATCTATGGCTTTCCTCTTCAACCCTATGACTGTGTTGCAGCATTCTCTTTCGCCTCTCCAAGCTCAGAAATCAGTGGGGTGTGTAAAACTAGTATAAGAACTTCTCATCTGTGGATAGGCATGTTAGGAAACAACCAGGTCATGATTTTAACACAGCACTACAAACTGTCCTGGGGTAGGCGTGGATTGGTCATGATTTTACAAGGGAGAGGTGGTCATGCAACTGTGGGACCAGGTGCAGAAGAGAAGGCGAGGGAACAGATTGAGAATCCATATGTGGAAAAAATGATATAGCAGGGGATCGGCAGGGGTTCTGGAAGAATCTCAAAACTAAGAGGGAAGATCAGGAAAACTTTTAATCAGATAGGGGTGGGAACGATTAGTAGTATGACTCTTTGCTGGCTGTTGAATGAGGGGATGGAGCGCATATGGGAATGTCCTGAGTGCTGTGATGTCGGTTCTTAGCTCAACTCAACTCAGCAGGTCATGTGTCTGCTGGTGTGTCACAGAGGTCCACAAGGAAAGTGGAGAACAGTAACACTGTCACCTACCAAGCATGTCCTAAGAAATGATCTAGGAGGGTTGGCGTGAGATCCGATATTTCATCCTGCAGAAAACTTTAGCTGCAAAGTCCATCCAATCATCAACCAGCCTACAACAACGGTCTTGGTGTGAGCTGGATGAGGGTCTATGCTCCAGTAGGAGGTGAAAGGCTGAACCAACCAACAAACCTTATTTTCAAAGGGTCACAAATTTGGCATGCAGGTCCGTCTTACAATCGGCCCTTCCTACCACTCATTTAGTTGCATATCCTTTACAGGACATAATGGTCAACCACACCATTTTCTGGCTGTTTGTGATTCCTTGGCAAGTTTAAGTTCAATAGTCTGCCATTGCTTTCTGAACTCATACTATTGAATAAAATCAAAGCAAAGTGGTCAGCTTCCAAATCGACCGCAGCTATGTTTCAAACGCAGTATGCGAGATTACAAACTGCGTTCGTAAGCCCTCCGCCACAGCGCCGGCTTAAAGAAGGTATGGTAATATCTCATCCCATGGGTTCAAGTATTTCACGGTCAACAGACTCCAATGCAGTACCCAGAGAATGAGTAGGATTAAAGGGAACATTTACGCACTTAAGATGAACCCTCAAGTACTTAGTCTCAATGATCAATATGGCGTTACAGTGGAAACAATATGATGTTACACTGGAAACAATACTATGTTACTGTGGAAACAATATGATGTGACACTGGAAACAATACCTCCCCCGATGGTGTTTCCACCTTGTCGTGGTGGGGGAGCTTGAGTTTCTCAATGACCCTGAGAGCTATGCCGGCGGTAGCGTAGCTACCAGCAGGGCCTCCCAAGCCGGACAGGTCAAAGGGTAGAGAACAGACAAAGAGAAACACCCTGGTCCTCCAGGTTGGGGGTTGAAGCGTGGGGTTAACATCCCCACCTTTGTAAAAACCTTTCTTTGTTACGAAACAAATACATGAGCCTCGATATCGGACTGACTTATCTGGACAACGACCTTGGAACGTTAAAGGACTTTTGAGATTTGGAACATGGAATGTACGGACACTATATCGAGCTGGAGCGGCCGAAGAACTAACCCGGGAGCTGATTGAATATCAAATGGATATAACAGCAATTCAAGAAATAAGGTGGCCAGGAGAGGGTACTTTAGAGCAAAATGGAATGATTATAATATATGGAGGAAACACCCAAAATAAACATGAATTAGGAACAGGATTTGTCATAAAAAAAGAGTTATGGGGGAACGTTTTAAACTTTAAAGCTTTTAATGACAGGATTAGTAAATTACGAATAAAAGGCAAATGGAAAAATATAACGATGATTAATGTACATGCACCTACTGAAGAGAAAGAAGATGATATTAAAGAAGACTTTTATAATGATCTGGAAGATGTCATAGAAGAAACCCCCAAACAGGACATCCTGATTGTGCTGGGAGACTTCAATGCAAAAATAGGTAGAGAGCAAACTAATAAAAAAGTGGCCGGTATGGAAAGCCTACATACAACTTCAAATGATAATGGATGGAGAGTCATCAACCTGGCAGAAGCCAAAGGACTGCAGGTTAGCAGTACCAGACTACAAAGAAAGGATATACACAAACAAACTTGGAAATCATGTGACAAGAGAACCTATAATCAAATAGATCACATTTTAATTAACAACAGAAATGCATCAAACATACAGCAAGTCAGAAGTTATAGAGGAGCTGAGTGCCACAGTGACCACTTCCTCGTTGGAGCAAAATTTAAAATAAAACTTAAGAGAGCTTTCTATACTAAATTACAAAGATTACACCCAACATATAACAGAGAAAAACTGCAAGACATTACAGTCAAAGATAAATTTACAGATGAAATAAAATGTAAACTTGAAACTCTGCAAAACCCTTTGGAGGAAAGCATTGACCAAACTTGGTTGAACATCAAGAATACAATTCAGTCTACCGCAGAAGAATGTCTCGGTGTGTTAACCAGGCATAGAAAGAACAGATGGTTCAATCAAAAATGTGAAGAAGCAGTCATTAGGAAGAAGAATGCCAGACATGTATGGTTAAATGACATCAATAACATCCAAAAGGAAGAGCATTATAGAAATGAATGTAAAGAGGCTACAAAAATAGTCAGACAGCAGAAGCGAGAATATATGAGTAATATAATCAAAGATATGGAAACTAATCACCAGAAAAATGAATCCAGAAAATTTTTTAAAGAACTGAAGTCAATGAAACGAGGGCACCAACAAAACACATATGGTTTAAAAGACAAAAATGGGAATATGATAAATACCAATGAGGAAATGTGCAACACATGGAAAGAATATTTTATTGAATTACTAAATTGTGAAGCTCCAAGTAACATTTTCTCACAAGAAGAGGTTCTAACATGCGAACCACAAATTGAAGAACCTACATTTGAAGAAATCCTATATGTAATCACACGACTTAAAAACAATAAGGCAACTGGGACTGATGGAATTGCTGCTGAATTTATAAAGGCAGGTGGCCATGCATTACATCTAAAGCTATACGAACTAATAATAAAAATCTGGAGGACAGAAGAATTACCCCATGACTGGAAAGAGTCATTATTGATACCTATCTTTAAGAAAGGAGACAAGTTCCAATGTGGAAATTATAGAGGAATATCACTACTGTCCACAAGCTATAAGATACTATCCGCAGTATTACTAAATAGACTAAAACCATATTCAGAAGACATATTAGGTGACTACCAGGCGGGTTTTAGACAAAACAGATCAACAATAGATCAGATATTTATCTTACGACAAATAGCCGAGAAACATTGGGAATATAAAAGAGATCTCCATAACATTTTTGTGGATTTTAAAAAGGCTTATGATAGTGTCCATAGGAATAGTCTATGGAATGCTATGCAGGAATTTGGAATACCAAGGAAGTTAATCAACATGACCAGACTATGCATGGAAGATACTTATAATATAGTAACATATAAAGGCAGGAAATCAGACCCCTTCCAAATAACATCTGGCTTGAAACAGGGTGATGCACTATCGCCGCTACTCTTCAATCTGGCTCTAGAGAAAGTTGTAAGGAAGGTAAAGGAGGAATGTGATATTGGAGGAACATCCAAGCTGCTTGGTTATGCAGATGATATAGATATTATAGGGCAAAGTGAACAAAAGACATTGGAAATATTGACTCACTTAAAGGAAAAAGCCCAACAGATGGGGCTGGTTATCAACCAAGATAAGACAGAATATATGGTAATTTCAAGAGACGGAATGGCTAGAAACTCTGGCCACATACAAATAGATAATATGACCATTAAAAGAACAGAAACATACAAATACCTGGGTACGATCTTCAACTGCTCCAACATCATAAGGGAAGAAATACAAACTAGAATCAACTCTGGAAATAAGATATACTATGCACTACAACATCTACTAAAATCAAGGGCGCTATCTCGTAACACCAAAATCACAATATACAAAACACTGATCAGACCAGTTGTGCTGTATGGCTCTGAAACCTGGAGTACAACGAAAGGAGACGAAGCCTTGTTACAAACCTTTGAGAACAAAATTTTAAGACGCATCTTTGGACCCATTAGGGATACACAAAGTGGAGAGTGGAAAAGAAGAAGTAACAAAGACATTTATGATCTGTTTAAGTCCCCGCTAATCACTGGTATCATGAAGGCTAATAGACTACAATGGCTGGGGCATAAAGAAAGAATGGAAGATAATAGGGAAACAAAACTCGCTTACACTCAGGAAATAAATGACCGTAGACCCCGAGGTAGACCAAGAAGGCGGTGGAGAGATAATACATGTACAGACCTACAAGCACTTGGAATCAACGACTGGCAAGAGAAGATCCACCAGAGAGAAGAATGGAGACGGATTGTATTTGCAGCAAAGAACCTCAATGGCTCGGAACGCTGAAGAAGAAGAAGAAGAAGAAGACTGGAAACAATACGAAGTTACAGTGGAAACAATATTATGTGACAGTGGAAACAATGCGATGTTACAGTGGAAACAATGCGATGTTACAGTGGAACAAAACGACATTACACTGGAAGCAATACGACGTTACAATGGAAACAATATGGCATTACAGTGGTTACAATACAACATTACAATGGAAACAATATGGCATTATGCTGGAAACCATACGTTACAGTGGAAACAATATGAGGTTGCACTGGAAACAATACACTGGCACCTTGCCGTCTTGACAGACGATAGTTTGTGCTATAAAAAAGCATAATAACTTTTACCTATGGTGGTAGTGCCATAGGAAACAATACTACCACCATAAGAAACAATACATTACACTGGAAACAATATGACATTACACTGGAAACAATATCATGTTACAATGGAAACAACATGAGGTTACACTGGAAACAATACAATGTGACACTGGAAACAATATGACATTACGCAGGAAATAATAAATCACTGACTATTGATGATACTAAAGTCAGAAAACTAAAGTGCTTCGCTATATAAAAAGGCTTGGTTCTTTGTCAAAGGAAGAGATGGAGGAAAGCATGCAAAAGGAAAACAATGTTACATGTGGGAGGGTCAACATCAAGAGATGGACTGCAGGTCAGCATGGTCGAATGGTTAAGAACTTGTGATCTTAAACATCTGGTGTGCTGATGCCAAGGTAAGCGGTTCAACCCCTACACCGGACAGTTGGACTAAAATGTTGACCAATCGTCCTGGACTTGGAGGTGTTAATTACTAGTACCTCTGAAGTCGGAGTGGGTTTGCCTGATGGCGAGGGACACTATTAATATGGAAAGCTAATTCACACACAAAATTCAGTCCATCACTACTATAAATAATGTGTATGGACTGCGCTTGAGGTCAAAGCGAGCAAGCGCAAAATAAAAAAAAAGAGAGAGAGATGGACTACAGAAAACTTGTATAAGCGGACAATGGAGACAAGAGTACAGAGAGTGTTAGAGACTCAATACAGTTGGCCTTCCTTCAATGATGAAATCATGATGATTTAATGACGATGAAAGCTTAATGACGATGATGCTTTAATAAATTTGATTTAAAGATGATGATGACAGCTTAATGATAATGACTTAATGATGATAACTTAATGAATTTGACTTAACGATGATGACCTAATGATGATGATGACCACTTAATGATGATGATGATGACTTAAGAAGATGATGATGATTAAATGATGATGATAACTTTTTTTTTGGCGCTGCTCACTTAGAACTCAAGCGTAGTTCATACACACTATTTATAGTAGTGATGGACTGAATTTTGCATGTGGATTAGCTTTCCCTGTTAACAGTGTCCCTCGCCATCAGGTAAACCCACTCCTACTTCAGAGGTACTTGTAATTTATGTCCCCAAAGTCATGGACGATAGGTCAACATTTTAGTCCAGCTGTCTGGTGTAGGGCTTGAACCGCTTAACTCGGCATTAGCATACCTGATGTTTAAGAACATGTGGTCTTACCCATTCGACCATGCTGATCTGCTGATGATAATAATGATGACTTAATGATGATGATGATGATGAGTTAATGATGATGGCTTAATGATGATGATGACTTAATCAATTTGCCTTAATGATAATGATGACTTAATGATTCATTCATTCATTCATTCAGTAGCATGTCCTTTGCAGAACCTCAATCCCATAACAACCTTCCGGAAAACCTCTCGATCATAAGCAAGATGTCCCACGTCCGATACATCCATTTGGAGATCATCCGCCACATCCTGCACCCATCTTCTCTTTGGCCTTCCTCTTCCTCTCTTCCCAGGCATATACCCCTCCATTATTGTTCTCTCCAAACTTTCATGACGTTTCAAGTGACCAAAATATTTCAATTTTCTTTGTTTTATTGTCTTTAATAGCCAACCTTCTTCAATATTCAGCTCTTGAAGTATGGATGCATTTGTTCTTTTCTTTACCCAAGATATTCTTAGAACTCGTCTATAACATTTATATTCAAAGGCATTTATGCGCTGTTCAGCTTGTTTAGTAAGTGTCCAGGTCTCACAGGCGTATGTTGCAATGGGAAAGATGCATGCTCTTAAAAATCTAATTTTTGTAGTTCTGTCTGTCCTATTCCATAATTTATTATTACTTAATGATTATAATGATTTAATTATGACGACAATGATGATCACTTAATGTGATGACTTAATGATGATGATCACTTTATGATGACGTAATGATGATGGCTTAATGATGATGACTTCATGATGATGACTTCATGATGATGATGATGATAATGATGGCTTAATGATGATGATTTAATGATGTTGATGACTTATGATGATGGCTTAATGATTATGATGATGACTTAATGATGATAATGGCATAATGATGCTGATGACTTAATGATGACGATGATGACTTAACGATGATGGTGTAATGATGATGATGACTTAATGATGATGATGACTTAATGATGATGATGACTTAATGATGTTGATGATGGCTTAATGATGATGGTGGTGGCTTAATGATGATACTGATCACTTAATGGTGATGATAACTTAATGATGATAATAATGACCTAATGATGACGACTTGATGATAACAACTGAACAATACGTAAACAAGGAAAACACAAGCATCTATAAACATGATTGGATGGATAAACCAATGGATACAAATGCAACAAAATATTTCTGCATTACTAACAAGCTTTTTCTCCTCTCTTTCTAGGGCATTTCTATCCCTGTCCAGGTCTCTGGTCTGCTTCTTCAACACTCTATCATTGGCCCGAATCTGCTCTGAAATTTACACCAAAAATATCAGCATGGAAATCAACAAATCAATCCTCAGCTACTATTTAATTTGAATAACGAAGACACAAACAGTAGATTACATGATTTATTGTCTGGCATATTTCACTGCATCTCATCAGGTACATACTGCAGACATCACACAACATAAACATAGTCAGTAGTCAGTTAACAAACAAGTCATAGTTAGTTAAAAATTATTGTGGTAGACAATTCAAATTACTGTGTGAATATGTGTGTTGCATATTTCAGCTTGAAGGATTTATCTAATTGCTTTAGTTTATGTTGTGTGATTTCTGCAGTATCTACCTGGCGAGATGCAGCGAAATGTGCCAGGCAATAAATTTGTTTAATCTATTCTTTGTCTCTTCGTTATTCAAATTCACTACGGGAAAACACTATTTAGTTCTCAGTACAAAACAGTCATGATGACAGTACAAAAGGCAAGATGAGCTTTAACTTCTAATACGCTCAAAGAGAATCAAACCCGTGGCTCTTTCTTTGGGATATGGATCATCATAGTGTGCCAGGAACCCATGACCAACAGCCTGGCAGGTGAGCACCTAGCCTCTACACCACCGTGGTTCTCTCTCTGGGAAAGGGATCATCATAATGTACCAGGTCCTTTGGAGAAATTCACTTTCATTAGTTAGTTGCATGCATATCCTTTACAGGGCGTTGCAGTTAACCCCAGCATATTTTGGCTGTTCGTGATTTCTTGACAAAGTTTACATTCTTCTTCTTCTTCTGTGTTCATCAAGAGTGTTTTTTTCAAATGCATTTGTGTCGTGCCAAGTTTGTTTGCGCCTTCAGGCCAACACATCTGACTTCTGCGGGTGTTTGTTGATTGAGTTAACCTTCCCAGGGAGTTTACGTTCAGTAGTTTGCCATTAATTTCTGAATGACCGACACTCATACCTTTGTATGTGAAACCAACACATTTGTGAATTTTTGTTTGGTCAGGACCGAAATTGTTTTCCACAGAAAGAGTTAATTTCTCAAAGAAGGTTCTCATATTGAAGGCACGATCCTTGATTCCTCTTCTCTGTATAAAACCTGCCTGTGCCTGGACTTCTTGTAGTAGTAGTTCTTATTTTTATTTCTAACTTAAATTTTTAATTTTATATTAAACTTTGAATACTCTACTCTCTAACTCTACTCTATTAATTATTTTATTTATTTATTATTAATGATTTATTCGCAGGAGGATTCTCTGCTAGCATGACTTATTAATGCGACAGTACAATAACTGGTCCACAGTTTGTAATTTCCTTTCTTTGGAAGTGGGATGTAGCAATGAGTTCAATTATTATTACCCAAATTTTAATTATATTAAAAGTAATAAGTATTGAAATTGAAATGAAACTTCTTAAAATTTTAAATTTAAATTCTTCGTAAAATAAATAAAATTTAAAATGATCGTCTTTTGATAGACATGATTAGAATGTATACAATTAAATAAAATGATTTTCCTAAGCACCTAAAAACTTACCTTGAACATTGGGCTTTTTCGAAAAGAACCCTGCCATATTCAGTACAATTTGAGTTAAATTCAGAAAATGACTAATTCCATCAACTAACTGTTCATATGTAATCACTGCCTTCTCCAGCAGCGACAACCATGACCCGGAAGTGCTCGTACCAACGTCTGCTACTCTTTGACATAATGGTTCATGTATTTCAATTTGTAATCTTAACCCCACTTTTGAGGCCCTAAGATAGTTCACAAATAAACACCCATGTATGTATTGTTCGGTGCTTATAGAAGGAAAAGAAAGAAGCGGGGATTAAAGACAACCAGGCAACGTATAAATTGAAAGTTATAGTTACCGACTGACGACTGGGATACGAACCTGTCAACTCCAAATGATGACAGTACCTCGCAAGAAGTTGAAGAACATCTGACTGACTGGCATATTGTGATATTGTCTTGTCGTTTTGATAGACGGTAGTTTGTAATATCGAGTTATACCTCTGCATAGCACAAAAGGTGCGCTGAATTTAGAGGTCATGTGTTGCCCATACAGCATGGTCCCTCTCTCGGCCTGCCTAGTTTACTCCAGAGGAAAGATGACATCAAAAACAATAGTACACCTGGAACAAGACAAGCAGCACAAGCTGTCGGATCAGCAAAGCAATACTCAAACTGTTCGCCTGTCGGAGCTTCGATCCTAGACCAGTTATCGATCAATACTTAAGGCCTGGTCTGCCCTACCATGACATTTAGTTTTTAGGTTGAATTTCCTCGTACCAGGATAAGGCATGTGCCCTTCCAAGCACTCCTCCACCCGAAGATTTCCAAATTAATGAACGTAAAACTGCCTTGTAAATCAACGTGGGGTTGGGTTTGATCGCAACGTCCTGCAAAGGTCATGCTCCTTGTTTTTAACTCGTTTAGTAGAGGTCAGCAAAGCCGACGAAAGATTTAAGACGCTTGCGCTTAAACTTCCTGTGCACTGATGGCGGGGCAGTGGGTTTATTCCATACAATGGTCAGTTGGATTTAAAAGTTGACTTCTCGTTCAGAAAGCAATGTCAAACTAGTGAAAGTAAAATTGCCTAGTAAATCAACCCCCAACCCCAAGTCGCAGTCAATGGCGAGGAAGTCACAGTCAACAGAGAGGATGTCAAAGTCAACAGAGAGGCAGTCACAGTCAACAGAGAGGCAGTCACAGTCAAC
Organism: Cepaea hortensis; assembly: GCA_963921405.1. NCBI lineage: Eukaryota > Metazoa > Mollusca > Gastropoda > Stylommatophora > Helicidae > Cepaea > Cepaea hortensis. Next base: position 330,366,291 of record OY992876.1, on the reverse strand, counting down.
AGAGAGGCAGTCACAGTCAACAGAGAGGATGTCACAGTCAACAGAGAGGATGTTACAGTCAACAGAGAGGATGTCACAGTCAACAGAGAGGATGTCACAGTCAACAGAGAGGATGTCACAGTCAACAGAGAGGCAGTCACAGTCAACAGAGAGGCAGTCACAGTCAACAGAGAGGATGTCACAGTCAACAGAGAGGATGTCACAGTCAACAGAGAGGATGTTACAGTCAACAGAGAGATGTCACAGTCAACAGAGAGGATGTCACAGTCAACAGATAGGCAGTCACAGTCAACAGAGAGGATGTCACAGTCAACAGAGAGGATGTCACAATCAACAGAGAGGCAGTCACAGTCAACAGAGAGGATGTCACAATCAAAAGAGAGGCAGTCACAGTCAACAAAGAGGATGTCACAGTCAACAGAGAGGCAGTCACAGTCAACAGAGAGGATGTCACAGTCAACAGAGAGGCAGTCACAGTCAACAGAGAGGATGTCACAGTCAACAGAGAGGCAGTCACAGTCAACAGAGAGGATGTCACAGTCAACAGAGAGGATGTCACAGTCAACAGAGAGGATGTCACAGTCAACAGAGAGGCAGTCACAGTCAACAGAGAGGCAGTCACAGTCAACAGAGAGGCAGTCACAGTCAACAGAGAGGATGTCACAGTCAACAGAGAGGATGTCACAGTCAACAGAGAGGATGTCACAGTCAACAGAGAGGATGTCACAGTCAACAGAGAGATGTCACAGTCAACAGAGAGGAAGTCACAGTCAACAGAGAGGCAGTCACAGTCAACAGAGAGGATGTCACAGTCAACAGAGAGGCAGTTACAGTCAACAGAGAGGGTGTCACAGTCAACAGAGAGGCAGTTATAGTCAACAGAGAGGATGTCACAGTCAACAGAGAGGATGTCACAGTCAACAGAGAGGATGTAACAGTCAACAGAGAGGATGTCACAGTCAACAGAGAGGATGTCACAGTCAACAGAGAGGCAGTCACAGTCAACAGAGAGGATGTCACAGTCAACAGAGAGGATGTCACAGTCAACAGAGAGGCAGTCAACAGAGAGGCAGTCATAGTCAACAGTGAGGATGTCACAGTCAACAGAGAGGCAGTTATAGTCAACAGAGAGGATGTCACAGTCAACAGAGAGGATGTCACAGTCAACAGAGAGATGTCACAGTCAACAGAGAGGATGTCACAGTCAACAGAGAGGATGTCACAGTCAACATAGAGGCAGTCACAGTCAACAGAGAGGCAGTCATAGTCAACAGAGAGGATGTCACAGTCAACAGAGAGGATGTAACAGTCAACAGAGAGGCAGTCACAGTCAACAGAGAGGCAGTCACAGTCAACAGAGAGGATGTCACAGTCAACAGAGAGGATGTCACAGTCAACAGAGAGGCAGTCATAGTCAACAGAGAGGCAGTCACAGTCAACAGAGAGGATGTCACAGTCAACAGAGAGGATGTCACAGTCAACAGAGAGGATGTCACAGTCAACAGAGAGGCAGTCACAGTCAACAGAGAAGATGTCACAGTCAACAGAGAGGCAGTCACAGTCAACAGAGAGGCAGTCACAGTCAACAGAGAGGATGTCACAGTCAACAGAGAGGATGTCCCAGTCAACAGAGAGGATGTCACAGTCAACAGAGAGGATGTCACAGTCAACAGAGAGGATGTCACAGTCAACAGAGAGGCAGTCACAGTCAACAGAGAGGCAGTCACAGTCAACAGAGAGGATGTCACAGTCAACAGAGAGGATATCACAGTCAACAGAGAGGATGTCACAGTCAACAGAGAGATGTCACAGTCAACAGAGAGGATGTCACAGTCAACAGAGAGGATGTCACAGTCAACAGAGAGGATGTCACAGTCAACAGAGAGGATGTCACAGTCAACAGAGAGGCAGTTACAGTCAACAGAGAGGATGTCACAGTCAACAGAGAGGCAGTTATAGTCAACAGAGAGGATGTCACAGTCAACAGAGAGGATGTCACATTCAACAGAGAGGATGTTACAGTCAACAGAGAGGCAGTCACAGTCAACAGAGAGGATGTCACAGTCAACAGAGAGGATGTCACAGTCAACAGAGAGGATGTCAACAGAGAGGCAGTCATAGTCAACAGTGAGGATGTCACAGTCAACAGAGAGGCAGTTATAGTCAACAGAGAGGATGTCACAGTCAACAGAGAGGATGTTACAGTCAACAGAGAGATGTCACAGTCAACAGAGAGGATGTCAACAGAGAGGCAGTCACAGTCAACAGAGAGGATGTCACAGTCAACAGAGAGGATGTCACAGTCAATAGAGAGGATGTCACAGTCAACAGAGAGGCAGTCACAGTCAACAGAGAAGATGTCACAGTCAACAGAGAGGCAGTCACAGTCAACAGAGAGGATGTCACAGTCAACAGAGAGGATGTCACAGTCAACAGAGAGGCAATCACAGTCAACAGAGAGGATGTCACAGTCAACAGAGAGGATGTCACAGTCAACAGAGAGGATGTTACAGTCAACAGAGAGGATGTCCCAGTCATCAGAGAGGATGTCACAGTCAACAGAGAGGATGTCACAGTCAACAGAGAGGAAGTCACAGTCAACAGAGAGGAAGTCACAGTCAACAGGGAGGAAGTCATAGCCATTAGTCATTAGTCGCGGTTCCAACTTCACGGCAACGGGTCTTCCACTAGATAACCAGCAGTCACACATTACTGTATAAGGCAATCCAGTCAGTTCTGCGACAAACCGGTCGCCATTACTCAGAACATGCAGTTCACGCTACAACCAACCGTGAACAGATGTAAAAGCACTTCACACGAAATTCACAGCTCAGTGTCGCCCCACGCACTCAACTCAGTAGCAGGGCGACGGACTCACACACTTTCAGTCCAACATGAGGAAAATGCAAGCGCAAACGGTAGCTACAAGCATAAACACTCCAGAGACCTTAACTCGATGTTGGAGACATAGTCAACAGATAGAAAGTCGCAGTCAACAGACAGGAAGTCACAGTAAACAGGGAGGAAGTCACAGTCAACAGAAAGGAAATCAGGGCAAGAGAGAGTATCTCACAGTCAACAGAGGGGAGGTCATAAATCAACCCCAAGTCACAGTCAACAGAGAGGATGTCACAGTCAACACTGTTGAGGTTGGGATTGATCGGAACGTCCTGCAAAGAATATGCTACACATGTTTTAAAAAAACACTGTTAGTGTTAATCATGTAGATGAAAGAGGAAGAAGTTCGTTATCTGTTGGGGCAGCATCCTTGCACACTGGAGATATCCATTGGCATAGGTGCTCAGAGCCTTCACAAACATAGGCATCAACGTCTGGCGACTAATAGTGCCAGTTCTGTGTTGGTTGACGAGGCTCCTCGTTCTCCCGAAGTGTCTCCCGTGCCCCCCCCCCCCCCCCCGCACATCCTTTATAGGACATTGCAGTCAACACCGGCATTTTCAGCTGCTGTTGATGTCTTGGCAAGTTTTACGTTCAGTAGTTTGCCATTTTTTTCTGAACGAACGGCTCACATGCCCCCGTAAGTACCCAACACGACTGTCGTGAGATGGCTGGCAGGTGTCGCTCCTAATGGATTAAACGTCAGAAACAGTTATGTGGAAAATTGACACTCCTGTACGTTTCAAAGGACAGCTATCGTGACTTTAAACACTAGCCGTACGTCTTGGACACGGAAGCGAAGTCCCGTGGGGAACGGAAGATTGTCTACCGGAAAAGTTCAAAGACCAGAGTCCGTATTTGACTGAACGGAGAATCACCGATGTCAAGGAAGATCGTTTATCTCCGGGAAGTTCGAAGCATGATCAAACAGTTGGATCGCGTTGAAATACTGTGAACGGAGTCCTTTGATCAAACGGAAAAAACCACGATAGAACGGCAGATCGTCTTTATTAAAGACGGTGATCAGTACGGTTGTACGGAGATCAAACGACCAGGGAAAAGAATAGAGGCTGATGGGTTAAGAACAAAACAAGTGACGTAGTCAAGCCAATAACTTTGGACTGAATTTACTGTTTTAAAAATGAGTTGAAGATTGCATTTACGACCGCCGGGTGCGGATTTAATTCAGTGCCGAAATAGAAAATATATCACAGAGTTTAGGTTGTGTAAAGATAACCAGCCCTGTCCCTTCATGGGAATTAAATGATGTATTTCTAGGCCTGGAAAAAGATTAAATAAGGTGATTATAGATGGAGGTAGATTAGAACTCTAGCATAGTGAACTTGTGTGTCACCGTAGTATAGAGTGTCGACAGCCTTAGGCTGAAGCGAGTGATGTGTAAGTGGCTTCAGAAGGATACGTCTACAATAGGATTTATGTGTTTTCTTTAGGGTTCTTTCTGTTACCTTGTATAGGGTAGAGTGCTGAATTACTCTGTCTTATACAAGAGTATAGCTCTCGTATGATCTAGGGAGATTACTTTTTGAATACAGCCTATTACTTACATTCACATATTATAGGTCGGAGTTGAGGTTCTCTCACAGGCTGTTGTTTTACTCAACAGGTTCCCCGCCCTTGGAATGGAAAGTTGTTACAAATTTGAACAGAGGAAATTGGCAATAATCTCATGAACTAATAAAGGATCGCAAACGGAAAAACGTGTTTAACAAGACGGTCAGTCAAGAGGGGAGTGAAACACTACTTGCATCACTCTAAGTGAGATGCTCAATGAAGGTATTTACTATCAATAACAAATGACGAACAGAAATATTTAAGATGAACCATACAGAAAGGAAAAACTGTGCATTAACATTTTTCCGTGAGTAACAAACTACAGTGTATAGAATATGTGGTTGGATCGGTGTTTATCTGCTTTAAGACCATGAATATATTACCGACCGTTATATCGTGTGTGAAGAAATAATGGACCATAAGTAAGTGAAGCAAACATTGATGATCAGATATTCATCGAACTATAATAATTTCCCATTGAACGGATATATATATATATATATATATATATATATATATATATATATATATATATATATATATATATATATATATATATATATATGATGTGTATGACAAAAACTAACAAAAATAAATCCGTGGATACTATATTATTCAAGAGTTTCCAGAATAGAGTGGGAAGAAAATCAGCATCAGGCAGAAAGACAACCCTTGGTGAGATATTTCATGTTATGTGAATGGTGACGTCGAATGGCTGTATAATGAAGACAAACTCTGATGTTGATCATAGACTATATTCTGACACACATTCAAGATAGATCACATCACATATATTCACACCCATACATCGCACACACAACTGACACGTTTCTGCAATACATGTTTTATCATTTTGTTCGAAACCTGTGTTAGTGGAGATATGTACTGAAGGAACGTGAAGAGGGGTTTTGACTGTTGAAGAGAGAGAGAGAGAGAGAGAGAGAGAGAGAGAGAGAGAGAGAGAGAGAGAGAGAGATAAAAAGACTTTTAAATAACAAGGGGGGTGTGTAGACAAAGGTCCACCAGCAGAGGAAAACTTAGAAAAGGATAATTAACAGGTGTGCTTGTTGATTCCACTTTCCCCCCAGGGACCACAAGCGACAACGACTCGATCCGCAGCCGAATCTCACGCAGCTGTTTCGTACGAGATTATAAGGGATTACGAGCAACGTCCTTAACTCGTACGCCAGGGAGACCGCAATTCTTACTCCCGAGTCTCTCAATCTGAACAACGGAATGGATTCATTGGCGTCAAAGTCCTCCGCACTCTACGCCTCTCTAAGAGCATTGATTACATCGGCACGATACATGAGCTGGCCATTTACAGGGGATGCAGAGCCAGCAAGTTTATCATCTCGTTTATTTACCTCAACAAAAATGAAGATGACTCTACGAACAACAGATCTCCGCGGCGAATCAGTTCACTGTCTACGTAAAGAACCCGCCTCGCCTTTCGGATCATGCTAACTGAATCACTTACTACACAGATGTCGTGTCGGTATAATTATGTGATTCCAGCCATTTGGAAGCCTGTGTTACTACCATCAGCCATCACCTCCGTTGTCATGCTGCTCGTGGTTATTGAGTGAGCACCATTGGCTGCTTGAATGGTTCGGTCCGGTGAAAGTGTCCGTGAACGCCCACGCACTTCTCCGCTGCAGTAATCCAATCCAATTTTTGGTACGAATACCCCCTTTCAGCCTTCGAGTTTTCGACTTGGGGGGTATTTATGGTGTAGCTTGTAGTTTGTCTTTCGTACATTGGGCTACTTGTTGTCAGCTTCCCGACTTCTGATGGGTTGATTGTGTTCATTCCTTTCTCGTTAGGTTTTTCATGTCTGGACAGAGTCGTGCACTTGTTGAGGCTTGGAGTTGTGTGCCCACGCCGTCTTATGGTATTGTTTTCGTCAGGGATTTTACCAGTTGTCATCTCTCCTGGTGCTCCTCCTATTTCCCTCTCTTGAGTTGCCTTTGAATCTTCTCGGTGTTTGCCAGTCCGATCTTGGTGGTGAGCGTTATCGTTCTTCATCTGTTGCTTCCTCTGTCTGTGCCCTTGCATCTTCTGGTTCGGGTGCTTCTGTCTCGGTCTTGAGCAGGTCTATTATCGATTGTAGAATTCCCTCTATCTTGAATCTCGCTTGGTGTATTTTGGATAGCATTTCTTCAGTATCCGCCTTTATAGCAGCCATCCGAGCAACATCCTGCTCAATCTTCTGCTGGACTTGCTTCAGTTCGTCCAGAATGCGCTGGACGGCCGCTGTCTGTGTTTCTTGCGTCTTGTCTTTTTCTTCCTCCATGCTTGATAGTCTTTCTTCTGTCTTAGCCTGTATAGTAGCCATTGGAGCAACATCCTGCTCAATCTTCTGCTGCACTTGCTTCGTTTCGTCCAGGATACGCTGAGCGGCTGTTATATGTGTCTCTTGCGTTTTGTCTTTTTCTCCCTCCATGCTTTACAGCTTTGATCTCAGGTCTTTCAGTTGCGCGTTGTCGCTTTTTGTGAGTCGATTGGTGGCCTCGTAGTGCCTCCTAGTCTCTTTATATGGCAGGTTAGTTTTGATGGCGATCTTCATGGCTTCCTTGCTGTCTTGGTGGCAGGGGCAACCGAGGTATCTGGCGCCGTGGTTGCTGAGGCTGTTGGCGCATTTTCTGTTAGTGTTAGGCCTCCCGAAGTCCTTGTTGATCTTTGCATGGATGAGACCCAGAGCAGTATCTGCACACCTCCACCTCATTCTTGCAGGTGGCACGGGTGTGCCAAAACTTCTGGTACTTAGAGCACTGCAGCACTCTCAGTACAGATCCTCCTTTATATAGGTAGGGTATCAATTTGGGAACCAACTGAGGCCACTGAAAGTTACATAAATAAACACACGTAGTAGTATTGTTTGGCGCTCACAGAAGGAGAAGAAAGAAGTAGAGAATAGAGGACGCACTAGACAACATAAAATTTGAAAGCTATAGTTACCGACCGCAATTCGAATCTGTCACCTTCAAATGGCGACAGCGTCTCGCTGCAGGAACAAGTGTACTTCGATACATGACCAACTAGACACTCCAAAAAAGTGTCTTCATTAGTCATGTCTATCATACTCATGAACCTACAACTATGGAATACGGAAAGAATTCATATCAAACCATTGAGATAGCACCATAGGTCTCATAATTTATATTAAATGCTAACCACTTTTTATAGGGTGTATTTTAATGACTGTGGGGTTATTGAAAATATTGCCGTTCCGAGTTTTGTATTTACCCTCTGTGAACTCATGCAACAAAACAGGTAAAAACAAAACTTGGAACGGCAATATTTTCAAAAACTCCAGTCAAAAATTAACCCTGTAGATAAGCACATCGAAATCATCTCAATAAGAGGATGAAGATTGGTAGAAGAGTGTTTATACCACACCACCTAAATGATAACACAGTGGTTATCAAGCTTGCCTGACCGCCCAGTGATTATGTGCTCAATTTGTTTTAAAACTCACCAAGGTTCTCAGGTCATCATCAACATGTGCCTTGCCGATAAACGTGGGACCATCTCACACGATCACTCGAGTCGTGGATCAGCTCTGTGTTCTTGTCTCAAGCATACCACGTGGCCAAGCATTTATCTCTCTGCCCCTTTTCCATCAGCCTTGCCAGTCGTCACCAAGTGTTCCAGTTTATTTCTCTTCATAACATGTCCAAACATCTGGACTGTTTATGCCTAATTTCTCGAATCAAATTACAGTTTTGTGTCGTAAAGGACTGCCTTATTTGTTTTTCTGTCCTTTCGTGGCATTCTTTGCATTTTGTCCAAAAACCACATTTCTACTGTCATTAGTTGTCTCTTTATTGTCCATGTTTCACATGTATATAACAGAGGTCAGCGTGGATATAAGCGCTCGCTCTTAAACTTTCGGTATGCTGATGCCGATGTAGCAGGTTCAACCCTTACACCTATCAAGTATCAGTTGCTCTAAAATATTGACCTCTCGTCCTTGACGTGGGAAAGTAAATTACAAGTACCTCTGAGGTCGGAAAGGGATGGCCTGATGGCGACGAACACTGGTAATAATAATAGCCAAAGCTAATTCACACACATAAATCAGTGCAGTACACTAGAAATAGTACGTGTAAGGACTATGAGTTGAAAGCGAACGAACACAGAAACATTTTAAGTTGATTGCAGCACTTCTCATTGTTACTGACAGCTTTTTTATTGGTTGGTGTTTTGCATATTGCAAAAGCGTATCTTTGCATAGCGATTCTTGTTCTAATTTCTACAAGACCCCCTCCCATCAGATGTTATGACTGTTCCGAGATTGTTGTACAGATTCACCTGTTTAACTGATTCGGTGCCAAATAAAAATTAAGTCTGGACCAAACAAAAATTGATGGCGGAAAATGGGAAGCAGGGGGGTGTGACAGTCACAACTTAAAAGTTGTAAATAATAATATGGTAGTAGACATGTTGTATTATAACGCAATGTCAAAATTTCAGGCAATACATAAGCCATGGCAGATACAGGAAGTTGCTTAAAACGATCAATGATTCCATGGCAGTTAATCAGTGAAGAATTTTCCCATGTACTTGGGTGCTACATTGTGGTATTTCTTTCTTCTTGGAGAGAGCTGTAATCTGTTTCCTTACAAATTAATCATAAGTATAGTTGTTCACTGCGTACAATAACCGCATTCACTAAATGCTGCAGATCATGTTCGTTGTCTGCAATCAATACTGTATCACTATGTGTTTTAAATTGTTTATGTTATGTGCGCCGACAGCTCCCAATCTAAAATATGTTCCAGGAACTGTTCTGTGAAATAAAAACGACCAGCGTGACAAACCATACACCCATTATGCCTCAAGATGTGGAAAAGGGTCCTTGACTTTATGTACTTTATATTACTTCACCGTCATCATGTGCCCTGCACGTGGATGGTACAAAGCTCTGTCAATAGCCCTTAGATGGTACAAAGATCTGTCAATAGCCCTTAGATGGTACAAAGCTCTGTCAATAGCCCTTAGATGGTACAAAGATCTGTCAATAGCCCTTAGATGGTACAAAGATCTGTCAGAAGCCCTTAGATGGTACAAAGATCTGTGAGTAGGACTTAGATGGTACAAAGATTTGTCAGTAGCCCTTAGATGGTACAAAGATCTCCCAGTAGCCCTTAGATAGTACAAAGATCTCCAAGTAGTTCTTAGATGGTACAAAGATCTCCCAGTAGCCCTTAGATAGTACAAAGATCTCCAAGTAGTTCTTAGATGGTACAAAGATCTCCCAGTAGCCCTTAGATGGTAGAAAGATCTGTCAGTAGGACTTAGATGGTACAAAGATCTGTCAGTAGAACTTAGATGGTACAGAGATCTCCCAGTAGCCCTTAGATGGTACACAGATCTGTCAGTAGGACTTAGATGGTACACAGATCTCCAAGTAGCTCTTAGATGGTACAAAGATCTCCAAGTAGCCCTTAGATGGTACAAAGATCTCCCAGCAGCCCTTAGATGGTACAAATATCTCCCAGTAGTCCTTAGATGGTACAAAGATCTGTCAGTAGGACTTAGATGGTACAAAGATCTTCCAGTAGCCCTAAGATGGTACAGAGATATGTCAGTAGGACTTAAATGGTACAAAGATCTCCCAGTAGGACTTAGATGGTACAAAGATCTCCCAGTAGCCCTTAGATGGTACAAAGATATGTCAGTAGGACTTAGATGGTACAAAGATCTGTCAGTAGGACTTAGATGGTACAAAGATCTCCCAGTAGCCCTAAGATGGTACAGAGATATGTCAGTAGGACTTAGATGATACAAAGATCTCCCAGTAGGACTTAGATGGTACAAAGATCTCCCAGTAGCCCTTAGATGGTACAAAGATCTGTCAGTAGCCCTTAGATGGTACAAAGATCTGTCAGTAGCCCTTAGATGGTACAAAGATCTGTCAGTAGCCTTTAGATGGTACAAAGATCTCTCAGTGGAACTTAGATGGTACAAAGATCTCTCAGTAGAACTTAGATGGTACAAAGATCTGTCAGTAGCCTTTAGATGGTACCAAGATCTCTCAGTAGAACTTTGATGGTACCAAGATCTCTCAGTAGAACTTAGATGGTACAAAGATCTCCCAGTAGTCCTTACATAGTACAAAGATCTGTCAGTAGCCCTTAGACGGTACAAAGATCTCTCAGTGGCACTTGGCTGGTGAAATATATCTCAATAGCACTTGGATGGCACAAATATCTCTCTTCCTCCATGTTGACTGTGATTTCCTCCATGTTAACTGTGACTCGGATATGTTGACTGTGACTTCCCACATGTTGACTGTGACTTCCTCCATGTGCTTTCACATTCTGTAGGAGCTGCAGTGGCACAGTGCTTGATGCACTTTCCTACCAAGACAGTGGTTCAGATTTCATCCTCTGAAGAGGCCGGATTATTTTTTCTTACCGTTATGGGTCTGGGATCGACCCAGCCTCATACAAATGGGTACCAGACAATCAAGGAAGGAAAAGTGACAAGAAAGGAAACCGGATACTCCACCACATGTTTAATGACCTAGAATATGTGAGGTCTAAGTCACATCCCAACAGCAGTATCTTTTTTTTTGCTCGCTCACTTTGAATCCAAGCGTAGTCCATACACACTACTTTTAGTAGTGGTGGACTTAATTTTGCGTACGGATGAGCTTTTTACCTATTAACAGTGTCCCTCGCCTTCAGGCGAACCCAGTCCGACTTCATAGGTACTTGTAATTAACGTTTCAAATTTAAGGACGATATGCCAACATTTTAGTCCAACTGTTTGGTGTAGGGGTTGAACCCCTTACCTCGGCTTCAGGACACCGGGTGTTTAAGAACATATTTTGTTATCCATTTGGCCATGATGGCCTAGCAGTAACTTCTATGGGATTACCTGTGTATTTTGTACAGATATAAGCAATATCTGATAAATACATACAGATATCACCGCACTTGCAGTGCCCTAAGTAAAGCAATTAGCAAATGTACCTTTTGGCATCTGCTATAGAAGACTAAGCACCAATATGTTTGCTTGGAGTCCTATGAGGCTGGTTCTATCAACCAGTAAAGGACTCTTTCTTCATGCCTTGAGATGTATTGGATATATGGTGCTAGCCCCATATTTTTACAGACAAATTAGTACTCCAGGGGTGATGTGGGTAATATCATGTTGGCCACTTTCACTTCCCAAGACATCTCCTGGTACATCATATATTTTAGGCTGGTTCAACTTGGGAGCTCACATGAATTGTACAAATCTGCCTCAATGTGAATTTGAATTAAAGAGCTCTAGGCCGGCTGGCAAGCAAATGTGTTATCACTGTGGTACCACTATCACTGTAGTACCACTATCAATTTGCTACTACACTATCACTGTGCTACCACTACCCCCCCCCCCCTCATCAGGGTGCTACCACTATCACTGACCCCCCTATCAATTTGCTACCACTGTTACTGCCCCCCCTATCAATTTGCTACCACTGTTACTGCCCCCCCCCCACTATTACTGTGCTACCACTATCACTGCCCCCCTCCCAACACTATTACTGTGCTACCACTATCACTGCCCCCCCTCCCAACACTATTACTGTGCTACTACTATCACTGGTTTCCCCCCCCCCCCCCCCCCCCTATCAATTTGCTACCGCTATCGCTGCCCCCCACCCCACCGAACAATCAATCAGTATATACTCAGAAATGGGATGCAGAAACCAACTGATGCTGAATTAAATACAACACTGACCAAAAAATTTTGTGTTATGATGTATTAAGTATCGATGTATGTACACTTGTCACACAGATGACATCTTTCTTACGACAGAATCTGACAGTGACAGAACATTGGTCAGTTGTGTAGTCCAGCCGAGAATCCACTTCTTTTGTTGGACCTGAAACATGAGAAGGTTGTAGAACAGAAAGTTTGATTATACAGGATATTTCAACAATATATTGGTAATCTGAAAGTCAGCATATATCATTATTATGTGCCCTGCCAGATGTCGTAGGTGCTCATGTCTATCCACAAATCTCAGTCCTTGGTGTTCTGGTTCAAATATCAAGCTTCACTTGTCAACCAGCGATCTTTTAGGCTGCCATGCTGTTCTTCAATTCCTCTCTTCTCATTATATGACCAAAGAACCTTGTCTCTTTCTTATATGAGGAGGCTTTGAATTAAAATCTTAAATGTTTGTGTGCGTGCGTGCGTGTGAGCGAGCGAGCGAGAGAGAGAGAGAGAGAGAGAGAGAGAGAGAGAGAGAGAGAGAGAGAGAGAGAGAGAGAGAGAGAGAGAGAGAGAGAGAGAGAGAGAGAGAGAATATGAATATATTCTGAAAAAAGTAAAGGACAAATGTATCATTTTTCGATGTAGTCACCACTGCATTCAATTAAGTCCTCCAGCGCCGATAAAGTGTTTGGATTCCTGTAGAAAAAGATTTGCTGGGGTCACTACTCAGTGTGCCTGACCAGGTCGTGAACAGTCTGTCACAGAAGTCACACTGTTTTTAAACTTTCTACGCCACTCATAAACTTGCTGGACTGACAGGCACGCATCAGCATACAGAACCTTTATTCGCCAATGAATTTCTATACTCTTCGCTGACTGTTGAACATTGTGACGAAGTGCATGTGGGAATGCCCTGAGTACAGTGATGTCGTTTCTTAGCTCAACTCAACTCTCTGACACTCAATCACAGTGATTTATTGCAACATAAGATACTTTTTGCTTTCTCAAATGCAGCTTTGTATTAACGTATTCTGCTGTTAATTTGTCAGGAGTGTTCCATAGGATATTATGATTGACCCAAAATATTTCAATTCATTGATATCTTCTTCTTCTTCTTCAGCATTCCGAGCCATTGAGGTTCTTTGCTGCAGATACAAGCCGTCTCCATTCGTCTCTCTGGTTGACCTTCTCTTGCCAGTCGCTGATTCCAAGTGCTTGTAGGTCTGTATGTATATTATCTCTCCACCGACTTCTTGGTCTACCTCGGGGTCTACGGTAATTTATTTCTTGAGTGTAAGCGAGTTTTGTTTCCCTATTATCTTCTATTCTTAATAAAGATTAAATGGGAGTCTGTGGCGAAGTGGTCAAGCCTTCTGACTCAGGCTCCAAAGGTTGTGGGTTCAATTTCAGGCCACGTCCTTCGGTTCACGAGTGCATTTTTTCCGAAGACTCATGGGGGTCATCGCTGGAGCTACGGAGTTTGTATTTTATGCCATGCTTTCGGCAGTTCGCTGTGGAAAGAGGCTGAGCTATATGGGATAAAAACCCAGTGCAATGAACATTGAAATAAGTTAACTCAGTTACGTCCAGAGTTTATTTTGAACCTTACCTTCATAGGTGGCAGTAGTGAAGTGAAACATAGATAGTACTGATGTAAGGGAGGCAATCCTAGATGGTGCCGTCATCAAAACATTACATCGTTTCAAATCTCTGAAAGAAAGTGTATACTTCATGACATGATATTTTACTTCATTCAAATTGGTATCATCATCACAGTGTAGGATGATGTGAAGCTTGGGGAGAGAGCTGGACTGATTCTAGGAAGGGATGATGGCCATGGCTGGAACACACACTGAGAAAATCTGATAACAGTATAACTGTAAAGTCCTTTCTCTGGAGCCCACGAGACAAACAAAATAAAGGGAGGCCTGAGAACACATTGTGAATAGTGGGCATAAATAGTATCACAGAATCACCAAGATAGAGTTCATGAAGAGAACTAAACAAATTCCAGCAAAACAACAGGTGTGGAAAAGGCACTGGCGCTGGATATGATAGCTCAATCATATCTGAATAAGACCTGACAAGATGGAACAAGCAACACAGAGATAATCAAGCAGAGCAACCCAAGAAAAGGCAACTCCATCAGATGAAGAATATTCTGTTTACCGTACCACTGTAAAAAGGAAAAAAATACAAATGTAAAGGTCCCCTTTTTAAGCCTAGGGTGCCTTGGTCTTATGGTGGTAGACCCATATTTGTAAAGACTAAATGGCACTGAGTGGGTGATGTGGTTGGTATCTACTCAAGATATTCCCATATGTTCACCATCCTCATCTTCAACAGCCAGTGAAGAGCCCTGATACTAATGGTACCAGAGTTGAGCTGAGATGAGTCAAGAACCGACATCACAGTACTTGAGACATTTCCAATCATGCTCCTTCCTCATCTTCAACAGCCAGTGAAGAGTCTGCTTATGTGACTATTATGTTTATGGCATCTTTGTTTAGATTATGTGTCCGTCTGACCTTTCCTCTGAGTACTGAGTGTTGGCTAGATTGTCTGGGACTAACCACTATGGCCCCAATTAAAAATTCATCAGGTGGTCAGCATGGCCGAATGGATTTGAATGTGTACTGTTAAACATCCGGTGTGCTGATGCCAAGGTAAGGGGTTCAATCCCTACACCAGACAGTTTGACTAAAAATGTTGACTTCTCATCCTTGACTTGGGGACGTAAATTACAAGTACCTCGAAGCTGGAATGGATTCGCCTGATGGTGAGGGACACTAGTAATAGGGAAAGTTAATCCACACGCAAAATTAAGTCCAGTGTTACTAGAAGTAGTGTATAGGGACAACACTTGAGTTCAAAGCAAGCGAGCGCAACAAAATAACAAAACCAAACATAAATGTATCATCATGTAGCAGGTCCTGTCTATGACGCTGCTCTCGTCACAGTTTCCCAAAAAGTCTCTCAGTTTCTTGCCATTGCTCTCGTCACAGTTTTCTAAAAAGTCTCTCAGTTTCTTGCCATTTCACTCTTCATGGTTTCCCGAAAATTCTCTCAGTTTCTAGCCATGTCTCCCGCCTCATGCCCAAGGTGTCTGCAATAATCTGTGTCCATCTTCCTCCTGGTTGACCCATGCTTCTTATTCAAGGAACCAGGCCTTCCATCTCTGTACTCTCCAAACCACTGTGACATTTAATATCATCATCATCATCATCATCAAGTGTCCTGCCAGCTGGTGTAGGCGTTCATGGCTCTCCATAGATCTCGGTCTTTGGTGTTCTGGATCAACTCTGCTGATATTCTTCTATGCCACCATTTCAATCCATCCAGCATCATTTCTCTTAGTCTGCCTCTGCCTCTTTTTTTTTTTTTTTGCGCTCGCTTGCTTTGGACTCA
The DNA here is from genome assembly GCA_963921405.1 of Cepaea hortensis. NCBI lineage: Eukaryota > Metazoa > Mollusca > Gastropoda > Stylommatophora > Helicidae > Cepaea > Cepaea hortensis. The sequence continues at coordinate 330,350,694 of OY992876.1, read as the reverse complement.
AGCGTAGTTCATATACACACACTATTTATAGTAGTGATGGACTGAATTTTGCATGTGGATTAGCTTTCCCTATTAATAGTGTCCCTCGCCAACAGGCGAACCCACTCCAACTTCAGAGATACTTTTAATTTACGTACCCAAGTCAAGGACAGCAGGTCAACATTTTAGTCCAGCTGTCTGGTGTATAGGTTGAACCCTTAACCTCTGCATTAGTACACCGGATGTTTAAGAACACGCGTTGTTACCCATTCGACCATGCTGACCTGCAGCCTCTGCCTCTCTTCCCCTCGATCTTTCCAGTTGTCACGATGTTCTCCAATGTCTCTCTTCTCATCACATGACCAAAGAAAGCTGTTTGTCTCTTTCTTATTGTGTACATAATGTTCTAGTTTCATTATCCAGTTTTAGACAATCGTTATTAGTTACTCTGGCAGTCCAAGGAATTGCAACATTCGTCACAAGAACCAGATCTCTGTTGCTTCTAAGTGGGAATCTCTGTGGCGAAGTGGTCAAGCCGTTTGACTCGGACTCCGAAGGTTGTGGGTTCGATTCCGGGCCGCATCCTTTGGTTCACGTGTGAAATTTTTCTGAGACTCCTGTGGGTCATCGCTATAGCTACGGAGTTTGTGCTTGGTGCGACGTTTTCCGCGCTGCAGAAAGAGACCAAGCCATATGGGATAAAGCCCGGTGCAATGAAGTCAACCCTGTCGATTTTTAAGCGACTCTTTTTTTTTTATAAATTAAGGGAACTAAAAATTAAATTATGCAGTTATACATGCAGTATAAAGCTGTTATATGATGAGAACAATAGAAAATAACACAAAGTAATGCAGCTTTACAGAGCAGAATTACGAACAATACAAGGATGTTGCGGCAACTAGCCTTCATCAGTAAACAAATATATACACAAAACACAACATATAATCACGGAGAAGACCCTCCAGTGACTACATTAGGGCATAAGAACGGGATGAGAAGAATATAAAGTTTGAAAAATTAGAACAATATAGAGAAATATAACAGAATACATATATATATATATATATATATATATATATATATATATATATATATATATATATATATATATATATAAAATATAATATAGATATTAAACCGTACCGATTCCTACACCAGCAGTCAAAGAGCCTGTTCCTCTGTACGCCACAAACAATTGTATTTACCAATTCACATGTAGATGCCAGGCCGTTTACATTGGTAGAACAGAGAGACAGCTTAACAAACGGGTGTTAGAACACATACCTCAATGGGTCAACAAGATAAAACACACAGGAGATGCTAGCCTCGTGGGGCCGACACACCGGAAGCTCCCGGCGTCTTCAATCGGTAGGCACATTGTCAAAAGTGGCCATGTGGTGGACAGAGACACTGCATTTCGCGTGTTGTTTAACACACAAAATACTCGCTTGTTAAAATTTGCAGAAGCAATTATGATCTATCAACGCAAGCCAGAATTGTGCAAACAGAAAGACATGTTAGTCAGCTTAAAATTACCGTGGTATATAAGTGACATTACTGTGCGAAATTGTGTATATTTCAACTTGAAGGATTTATCTAGTTAATTCACGTAAGTTGTGTGATTTCTGCAGTATGTACCTGACGAGATGCAGCGAAATATGCCAGGCAATAAATCGTGCAATCTATTGTTTGTGTCTTCGTTATTCAAATTCACTACGGGAAAACATTGTTTTGAATATAGAGAAAATGAAAATTTGAAAAACATTTTTGCTGCTTATCTGAGTCCCAGGCTGTGATACTGAAATGCATTTCACTTTGATACTCTTATATAGACAGCTGTGGGAGTCTGTGGGCCATGGGGACCGGGGGGATGGGATGGCAACGGTGCAGTGAAGATCCCAGGTAAATGAGTGAAAGTGGTACATGAAACAAGATGGAGGAAGGTAAGGCGGAAAACTGGAAGCAATGGGGATGTGTTGGTGATCCGAGAGTGAAAACTAAGAAGCAGTACCCTGGTAGATGTGCATATAATGCATGAGTGGGTGCCAGTGAAAGGTTGCCATAGTGAACAAATATTAAAAAGCAATGAAGTGTGCACCTAAGTATGATGGTGATAATAACGAAACTCGTTTTACGTGCTCATTATTGTGGGTTGATATGCATACTGCTGCACACATCAACAAACATTCATAGAACCTTATAAATACATATGTATATGGTATATATTAATACAACCTTATACATACATATGTATATGAAAAGAATATAAATAATTATTTACGTATGAGATGCAATCCAGGCAATACTGTCAGCAATGATGGCGCATAATTTTGCCAGACTTCTCTCTAAGTTTTTGTCCTGATTTTAAAAAAAAAAAAAGAAAACATATTGTACATCTGCCTTGTAACTTGGTGGAACCTGTAACTTGGTATAAATTGTAACTAAGGTTAACAGTTAAAATTGCAATTATATTGGCATGGAAAAATAACATCAATAGAATTGACCCAAAACACCATGGACTGAGATTTGCATAGATACATGAATGCCTATGCTATTTAACACGGCACATGATGATAGTCACTACAAGATGTAAAAGGCAGTGTCATGTATGTTATTTTGCCCTTTTTACCAATCATGTCACACAAGAAGTTACCAATTTCATTCTCACATTTCTTATTACATGACTGTAAAGCAGTAAAAGAAACCAAAACAGGAAGAGATTTCTCGTAACAGTAGTCAATCTATTTTCTGTGAACACATAAAGAAAGGAGAAAACTAAGAGTTGGAAAAATGACAGCTAAACACATTTGTTGCAGGAGTGTCCAACATATGTAGAACAGAGAAAACTATTTTGGCCAACACCCGCTCCATTTAAAGACGCTCCATTTAAAGGCGCTCCATTTCAAGACAAACTCTACGAAGATGTCAACAAGCTAAAATTGACTGCTTTTTTTGTTGTTGTTGTTGATATATTCATGTCGACATCTGAAGGTGTACAAAGAAGAAAAAAGCACAAGTATAGTCAAAATAAGAAACAATCTGACTAACCCTAGCAACCAAAAGGAGCCATCTTATTCAATAACACAGCATTTAATAGAATATGAGCTTGTGGCAGACAGAGGATTTCAGTTTGCTATTAATCGCACATACCCAAAATCTACTGAGTTGTGCTGAGGTGTCTGCTATACAAATTAACTAAACCATAATTATGCAAACAAAAAGACATGACAGTCCCTTTAAAATTACCGTGGTGACATTGAAAGACATGACAATCCATTTTCTTTATTTCGGTTGAAAGGATTCATTAATCTCATCATCTCATCTCATCTTGTTCCTCTTGTACCTTGCGGTGTCGAGGTGAAGTATAAACAGTGGGAGAGTGTCCGCTTATGGGCTTCATGTATCGATATTCCCATGGACTCTGTTATTCCCTGCGTCCATCGTTTACGTGGTCGGCCTCTTCCTCTGCCTCCCTCTGGTCTGTATATCATTGCTTGTTGTGATATACTGTTAGTTAGTAACCTACATGCATGGTCAAACCATTTGACTTACTGCCTTCTAATAAAATCTAGTGCAGATACAACCTCCACTTTAGTCCTGATTTCTTCATTTCTGATCTTGTCTCTTCTTGATACATTGAGTATTCTTCTCAGGAACCTCATTTCTGTTGTTGTGATTTTTCTTTTCTCTTTTTTTCTGTCATTGTCCAGGTTTGGCATTGGTAACATAGGGTTGGTAGGAAGATTGTGTTGTAAAGTGCTTTCTTAGTAGTTATTGATATATGTTTGTTCTTTAGTATTGGTGCCATTTGTCCAATGAGTTGGTTTGCCTTATTGCATCTATTTTCGATCTCGACTTCTGATTTGCCATTTGATGATATTATACTTCCCAGGTACTTGAAACTCTTCACTTGTTTCAAGGGATGTTCGTTTAGGTGAATCGTTGTTGCTTTTTCTTTAGTTAGTCATGACCTCTGTTATACTTGTGCTAATTTTCATGTTATGTTCTCTACACATTTCATTTAGACTATTCATGTGGTCTTGTAATTCAGCTTCTGATTTTGCTATTAGTGCTTTGTCATCCGCAAATAGTAGTTCTCTAATGGTTAGATTTGCAGATGGTTCTTCTTCTGTGTTCTCGTCATGCAGTGTTCTTGTGGTCTCTGTTTGGCTGGTTTCTTTACATATGTTGTCTATATATGTTATGAATAAGAGAGGGGACAGGACACAACCAAGGATTCATTATGCTACTTTATTATATACTGCACTTTTTTCTGTAGAATGCTCCTGATGAGATAACGCTAATTATGCCAGGCAATAAATTGTGCAATGCGTTGTTTGTGTCTTCGTTATTCAAAAGAAGAAGAACCAGTAAAAATACATAGTCAACTTCCAGGTAATGCATCAAGGAAAATATGTGAGCAAGAATATGTTAACAAATAATTCTTTTTCTTTATCTCCTCATCCTCCTTACTTCAAATCTTTTTCCTCAATTTTTTCTTCATCTCCTCCACCTCCCTCTTCTACTTCTGCCTTGTCCTCCTCCTCCTTGTTTATTTTTCTTCCTTCTTCTACTTCTTTCTAGTTCTGCCTCATCCTGCTCCTCCATGTTTATTTTTCTTCCTTCTTCTACTTCTTTCTAGTTCTGCCTCGTCCTCCTCCTAAAGTATCCATTCAAGAACTTGGTGTGTTGAAATGATGCCCTGTGAAGGTTATCAAGAGACACAAAGATGACAAAACCACTAACAACAAGTGGCCGGTGTTTGAACCCCATGCTCCACAGGGAGCAGAGATACACAAAGATACAACATGTCTCTTACACAGAGCTGTGAGGCATACGTCAGAATGTCTTCAACTATAACATAGTCAGGTAGATTTGTCCTTGTGTGGGCTCCGGCAAACCAGCTTATCAGGTCTCTGGCTTCTTCCAGATATCTGTGAATGTTAAACAGGCAATTCATATTCTATGTTAATCCAGATATCTATAAATGTTAAACAGACAATTCAAGATGCTATGTTAATCCAGATATCTCATCTCATTTCATCTCATCATGTTCCTCTTGTACCTTGCGGTGTCTAGGTGAAATATAAACTTCGTGAGAGTGCCCAATTATGGGCTTCATATATCGATATTCCCATGGACTCTGCTATTCCCTCCGTCCAACGTTTACATCCAGATATCTATAAATGTTAAACAGACAATTCAAGATGCTATGTTAATCCAGATATCTATAAATGTTAACCAGGCAATTCAAGATTCTACATTCATCTAGATATGTCTAAATGTTAAACAGGCAATTCACGATTCTATGTTCATTCAGATGTCTGTAAAGGTTAAACTGGCAATCCAGGATTCTTATTCTTCTTCTTCTTCGTTCATCCGGAGTGTTTTTTCAGACGTAATTGCACTGTGCCAATTTTATTTGCACCCTTAGGCCAGCACATCCGACTTCTGCGGGCATTTGTTGACTGGGTTAGCCTTCCTGGGTATCCAGGATTCAATGTTCATCCAGATATCTGTAACCATGAAACAGCCAGTTCAAGATTATATTGTTCATCCTGATATATGCACATGTTAAATAGGCAATTCAAGACAGACTGAGGAGAAACAGCACATGGTACATCCTGTTAGAGATGGCAAGATATAGAGAAGCCGGCCAGGCACTTGTTGATGCTGACTATGATATGTAATGAAATTGTCACTTTTCTCTTTTATGTAATGAAATTGTCATTTTTCTCTTTTATGTAATGAAACTGTCACTTTTCTCTTTCACCCCTTATCCCCCATTGGGGCATCATCCCTCACCCAACTCACCCCAAGCCCTCCTATCCTTAGCTATCCTATGCAGCTCTGTTCATTTCCTCCCCACTTTATTCATTTGTCTCTACTTCTCTTCTCCATGTGTTTTTGGGTCTTCCGCTATTTCTTTTGTCCTGTGGATTCCAGAAACTCACCTCAGCGAAAGTGTAGCCTTCAAAATTAGAGGCTACCAGTGTTACCGATCTGACCGAAAGGACAGGGGTAAGGATGGGATACTGACCCTTGTAAAACATAACATCACTGCTTCCCAAATTGAAGTTTACATGGAAGGGGCTGAGTATCAGACACTTAAACTTAAGACAGGCAATACAGACCTTCATCTGATCAATTACTACTGTCCAAGTGACCGGCCACAGGCACTGGACACACTACCATTAAAAGAAATAATGATTGTGTGTAGTGATTTCAACAGCCACTCGCAGAGCTGGGGCTATGATCACATGGACCAGAGAGGAGAGAGACTGGAAGACTGGCAGGATAAAACAGTCACTGAACTTTGAAAGAGACACAAGGAAGCTGTTGAAGCTAATAAAACAACTTAATGATGAGGGCACAGGGAAAAACTCAAACATCGCACTACATTAAGAAGGAAACATCTTAACAGGAAAGCAAGCAGATGACCATTTTGCGAACTCATTCGCACAAGATAACAATATCGAAATTAATCCAGAGGAACAACAACAGATTCAAGAGAAATGGCACTTATCACAATCAGCAAACTGGAGTAAGCCATATTAAAACTGAAAATGAAAAAGTCACCAGGAGCTGATGGTATCTCCAATTAAATGATCAGGAACCTAGGAACAGAGGCCAAAGCAAATCTTCAATAACAGTTGGACCTTAGGCAGTGTTCCACAAGCCTGGAGAGAAGCAATCATGATACCCCTTCTAAAGTCATGGAAAGATAGTTCCATTGCCTCCAGCTACAGACCAATTAGCCTCACCAGCTGTCTCTGCAAAACAATGGAGCGCATCATCAATCACAAACTGCAGTGGTACATTGAAAGTGAAAACATCCTTGTGCCACAGTAGACTGGCTTTAGGCAGTGCTACTCTACGGAAGATCAGACAACCTACCTCTGTCAAGTAATTGAGGATGCATTCCAAGAGAAGAAGCTGGTGCTTGCGGCATGGATAGATCTGAAGAAAGCCTTTGACAAAATCTGGAAAGAAGGTCTGAGGAAACTGAGAAACTGTAAAGTCAATGGAAGAAGGTACAAATGGGTGAAAGTATACTTGCCCAACAGAAGAGCCCAAGTACAGATGGACGGACTTAAGAGCAAGAAAGTACTACTGTGTCACGGTGTTCCCCAGGGCAGAGTCTTGTCCCCCAGACTTTTCTAATCTTCATTAATCATCTTGTTGCTAATCTACAGCATGGAATTAAAGCGGCAATGTACGTTGATGACCTGATTCTATGGAGCACAAATGAACATGCATCAGTGGCCACTATCACTACAAAGAGCTGTAGATGCATTTATGCATGGGCAAATAGATGGTGTGTCAGCATAAACACTGACAAGTGCAGCGTCAAATGACTCTGCAGAGAAACCACCAAACTGGCCACAGTTGGTATTCCCCTAACAACTATTCCAGAACGAATTCCATGGAAAGATGAACATAAACTATCACTACTAATCTAGACAAAAGTGAGAGGAATATTTGACAAGGAAGAACAGAACAGTGTACAGTGCAGAACAGCCACTCTCAGCTTCCTTGATGAAGAATACCCACAGGACCTCTGGATCTGAGTCTACATAGATGGGTCAGCACAAAATGCTTTTCAAAATTGAGGAGCATGAGTGTACATAGAATACCCAAATAATACTAGGGACACTGCCAGAGTACCAACAGGAAAGTACTGCCATATCTATGATGCTGAAATTGAGGCAATCAAGATAGCAACAGAGAAATCACTAAATACCAGCCATGGTACGCAACCTGTGGTGCTTTTGACAGATGCAAAATCAGTACTCGAGGCGCTCCTGTCTGGGAAATTGCCAGTACTAAGGACACTACTTTCTGAACTTAGCAGTCAGCATAAGGTCACCATACAGTGGATACCATCCCACCGTGGAGTACCCGGAAACGACAAAGCTAATCAATTGGCTAAGGAAGGAGCAAAAGAAAACAACCTGATGTGCCTGTTACATACCATAAAAAGAAAAGAATGATCAAATCAGTCAGAAAGCCACCAAAACCTGCTCAAGATGACTACCATGATATGAACAGACCATAATAAGTCATTATTCTGCGTCTCAGAATAAGACACTATAGATTACGCAACCATATGTATACAAAATTTAAGATTGGTGAATCAGCCATGCGCACACGTGGATTGGCGTCGCAGGCAGCAGAGCACATACTCCAAGACTGCCCAAAATACAACATATCTAGGCAAACCTTCTGGCCTAGAGAGATGACAGTGGAAGATAAACTCTATAGACCACTGAGTGAGCTAAAAAAAGACAGTTAAATTCATACAAAAGACAACATTGCAGTTACAGACATATTTTAAGCGAATGAAAGAAGAAGAAGAAGAAGAAGAAGAAGAAGAAGAAGAAGAAGAAGAAGAAGAAGAAGAAGAAGAAGAAGAAGAAGAAGAAGAAGAAGAAGAAGAAGAAGAAGAAGAAGAAGAAGAAGAAGAAGAAGAAGAAGAAGAAGAAGAAGAAGAAGAAGAAGAAGAAGAAGAAGAAGAAGAAGAAGAAGAAGAAGAAGAAGAAGAAGAAGAAGAAGAAGAAGAAGAAGAGGAAGAAGACAAAGACGAAGAAGAAGAAGAAGAAGACGAAGAAGAAGACGAAGAAGGATTCCAGACACAGGCTTTTCTAGTTATACTATTCTCATGTTTACACAATGTAAGTCTCATAATGTGACAGCATCTTTTCTTCATCTCTTGCTTCACTAGTTTTTGTCTAGTTCTCTCCATGAACTCCACATTGGTGATTCTGTCATACCAGTTTAGTTCTATTTTGTGCAGGCACCAATTAATGAATGCTTACAGTTTATTTGTCGTCATTAAGACGTTCTCTTTGTTTCTGATCAATACAATAGTACTGATTTAGAGTTAATATTGAATATTCTAAGGTTCATGGAGAAGTGAAGTAAAAACATAAATAAATGATATGGGGACCACATAGATGGAGCCGCTTGAGATAGCTAAAGGAAGGAGGGTCTGAAGTGAGTTGGGTGCAGGCATATGCACCAATGGAGACTAAAGAATGAAAGAAGATGAATAGGAAACGCTTCTTGCCTCTTGTATTCTTATCTTGGTATCTTGATCTTTTACCCCCCAACTTTATCTACATTGATTATTTAGTTGTTTCGGGATTTGAAATTTAAATATTCAGCACAACCCACCACTGGCAATGCTGATCGCATTCTGGTATGAACCTAAGGCCCATCCACGTCAATATGGAAGCACTATACTAAAGTTTCGCTCTCGTTTGAGCTCGTCAGTAGTGCATATCCCTGACCGGATCCGGAAACAAGCCCCGAATCACTGGCGTGTGAAGCGGGTGTGTAACCACGCAGCACATGCTGGACACGCCAAATTATCATAATAGAATACCACAACGCTACCCATTGTAAACATTTATCTACATAAACCCATTATCTACATTGTAAAACTGTCTCTGCGTTTTCATAACCATCCACCAGACTCACATGAAATCCACATTGTTCATGACGCTGGGTTCCGGAACCACCATGCCATGGATGGAAGTGGGTAACCTCCGGAGTGGGTGAGTACATATATATGCTATCTTTAAGCCTGAGGCTGCTGCGCTCACCGCAGCTTGAAATACCAGTGATGTTTTTTCTCTGCAAATAAAAAAATGGGTCTTCAGAAGGGTGGATAGAAGTATGTGCATAACTATATCTGGCACCTGGATGTCTTGACAGAAGATAGATTGTTACACAGTGCTTCTAACAAGGCATAATAACTGCAACCTATGGCAGGGACTAGGTATGGGGTTACACCTCTCCATAGCAGAAAGCCTGGGCTGAATTGTAGAGATCATGTGTTGCCCATGCCATGTGATTCCTCTCTTGGCCTGCCTAGTTTACTCCAGAGGAAAGGTAACACTAATACAACTGGAAGACAAGCTGCAGAAGCTGCTGGATCAGCAAAGCAATGCTCTAACTGTCCACCTGTCAGAGCTTTGATCCTAGACCAGTTGCTGACCAAGGCTTAGGTCTGCCCTGCTATGACGTTTAGTCTTTAGGTAGCATTATCTCGCACTAGTGTAAGACTTGTACTCTACCTGCTGTGCTGCTCCGCCTGAAGCCATTGGCATAATGTGGGGTGTTGAGTTTGGTGAGCGCCGCCCAACCTTCGGCGCAAACAGAAAACAGATAGTACCATCTACTGTTATATGATAGCTCAGTCATATCTGACTAAGACCTGACTTTTCTATCTTCTACTGAAAGATGAAAGGCAGCAGCAGAAGACGATGAAAATGTGTACAACCAGTTTATGCCAGAGACACCACCCAACTGTGAAGCTGCTGCTTTTCTAATGGCTGCCGCTTCCATCGACGATGACCTGTAATTGTTTGTGGCGGACTTGTATTGGCATTCTGGCAGCGGCCTTATGCATGTACCTGCCTGTACGTGCTGTTGGTTTGTCGGGACTTCTGTTTGTTCCACTTTTCACATGGGGCAATGAGGAGCATTTTGTGTGATATTAACTGGCACAGGAACAGAGCATTATGGGGTTGACCCTTTGCCGTGAAGTTGGAACTGCGACTAACTGACTAACTAACACCCAACTGTCATACAATGTAGGTACAATGTGATCACCAAACAATGAAGACTTACAGGCTGTCAGGTCCAACAATAACAACTTTCTCATGTACTTGCAAGTCCAGCAACTCAAGTGTTTGTGACACGCTTGCTTTTCCTGTTTCCGCAGATGGAGAGCTTTCTACAAGATACTGAGAGGCCAGTGGAAAAATCAGCTTCAGGAATGCCATGTTGATGATATATTAAGACAGGACCTGGAGGAAAATGGATGAATGTACAGGTTAAATGAAAGAAGCATGTATGGATGGGCACTTTTTATTCTTCCACATCTCCTTTTCTTCTTCTTCAGCAGGTTAAATGAAAGAATCATTCTTATATCAGTCAATGCCAGCATTTGGCTGTTTGTGATGTCTTGGTAAGTTTACGTTCAGGAGTTTGCTATTGCTTTCTGAACAACTGGCACTCATACCACTGAATGAAAACCAACGCAGGGTGGTCAGCTCACAATCGCCCGCAGCTGTGTTTTGAATGCAGTATGCGGGATTACGAATTGCGTTTATAAGCCTTACGCCACAGAGCTATTATTCTTCTCTTTTTTCTTTTCTTCACAGGTTAAAAGAAAAATGCATGTATGAATGGGTCCTTCTTCTTGTTCTACATGTTCTTCTAATTCTTCTTCTAATTTCTACACTTTATTCTTCTCTTATTTCTTCTAATCCTTCTTGCTTTTCTATTTTTTTCTCACAGTTCAGGATATTAATACTAATAGACTTCTTTAATGTGTTTGTATATGTACAAATTTTTCGAGTTTGATCATTATCTTCAGGCAAATCATAAGATACTTAGTATTACTTACATACTGAATCAGTTAAATAACAGCTAAACATTTGTTGTAGGAGTACAGAGAAAACTGTTTTGATTTACAGTTACACCCACTCGATTTGAGGAGAATTTAGAGATGTCTACAAACCAGCTACTTAAAACTCAGAGGAAAGGCCAGACAGACAGATATAATCAGATTGCTGTACCATTAGTACTGGGTCTCTTTGCTGGCTGTTGCAGATGAGGACAGAACACGTATGGGAATGTCCTGCCGGCGGTGATGTTGGTTCTTCTAGTTCTTGACTCAACTCAACTGTCTACAACTACAAGCTCAAGTGACTACTTCAACTACTTCTTACTTTCGATGTTGAAGGTACTTCATGAAGAAGAACAAGAATAAGTTAAAATTATTGCCACAGACATAGATGATAGAGATAGAGTGTGATGATAGAATTATAGACACTAGACTAATGAAATGAAATAACCAGAAAGCTTCACAGGCAAGGAGGGGGAAATATATTATATTAATAATTAAATACTACTTGATGATTGTATTGTTATGCAATATGCACAGAGAACAACACAATTCATTAAACGAAAGTTTTAGTTAGTAACGAGCTGAGTAAGTTGTGAGTAACTTTCGGAGTAACAACTTGAACTTAGTAATAAAATAGTAAAGTAACACTAAGACTACAACTGTACAACAACTACAACTATTAACTAATAAATTATAAATATTACAACACACATGCACCTTTGTTGTTATTAGCAATGTCAGTTGTCTCCCTCTTTGAATTGGGGGGGGGGGGGAAGGAGAGAGAGAGAGAGAGAGAGAGAGAGAGAGAGAGAGAGAGAGAGAGAGAGAGAGAGAGAGAGAGAGAGAGAGAGAGAGAGAGAGAGAGAGAGAGAGAGAGAATGGTATTATTTGTTTTCGCTGAAAATTTCTTGCGACTTCTGGTAACCATGCTGTACATACCCATGCATGTTTCTGATTTAATGTATTTGAAAACCACACATCACAGATCGGGGGAAACAATACTGTGGTCTGTCTGCTAGGCAAGCAACTGTCGCTTAGAACTTTCTTCTCTTGAAGTTATTATTTTTTTTATGATTTTCGGTAAGCTAATTTTGTTTATAAGTCATTTTTCTTTTTGTCTCTTGTTACTGTTTACAGCATTTTTGAATTCTACCTTCAATTTTACATATACTTGAAGAGTTTCAAAATTAATCTCCTTTAATTGTGTTTGGGCGAAAATATTCAGCAGAGCCATGAAAAAGAGATAGCCCAATCATAACTGAAAATTCAAAATGGCGGCACCCTGATTATATACTAATTACTATAGTGGACCTGTATTTATTTATAATTAGAACTTGCAATTTAACTACTAAAATTAAACAGAATACAAGTTTCATTTGTAGCAGTAATTTATCTGTGTACTTGTATAATTCTTCAGCAATTGACTGAAAATAATTTTGAAAGCCAGTTTTCAGACCCGTCTGTAAACCTGTAAGTAGTGCACAGAGTACCTTTTTTCTTAACAGCGCAGCAGTAGCTAATTATTTACATTTAAATAAGATACTGTGAAATAAGTTGTGGTTTTGTAAAAAGTTAGTATTTAATTATTAATTGCTCACTTTTAGATACAGAACAGTGTAATTATAGAGCAGAAGTAGAAATCAATTATTAGCGAAAGTGACTACTTAATTTATGCAGCAGTTACAAACTTATTTACTTACATTAATGCATGATATTTAATCAACCAAAGAAAGCTGCTGCAATGCAGTGGGTACATTAAGACAATGTGAGTACATTTTCATGAACTGTTCTTTCACCTTTTAACATTTCACTGACATTTACTATTTAATTAATATAAATGGGCAGCTACTTTTAACTGTTAATTAGGTCACAGCACATCCTATCAAAAATTCTTAAAAGTCGAGTGCATTTTTCTCGGAGACTCATGCATTGTATGATGCTTTCGGCAAGCTGCCCTGCGGAAAGAGACCAAGCCATATGGGGTAAAACCTGGTGTAATGAAGTCGATCCTCTCGACATCCTATTGAAAGAAGAATGTGACCTTTACTTTCCTTTTACCAAAATGCTCAATAAAATATACATCTTGCCAGGTTCGTTAGCAATGCGACAGACTTTTAATGAATAATAAACAACTGGCGGCCATTTTAAATTATTAATTAGGTCACAGCACATACTATTGAAAAATAGATAATATGTAAAGCTAGCCCTCGCCACCCCGGACATAATTATATATGGTACTATGTTGTCCGTTTAAAAATAAACAAGCCACAGTAATAGAAGGCAGAATTTCTGAGGTTCCAATTTTCTGAGCCGTGATAAAAATTCGGTACTTTTGCCTTAATTCACCCCAAACAAACGGAATCCCAGGGTATGACGTCACATCCAGGGGTTCCCTGTGTTGCGCTGTAGCTCGGTGCGCAATTTTATCGGTGTGCAACAGTTGCTCTCGGCGACATCCCCCGCCCCAACTGTAACTGGCCAAATGAAATGCTTGTCAACTCTTGATACCAGTAGTATAAGAAAAGAATGATGATGATCTGTCTGTATGGGAAACGCGAGGCTTTGCAGCCATGTGCGCATTGTCTCAGCGGGAGGATGTCCTGCCGACATACATGGTGAATGTCGTCGGCGGTGGCATCTCTCATCTGTCCTGACGCTCAGTCAGCGATAGCATCATGATGATATGATTATGAGAACAGTGTCTAGCAGAATGTCAGATGCCACGATGCTGCTGCAGAAAAGGCAACGCTACTCTGGCTTGTCGTGGACAGCTGCTGCTGCTGCCAGTTCCAGAAAACTCATAATGAGACACACACACACACACAGAAACGGTTGCCAAAGCCCAAAGAAATATAGCTGGTGTCCCTAAATATAGCTGGTGACGTTTGTTTGGGGTGAATTAAGGCAAAAGTACCAAAAATTCTCCCATTTCCTCATATCCGTTTACGCTTCCTGGCTGTAGACCACGACACAAAAATATTCATAACTCCGCTTAGACTTAACGAATACTCTTCGTTGAGATTCCGTTGGATTCGTCTTGTCAAGCTGTATCCAACTGTGGTGATTTCATAAGTAGAAACCCCATTTTAAAATATTCTCTATATATGCTATTATTATTAATATATTAATCTTATTGATATTGTTTATTTGCTATGTTTATTCAAAATAAAATATATTATATTAACTAATAAACACAGGCATACATACGATTGACTTAAGATTAGCTGCTAGACAAATTATTCAAAGGTGTGCTTTTCTGTGCTCCAACCCGCCAACAACCGCGGCAGAATTGTATAATATAATATAATAAAGTTTCCACAAACAAGACGACTCAGTACAAACTAAAAAAATGCCGCCATAGGTTTATACCCGACTTCTGCTGCAGAGTTGCGGGAATTCCCATGCCAAATATAACGCTAAGGTTATTATCATCATCATCTCTCACTTTTGCGTCAAGATCCATGGAGAGGTATAGTTGACGTTCCAGCAGCCGACGGGTGGCACTGGATGCTGTCATTCCACGTGACTGTACAATGTCTTTGATGTCGTCAATCCATTTTCTTCTCGGGCGTCCTCTTGCTCTCGTCACAGATGATCTTTCATGTAGGGCCAGTGCTGGTAGAGAATGGTGTTGCATTCTAATTGAAATTCTAACGAGATGGCCAAACCATTTGATCTTCTGTCTTTCAGTATAGTATATCATATGCGACACAAGGTGTTGATCCCACTGCCTGATTGATAACTGTCTGTCAACTCTCATTTACTGCCAATATAGTACCTTGCGGGGGGGGGGGGGGTGTCTTGAGCCTGAGGAATTAAGGCCGCCTGGCTAGTGCAGTCGCCGCGAATTGACATAATTTCCTACTCGGTCTGGATAGTTAAGTTGGCAGCTCTCCTCAAGTATCACATCAAACAGGTGTTGGTCTTGCGTTAGAGTGATTTGGATAATGTTTAGGTTTGACATCGGTAGTATAGGGTTGGTGTGGATATAGGCTATTTATTTTCTGTCGTTTGCGAACATCGGTCTATTTGGATGTTTCAGTATGGGTGACAGATTGAAATATATGTCGTTTTGCGGACACAGGTATATTTGGATGTTTCGGTATGTGTGATAGTTGATATATAAACGCACTTCATTGGTATTCATTGGTTTCAAAAAGGATTATCTTCGTCCCACTAGGCGATTATGCTCCTCCACATCTTACGATCTCCAAATCATGTATCATTTCGTGTGCTGACACTGTTCCGTGCTGTAACAAAAGAATGAATGGCTGTCTTCCACTATCTCTTTCCACAAATCTTTCCATTTCTCACAGTTTAATCCAACAAAATAAAAAATTGTAAAAGAAAAACAAAAAGTTCAAAACAATGTTTTCTCTTAGTGAATTTAAATAACGAAGACACAAACAATAGATTGCACGATTTATTGCCTGGCATATTTCGCTGCATCTCGTCAGGTACATACTGCAGAAATCACGCAACATAAACTAAAGTGATTAGATAAATTCTTTAAGCTGAAATATACAGGTATTCACACTAATTTCAATTGTCTACCATGGCAATTTTAAAATGACTATCACGTCTTTCTCTTTGCACAAGACTGGTTTCTGCCGGTTAATGGTGATGGCTTCAGCGACCTTTAACAAGCGTCCATGTTGTGTGTTAGACAACACGCGAAACGCATTGTCCCTTTCAATCACGTGACTACACGGACGGGAATAAAACTGTGAGCGCGTTAGTGCATCCCTATTGAATACCCAAGCAGAAGATGTGAAGAATTGAAGTGTGTTATTGTAGCAAATTTAGCAACATTAAATTGTAAGCAGCCAGAAGAAAGTAGTATTGTTTCACTGACAGATGATATGTTGCAACAAGTGTGTTTATCAAAATTATATAGTTCTGCGCAATCATCCAGCAGTGCGGATTACTTGTTAGTACTTTGAAAATATGTGTTGAATACCAATGCTGCATTTGAAAAGCAGAATCGATGTATGTTCGGTCGTGTGTTGTATGACACGGAGAATCAGTGGACAGATGTGATCTTCATTCTTCTGTTTCTGTGAATGCCAGACTATTCATATGCTTATTTATGAACTGTCTTAGTGGTCCCAATGGATTCCCCAATTGATAGTTCTTAATAATATAGGGTGTATTTTTAAGGACTGTGCAGTGTTGGAAAATATTGCCGGTCCAAGTTTTGTATTCACCCTCTGTAAAGTTCATGCAACATAATAGGTAAATACAAAACTTGGACAGGCAATATTTTCAAACACTGCATAGTCATTAAAAATACACCCTATAGGTGTGCAGCATTGGAACCGACCAATCATTTCTCTTCTTGAAATGTTGGTCACTATACTATACTGGACACAACATTACGATCCGGTATGTTTGTTATTTGACCTATGCTGGTTAAATATAGAATTCTGAGACTTATGGTGCTATCTCAATGGTCAGATACGAATTCTGTCCATATTCTATAGTTATGGGTTCATGTGAATGATAGACCTGACTAATGAAGCTTTAAGAAAAAAGGTGTCTAGTTGGCCATGTGTCGAAGTACACTTGTTCCTGCAATGAGGCGTTGTCGTCATTTGGAGGTGACAGGTTCCAATCCCTGTCGGTAACTATAGCTTTCCATTGTTATGTTGACTAATGCGTCCTCTAGTCTCTACTTCTGTCTTCTACTTCTATGAACGCCAAACAATTTATGAACTGCCGATTTATGAACTGTCTTAGTGGCCTCAAAGGGTTGCCTAATTGATATTTATGTGTAATACTAATAGATATCATCACAAAGGATGATACCTGGGATCGACAGGTTATGTTGATGTTGAAGAACAAGTATTAGCACGAGTAGTCTGTATGTGACTACAGTTGTAACACAGTACAGGTCTAGTCTGTATGTGACTACAGTTGTAACACAGTACAGGTCTAGTCTGTATGTGACTACAGTTGTAACACAGTACAGGTCTAGTCTCTATGTGACTACAGTTGTAACACAGTACAGGTCTAGTCTGTATGTGACTACAGTTGTAACACAGTACAGGTCTAGTCTGTACGTGACTACAGTTGTAACACAGTACAGGTCTAGACTGTATGTGACTACAGTTGTAACACAGTACAGGTCTAGACTGTATGTGACTACAGTTGTAACACAGTACAGGTCTAGTCTGTATGTGACTACAGTTGTAACACAGAACAGGTCTAGTCTGTATGTGACTACAGTTGTAACACAGTACAGGTCTAGTCTGTATGTGACTACAGTTGTAACACAGTACAGGTCTAGTCTGTACGTGACTACAGTTGTAACACAGTACAGGTCTAGACTGTATGTGACTACAGTTGTAACACAGTACAGGTCTAGTCTGTACGTGACTACAGTTGTAACACAGTACAGGTCTAGTCTGTATGTGACTACAGTTGTAACACAGTACAGGTTTGCGTCATAATCACCACTATGCGGACCGAAGTGTTCTAATATTCTACGAGGCAGCTGGCATGGCTGGGACGAGGAGGTAGATTCCAAAGGGGAGCCATGGCTGGGACGAGGAAGCAGATAGTTAGTTAGTTAGTTAGTTAGTTAGTTAGTTAGTCAACAGAGCATCCTCATTGCACATCGAACCATTAGAACATAAGCTCTCAAATCCCCTCCTCAGTAAATCTCGCAGGGTGTACGGCTCACGATACCCGTTCTGTGTTGGTTTCTTCTTCTTCTGCGTTCATCCGGAGTTTTTTTTTCGGACGTGATTACGTTGTGCCTGTTTACAGCAGAGCTGCGTTCTTGCGCCGTTAGGCCGACACATCCGACTTCTGCGGCTGTGTTGGTTTATTAACCTGCTTTGGCTTCCTTCATAATGTTTTTGTTTGGCCACAACTCTTTTAACTTGCTGTTCTCGCAGTCTGACCATGGATGTAGATTCCCAGTCATCACTTTCTTCTCCCAAACTACTTACTTCTCGTAGAGCATTCAGAATGTCAGCCTGGTCCACAGTAGCCTTACCCGCAAGCCTGCTCATTTCCTTGGACACCCGCATGCCCTGGCACGAAAATGAAATTAATCTTTGCCAGCCGTGACCGTTAGATAGACAACAACCACTGTCTTCGGACCCACTCCATTTCTATCTTCCTGAATATACTCATTGAGTCACTAAGGAAACATGCCCGAGTGAATGTCTGTGTCTCGAGCCATGTAATTGCTTTATTTACTACCATGACTGGGACGAGGAAGCAGATTCCCAAGAGGAGCGATGGCTGAGAGGTTACTTGCAGTGCTTGCTTCAGAAGGTACAGAGTTCGATCCCTGCATAGCGATGAGAATATTCCCAATAACTATTGATATCTAATGATATCACCCGGCCCCTGATCTGTTGGGTAGTGAGTGTATACCTAACCTTCTTGAACAAGGACGAAAAACAGGAGGTCTCGTGTTCAATTTGTGCATAGCAAATAATGAAATATACCTCAACAGTTGGAAATCGCTGAGAGTGGGCCAGAAAACCGCCGTCCTGACAAAATTGTTAGGAAAAGTAACCCTACCCAGGGGGCAGATAGAGCAAGTTACCTTAGACGGAATCTAGTTTAGTTTAGTTGACGAATCAACATCACGGCACACGGGTTAACACATAAGTGCTCCGTTCTACTCCTAACTCAAGCTTGAGTCCGGAGAATTTCAGCTCAGTGCACGAACTCCGTTGCACTGGCGAGGATATCCTGAAATACTTTGACTAGATTTTTTAACTCGAAATTTTGCCCGTGCAGTCCCGTTAGGCTGCTCTTTTTCGATTTCAACTGTCAAGAGATTTATTACGGACGTAACAATACACACGGGCGTCCGATATCACTACCCAGAGACCAGGGGAAATTTTGTTACTAGAAGTCCATGTGAAAAAATCCCGGCCCTCACCGGAGCTTGAACCCGCGACCTCCAACACTCGAGGCGGACACCATACCCCGAGACCACTCAACAACCCCTCCCCCCCCCTAAAAGAATGAATGTAAAAAGAATGAATGTATCTAGAGGAAGGAAACCTTACACATATGCCAGCAAAGCTGGACATCTATCCCCCTGAGGCGCGACCAGATATAACATATTCCCCTCGAAAGAGGAACAAAGGAGAAGCATTTATTCTTTCAATATTTGTCTTTTATTTGTTTATTTTTGTTTTTACGTCTCTGGCTTTGAACTCAAGCGTAGTCCGTATACACTACTTCTAGTAGTGCTGGACTGAATTTTGCGTGTGGATTAGCTTTCTCTATTAACTTTGTCCCTCGCCATCAGGCGAACCCACTCAGACTTCAGAGGTACTTGTAATTTACGTCCCCAAGTCAAGGATGATAGGTCAACATTTTAGTCCAGCTGTCCGGTGTATTGGCTCAACCACTTACCTCGGCATCAGCACACCGGATGTTTAAGAACACGCGTTCTTATCCATTCGGCCATGCTGACCTACACACAAGTAGTTTAAGAAGAAGGATTTTGAGTGCACCAGTATGTGGTAATGCAAAACAGACAAATAGCGAGTCTCTGTGGCGAAGTGGTTGCGCCGCTTGTCTAGTGCTCCGAATTTTGTGGGTTTGAATCTTGCCTACGTCTTTCGGCTCTCGAGTGAGCTTTTCTCTGAGACTTCAGGGGGTCGCCGCTGGAGCTTTGTGCCACGCTTTCGGCAGGCCGTCCTACGGAATGCCGTTGTGCCATGTGGGATAAAACCCAGTGCAACGAAGTCGTTACTCGTGTCGTTGAAATACTTTATTGAAACAGATGAAAGTGTTGAGGTCCTGCGAGGAAGAAACAATAAATACAAAATCATAAAGAACAATGCTTCTTGTGTTTTTAGAGTGCTTTAATTGTGTTTACGTGGTTTAACAGCTGCAAATTAGAGACTGACTCTTGCTTAGTTCATTTTCCCCCAGTTGAAACACCTAGGATCTGTTCATTGATTCTTTGGCTGGTCTGCTGCTAAGAGCTCATGGAGGGGAGGGAAAGATGGTGTCAATTTACATACATAGTATCCATCTACATTCCAGCAGATATTTATGAAGATACGTGATCATGTGCTATGCCGATAAATGTGGGCGGTCATGTTTCGCCATCTCACACGATCACCAGAGTCATGGATCAATTCTGTGTTTTTGTCTTGATTGTGAAATGTGGCCAAGCCATGCCGATATTTACCTCTCTGCCTTCCCCTTGTTCATTTCCCCCAATCATGCCAGTTATCACTAAGTTTTCCAGTTTATTTCTTCTCATAACGTTCCCAAAATGTTTGACTATGCTTAATTTCTTTTAACAGTTGACGATTTAATACGTGAATGCCTATGATGATAGTGATGATAGGTCTTTCGGCAAGTAGCACCAATTAAATCACTTGACCCTTTGTATTTTATAGTAAACATGTGAATGCTATACACAATTATAAAGAGAATATTTTAAAAGTGATAACCAGGACAAAATGAAAGAAACACTTCACTTGGCAGAATTATTAATCTCTGGTACACGAGCATGCATCAGACTCAGATACTGAATCTTTGGTAAGACTCTATGTCAAGATGTGTAATCATATATATGCAATGTGGAATCATATATATATATATATATATATATATATATATATATATATATATATATATATATATATATATATATATATATATATAGCCGCAATGTGGATAAAGTTGGTGCAAGTAAAAATGTTTAAATCAGCAACCAAGCTTGGAAAATTAAGGTATTACATGAAATCAGTACTACTATCGGAGAATAACAAAAACACAAAAATAATCACCCAATGATACACATCTATTTGTATTGCCAAATGTATCCATGAAATCGAAAATAATTAAAGTTTGGCAACTGTAGAAAACATTACTGAATGAGATCAAGGTCAAACAATTAACTGATTCAGTGCCAAACAACTAATACTATTAACTACATTATTGCACATGCTATCAATATCAGAATCACTATCATCTAAAATTGTGTCAAACAATACTCTGATGTAAATCAACAAGGTCGTGAACTTGTGGACGTTGCTGTTTCTGAAATCGGAAAATCAATCAAAAAATTTCAAGTAGTTCGTAAAATTGTGGGCAAGAGTGACTGTACTTTTTCGATCACTAGGAATGAAGGAATTCTACAATGTAAATTTCCCTTTACTGAACACAGTATTACAGTTGCGAAACAGTTTGGAAAAAGAAATAAATAATGCAATGACAAAATTATGACAATATATAATCCAATGGTAGATATGGGAAGGCGTTAAGACGATAAATCATCCCATGGTATTTAATGAGTTAAGATACTTCAGCAATATAAAGAGACCCAAATCCTTGTCAAAGGACGTGCACATGGAAAGTGTGCCAGAGAAATACATCATTATATTTGGGTGGACAACATCATGAGATTCTGTGTGTATGTGTTGCGTTCGCTCGCTATGAACTCAAACGTAGTCAGTACATGAGCTACTAATTCTATTAGCACTGGACTGATTTTTGTATGTGGATTAGCTTTCCCTATTACCAGTGTCCATCGCCATCAAGCGAACACACTCCCGCTTCTGAGGTTCTTGTAATTTACGTTCCCAAGTCAAGGATGAGAAGTCAGCATTTTAGTCCAGCTGACTGGTTAAGAGTTGAACCTATCACCTCGGCATCAACATTTGAAGTTTGAGGGCGAGGTCGCTTATCCATTCGGCCATTCTGACCTACATCATGAGATGAAATAACCCTGCATGGTGACTCAGGACAGAAGAGGCTGCAGATTTACTGTAGCCACCCTTCACTGTGGAGATGACACTTCATGATGGTGAAACATGTCTGCTGTTCTAAATTGAACATTCTCTATTTTAATTAATGTAAATGGGGTAAAACTGCGGTAAAGCTGTGGAAATGTCAGCAATATAAAACACAGGCAGCTTTACGAACTACCATCGCAGAAAACAGTATGTTGTGGCAAACAAGAGAATGCAACATCGGAGGTGACACAACACTGACTTCATTAAGGCATGGAATAGTAGCAAATTTTAAATAAAAATAAACAGAACCAAATAAAATAAGTGCGACTTATATCAGTAGGTGTATTTTTAATGACTGTGGGTCTTTTAAAAATATTGCCGTTCCAAGTTTTGTATTTACCTTTTATGTTATGAACTCCACAGAAGGTGAATACAAAACTTGGAACGGCAGTATTTTCAAAAGCCCCACAGTCATTAAAAATACACCCTGTATTTGGAAGCTGTTGCACCAACTATAGAACTGTTGCCGTGATCAGTCATGTAAGTAAAATTCTACTAAACATCATATTGGGAAGACTTCGTAAGAAAATGGGAGAAGAAATTAACGTGGTTCAAGCTGGATTTCGACAAGGAAGAGGAACAAGAGATCACATACTCAACATGAGTTTTATAATAGAGATGTGCAGAGAATTTAATGTAAACCTATTGTCATGTCTTTTGTATGGATGTGAAACTTGGACAATGAGCAGTCAAGCTGAAAATCATCTGATGGCTGCAGAAATGTGGTTTCTGAGGAAAATGCAAAGAATACCATAGACAGACAGAAAAACCAATGACCAAGTACTACAGGAGACAAATGAAAATCGTAAATTGATAAGAGAAATTAGACGTAGACAGTCCAAATTTTTTGGACATGTTATGAGAAGAAATGGATTGGAGAACTTAGTGACAACTGGCAAGATCGAAGGGAACAGACCAAGGGGAAGACCGAGAAGTAAATACCTGGATGGCTTCGCCACATGGCATGGTCGAGACAGGAATACTTAGCTGATCCACGACTCTGGTGATCGAGTGAAATCGCGAGTCATGACCGCCCACACTTTCCGGCATGGCACATGATTGATTGATTGATTGTCATGTTTAGTGGATTATTCAAAGGCACTTGACTGTGTAGAACATCAGAAACTTTGGAAAATCATGAGTAATATGGGCTTTCCACCACATATAATACAACTCATAAAAATGCTCTATCTATACAAACAAGCAGTGGCTAGAATAGATGGTGAGACATCAGATTGGTTTGACATCAAGCAAAGAGTCTGTCAGGGCTGTGTGCTGTCCCCCTATTTGTTTAACCTGCACGCTGAAAATATAATGAAACATGTCAGAGATGATATAAACAGGGTGCTATATGATGCTCTAAATATCGGTGGTCATGACACACCAGAGATGTGATACATAAATAGACATATATAGTATTATTTGGCGCTCACAGAAGAAGAGGAAGAAGGAAATAGAGATTAGAAGACGCAATAGACAACATAAAATTTGAAAGCTATAATAGTTACCAACCGGGAGCGAACCTGTCGCCTCCAAATGACGACGGCGCCTCGCTGCAGGAACAAGTGTACTTCGAACTCATGTTGTGATATGCTGATGATACAGTATTGCTATCCACAACACAGAATGGTATGGAAAACCTAATAACCTCAACCCAATCGAATAGTGAAAATCACAACCTATATCTTAACATAGCAAAAACAAAGATAATGCATACAGATAAAACTACTATGGAGAAATAAATATATTTGAATGAGGAACAATTGGAGGTGGTGGACAATTTCGAATATTTTGGGTCATTGATTACCAACAATGGTGACACAATTAAATAAATTAAAGGACTAATATCTATTGCTCTTCAAAGACTAAAACAACCTAATAAATTGTGGATTGGGACAGATGGAACTACAAAAATTAGATTTTTAAGAGCGTGCATCTTTCCTATTGCAGCATAAGCTTTTGAGACCTGGACACTTACTAAAGAAGCCAAACAGCGCATAAATGCCTTTTAATATAAATGTTATAGACAAGTTCTAAGAATATCTTGGGTAAAGAAAAGAACAAATGCATCAATACTTCAAGTGCTGAATATTGAAGAAGGTTCGCTATTAAGACGATAAAACAAAGACAATTGAAATATTCTAATCACTTGAAACGTCACGCAAGTTTGGAGAGAACAATGGAGGGATATATGCCTGGAAAGAGAGGAGGAGGAAGGCCAAAGAGAAGATGGGTGCACGATGTGGTGGATTATCTCCAGATGGGTGTTTCGGACGCGGGACATCTTGCTTATGATCGAGAGGTTTTCCTGTAGGATGTGATGGGATCGAGGTTCTGCAAAGGACATGCTGCTGAACGAAAGAATGAATATACGGAAGCAATGAGAAAAATTACACTTTTAAATTTTGTTTTGCTTATTTTCATTTCACATTTTCTATTACAATATGCATTGTAATCTCCATGATTTGTGTATTGTTGTGATATCTTGTTAATTATTGTTTTCTGATGAAAGCTTGTTGCTGCAACAACCTGTTTTCTGTAACTGTCTTTTGTATAACTGCCCTACACATCATGTCTAATTTTAATTAACAACCATCATGAAATAATGCAACAATACAAGCGAAGATGACTACACATAAATGTTGGCCAAAAGTAGTTCCAGATCTCTCACAGTTTTGCGTTTGTTGCAGTCAATCTGTAAAAAAGTTTACAAAGGAGCAATGTTCAATACTGTTTTTTTCTAGCAACATGATAATATCAATATCAGAATTAGTCACTAACTGCACAAGAGAACAGAATCATTGAAACAACAGAAATAAAATGCCTATGGTGAATTCTAAATGTAACATGAAGAGGCACGGTCACAAACCACAATATGAAGAAGCAAGTGGATGATGCACCAGTGTTCTTCTTCGTCTTCTTCTTCTACTACTCCTTCTTCTTCACCACCACCACCATCATTATCATCACCATCACCATCTTGTGTGTGTCTCTATCAATGGGAATAGGTGCTCATGTCTCACCACAGATTTACGTCCTTGTTGTTCTGGGTCAACTTTGTTGATGATATTCCTTCAGGCCACCTTTTCAGTACATCCGATACCATTTTTACTGTCTTTTCCTTTTCTCCCAGTGAGCTTTCCAGTAATCATATTTTCCAATGTCTCTTTTCATTACATGACCAAAGAATGCAGTTTGTCTCTTTCTATAGTTGTAAATAATGTTTTACGTTCATTTGCCTCATTCATGCAACTGATGTTAGATTATAAGCTAATTTGTGAAATGTTTATGTTGGTTACTCGTATGTTGCCCCAGGAAGTATGCATCCTCTCAGTTCTCGTGACTGTTATTGTTCTATTCCAATCTAAACCAGTTGTAATTGCTTCAGGTTTTTGTGGAACAATGTTCGTTCACTTTATTTATTTAAAAACGTTCGCTGACTTGAGCGTAGTCCAAAAATATGCTACTACTTCCATGAACTGGGCTGATTTTTGCCTGTGGATTAGCTTTCCCTATTATCAGTGCCCTTTGCCAGCCATCAGACAAACCCACTACGACTTCTGAGGTACTTGTAATTTACATCCCCAAGTCAAGGGCGACAGGTCAACATTTTAGTCCAACTGACAGGTGGAGGGGTTGAACCTGCTAGCTCGGCATCAGCACACTAGAAGTTTAAGAGTGAATGCTCTTATCCATTTAAACATGCTGAATTACAAGTACCTCCGAAGTCGGAATGGGGTCACCTGATGGCGAGGGATGTGGGTAACAGGGAAAGCTAATCCACACGCATAAATCAGTCTTGTGCACTAGTATCATTATCATCATCATCATCATCATCATCATGCAGTGCCTTGCCGGCTGGCGTAGGTGATCTTGCCTCTCCACAAACTGCGATCTCCGTCGTCATGGATGAATTCATGTGTTGTCTCCCTTCCGTGCCATGACACAAGACTGTCAATAATCGGCACTCTTCCGAATAATGTGGAGACGGCCCCTGATTGATGATGATGATTATTGGAACGCATTTCGATTTTCTCAGATCTATATTTTAGTTCGTAGCTATATTTTAGTTCGTAGCATAGAGACAGACAGTGTTGGAGATCCATTGCAGCCAACCTTCATTGTGGAGACGGCTCCTGATTGATGATGATGATGATTATTGGTAATATTTCGATTTTCTCAGTTGTATATTTTAGTTCGTAGCATTTAATATTGTTTTTATATCACCCAATGAGGCCCTGTAAGGGATACTTTTTACACTAAAGCGTTACTTCCCCATTATGACCGTTATTCGGAAGTGCCCAATAATCTTCTCATACTGTCTTCCTCTATCTCTTGTTTTGCAAATCTTTCCGATTGTCACAACGTGTTCCAGTTTTTGCTTTCTCATAACGTGGCCAAAAAACGAGGACTGCCTCTTTCTGATGTTTGTGATAAGTTGTCTTTGCGCCTCAGCTTCCCTTAAAACATCCTGATTGCTCTTTTTGGCTGTCCAACTAATTTTCAGCATTCTAGTAGTAAAGGGTGTATTTTTACTGACTGTGCAGTGTTTGAAAATATTGCCGGTCCAAGTTTTGTATTCACCATCTGTAAAGTTCATGCAACATAATAGGTAAATACAAAACTTGGAACAGCAATAATTTCAAACTCTGCACATTCATCCATTCATTCGGTCGTTTGTTCGTTAGTTCAGTAGCATGTCCTTTGCAGAACCTCGCTCACATAACAACCTTCCGGAAAACCTCTCAATCACAAGCAAGATGTCCCGAGTGCCATAGACCCATCTGGAGATCATCCGCCACATCCTACACCCATCGTCTCTTTGGCCTTCCTCTTCCTCTCTTCTCAGGCATATACCCCTTCATGACCCTTGTTCTCTCCAAACTTGCGTTAACGTTTCAAGTGATCAAAATATTTCAATTTTCTTTGTTTTATCGTCTTTAAAAGCTAACCTTCTTCAGTATTCAGCTCTTGAAGTATGGATGCATGTGTTCTTTTCTGTACCCAAGATATTCTTAGAACTCGTCTATAACATTTATATTCAAAGGCACAGTCATTAAAAATACACCTTGAAGTAGCACATGTGTGGACTACGTTTGAGTTTTTTTGGAATAAGTAAAAAAAAAAGCCAAATGCAGGAAGAAAATTAAACATGATCGGCTGATTTTCAAAGAAATAATGAATATAATAAATAATGTCAATATAATGGACTGGATTTCCACCGACCTCCCAGCATGTGCGAAGTAAAGGTATCAAGTCTGGATAGGTACTAGGTATTTCCGGTACTGGGTTTTTCCCCAACTGAAAGTAAATAAAAAAAGTATTCATAAAGTGAAACAAAATGAAGATTTTTTTTTGTATTATGAAAATGCAGTATGTTGTCATTCATATATACATATTTTTAGCTCCTAGTTTAGATAACTAAATATGTTAAAGATGCTGACGGAAGATATATGTTGTCTTTATTTTAAGAGTATTTCAGTTTTTCAGCTGGCCATGAAACTTCCAGATTATTCCATTCCATAGCTGTCCATCTTGTGCTACTCTCTTTAGTTGCACGTATGTCTGAATCTAATGGCAGTGGAACTGAGGTTACTGAGGAAATTCAAAGAATGCAATGGACAGACAGAAAACCTACAAGAAGCAACTGAAAACTGTAAACTGAATAGAGAAATTATACATAGACAGTGAAGATTGGTTGGACATGTTAAGAGAAGAAATAAACTAAAGATGTTAGTTAGTCGTTAGTTAGTTAGTCGACAGATCATCCTCATTGCACATCGAACCATTCAGTCCATATGTGCTCGGATCCCCTCCTCAGCAAATCCCGCAGCGTGTGGCAGCTCACGACACCAGTTCTGTGTTGGTTTATAAATCTTCTTTGGCTTCCTGCGTAGTGTTCTTGTTTGGCCACACCTCTTTTAATTTGCAGTTCTCGCAGTCTGACCACGATTGTAGATTCACAGTCATCACTTCACTTGGTTCTCGCAACAGTCTTACTTCTCGTAGAGCATTCAGAATGTCGGCCTGGTCCATGGTGCGTCCGCCCTCCATAGTAGCCTTACCTGCGAGCTTGTCAGCCCACTCATTTCTTTGTACTCCCGCATGCCCTGGCACGAAGATGAAACTAATGTTTGCCAGCCGAGACCGCTCCAGAGACAGCAACCACTCTCTTCGGATCCACCCCGTCTCTATCATCTTGAGCATGCTAATTGAGTCGCTAAGGAAACATGCCCTAGTGAATGTCTGTGTCTCAGGCCATATTATTGCTTTACTTACTGCCATGACTTCCATAGTCAGGCTACTTGTGGTCTCAGCAAAAGCACCAGAGTCCTCCTTCACAATTCTCCCTCCGGCCTGCGCCGTAAAAGCCCATGAGCTTCTCACATGTCGGACGACAGACCCATCTGTGTATATGACAGCATCACCGTATAACGAATTCTCGAAAATCAAAGCTTGTACTTCCGCCTCCACAGCAGCTGGATTTTCTTGTCTGCATTTTCTGTCTAGTTGGATGCAGACTGAAAGAGACGTACAGAAATCTGTTGGCACTTGTACCCACTCCTCGCCAGGTTCTAAGTCCTCAAGTGAACATACCTGTCGAAGAATTTCCTCGGCTTGACCCATCCACGACATTCCTCTTTTTAACCTGCTGCCCTTCACCTTCCTAATTTCACTAAGCAGTGGATGTTGTGTGTTTGCGTTAACTCTGAGGTAGGCGCGTGCCCTGCAAACTTGTATTCTCTCTTCAATGGTTGGAAAATCAAGAAGATAGCCCATCGCCCTGCATGCTGTATCTCTTGTACATCCAAGAATAATGCGCATGGCTTCGTTCTGTATCCTTTCCATCCTTTCTATCTGCTTACAGCTGAGAGTCAGGATCGCCATCGCATACTCAAAAACAGACAAGGCCAGCCCTTCGTACAGAAGACATAGATGGCGTTGCTCACAGTTTGCTTCCGCCATCACCCGCATCGCACCCAAACCCCACTTGGCCTTTGTTATCACCTAGTCTATGTACTCGTTATAAGCAAGGCTTCAATCAAAACGTATCACCAGGTAGTTCATTGCCTGCGTTCTTTCCACAGTTTCTGAACACAGCTTTACAGTTGGTGTTGGAGTGTTCACAATATGATTATTCAAAGAGAACCATGTCACTGTTGCCTTTTTGGGGTCGACTATTGCCCCAGCTTCAACACGATTGAGTAGAAACTAAAGAACTTGGTGACAACTGGCTAGATTGAGGGAACAACAAGAGGAAGGGGGAGGAGTAAATATCTAGATGACTTGGTCATGTGGCATGGCCGAAACAAGAACACAGAGTCGATCCACGACTCTGGTGATCGTGTGAGATGGGGAAACCTGACGACCCACGCTTATTAGCGTGGCACATGATGATGATCTCTGCATTGATTGGTCTATGTATGCATGTTGTTTTTAATGTTGCCCTGGTTTTACCTATGTTCTCTGTTTCCCACTACTTTGCTCTCCACTACTTTCTTAGGTATCTTCGGGTGTGACCAGCCATGATGGTTTTAATTTCCGCTTAAAAGTTAAAAAGTCGACAGGGTCGACTTCATCGCACCGGGTTTTATCCCATATGGCTCGGTCTCTTTCCGCAGCGCGGAAAGCGTCGCACAAAGCACGAACTCCGTAGCTTTTAGCGACGACCCACAGGAGTCTCCGAAACATTTAACTCGTAAACCGAAGGGTGCGGCCCGGAATCGAACCCACAACCTTCGGATCACAAGTCAAACGGCTTGACTACTTCGCCACAGAGACTCCCTAATTTCCGCATTACCCGGAAAGGTTAACCCGGTCAACAAATGTTCGCTGAAGTCGGATGTGTCGGCCTAACGGCTCAAGAACGCAACTCTGCTGTAAACAGGCACAACGCAATCACGTCCGAAACCAAAACTCCGGATGAACGCAGAAGGAGAAGATTTCTGCATTAGTTTAAGTTAGATGCATATCCTTTACAGGGCGTCAAGTCAACCTCAGCATTTTTTTTGCTGTTTGTAATTTCTTGGCACATAGCATCATCATCATCATCATCATCATTATCGTCATCATCATCATCATCATCGTGTTCCCAGGTAGATGGAGTAGGCGTCCATGTAGACAGATGGCGTGGGCGTCCATGTCTTGCCACAGGTCACGGTCTTTGGTGTTTTGAATCAACTCGGTTGATGATGTTCCTCCACGCCACCGTCTCAATCCATCCACCATAATTTCTCTTGGTCTGCCTTTCCCTCTTTTTTTCCCCACTATCTTTCCAGTTGTCGCGGTGTTCTCCGGTGCTTCTTTTCTCATCACATGACCAAAGAAATCCGTTTTTCTTTTTTATTATTGTTGTATATACTGTTCTAGGTTTATTAGTCTCTTCAGGCAACCATTGTTAGTTACTCTAGCAGTCCAAGGAATTAGCAACGTCTCAGGAACCACATCACTGTTGCTTCTAAGTTCTTCCTAATTTCTCATTTACATTCCAAGATTCATTGCCATATACAGCAAAACAGTTAGTTAGTTAGTTAGCTAGCTAGTTAGATTGATTGATTGATTTAGGAACCGACATCACAGCACTCGGGGCATTCCCATAAGCGCTCCGTCCCCATCCTCAGCAGTAAACGAAGAGTTCCAACACCAATAGTACCAGCAGCAATCTAATTATATGTCCGTCTCGCCAGATCCCCTCGTCACTCCTCGCTGTCTCATTCGTGCCAGACCATGGTGATCCATTTGTTCCTCCGAGGTGTACACGAGCTCCCACAAGGCCGCAACCACGTCTGCCTTGTCATGCATCAATACTCCACCAAGTTTTGCAGAGCCAGCCAGTCTGTCCGCCCGTTCATTCCCCAGCACACCGGTATGCCCCGGAGAAAAGATCCAGGTGATGCTTGCCACCCGTGACCTCCGAAGCGAAGCAAGCCACTCTGCCCGAAGCTTGCCTGTCCTCACCTTCCCCAGCATGCTTTCTGAGTCAGTTACAATCACGATGTGATTAGTTAGCTAGTTAACTAGCTAGTTAGTTAGTCGACAGATCATCCTCATTTCACATCGAACCATTCAGTCCATAAGTGCTCGGATCCCCTCCTCAGTAAATCGTGCAGCGTGTAGCGGCTCACGACACCAGTTCTGTGTTGGTTTATTACTTTTCTTTGGCTTCCTGCGTAGTGTTCTTGTTTGGCCACGCCTCTTTTAACTTTCTGTTCTCGCAGCCTGACCATGGTTGTAGATTTCCAGTTATCGCTTGGTTCTTATAAACGACTTACTTCTCGCACAGCATTCACAATGCCTGCCTGGTCATGGCTCGTCCGCCTTCCTCAGTAGCCCTACCTGCAAGCCTGTCAGTCTGCTCCTTCGCTTGTACACCGCATGCCTTGGCAAGAAGATGAAACTAATCTTTGCCAGCTGAGACCGCTCCAGAGACAGCAGCCACTCTCTTCGGACCCACCCCATCTCTATCATCCTGAGCATACTCATTGAGTCACTAAGGACACTTGGCCGATTGAATGTCTGTGTCTCGAGCCATGTTATTGCTTTACTTACTGCTATGACTTCCATAGTCAGGCTGCTTGTGGTCAAAGCAAAAGCGCCAGACTCTTCCTTCACCCTTTTCCCTCCGGCCTGAGCCGTAAAGGCCCATGAACTTCTCACTTCTTGGACGACCGACCCATCCGTGTAAATTACAGCATCACCCTCTAACGAATTCTCGAAGATCAGAGCCTGTACTTCCGCCTCCACAGCAGGTGGATTTTCTTGTCTGCATTTCCTGTCTAGTCAGATGCACAATGAAAAGGATGTGCAGAACTCTGTTGGCACTTGTACCCACTCTTCGCCAGGTTTTAAGTCCTCAAGCGAACACACCTGCTGAAGAATGTCTTCAGCTTGGCCCATCCACGACTTTCCTCTTTTTAACCTGCTGCCATTTACCTTCCCAAATTCACTGTGCAGTGGATGTTGTGTGTTTGCGTTGACTCTGAGACTGGTACGTGTTTGGCAGAATTGTATTCTGTCCCTCATAGTTGGAAAATCAAGAAGGTAGCGCATCGCCCTGCATACTGTATCTCTTGTACATCCAAGAATAATGCGCATAGCTTCGTTCTGTATCCTTTCAATATGCTTATGGCTGAGAGTCAGGATCGCCATAGCATACTCCAAAACGGAAAGGTCAAGACCCTCATAAAGAAGAAATAGATGGCGCCGCTCACAGTTTGTCGTCGCAATCACTGTCGCTTGACGTCCCTGAGGAACGTGGACTCAACAAGCACACCTTTAAGATCCTTATACTTGGGAATTATTGACAGACATTTGTCTACACTCCTCCGTTCTGTCTTCTATTCACTCTCTCTCTCTCTCTCTCTCTCTCTCTCTCTCTCTCTCTTATTCCTTCATAACATACCCTGACAACAGTTTCCTCCAACAATTAATAACATATTTATTGCTGAAAAACTATGTCAGTGGTATGTATTGAATGTGTATATGTAATGTAGTTGGTAGTGTCTTCTATTGTGAGTGCAAGATAGGACTCTGGAATTTGTATGTGCCGTATCATTTTCTCCCATCTTCATACGGCCATGCAACAAGACAGCACACATATATGGACAGCTCTCACCCTGGATGCTCCGTTCTGCTTGAGTCTGGACGTAATCCGATATTGGGAAAATGTTCACAGTTGGATCACCGTAAAATAATGCGATTATGATAAGTTTGAATTTAGCATTGTTCCTTTTCTTGGAAGATAGTAAAATCCATCCAGGAAAAACACATCGCCACTGTCCAACATTGTCTAGTGCTACTGTAAACGTTCTACACACTGTCTCTAGTTAGTAAAGTTTTATATTTATCCACAGTGCAAATGCATGCAGTTTTAGGTCTCCCTGCTTTCAACAGGTTAACGTCTTTTTCATTTACGTGCTTTACTTGTATATTCTTTTGTGTATACAGAGTTCTTTATTTGACGTTAGGTTATCTCTTCTCACGATTAGAACATGTCTATGTTCTTATTGGTTCTAGGTAGGTACTTTATCTGCTCAAGTGAAGTAAACTTCATTTCTTCTCTGATTAGGTCAAGAGTGTTAGTGGAACATGTGGGAAATATATTTAATCAGGTGATATGAGTCTGCTTCATACTATTCCTTATGTGAGAGCCTTTTTCCAGCCGTACTGAGAAGCTTCCGAAAGATACTCTGACATAAGACAGATGAATTCACTAAAGTCTAAACTATTCGCTAATAGAAGGAAATGGTAACAGCCAGCACAGACACCTTGTTCTATATACTAGACTACTAAGCTAAAACTAGATACCTTATATAATCTATGTTAGTCCATGAATTGAAATACACAAACGCAGATGCGCTAATATCCCATCGCCTTTAAACAATAAGGGACTTATATCTCTTTCCTTAAAAAGGACACATAGATAATCTCCGCCCAGTTTAGGAACACACACTAACCCCAAAACAAGTTTCCACCAATTTATACCGAGTGTCCAATTCTCTGTTGTTTTTGATCCACAATCAAATTTGCCGTAATTCTCCACATCAAAAGTCTGTGAAGTCACGTATTCGTTAGTTGCCCGATCCGTCCCGTTCCTCCGCTGGTTCCCGCGTTCACCACTCGTCGCACATCAAAGAGTTCTAACTCTTTGATCACCGTCTTCGTGTGTTCCACAACCCGATGTCTCCTCGTCTCCATTGCTCGTCCGATAAGATCGGCAGTCACTGACCCCTTATCACAACTGTATTTTTCTTCTTTATCATTCGGTCAATAACCCACACTTTGTCCTCGCTCAAGACTGAAGGCTCGATTGTTATTCTGACTCACGGTCCATACTTTTCCATTCTCATATATTGCAATTAATTTTATATTTCAGTTACCAGGGAATCACTAAATTCGCAGTATCCCGTGACAATCACCCACATCGCAGCCAAACCCCGCTTCGCCTTTGTTATCACCAGGTCAATAAACAGGTTCTACGTAACAAATTAGCACTGTCTTTCTGACATTCAATGACAGCGACTTATTGCATAGGATACTTTCGTTTCCTGGAATACAGCTTTTGCATGCCCTATTCTATTCAAACACCAATGACTGCAAATTCTAAAATACATACCCACACTTGCAGATCCACGTCACTAAGATGGCGATGTTCATGCCAGACTTGTGCCCCAGTAGCTACTTCATACAACAGGCATCCCAACCCCCAGACATCGCTCACCAGTTCAACTGTGGAGTTTGTCCTGAGCTGGTGAAGATATATTTATTTATAATGGTTTCATGACCGCCATAGGTAACTTCAAACATAGTTGCTGGTTTGATCCCTAGCATGCCCTAGTCAAGCTCTTAGTATGGTGCTAGTCAATCCCTTTAGTATGACCTTGTCAATCCCTTGGCATGACCTAATCAATCCATTAGTATGGTTCTAGTCAATCTCTTAGTATGACCTAGTCAATCTCTTAATATGGACTAGTCAATCCCTTAGTATGGTTCTAGTTAATCCTTTTATTATGATCTAGTAAATCCCTTAGTATTACCTAATCAATCCCTTAGTATTGGTCTAGTCAATCCCTTCAGTATGACATGGTCAATCCCTTAGTATAACCTAGTCAATCCCTTAGTATAACTTAGTCAATTCCTTAGCATGGTTCTAGTTAATCCCTTTGTATGACCTAGTCAATTCCTTAGCATGACCTAGTCAATCCCTTAGTATGATTCTAGTCAATCCCTTAGTATGAACTAGTCAATCCCTTAGTATGATTCTAGTCAAACCCTTAGTATGAACTAGTCAATCCCTTAGTGTGACCTACTCAATCCCTTAGTGTGACCTACTCAATCCCTTAGCATGGTTTTAGTCAATCCCTTAGAATGACCTAGATTTGGAAGCAGACCGCTTTGCATTGATTTTGGAAGGTATCAGCATCAGTTATTTAGAAAGCAGTGGCAAACAAGAACGTTCAAGTGCACGAACAGCGAAAACATCATGGGATAGATTGCAATGTCATGTAAAGGACATGCAGCTAAAATCACATTGATGTAAACAAACAGCAGCATGTTCCAGACAGTGCATCAACTGGAGAAAATATACAAATACAGTGCATAAACTGGAGAAAATATACAAATACAGTGCATCAACTGGAGAAAATATACAAATGCAGTGCATCAACTGGAGAAAATATACAAATACAGTGCATCAACTGGAGAAAATATACAAATACAGTGCATCAACTGGAGAAAATATACAAAGCATTATCTTTGTTTCCCTGTAGGCTGACTTTTAATATATACCTTTGCATGCCACAGTGATGTTGTTGGACAAACTTGCTGCATCAAAAATTTGCGACAGTGGCAACTTTCTGTTTGGTGACTAGGGAAACATTCCTCGTCACACAGATATCAGTTGGCATTTAATGCAGCAGTCACAAATTTGTGACTACTCTTTTGAGAAATCACCACATCCACAAAATTATGTTTCGTAGAAGCCATGAATCATTTATTAACATGCGTACAGAGATGTGGTTCCTAAGATGAATGTTGCGAATTCCGTGGACTGCTAGAGTAACTAGCAATGACTGTCTGAAAGAGGCCAATGAAGCTAGAACATTATATTCAACAATAAGAATGAGGGAAACAGCTTTCTTTGGTCATGTGATGAGAAGAGAGGCATTTGAGAACATTGTGACAATTGGAATCACAGTTTGGCTTCCGACAGAACCGGTCTACCATTGATATAATATTCTCATTGCGACAAATGCAAGAATAATGCCGGGAACAAAATCAACCACCCTTTATTGCTTTCATCGACCTCAATCGTGAGTGTCTGTTCAAGGCACTAAAGAAAACTGGCTGCCCGCCAACTCTTCTGTCCTTTGTGGAATCTTTCCACACAGGCATGAAGGGTATAATCGAGTTTGATAGTGCAACTTCAGAAGAGTTTGAAATCAAGAGTGGAGTTAAGCAAGGTTGTGTACTAGCTCCCACCCTCTTTGGAATATACTTTTCACTTCTACTGAAATATGTCTTTCGTGATCAGGATGCCGGGATATACATTCACTCACGCTCAGATGGCGGTCTCTACAATGCTCAGAGATTGAAGGCCAAGACCAAAATTAGGAGGGTACTGATCAGAGAGTTGCTTTTTGCAGATGATGCTGCAATTACGACACATTCTGAGGAAGAATTACAACGTCCACTATCTGCATTCTCCAATGCTTGTTCTGAATTTGGTTTAATAATTAGCAAAAAAGAAGACACAGATTATGTCACAAAGTGTACATGGGGTACCATCGATCTTTATTGACGACGCCGAATTGGAGATTGTAGACCATTTTACATATCTAGGATCAGATGTAAATAGCAAATTATCCATAGATCAGGAAATCAACATCAGGATTGGTAAGGCAGCAAAAAAAAAATAAATAAATAAATAAACAGGTTAACAAAAAGAGTCTGGGAGAACAGGAAGCTTACTGCCAAAACAAAAGTCCTTGTCCACCAAGCCTGTGACCTTAGTACTCTTCTTTATGGCAGTGAAACCTGGTCAACTTATACCAAGAGAAACGTTTAAACAGCTTTCATATGCGGTGTCTGCGAAGAATACTTGATATTAAGTGGCAAGACAAAATCACAAATACTGAAGTATTGGAGAGATCAGGTTGTGTGACAGTGTGTTCCATGCTGGGTTTGTGAAGACCTGTGATTAACATCATTAAGCAATGATTTGGGAGTTAGTTGATAAGTGCCAGAAGCACTTCAACAGCATGGTTTCTAGTCACTGCATCTATTGGAACCACCAGCTGACATACATCTTTCATGGGATTCTGCAAAACCATACTAGCCCCCGAGGCACAGTACAGGATATCCCTTTATACATGACACAACAGCCTTAATCAACCTTCCTTTTGTAACTGAAATCACAAGGCCATTTCTTGGGGGCTAAAGGTTAAAGTTCATCTGGTATTCACCAGACAGCCTTCCGGTTTCTTTTTAAAACCTCAAATACATAAAACATCTACTGAGAATTTGAATTTATGTCTTCAGATCTTACAGACTGTATGCTAACCACTCAGCCAGCCAATCTTCACTCGGCTGACAAGGTCACAATAAGTCAAGTTAGGGACTCTTACACACCGTAAGATGCATTGGGTGCATGGCAGCAGCCTATAACATAACAATCCTACAGCGAGGTTCTGTCGTCATTTGGAGGTGACAGGTTCAAATCCCGGCCGGTAATTATAGCTGTCAATGTTTATGTTGTCTAGTGCGTCCTCTAGTCTCTACAGCTTACTTCTAATTCTAAGAGAGCAAAAAAATACATTTGTGTTTATTTACAAGCATAATATTGTACCTCAGGCGGCATGATAGAAGGAGGTAGGGTCATGTACAGCTCACCACCATCGTAGTTGTCCAGCGAAACAGAGCAGGAGAAGTTTGATATTTTCACACAAAATGATTCTCTTGCCTGGCAAGTGACCAGAATGTTTTTACCTGTTGGGTAAAACAGATTGCAACTTTAGAAAACACTGGCAAGCATGCGGCATAGTCATTCTAGTCATAAATATATTAACCATTCCTTTGTCTATCCACCCATTCACATATCCTTCCACCCATTCCCATATCCCTTCATCAATTCACATATCCATCCATCCATTCACATATCCTTCCATCCATTCACATATCCCTTCATACGTTCACATATCCTTCTATCCAATCACATATCCTTCCATCCATTCACATATCCTTCCATCCATTCACATATCCCTCCATCCATTCACATATCCTTCCATCCATTTACATATCTATCCATCCATATTCATATCCCTCCATCCATTCGCATACTCCTTCATTCATTCACATATCCCCCCATCCATTCACGTATCCCTCCATCCATTAACATATATCTTCATGCATTCACTTATCTTTATATCACTCCATCAAGACATCATTCCTATCAACTCCCTATCAAACAATACATCTATTCACCTATCCCTCTTGTGACATTTCTATTTATAATGTCAAGCGCCAATCATCCCCCTCCGAATAGAGAAGAATAATTGCTTCAAAGTCCACGGTGTTAAGACGAAGGGCACACCCTGATTTCTTAAAATAACAAAACTGCAGCTAATGATGAAATGTGTCTGCTTTTAGAATATTGGCAACGACCGGAGTTGTAAACAACAGCGCAGAATAGCTGAACACTTGGCGTTTGATCATAGGCGAGATGGGGAGATGGAGTAAGAGAGCACATCCCAGAAAATGTTTGCCTACAAAAACAGGGGTGACAACTGGGGAAATCGTCTTCCTCCCCCCAATTCAAGGACAGACAACCGCCAAATTACCCCCTCCCCCCTGTTTCTACAACCCCTGGTAGTCAACAGCAATGCCTATGCTGGAGTGACGTCAAGTTCGCGCGGAAATTGAAGCTAGCCATTGGAGCAGCGAAAGTACTTCCTATTGACATAATATATGTTAATAAGTGAGCTCAACAGTTGCCGGTAAGAAGTTGTAATGTCAGGGCAGTCACCAAATACACTTTGACCGATCAAGACGTGTTAGCCAGTTCGGCTTTTGTTGTGTTTTTGTTTTAAATTCATGATAGCCTTTGGTAAGTTGGAAACCATAGTAATTGAAGACTAGTACATCTGAATTTATAGTAGAGTTTCTTTATGAAGATATAGAGTAATCCTAGGAAGAAAATAGGTGATTATTTCTTCAAATTAGGGAGATAGTGATTGAAACTTATGCTTGTTCAGTTCATACGCTATATGTGAGATGAACTTCACTTCCTCTAGTCATTCTGAGTTTCCATGTGTGGTTATGTTTAGACAAGAACTACCATGATGCTGTTCGAGAATATCAAATGCGGTCTTTATGGGGACGCTTTTCTGGGCAATCTCTTATAATTTCTTTATTTCTGTATTAAGACACACACACACACACACACACACACACACACAGAGAAAGAGAGATTTGTGAGGTGTTTTTACCTATACATGTATTCGGGAAAGAGAATCATTGCCAAGATGGAGAAATGGCATCACCCTCGCTGATATCCACCAGATATTCTAGGCGCTAGAGCACTGAAAGAAAGAGAATGATTCTCCACCATAAGGCAGGAGTGAGAGAAGACATATCATGTCAATATAGGGAGTGAGGGACTGCATCAGATGTTGAGGTGATGGGGCCCGATGGGGCCAGGTCTAAGTGACCCACCCTTGTGTCTTAATCACTTCACCTTCCCTCCTCCTCTCTCTCTCTCTCTCTCTCTCTCTCTCTCTCTCTCTCTCTCTCTCTCTCTCTCCGTCTCTCTCTTTCCCTCGTCCTCTCTTTCTCTATTTTTTTTTTTGGCTATATTGTTTGGCACATATTTTCAACAGGGAATGGTGTTTTCTTCATTGGACTGAAAGGGTCGATGTTAGGCTGGAAATGGGGTGTTTTCGTAAATGATGAAGAATGGAAACAGGAGGGTCATAGTCCTCATGACAGGAGGAGGAGAATGTCTTTCCAATGCAGGAAGAGTGATTCACCCTTAATCATCACTGGGCCCTCCATTGTCCTAAAATCAACCCCAGCATGATAAACACCACTAGACTTCTTTTGGTACTACTTCATGTTTTCCCGGTGCCAACACCCGCAGGATTCTGAACCCAGTAATTCCATTTATGACTCATATATAGGAATGGAAATTTATCTGTGTTGTTGAAACAATGGATATTTATTTGTGTGGTTGAAACAATGGACATTTATCTGTGTAGTTTAAACAATGGAGATAGGAAGGTGTTAATTTAATTCCTTCGTCGAGACATCTGGACCGTTAGTTAATTAATTAGATATTATTGACATATCTTTTATTGAAATATTATTGTCCTTTTTATTATGGTTGTATATCATTGTGCCATGTCACATGAGCATACACATTTTTCCCATCCTCCAGGTTACCCAATATAATGTTATCTTTTGTATTTAAAAGTTGTTTATTTACTTGTTATTTGGTGTTTGAGTCTTTTCATGTGTGTTTTCATTGATAATACTGGTCAAGGGACAACATTATTATGGAGCTGATTGTGGGTTGCATAACCACACGGACTTTCGGTTTACTACGAGTGAGTGCTATCATCTCGGAAGTTCGGTAAATTTCCAGAGCTCTATTAGCCTCTGTTATGAAACAACACTTTATAATTAGGATATACCCCTAGAAAGTCTTATTGAGCCATTTCAAGTTTAAAAAAAAAAAAATACAGTTGGCTGTTAGAATTAGAGCATTCATTCCCTATCTTTTTCATTAATACCCAACACCTCCATGAATTCATTTACCCGTCTATCCCACTATCCATTCTTCATAATTGCTTTGTATGAGTTCTAGGATTCATTGTAACTGATGAATAAAAAAGTGGAATAAATGACCTTTGATCAACGCTGCTGATAATTTATTTTGCAATGCAAGAAGTATAGTCAGGACAACTACGAAGACAAAAAAGTGCCATTACAACAGTAGCACCCTGACACTCAGCTTACATATGATGATGATGACAATACATAGTCAAAACGATGTATACAAAGAACATAACATGAAAATAAGCATAAGTAAAACAGAGGTAATGACGTAACAAAAGAAGAGAAAACAACAACAAAGTTTCAGCTGATTCAAGTAAAGAGCTTCAAGTACTTAGGAAGTATAATATCGTCAAATGGCAAATCAGAAGACGAGATCGAAAATAGATACGGTAAGGCAAATCAACTCAATGGACAAATGGCACCAATACTATAAAACAAACATGTATCAATAGTGGATACTAAAATAGCACTATACAACACAATCCTCCTACCAACTCTATCCTACCAATGCCAAACTTGGACAATGACAGAAAAAGAGAAAAGAAAAATTACAACAACGGAAATGAGATTCCTAAAAAGAATACTCAGTGTATTAAGAAGAGAGAAAATCAGAAATGATTAAATCAGGATTAAAGTGGGGGTTATAGCTTTGCTAGATTTCATTAGAAAACAATAAGTTAAATGGTTAGACCACAACTAAGCTACAAACTAACAGTATACTACAACAAACAATGATGTACAGACCAAACAGAACCAGAAGAAGAGCCTGACCATGTAAACTATGGACAGAGAGAATAAGAGAGTCCATGGGAACCTCGATATATGAAGCTCATAAACAGGCACTCTCCCACTGTTTATGCTTCACCTCGACACCGCAAGTTACAAGAGGAATGAGATGAGAAGATGATGATGATAATCTTACTCATCCAGTAGAGGTAAACAATCCCCAGGTTGTTGAGATAATTGACAGCTGACATCATCTGTTGCAGGATTTGACAGATCGATCTCAGTCCCATCAGCTGCGAGGAAGCCTCATGGAGACAGTCACGGAGAGATAAATCTGCACGAACGATTTCAACAATAAGTAAACCTATTCATGTGTCATAAAGGTATACTTAAGTTATGGTGTATGACCTAAATTTCAAGGAGTCTCCATGGCGAAGTGCTTATGTCGTCTGCCTTGCGCGCTGGAGGTTGTGCATTCCATTCCAGGCTACATCGTTCGGTTCGTGAGTGCAGTTTTCTCGGAGACTCCGGGGGGGGGGGGGGGGGGGGGGGGGGGGGGGGGTCCCACTGAAGCTATGGTATTCATGCTTTCTGTGATGACTTTGCAGGCCACCTTGGGGAAAGAGGCCGAGCCATATTAGATAAAACATGGTGCAGTGAAGTCGATCCTTTCGCATTTTAATTCTGTATATTCAGTGTCACTGATTGATTAACTGGTGGTGTTTGTACATCAAGAATGATGATAATCATTCATTTCATCCAGTGGGGTTGAAAGTTTGCAGCCGTGAGTTCTAAAATGGCTGGTAAGGTCTATTTTGGCTCAAAATGTTCTTTGACAATGTGGGCGAAGAATACTTGACGTTACAGGAGGAGGATCTCCTGCAGTGGTTTTTTTCTGTCCAGTCCTTTTTTTTCCACAGCGCCTGTTGCAGGCCTGTTTGCTTCACAAGTGACTACACCCTTGCCTAATGATATACGCCACGAATTTTAGTTATTGATTGGTTAACTAGAATTGACATCACAACAAGGGGAACTCACCCAAATGTATTCTGTATCATTCAACTCTTCATCATATCCAACTGTCTTAATGATGATGCTGTTTGCCGTATGTTATCAGTGGGGTAGTCTTATACATATGCTGACACTGTGTCCACTTTCTTCCTATTGTCAACATATTTTTGGTCATGTTTTTTTTTTCTCGTATGAGTGACAGTTAGTTAGTCAGTCAGTTAGTCGCAGTTCCAACTTCACAGCAACGGGTTGTCCCCATTATGCTCCGTTCCTGTGCCAGTGAATATCACTCAAAACGCTCCCCACTGCCCAAGGTGAAAAGTGGAAAAGACAGGAGTCTCGACAAACAACAGTCCGCACAGATACACTCTGCATAATGCCGCCGCCAGAATGTCAACACAATAGTCCCCCACGAAACCCAGAGTTCATCTCTGATGGAATCAGCAGTCATTTTCCCATTTGTATGTTTCCTAGATGTTCACCCACACAGTCCACGAAATACAGGTCATCGTCGATGGTAGTGGCAGTCAACCAGAAGCCCAGCAGCCACGCATTTCTGCATAAGGCAAAAACCGGTCAACTCTGGGACATAGCCATCTGCCATCGCTCCGAACATGCAGTCACGTTCCAAAAAACCTCGGGCAGATTCAAAAGCATTTCACACGAAACTCACAGCTCACAGTGTCGCGCCACGCACTCACTCAGTAGCAGGGCGACGGAACCATCAAGCCTCCTTAGTCGCCTCTTACGACATGCGTGGTAGGCTACAGTGTTGCTATTCTTTGCTTCCCTTATGAGCCCCGGCAACACACGGGAGGAGTGACAGTTTTACATGGGCAATGGTGTCCATTGAAGGAAAACAACCACAAAAAACGCTTGTACTACTGAAGGGAAACAATCACCAAAAAACGATGGTACATAATGAAGGGAAACAACCACAAACAATGGTGGTACCTACTGAAGGAAACCAACCACAAATAACGCTGGTACCTACTGAAGGGAAACAACCACAAACAATGGTGGGACCTACAGAAGGGAAACAACCACAATGGTGGTACCTACTGAAGGGAAACAACCACAATGGTGGTACCTACAGAAGGGAAACAACCACAAACAATGGTGGTACCTACAGAAGGAAAACAACCACAAACAACGCTTGTACTACTGAAGGGAAACAATCACCAAAAAACGATGGTACATAATGAAGGGAAACAACCACAAACAATGGTGGTACCTACTGAAGGAAACCAACCACAAATAACGCTGGTACCTACTGAAGGGAAACAACCACAAACAATGGTGGTAGCTACAGAAGGGAAACAACCACAAACAATGGTGGTAGCTACAGTAGGGAAACAACCACAATGGTGGTACCTACTGAAGGGAAACAACCACAAGCAATGGTGGTACCTACAGAAGGGAAACAACCACAAAC
Source organism: Cepaea hortensis (assembly GCA_963921405.1). NCBI lineage: Eukaryota > Metazoa > Mollusca > Gastropoda > Stylommatophora > Helicidae > Cepaea > Cepaea hortensis. The sequence continues at coordinate 330,306,998 of OY992876.1, read as the reverse complement.
AATGGTGGTACCTACTGAAGGGAAACAACCACAAACAACGATTCTAAACTGAAGGGAAACAACCACAAGCCATGGTAGGTACCTACAGAAGGGAAACAACCACAAACAATGGTGGTACCTACTGAAGGGAAACAACCACAAACAATAGTGGTACCTACTGAAGGGAAACAACCACCAACAACGATTCTAAACTGAAGGGAAACAACCACAAACAATGGTGGTACCAACTGAAGGGAAACAACCACAAACGATTCTAAACTGAAGGGAAACAACCACAAACAATGGTGGTACCTACTGAAGGGAAACAACCACAAACAATTGTGGCACCTATTGAAGGGAAACAACCACAAACAATGGTGGTACCTACTGAAGGGAAACAACCACAAACAATGGTGGTACCTACTGAAGGGAAACAACCACAAACAATGGTGGCACCTACTGAAGGGAAACAACCACAATGGTATTACCTACTGAAGGGAAACAACCACAAACAATGGTGGTACCTACAGAAGGGAAACAACCACAAACAATGGTGGTACCTACTGAAAGGAAACACCCACAAACAATGGTGGTACCTACAGAAGGGAAACAACCACGTACAATGGTGGTACCTACAGAAAGGAAACAACCACAAACAATGGTGGTACCTACAGAAGGGAAACAACCACAAACAATGGTGGTACCTACTGAAAGGAAACAACGATTCTAACTACTGAAGGGAAACAACCACAAACAATGATTCTAACTACTGAAGGGAAACAACCACAAACAACGATTCTAACTACTGAAGGGAAACAACCACAAACAATGGTGGTACATATAGAAGGGAAACAACCACAAACAATGATGGTACCTACAGAAGGGAAACAACCACAAGCAACGATTCTAACTACTGAAGGGAAACAACCACAAACAATGGTGGTACATACAGAAGGGAAACAACCACAAACAATGATGATACCTACAGAAGGGAAACAACCACAAGCAACGATTCTAACTACTGAAAGGAAACAACCACAAACAATGATTCTAACTACTGAAGGGAAACAACAACAAACAATGGTGGTACATACAGAAGGGAAACAACCACAAACAATGATGGTACCTACAGAAGGGAAACAACCACAAGCAACGATTCTAACTACTGAAAGGAAACAACCACAAACAATGATTCTAACTACTGACGGGAAACAACCACAAACATCTACAGCAATAGGCAGACCACCGTATAGACTTCCTAAGGAAAGAAACTGACCAGCCCAGACAGCTAAAAGAAACAAATGAAAAGTCTCTGAAATGTACTCACTTTCAAACATGTGACAGATGAGCAGATGCTGTTCAAAACGGGCAACCCACAACATCGTAGCGATCGACCGATGGTTCACATCCCGTAAACGACTGTACACATCCCAGTGATGTGAATGATCTGTTCCCCGTCTCTGCTGTAAATATAATGTTAATTGTTTTAGAAAATAAGGGTTCTTGAGACAAATGTTGCGAATTCTTAGGACTGCCAGAGTAACTAAAGGTGATTGCCTGAAAGAGGCTAATGAAACTAGAACATAAACAATAATAAGAAAGAGACAAACAGCATTCTTTGGTCATGTAATGAAAAGAGAGGCATTGGAGAACATCGTGACAACTAGAAAGATAAAGGGGAAGTGAGACAGAAGCCGACCAAGAGAAATGATGCTTGATAGATTGAGACAGTGGCATGGACAGCATAGTTGATCCAGAACACTAAATACCGAGATATGTGGAGCAACATGGATGCCTACGCCAACTGGGGCTTGATGATGATGAAGGGCTCGCGGTTTCCTAGGGCCTAGAGTCACACCATCAGGTCCCATGGCCCTATGTATCATTCGAACGATCACCTCTGCATGTGGTCCTGGCAAGATCAAGTGCAGATACTACACTTTGATCTTAGCTAAAAGGCCGAAAAAGATGTTTAATGTATAATCCATTCAGTGATACCGATAAAGTAGTTTAAATAAAACTAAGTGTAAATGAGAATACTTGGAGTATGAAAGAATTTCTATTGAAAGATTTTAGTAGTATATGAGAATACTTGGAGTATGAAAGATTTTCTATTGAAAGATTTTAGTATGTATGAGAGCAAATGATTACTCCACCACCATCATCAACAAGTAATGTGTAGGTAATTACACATTGCCATGAATGCAATATTATCATATGTAATTGTTGCATTCGCACGTGTAAAGAAACGCATAATGCAATCTGTAAATGCCCAGTTTATTTTTTAAAAATGTAAAGATTACTTGCGATGTTACATCACTGTTATTGTCACAGTTATCATCACCACCATCATCATCAAAACTACCCCAACCACCATCACCCAAAAATAAAAGCATCCTAGTGTATTCAACATTCTCCTGTCTTGATTATTATTTGCGTTGTTTAATCTAAAAATCTTGAGTGTCGGGTGCAAGTATTTATTGTAGTGCAAGACCACTGATATGAGAGGCCACTACACTTCCCCAGCTCCCTTATTACAATTACCATAGTAATAATTAGTATTTGTTTGATTTTTGCACATTTCCTTGAATATATTAATGTTGTTGCTTAAGATTGGTAAGTGATGTATGAATGAAATTATGTATGAATGGAGAGAGACTAGAAGGGCAAAATGATAGACTGGCCTACGTGTCCAATTCTTAGGCCTCAGAAAATACACTTTGTTTATTCACTCACTCACCATGATCATCGTAGCAACAGTATCTTTAACATTTAGCTATTGATTTTCCAGTTTAGCATAGGTTGGGCAGGGACTACAACCAACCCCTACAAGAACCTCTAGCCATGGGGAAGGATATTTCGGAAAACAAACCACCCTGCTGCCTTGCATGCATAATCGGGAGAACGAAAGGCCTAGAATCATATCCCAAATATGATATGATGCATGGAAACTGATAACTGATTGTCAGTGAATGCTTCACCAGGTTGTCTGATTAGATGGAGTATCGGTTGGTTGATTGTCAGACCTCTGGAAGACCATGAGTCGTTAGTCATGGTTCTAACTTCACGGCAAATGTTCATGCCATAATGCTCTGTTCCTGTGCCAGTAAAAAATGCCCTTTACTGTCCTATGTGAAAAGTGAAACAGACAGCAGTCCTGATAAACCAACAGCACAGGCATACATGCGTAAGATAAGGCTGCTGCCAGAATGCCAATACAATAGTTCGTCAGTAAAACTACAGTTCATTGTCGATGGAAGCGGCAGCCACTAGAAAACCAGCAGCTGCACACACATTACTGGAATAGGCTACACCACCTAGTTCAACAACCGGCAGTCTGCCATTTTTCTAAACATGCAGTTCACGATACAACCCCCCCCCCCCCCCCCCCCCCCCCCCCGAGGTTCACCTTTGAGAGGGTATAATGGTGTGTGATGCACCTGAACCATTTATTTTCAAAAGGTCACAAATTTGGCACACAGGCCTGTGTTACATTCAAGCTTTTCAATTGTCCGTACATCAGTTATCTATTATTCATGTTACATTCACAATGAAAAAAAAACCAAAAACATTGTCAAGTGAATGTTGTGAACATAAACAATGCATATTACCATGTTATGCGACACGCACGCACACACACACACACACACACTCAGACACGCACACACATAAACATATACATACCTACATACATAATTTACACATACATACATACCTACATACATCACAGTTACGCACCCACTCAATAACACACAAATAAACACTCACTCGCATACACATATACTCACTCACAATTACAAACTCACTAACAAACATTTACGCATATATGTGTCACAATAAATCTTGGCGGTCGATCGATGACAGAAAGTCGCACAAAACGTCTACAAACAGCCGGCATTTCTTTAATGTGTTGTTGATCGAGGAAGGACTATAGCGCCATACGTCTGCAAGGCGGCAGCCATCCTTTGAAGTTGGAGACACTCTGTCTGGATGTGGGTCGGCTAGATCTTTTGCTGTGTGGAAATTATTCTCCAGATTACAGATGGCGGGACTTTTTGAAGTACCAGGATGATTCCCCAGATGAAAGAGACAGTCAGTCGTTGACATTAAGTCGGAAATGGAGAGAGAAAAATAGCTTCTAGACTGTCTGCTGTCTGGACAGTTTTGTGACGTCACTCAGACCCAGTATTAAACCAGTTGAGGTAAACAAATTGGGGTAGTCGACTTAAAGTTGTGAAGCGCTACGGAAGTGTGCAATATTCCTAGTTGTTTATTGAGAGACTATAGTGTCTATTGTTGATGTATATCCGCGAACATCTATCCAGTGTGTGATTTCATAGTCTCCATCTACAACAGGAATAATTATATGGTATTCTATTAAACATACCTAACTTAGATTATTCTTAGGAATAGAGTGCAGTACTGTGCGGTGATAGAACGTATTATAGGAGCGTCAGCAACAGTAGACTATCGCGTAGCTTAAATTAGCTGGTGTGAGATATCATTTAACTCAGGGAGTTAAGGACAATGTAGTATGATGATATTTAGGAAGATTGAGGATCGTTGGGGGGATGAAGGGAATGTGAAATGGTAGGATCTTCCAGTAGGGCATCTGCTGGGTTTCTACCCTGTTCCTTTAGTCTTTCCTTGTATTACCATGACTCAGACCGAAGTGATGAGCTCCTCGGCCTTATGACAGAGTTTGGTTCTCTGTTATTTTTTCTGAGTGCGGCCGGTGGCCTACACTCACCTAATAAAGGTCGGAATCGGGTTGCTCTCACCAGGTGTGTTCTCTATTCAACAGGTTTCACTCGATTGTTCCACGTTATTCTACCAAGAAGCTAGCAACAAAGTCATAGAAAGTCATGGCTCGAGTATTGAGAACAGAGTTTACGGAGAGGCTTTTGCACTGGGCCCATAACCCAGATGGTCTGCAGGAACCTGGCCTCTGCTGTGCAGGAAATTATTATTATATAACGGTGTTTATTAAGTGATAGTTTACATCACATTAAATTCAGGACACTGAAAATAACACATGTACCAGGAACACTAGTAACTATAAATACCTGGAACAGTAATATTGTGTGTTAACATTGGGGAATTCTTACAACAAGTGAAATACTAACATTTAGATTTTCCAAAGTGACAGTAACAATATTTTTAGGATTCTCTGATCACAGAATTTTTATGAACAGAGTAGTTACACTGTGTGTGTTGGATCGATGTTCAATATTGGACGGTTTTCCAATATTGAGGACCAAGCATCCTGATTGTCCACGAGCTATCTGAGGAAGTCGACACTTGGCCTGAGAGACACATCATCTGGGTGAGGTTTTCTGTCCCTGATATGGTGTTATGGTATGGCCAGTACGATCATGAAGCAGACTGTGCTCCTTGGCTGTTCGGTCTGATTCTGCATACACACTAGATTATACGACAGACATTCTACTCATACACTTCGCACATACATGACACTTTTCTCTATTAAACTAAATTGTTGTTTTGTTAGAGCCAGAGTTGTGTAGTGTGTTTTGGGAAGAGAATGAGAGGGGGCTTGGTACAGGAGTAAAAGAGAGAGAGAGGGATCCAGGGACCGACGGGGTTTTGTGGACAGAAATCAAGAAGATCCTCAAGATAGTGATAGGGGGTTAAAAGGATGTAGATGTTGATTCCCCTCACCCCAGGGACGACATTATAAATAAAATATACGACAATATACATACTCTCTCTCTATCTCTCTCTCTCTCTCGCTCACGCATATATCCTCATTAATACATAAAGCAAAGCACACACATACACTCCTTCCCACAAGCACATAACAGACACACTCTTTCACACAAACACATGCACAAACACTCACATTGTACATCCACACAGTCACGAGAGAGAGAGAGAGAGAGAGAGAGAGAGAGAGAGAGAGAGAGAGAGAGAGAGAGAGAGAGAGAGATACAGACAGACAGACAGACAGACAGACAGACAGACAGACAGACAGACAGACAGACTGACAGGCAGGCAGGCAGGCAGTCAGGCAGGCAGGCAGACAGACAGACAGAACGTTTGTGTGTGCATGCATGAATGATTTGGTGGTCTTATTTTTTCTTGGATGACAAGCTCTGACAGTTTCCAGAGGTATGTCTTTTGCTCTGTATATTTAATGTGCAATCTAGGTCTCTATATTTATATTTCTTCTTCGTCTTCTTAATCGTTCATCCGATAGTTGTTGTTTTGGACGTAATTGCATTGCTTTAGTTTACAGCACAGCCGCGATATTTGCATCTTTCGGCCCACACATCCGGTTTCTGCGGGCGTGTTTTGACCGGGTTAGCCTTCCTGGATATTTATATTTGAAAGCCTTGATCATTTCCTATCATTCTGACTTATTTTTATACAAATCTGGATATTTAAAGCTCACCTTTTTAATGACCCAGTACTTGTATTCCGAGGAGAAGTCAGATCTGATAGGTGATGCCAGAATTGTCTTCCTTGAGTTCTTCAGCATAGATAACCTCTCCCAATGTTTTCCCTCCAAGGGGAGCGAATCCAGTGTAAATGAGTTATTTAGCTGCAGAAGTAATGATAACTGTATGACACTAATTGAATGTATGACCAACTGCAATATGTCTATGATAATAGAAAACATGGTAGAGATAGACAGCCCAAGAAAACTGCAAGGGAAGATTATGTAATATACCGCAAGAACAAGAACTCCTATACAGCGGTCAAGGTTCAAGTCAAGAGAATCGTCTTCATTGCACCGGGTTTTACTCTTCAGGCTCAGTCTCTCTCCACAGAGTGATAAGCCTCTTGTTGAGAGTATTACACAAAGCATGAACTATATAGCTCCAGCAATGATCACATGAACTCTATAGCTGCAGCCATGATCCCATAAACTCTATAACTCCAGCCATTATCCCACAAACCCTATAGCTCCAGCATTGATCCCAAGAACTCCATGGCTCCAGCAATGACACCACGAACTCTATAGCTGCAGCCATGATCCCATAAACTCTATAACTCCAGCCATTATCCCACAAACCCTATAGCTCCAGCAATGATCCCAAGAACTCCATGGCTCCAGCAATGACCCCACGAACTCTACAGCTCCAGCCATGATCCCATGAACTCTACTGCTCCAGCCATGATCCCATGAACTCTACAGCTCCAGCAATGACCCCATGAACTCTACAGCTCCAGCCATGATCCCATGAACTCTACTGCTCCAGCCATGATCCCATGAACTCTACTGCTCCAGAAATAATTCAATGAACTCTATAGCTCCAGCCATGATCCCATGAACTCTACTGCTCCAGCAATAATTCAATGAACTCTATAGCTCCAGCCATGATCCCATGAACTCTACTGCTCCAGCCATGATCCCATGAACTCTACTGCTCCAGCAATAATTCAATGAACTCTATAGCTCCAGCCATGATCCCATGAACTCCATGGCTCCAGCAATGACCCCATGAACTCTACAGCTCCAGCCATGATCCCATGAACTCTACTGCTCCAGCAATAATTCAATGAACTCTATAGCTCCAGCCATGATCCCATGAACTCTACTGCTCCAGCAATAATTCAATGAACTCTATAGCTCCAGCAATGATCCCAAGAACTCCATGGCTCCAGCAATGACCCCACGAACTCTACAGCTCCAGCCATGATCCCATGAACTCTACTGCTCCAGCCATGATCCCATGAACTCTACAGCTCCAGCAATGACCCCATGAACTCTACAGCTCCAGCCATGATCCCATGAACTCTATTGCTCCAGCCATGATCCCATGAACTCTACAGCTCCAGCTATGATCCCATGAACTCTACGGCTCCAGCCATGATCCCATGAACTCTACTGCTCCAGCAATAATTCAATGAACTCTATAGCTCCAGCCATGATCCCATGAACTCTATAGCTCCAGCAATAATTCAATGAACTCTATAGCTCCAGCCATGATCCCATGAACTCTACTGCTCTAGCCATGATCCCATGAACTCTATAGCTCCAGCCATGATCCCATGAACTCTATAGCTCCAGCCATGATCCCATGAACTCTATAGCTCCAGCAATAATTCAATGAACTCTATAGCTCCATCCATGATCCCATGAACTCTATAGCTCCAGCCATGATCCCATGAACTCTACTGCTCCAGCAATAATTCAATGAACTCTATAGCTCCAGCCATGATCCCATGAACTCTATAGCTCCAGCAATAATTCAATGAACTCTATAGCTCCAGCCATGATCCCATGAACTCTATAGCTCCAGCCATGATCCCATGAACTCTACTGCTCCAGCAATAATTCAATGAACTCTATAGCTCCAGCCATGATCCCATGAACTCTATAGCTCCAGCAATAATTCAATGAACTCTATAGCTCTAGCCATGATCCCATGAACTCTATAGCTCCAGCCATGATCCCATGAACTCTACAGCCCCAGCCATGATCCCATGAACTCTACTGCTCCAGCCATGACCCCATGAACTCTACAGCTCCAGCAATGACCCCATGAACTCTACAGCTCCAGCCATGATCCCATGAACTCTACAGCTCCAGCCATGATCCCATGAACTCTACAGCTCCAGCCATGATCCCATGAACTCTACAGCCCCAGCCATGATCCCATGAACTCTACAGCCCCAGCCATGATCCCATGAACTCTACAGCTCCAGCCATGATCCCATGAACTCTACAGCTCCAGCCATGATCCCATGAACTCTACAGCTCCAGCAATAATTCAATGAACTCTATAGCTCCAGCCATGATCCCATGAACTCTATAGCTCCAGCCATGATCCCATGAACTCTACAGCTCCAGCCATGATCCCATGAACTCTATAGCTCCAGCCATGATTCCATGAACTCTATAGCTCCAGCCATGATCCCATGAACTCTATAGCTCCAGCAATAATTCAATGAACTCTATAGCTCCAGCCATGATCCCATGAACTCTATAGCTCCAGCCATGATCCCATGAACTCTATAGCTCCAGCCATGATCCCATGAACTCTATAGCTCCAGCAATAATTCAATGAACTCTATAGCTCTAGCAATGATCCCATGAACTCTACTGCTCCAGCCATGATCCCATGAACTCTATAGCTCCAGCCATGATCCCATGAACTCTATAGCTCCAGCCATGATCCCATGAACTCTACAGCTCCAGCCATGATCCCATGAACTCTACTGCTCCAGCAATAATTCAATGAACTCTATAGCTCCAGCCATGATCCCATGAACTCTACAGCTCCAGCCATGATCCCATGAACTCTACTGCTCCAGCAATAATTCAATGAACTCTACAGCTCCAGCCATGATCCCATGAACTCTATAGCTCCAGCCATGATCCCATGAACTCTATAGCTCAATCCATGATCCCTAGAGGTCTCCAGAAAATTGCCACCCGTGATGTGAATGTCGCTGTTTGAAAACAAACCCATGACCTTCAGAGTGCGAGGCAGACGGTTGCACCCTTTTATCATGAAGACTCCCCTGAGCATCAACACTGCACGAGATCAGCAAGGTCAGATGGATCAGAGCTCTCGTTCTTAAACTTCCGGTGTGTTGATACCAAGGTAGCAGGTTCAACCCCCACACCAGTCAGTTAGATTAAACCGTTGACTTCTCGTCCTTGATTTGGGGGTATAAACTACAAGTACCTCAGTAGTCGGAGTGGGTTTGCCTGATGGCGAGGGACACAGATAATAGAGAAAGCTGGTCCACTCGCAAAAATCAGTCCAGTGAACTTTCTCGTAGTAGCCACTACTACTGGAAGTAGTGGCACGTGTATGGTCCACCCTCGAGTACAAAGTGAGAGAACAAAAACAAGAAGAACATACACAAACACCTACTTTCATAAACTCTTCCACGGGAGAGCTGAACAAGCTGCAGTATTCAGCATAGTTTTCAATCCGCTGCTTCATTAACTTCATACCCTCTTCCAGCGGCAGACATCTAGAAAAGGGACATCTTAATTGATAATACGAAAACAAGGAACGCAAATGACTGAACATCTTAAGAATGGGCACGATGATATTTTCTGGCAAGTAAAATCAGCCTGAGAGATACTGGTTACATCGTCGTGGATTGGTCTTAAAAATATGGGGCTAGCGACGTACACAAATAGCCTCATGAGTTACTTAATATAATGATCTTCTTGTTGTGCATACTGTGTGGTGTTGGTGTCTATCCACAGCCCGCTGTCTCGTGTGCTGCCAATGATGTCTGACACTGATGTTCCTCCATGCCATGATGTCAGACTGTCTATCATCTTCTCTCTTGATCTTCTCCTGCCACTCTTCCCCTCCAATTTTCCCGCTGTTATGACACACTTTAGCTTTCCCCTTTTCATGACACGCCCAAAGATTGTGTACTGTCTCTTTCTGATTCGAGCAATTAATTCTCTTTGTGAGTTAACTTCTTTCAAGATGTCTTCTCTTTCTATCTATCCATCTATGGTGTTCTCCTCATTCTTCTGTAAAACCACATCGCCGCAACCTCTACATAATTCCTCCCTTGTCTGTTAATTGTCCACGATTCGGTTCCATGCATCAAGATTGGCTCAGTAAAATTGTTAAGAACTCTTTTCCCTACCTGGATTGATAAAAATAAATGGCAGAGAATATTCTTCATCTTGTGAAATACAATATTTTCAAACACTGCACAGTCATTAAAAATACACCCTGTATATATGATAGGCCACAAATATATTTATAGTGTTTTTTTTTTTTTTTTGCCTCAATATAAAATTCAATATCTCATTAACCAACTGAGGGAAAATGATGAGATTTAGTATATAACCTTATCATTATGTCCACCCAACAAAAAAATTTTTGTTCTGGAGATTTTACAGCAGATTTCAAAGTTAGTTTATATGCAGTATTTTAATTACGACATAGAGATTACCTCCATGATTTTAACAGTATTACAGCTTCACCAAGAGACGTCCGGGCATTTTTTGAAATTTTCACGTGATTTCCGTTTCGAAACAAACAGCGCGAAGATTCAGAGGTGTCTCCAAATGGGGGTTCTTTCATGAAACGTGATTATATAAATAAACTAGCTGACAAGGCCCGGCTTCTGGCGGGGATCTATCTATCTATCTATCTGTCTGTCTGTCTGTCTGCCTGCTTATCTATCTATCTATCTATCTATCTATCTCCCTACCTGCCTGCCCGCCCGCCTGCTTATCTATCTATCTATCTATCTATCTATCTATCTATCTATCTATCTGCCTACCTGCCTGCCTGCCTGCCTGCCTGCCTGCCTGCCTGCCTGCCTGCCGGCCGACCGACCCAGTCAGCCAGCCAGCCATCCACCCGCCCACCTACCTTTCTGCCTACCTACCTACCTACCTTTCTGTCTGTCTGTCTATCTGTCCGCGCTATTAAATATTGATAAAAGTTACTGGAAAAAACGTCAGGACCATGTGTTTAAAGAGGAAGAGGACTATTGGAGAAAGGATGGATTGAAGGTTGTATGTTCGATTCCGGGCCGTGTCCTTCATTTCAAGAGTGAATTTTTTTCCGGACACTCCCGAGGGTCGTCGCTGGAGCTACGGAGTTCGTGCTTTGTGCGACGCTTTCCGCGCTGAGGAAAGAAACTGAGCTATATGGGATAAAAAAAACCTGTGCAATGCAGCCGACCTTGTCCATTGTAAGCTACTTCTTTCATTGCACCCACTCCCATACGAATCCGGATACGCCTTTTTTTGTCATCTGAATTTACAGGTCCCCATTACCGTAAACATAACTTTTTTAGTGAGAAATCACTAGTTGTTAAGCAAAACATCAAAGGAATGTCGCTGCTTTCAATGATTTAAGTTGTTTTTGGACCTATCAAAGACATATTCCTTGGGTGGGGATAAATATAAGACGGCTGGAAAAATTTCATAACGATGCAACAGACAGTTTTCAAAATAATTGATCGTGAATGAAGGCAAACAAATGTGGACATACTATAGCATAAGCGAGATACCAGTATGGATGTCAGTATGTATTATATTTCACATAACAATAGAAGATGGTTGCATGTTCTTAACAAGACGTCGCAATCAACCCCCGCATTATTTGGCTGTAGTGATTTCCTAATCATTTTTATGTTCAATAGTTTGCCACAGCTTTCTGGACGACTGATACCCATACCAAGAAAACAACGCAAGGTAATGGGTTTCCAAATTGTCTGCAGCTGATTATGATTCCTCTACTCGGTGTGTTGGGGAACTGTGGAACGAATTCACTGCCTCTAAGCCAAAGTGGTGGAGATCCCTAAAGGACATAATTTACAACACCACTATGGAAATCTTGGGTCCAGCCCCCAGGTCCCTCCTCAGTGCAGATGGGGGAACATTGGTCACCGATAAGAAAGAAATCCTTCAGCGCTAGGCAAAGCATTTCAGAAACATTTTAAATGCAGCTTCCTTCTTCGATGATGAAACCATCAACTGCTTCCTCAAGTTTCCACTAATGATACACTTGATGCCCTTCCAACCATAGTGGAAGTAAACAAAGTCATCCAGCAACTCTCCAGCGGCAAGGCACCTGGTCCTGACTCCGTCCCAGCAGAGATATACAAGGCAGGTGGGCTGGTCCTATCAGAGCAGCTTCACCAAGTCTTTACAAACATATGGGTGAACGAGACCATGCCACAAGATTTCAAGGACGCGTCAATAGTCCACCTTTACAAACGTAAAGGAAACCGCCAATCCTGTGACAACTACCGAGGCATCTCCTTGCTTTCAGTTGCAGGGAAGATACTCGCCATAATTCTTCTCAATCGCCTCACAGCCCATCTCGATAACGGTATTCTTCTTGAGAGTCAGTGTGGCTTCAGAAAAGAACGAGGAACTGTTGACATGATTTTTGCTGTAAGGCAGCTGCAAGTGAAATGTCAGGAACAGAACTGCGAAATGTTCTCCACTTTCATTGACCTTAAAAAGGCTTTTGATACAGTCATCAGAGAAGGACTGTGGACGATTATGGCAAAATATGGCTGTCCACGAAAGTTTACCCAAATAGTGCGGCTATTTCATGATGGTATGCAGGCAAGAGTACAGTAAAATGGTGAACTGTCTGAGTCCTTTCCTGTCACCAATGGGGTGAAGCAAGTATGTGTCCTGGCACCAACACTGTTCAGCCTCATGTTTTCAGCTATGTTGACGAATGCCTTCAAGAACAATGACATTGGAATAGACATCAACGACCGCATGGATGGAAAGTTATTCAATCTCAGAAGGCTGGAATTTAAACAAAAATTAACAGAGATACTGTCAGAGAGCTCCTGTTTGCTGATGATTGCGCTCTATATGCCAACTCAGAGGCAAACATGCAACATATTTTTCAGCTTTCTCACATGCCTGTGCCAACTTTGGGCAAAATATCAACTTGGAGAAGGCTGTAGTTATGTACCAGCTGTCGTGAAATGCCACCTTTACATCCCAGAACAATTTTCGGTTCACTTTTGATAGACCATGTAGAGAAAGAACAGAAGAATGAACTGCTTTCTCTATAAGCATTATAAGACGTCTCACATGACACAGGATTACAAACCACCACAGTCCACAGCTACATGGTAACCATCTTAAATTTTACACCAGTAGGATTCGCCTACAGAGGTTAACAATAGAGCCAGACAGAAGGACAGACTCAATGGACTGGGGAATGATAATTAAAACCGACCAGGCATGATGCAAGCAACCTGGTTTACCAACAGAGTTGTAAATTGACAGCTGACCATGAGAACCTAATTGCTCCTTTGACATGACACCATGCAGGAAACCGATCAACCGAGACGGCTGACCGCCTTCTGAAACAGACGAGAGGTGCAAGGTGTGAACTCACTGATAAGACTCCCCGGGCTAAACATTGTCAGACTCACAGGTGTGAGGGCTAGTGTGCTGAAGAATTTATGACTGGACATGCTGGGAGATAATGTGTCTGCACTGTAGGGTGTGTGAAACAGACCTTGTAAAACCGGCTCAACACTTGAATAGAATTAATTACCTGTAAGTCGGGCATGTGAACCTCAACCCAGACAAAAAGGTGCCAAGGAGATAATAGTGTCTCAGACACGGTCTGCTGGACTCAGCTTAAATAAGGCTCTCTAGACCTGTGTCATGTTAGAAATGAAAAATCTCTGAACAGGTAGGCAGCCAGCTCAATGTTTTGTAGTCATATGTCTGCTAAACTCCACTAGGAATGTTATTTCTTAGTAACTAGTCAAGTCTTTTAGATGTATGTACTGATTTTCAGACTACATCTAACCTAGGTTATTTCAAGAAATATCATTGCCTCAGGTTACTTGAGTGTGCACTATTCCTTATCAGTTCAGTGTACAATATCATATTTCTTTATGTGTTCTTCTTCTGAGAAATAGGAACCCTATGTTCGGCAGATCTGGGCTAAGTTCTAGATATACTTTAGGTGTCGTGGTAGATGCCTGTCAGTTCTTTGTAAAGTAGCCTGGTTGCCTTTTGGTGTGTGCATTTGTTGTACAGAATATAGTCAACTAACTATTTCTTTAATTCTTACCACAGCAGTGGCAAAGTGGTGACTAAACCGAGCAGATCAGCAATATGGCTGTTCTGTGTGGCCACTTCAGTTAGACTTGTATATCTCATTTGGTAGCTATACAATATTATTACTAATTAATAATGCATGATGCTATTATGTTGAGGATCATTATGTGTTCATTTTGAAGTAATATTATGTATGTATATTGGATGTTTGATATAGTTGAATTGTCATATGCATTATGTTTGTTATACTTTGGACATGCACTCGGCAGACTTTTATTCGGTCTGTAACGTATATGGAAACTATGTTTCCCAGTTTGTTGTAGATAAGGATTACTTCCTTTTTGCATTCATACTACGTATGTAAAAATACCCTTATACGCCATTTTGAATTCGCATACCTTAGGTTTAGTTGATGTTGATTTGTTATATGGTAACTCACTAAGAAGAATTTGGTGTTATGCTAGAGCAATGGCAAACTACTGAACGTAACACTTGCCTAGTACACCAACAGCAGCTGAAAATGCTGGTGTTAACTGCAACGTCCCGTAAGGGATACGCAACAAATTTTTTTTTTATTGTGTGCGCATTGGCACATTGGCCATCGATTGTGTTGGAAGTAGAGGTGTAATGGTACAGACATTATGAACAACTGGTATCCCAGGAATGCTACCTGGTCAAAAATGCACGCTAAAGTCGATGTGTTGGCCTACGGGTTTCGGCCCAAGGGCGCATAACAGACACACCGCAATCACATCTGAAAAAACACTCCGGATGAACGAAAAGAAGAAGAACAACTGGTATAGGGTATATGGTGCTAAACATTTCCAGTGTATGGTGGACGAGCGTTCACGGTAATTCACAGATACTGGTCACGGCTTGTAAGCCCGGATGATCAGGTACTATTATGATACCATTACCGACCCTGTGAGCTGCTAAATAAACTTTGGACGGAGCGACTGTATGACCCAGAATGTCGGTATTAGCGACATGGACATGGGACGGCAGAAATGTAATAATTACAGGCGTGTGAGACAATTGAAAAGCCCGTTCCAGACTAAGACCGTAGGACAGAGATATGGAGGGAGAAGGAGGATGGTGAACGCAGTAGAGTTGGAAGATAAACTTGGCCAGACTGGTCATTGTATATAGGTGTGCTAGGATATATGTAGTACTTAGGATTGTACTGATGTAGAACTAGATATAACACATTCTTTACTATTTCTTCCTAGCTCTCAATAAGAGCGCCTGGGTATAGATCTCAAGAACGAGTGACAACCAGGTAGTGCCAGGACTGGTAGATGTAAGAAAACCAGCAAGCTGTTTTCTACTGGAGAGTGGAGATCTGACCATAGCTGCGTAGCCGATCTGGACCACAGATCCAGATAGGAGACAAGTAACACTGAAGTTGTAATTTTTTTTTCATCACTATCAATATGTAACATAAATTCACCATCATCATCATGATAATCATCTAATAATAATGATAGACAATGAATGTTGTAGTTTATTTTAACTCGTAGTTCAATTGTTACACTTTTAATTCCAATTGTGCATACTTGTTGTGTGTGTACATTGGTGGGGGATTACTTAGACACCAAGGAAGGGAACAGTCAGGGGAGAAAAACCTGCATTGGGATAGTTGTCAATTACTCTTAAATCTAGACTTAAAAATCTACCTCAGCTAACCTTCTCCTTCCTACTCCTTGGCGAATATTCAGCACAGTTCATTTCAATTTTGTTACGAACCACTAGGAGTTGTACGTTGGATATTCATGGGCTTAATCTGTAGTTCAGACATATAGATTTGTCCCTAGTCAGTTTATGACTATTTGGGGTTGCTCGTCAGTGAATAATACTTTTATCTAGGCGGAGGCCACCCCAACTTATGACACCAGCCAGCTCCAGGGAATAATCTCACTGTGCCGAATATCAAAGTGAATGGTCATAGACTAAGTGTTGTGGACAAATTCATCTATCTTGGCAGCACTCTGTCACAATCTGCCACAATTGATGACGAAGTGAATGCAAGAATCTCCAAGGCCAGTGCGGCCTTTGGCAGACTGTACAAGAATGTATGGGACAGAAATGGAATAAGCCTGCAAACAAAGCTGAAAGTCTACAAAGTATTATCCACACTGCTGTATGCTTGTAAAACCTGGACTGTTTATCAGCGACACACTAGGAAATTAAATCACTTCCACACAGGCTACCTTAGGGAGCTACTGAAGATTACATGGCAAGACAAGATCCCAGACACTGAAGTCCTAGAAAGAGCACCCATGCCCAGTATCCACACTCTACTAACAAAGAATTAGATTCGCTTGGCTGGCCACTTAACTCGCATGCCAGATCACAGGCTCCCTAAACGAATTTTCTACGGTGAGTTGTGTTGTGGTAAACGCTCCCAATGCGGCCAGAGGAAACGCTTTAAAGACGCTCTGAAAATCTCACTGAATTCTTTTGGAATTCATCATGACACCTGGGATACTGCAGCCAGAGACCGAAATTCGTGGCGTGCATCATTACGCAAGGGTGCAATCACGTGTGAGGCAACCAGAACAGCAAGAGCTGTGAAGAAAAGAGCAAAAGGCAGGACAGAAAAACCACTGCAGGAGATCCTCCTCCAGAAACTCCAAGCATTCTTTGTCCACATTGTCAAAGAACATTTCGAGCCAAAATATGCCTTATCAGCTATCCTAGAACTCACAGCTCCATACATTCAACCCCATTGGATGAAATGAATGGTCATTATCATTCTTGATGGACAAACAACATAACATAATAAAAACATATATATATATATATATATATATATATATATATATATATATATATATATATATATATATATACGTATGCCAATATAAATCATATTTTATATATCAAATACAGAACTAATATAATTATCATATCAGTTTTTTTTTTTTTTTTTTTTTAGCATATCCTTTACAGGACTTAGCTGTCAACACCAGCATCTTTCAGCTGTATGTTGATCTCTTGGCAAGATTACCCTCAGTAGTTTGCTATTGCTTTCTGAGCGGCCGGCTCAGTATCCCGCAAGTCACGAGCGGGGGTCGAACCGCCTCAGCTCTCGCTCCGCTACGAGACTCTGCGTGATAAACAGGATTACAGAGAGAAAGTTAGGTAACCCCACAGCCAGAGAGACCGGCTATCATATCAGTAAGTATGCCAATATATATCATATTTAATATAACAAATAGAGAACTAATATATTTACCATACTAGTATGCACCATCTTTGACTTAACAATAGAGAACTAATATATTTATGACAATAGTAGAGATATCTGTGTGTATCATATTGGACATAACAAAAGAGAACTAATAGATGTATCATACCATCAGGGATGTCAGTATGTAACATATTTGTCATAATAATTTTTTTTTTTTTTCCGCGTTTCCATCCTGTTTCAGGATATTGCGGTCAACACCAGCAACTTTCAGCTGTATGTTGATTCCTAGGCTAGATTACGCTCATCAGCACGCCACGACTTTCTGAGCGACCGGCTCCATACTCTCATAAGTCACTTTTGCGATTCGAACCACTGCTAATTCTCGTCGCGTCACGTGACGAGAGTATTCGGGGTTAGCGGAGAAAGCTGATAATAATAGAGAACTAATAATTCTTCAGAGTTCGTAAGAGCTGTATTGAGCCAAACGTGATGAGAATCAAGAACAATTATCAATTAGCAGACAAGTGAGGAATTATGTTGAAACTGTGGCTCGACAAGCGGACAATTAGATGATTCTGCAGCTTGTCTTGTTCTGGGCGTATTGGTGTTACCTTTCCTCTAAAGTAAACTCAATCAATCAATCAATCAAACTAGACAGGCCGAAAGAGGGATCGTGCTGCATGGGCAACACATGGTCTCTATAATACAGCCCAGTCTTTGTGCTATGGTGAGGCTATTATGCCCCCTTTTTAAGCACAATAACTATCTTCTGTCAAGATGGCAAGGTGCCAGTACACTAATCCTGTTCTCATACAATTGTATATATATATGTAAACTCATCTGCTTCCTATATTACCTTGCGATGTAGAGCAGGAAGGGGGTGGGGATCTTCAGTCTGAGGAATTAAGGCCGTCTGGCTAGTACCAGTCGCAACGAACTGTGCAGGTTAGGGTTTTCTTTTTGTCATAGACAGAAAAAAAAATCCACACCTTACAAAGGATTCAAACCGGGTCTCCCAAAGATAACCCAAGCCTCTTGGCCAGCAGCTCCTCTCTCATATAACAACAGAATGATAACTCCCACATATAATTATCATTGTGTGCCGTGCCGATAAGCATGCGTGGTCATGTTTCGCCGTCTCACTCGATCACCAGAGTCGTGGATCAGCTCAGTGTTCTTGTCTCAACCATATCACGTGGCCAAGCCATCCAGGTATTTACTTCTCTGCATTCCCCTTGTTCTCTTTCCCAGGAATGATACAACATCAAATTGACACCATATTTAACGTGTGAGAAAGCAAAAACTAACTTATCCTTGTTATCCCCACACCAAGGTAAGGGGCACTTTGGATGCGAACATTGGTAGAACACGTGAGAAAATGCTGTCTGTAGCAGCAACTGATGGTGCTCACTCATAGGCATTGACCCTGTTCTCATGTCCATCAAGACAGCGAACTCTTTTCTCATCTGTGGATGCAAAAGGAAATAACTCGACTAAATAAGAACCAACGATTTTTATGTATTCTAGTTGGGGGGAGAGAGAGAGAGAGAGAGAGAGAGAGAGAGAGAGAGAGAGAGAGAGAGAGTAATAGATAGATAGATAGATAGATAGATAGATAGATAGATAGATAGATAGATAGATAGATAGATAGATAGATAGATAGATAGACGAACGGACGGACAGACCGATAGATAGATAGACAGACAGAACGAACGAACGAACGAACGAACATACTTTATTTTCAAAGGGTAACACAAATTGGGCACGCAGGCCCGTCTTACATTCGGCCCTTCCAATCACTCATCTTTCTTTCATCAACAGTGCATAGGGAAAAAACATTGTCACATGAATTTTGTAAACATAAACAATGCATATTACTATGTTATGAGACATATCCACCACCCACCCACACATCCCCCATTCACTCCAACTCCCCCACCCAACCACACACACATACAATACATTCCCCCACCCATCCACCACATCCCTACACCTACACATCTCCCCACCCACACACCTCTCACCCACCACACATCCCACCCACCCACACCCCAAGCACATATACATTCAATAACCCACACATCCCCCATCTACACACATCTCCCCACCCACTCACATATCCTCTACCCGTCCCATTTCCCACCAACAATCACTCACCCAATATCCTCCTCCACCCACACACCTCCAACCACCCAGCCAAACACACATTCCTCAGCCACACACACATCTCCCCGTCAACTCACATATTCCGCACCTACCCACACACAAATTCCGCACTCACCCACATAATCTCCCATCTCCCCCAGCCCACTCACAGATCCCGAGCCCACACCTACAAACATCCCCCACCATCTCCTAACCTGCACACACTCACCCACCCATATATCCTCTACCCACCCACACATCCTCTATCCACCCATCCCCCAACCAAACATCCCTTAACCACACACCCTTACTCATATACAATCACCCACCCACACATCCTCTACCCAACCACACATCCTCCATCCACCCATTCCTCCAGCCACACATCCCTTAACCACACACCCCTACCCATATACACACACATCCCCACCCACGCACAATCTCCCCTCCCATACAAACATCCCTCACACACATCCCCACCCACCAACACATTCCCCATTCACAAACACACACCTCCCATCCACGCACACACAACCCACACACACATCCCCAACCCATACATTCATCCCCTCACACATCCCTAGACACACGTACTTATCCCTCAACCACTAACACCCACACATCCCTTACCCACTCATCAACACATACATCTCCTATCTACCCACCAACACTCACACATCCCAACCACCCATCTAAGCACACATCCGCCACCCTCACACGCATCCTTCACCCACCCGCAAACCCAACCACACCTTCACCCACCCACACAAACATCATTTATCCACACCCAGCTCCCCTCCCACACAACACCACACCCATCCCAAAGACACATCCCACACACACATCTATCCACACATCTCCTACCCATCCACACATCCCCCAACTACAATCACCCTCACTACCCACACATACATCCTCCATCCAGCCACACACACCCCCACCCAGCCAGACATATCCCCCACCCACAGACACATCTCCAAATCCATCACCCACACCCATCACGCACCCCTCCCCCAACCCACACACATCCCCCACACACATTCACCCACACATCTCTCACCCACACACACTCCCCACCCATCCACCCAAACATCCCACACCCATACACATCCCTCCCCCACACACATCCCCAAACCCACAACTACCCCCACCTGCACACATCTCCCACCCACCACATATCCCCACACCCACATCTCCCCACTCACACATATACCCCCACCCATCCCATGACCCACCATCAATCATCCACCAACATATCCTCTTCCACCCACTCACCCACAACCACCTAGACAAACACACATCCCCACCCACAAACACATCTCCCCATACACCCATACATCTCGCACGCATCCACACACAAATCCCCCACCCACCCACAAATCCCCCACCCACCCACACACAAATCCCCCACCCCGCCCACCCACACATCCTGAGCCCACCCACACACATCACTAATCCACCCACACACACATCCCCCCATCCCCCAACCTACTATTATGATCAAACTCCCACACTTTACACACACATACAGTGATGATTGTCGTGAGCATTGTCGCAAAATTGTAAAGAAAATTGAGAAAAATTGTACATATACATTTTGAAACTTAAAAATTAGTGATGTAATTCAACTCTCTCTCTCTCCTTCTCTCTCTCTCTCTCTCTCTCTCTCTCTCTCTCTCTCACACTAACGCTCTCACTCACATTACAGTAATGTTATATTATACATGATAAAATCAAGTGTCATACATACAAAATGATAATGTGAAAGATGAAAATACACAAAAAATATGGAATGGCATGTTACAGGACATGCGAGCACTCAATTCTCTCTCTCTCTCTCTCTCTCTCTCACACAGGCACACACACACATTCCCCCCCACACACACATATCCCTCACATACACACCCATACATACATCCTCACATCTAGACAAATACATGATGCCTCACATGATCACTGAAACTAATAAAAACAAACTCCCACACTTTACACGCAATTGAGACACTGACGATTGTCGTGAGAATTCTCGCAATTGCAAGAAGTGGAGAAAAAATTGTACATATACATTATGTAGCGTAAAAATTAGTGATGCAATTCAACTCTCTCTTTTTTCTCTCTCTCTCTCTCTTGCTCTCTCTCTCTCTCTCTCTCTCTCTTGTTCTCTCTCTCTCTCTCTCTCACACACACACACACTAACTCTCTCTCACATCACAGTAATGTAGATAATGTAGATAGATGGGCGAGCGGGCGGGCGGACGGACGGACAGAGTTAGAGAGAAATAGAGAGAGGGGGAGATGGAGAGAGAGTGTTAGAGAGAGGGAGAGAGAGAGAAGAATCATCATCATCATCAAGTACCGTGCCAGCTAGCGTAGTCATTCATGTCTCACCACAGGTCTTTGGAACTCTGCTGATGTTTCTCCATGCCGCTGTCTCAGTCCGTCCAGCATCTTTGAGTTGAGTTGAGTCTAGTTGAGCTAAGAACTGACATCATTGCACTCAGGACGTTCCCATACACACTCCGTCCCCTTGTTCAACAGCCAGCGAAGAGTCACACTACTAATCGTTCCCACCGCTATCTGATAAAAAGTTCTCCTGATCTTCCCTCTCAGTTTTGAACCAACATCTTTATGACAATCTGGTGTTACCTGTCGTTCATGATTGTCCCTACCGGACGAGGATATCCTAAGACAGCCATTTACGTAAGACAGAAGAAACCTGCACTAAAAGTGGCGACAGCAGGGGTCTGGAACCAAGTGGCAGCAATTACTTGTCAAATAGAAAATAAAGAGGGCAGTTATGAGCAAATAAAGCTAGGAGTACGACAGAGGTGTGTCTTGTCATCAGATCTCTTCTCCCTATATAGGGAAGTAATAATGAGAGAGATCAAAGAGAAGCCAGGAATACTAATCGGAGTTATAACGTAAACAATATACGCTATGCTGATGACACAGTATTGGTGGCTGATAATGCAAAAGATCTACAACAACTGTTGGACATTTTAGTACCAGAGAGTGCAAAGAAAGGACTATCCTTGAATATCACAAAAAAAAAAGGTGACAACAAAATATGAAATAGAAATAGAAAGGAAAATTCTTAACCAGGTGAATACTTTTAAATACCCATGGGCATTTATAACATCAGATGGAAGATGCACAACAGAGATTAAAAGCAGAATAGGGCAAGCAAAAGCCGCATTTCAGAAAATGAAGAGTATCTTATGCAATAAGTCACTGTCATTGAATGTAAGAAAGAGATTCTGAAGTATTGTTTTGCAGTATGCAGTGAATCTTGGAATGTAAATGATCACGTTAGGAAGAACGTGGAAGCAACAGAGATGTGGTTCCTGAGACGAATGTTGCGAATTCCTTGGACTGCCAGAGTAACTAACAACGATTGTCTGAAAGAGGCTAATGAAACTAGAACACTATATACAACAACAAGAAAGAGACAAACAGCTTTCTTTGGTCATGTGATGAGAAGAGAGGCATTGGAGAACATCGTGACAACTGGAAAGATCGAGAGGAAGAGAGGTAGAAGCAAACCAAGAGAAATGATGCTGGATGAACTGAGACCGTGGCATGGAGGAATATCAGCAGCAGAGTTGATCCAGAAAACCAAAGACCGAGATCTGTGGAGAGTCATGAAAGCCTACGCCAGTTGGCAGGGCACCTGATGATGATGACTTCAGAAGTCGGAGTGGGCTCGCATGAAGGCGAGGGACACAGGTAATAGGGAATGCTAATCCACTCGCTAGCATCAATCAGTGCACTCCCCATCAGTAGCATGTGTATAGACTTCGCTTGAGTTAAAGGCACACGAAAAACAAAATTATTGCATAACATGAAATGAACTGTATCATTGCCGGCCAGAAATGATAGTCCCTTTAAATAAACTTTGAAATATTGGAGAGTTCAGAAATCTAGTTTTTCAAATGATTAATTGCCATGGGATGATTAATCGTATTAAGCAACTTTCTGCATCTGTCAGGAGTGTATATACAGTAGTTTTCTTATGCAACCCTCTTTAATTTGATATATAAAGAACAGGTCTGCTACTATATTTACAACCTTTAAATCATAACTGTGACACGCCCTAACTTTCCATTTTCAGCCATCAATTTTTGTAAGATTCAAGTCTACATTTCTTTGTTGTTGTTGTTTTTTTTTTTTTTACAATGAATCAGTTAATTAGATCATAAACTAACCAGAAACCATGGTTACCTTCACACAATCAACATTATCACAGCTGACTTCTTGGCATCTGGCGCATTTTTCTAGAACGTTGAAGATGGCATCATCAAACTTGCAGCCAATACTAGACGCCTGTTCTGACTGGCAAAAACAAACATATATACACATTAAATACATAGTTAAAGGATACCACTCAGTTTATGCTGCTAACTAGTTTTCTTAAACAAAATCATAAGTATTTATTGACGTTGACAGAAGTAGAAGCAAAATGTAGAGATTTAGGAAACACACCTGGCAACATGAAAATTTGAAAGCTATAGTTAACCATATCCGGATTCGAACCTGTCACCTCCAAATGATGGCAGAATGACACAACAAGTATACTTCGAAGCATGACCAACTAGACACCTCCGAAAAAAAGGTGTCTTCATTAGCCAGGTATATCATCCACATGAACCCACAACTGTGGAATATGGACACAATTTGTATCTAACCATTGAAATAACACCATAGGTCTCAGAATTTTATGTTAATCCAGCATAGGTCAAATAACAAACACATGGGACCGTAATGCTGTGTCCAGTATATTACGAACACTTAGAGAAGAGATTTGATTGGTCATTTCCAGTGTGGTAAACGTAAAACACAGAAATAACTGGGGAATAGTTTGAGCCATTAAGACAGTCTATAGACAAGTATTGATTGGTGCTCATAGAGGTAGAAGAAAACAGCGATTTAGAGGATACACCAGACAACATAAAAATCAAAATCTATAGTTAACCACTTTAGGATTCGATCCTGTACCTCCAAATTATGACAGCGGCCCACTGTAAGAACAAGTTTTCTTCAACGCATGACCAAGTAGACATCCCTAAAAAGTTGTCATCATTAGGCAGGTCTATCAACCACCTAAACTCACAACTATGGAATATGGATGGAATTCAAATTTCTTAACAAGCATCCTGCCAAGAACAAAATCTTTTCCTCAATTTCTGATTCATTAGAATGTGTCTAGTTCTCTCCATGAGTTCCACATTTGTCTATCTCTCTCAATGAGCTCCACATTTATCTATTTCTCTCCGTGAGCTCCCATTTGTTTAGTTCTTTCCATGAGCTCCACACTTGTATAGTTCTCATCATAAGCTCCACATTTGTCTAGCTCTCTCCATGCGCTCCACACTTGTCTAGTTCTCTCCATGAGATCCACATTTGTCTAGTTCTCTCCGTGAACTCCACATTTGTTTAATTCTCTCAATGAGCTCCACAATTGTCTATTTCTCTCCATGAGCTCCACATTTGTCTAGTTCTCTCCATGAACTCCACATTTGTCTAGTTCTCCCCATGAGCTCCACATTTTTCTAGTTCTCTCCATGAGCTCCACAATTGTCTATTTCTCTCCATGAGCTCCACATTTGTCTAGTTCTCTCCATGAGCTTCACATTTATCTGACTCTTTCCACATTTGTCTAGTTCTCTCTATGAGCTACACATTTGTTTAGCTCTCTCCGTGAGCTCCACATTTGTCTAGCTCTCTCCATGAGCTCCACATTTGTCTAGTTCTCTCCATGAGCTCCACATTTGTCTAGTTTTCTCCATGAGCTCCACATTTGTCTAGTTCTCTCCATGAGCTCCACATTTGTCTAGTTCTCTCCACGAGCTCCACATTTGTTTAGTTCTCTCCACATTTGTCTAGTTTTCTCCATGAGCTCAACATTTGTTTAGTTCTCTCCATGAGCTCCATGTTTGTCTAGTTCTCTCCGTGAGCTCCACGTTTGTCTCGTTATCTGTAAGAGCTCCACAGTTGTCTAGTTCTCTCCATGAGCTCCACATATGTCTAGTTCTCTCCAAATTTGTCTAGCTCTTTCCATGGGCTCCACATTTGTCTATTTCTCTCCATGAGCTCCACGTTTGTCTAGTTCTCTCCGTGAGCTCCACATTTATCTAGTTCTCCCCAAGTGTCTAGTTATCTCCACATTTGTCTAGTTATATCCACATTTGTCTAGTTCTCTCTGCATTTGTCTAGTTTTCTCCACATTTGTCTAGTTCTTTCCATGAGCTCCACATTTGTCTAGTTCTCTCCATGAGCTCCACGTTTGTCTAGTTCTCTCTGTGAGCTCCACATTTGTCTAGTTCTCTTCACATTTGTCTAGTTCTCTTCACATTTGTATAGTTCTCTCCATGAGCTCCACATTTGTCTAATTATCTCCATGAGCTCCACATTTATCTAGTTCTCTCCATGAGCTTCACATTTGTCTAGTTCTCTCCACATTTGTATAGTTCTCTCCATGAGCTCCACATTTGTCTAATTATCTCCATGAGCTCCACATTTGTCTAGTTCTCTCCATGAGCACATTTATCTAGTTCTCTCCACGAGCTTCACATTTGTCTAGTTCTCTCCACATTTGTCTAGTTCTCTCCACATTTGTCTAGTTCTCTCCACATTTGTCTAGTTCTCTCCACATTTATCTAGTCCTCTTCATATTTATCTAATTTTCTCCACAATTGTCTAGTTCTCTCCACATTTATCTAGTTCTCTCCACATTTGTCTTGTTCTCTTCATGAGTAAATAAAAGTAAAGGACATTTTTACTAGCATTACATCATACTGGTGCTAGCCCCAATGTGTACAGAACAACTGGCACCAGGTGGGTGCTGGGGTCAATATCATATCATATCATCCGTCTTTTCATCTCGTGACATTTCCTGGTACCTATTTTTAGGCTGGGTCGACCTTTGAGCTCCCAGGTCAACTTAAACGTCAATCTCAATGGGAATTTGAGCACAGGAACACCGGGCAAATGGGAATATTCTTAAATAAGTGAATAAGTACAACTATCTCGGAACAGTCATAACATCTGTTGGCAGGTGCCTTGAAGAGATCAGAACAGCGAAGAGTCCCAACAGTCGTACAGTTGCTGTCTGATTATGTGTCGGCCTGGCCTTTCCTCGGAATACTGAGTGTTGGCCAGATCCCCTGGTCACTCCCTGCAGCACCATTCTCTCCAGGCTGTGATGATCTATCTTTTCTTCCACACTATACACGATCCCAAACGGTCCCAACCACGTCTGCCTTATCAACACCCCCCCCCCCCCCCCAGTGGTGCAGACCCAGCCAATCTGTTCGCCTGCTCTTTTGATTACACTGGTTAGTCCAACCATCCAATTTTGAATAATAAAACATGTTTCGGCCTCGCTCAACCGTCGATTATCTCGACTGGTTATAATTGGGGCCCTTATGTCAAGTTATGGCATTCCTTTCTCTGCCTCTCTCATCATTGGGCTGCGTATTTTCGCTTCCTGGACTGGTTAGCTCCGTTAGATTTCATTTTATAGAGATAGGCTTGTAGTTTGCAATGTCTTGTCTGGAGCCCAAAAATGGTAGTTGGTTGTGCACTGTCCAGTGTCAAAAATGTGTGAGACAGAAAGAGTTAAAAATAGACTCCTTACCAGATAGAAACTTGATGACGAGTCATTTTCACCAGATATGAAACGATCATCGGTACAAGAGAGTGTATGTCCAGCTGGTTGAGCACTAATCTGGACATTGCTGGCGTGATCATAACTTCTTGACACACGCTGGTCATCTTCTTTAGAACATTCCAAGGTCCCTTTAGGAGATAAGGGAGGGATCATTATAAGTATGATGACAATATACCACGGGGATTATTTATTGTAATTTGTATATTCACTAACAAAGGCTTTGTAGTCTGAGTGCGCAATGTTCAGCCTCCTAGGGCGGGATGGCTTCTGGGCAGCTACGCTTAGCGAACGTTAATATGAGTCCCATATTATGGAATGAACATGATAGCGAACGTCTAGAAGGTGAATACGTACGACAGGAGAAAAACGCCTGAGAGTCATGACCTGGACGCCCCCCCCCCCCAGGTGTCAGGAAAGTAAAGGGACTGAAACATTTGGCGAGGGGGATACCTTCTGATGTTCAGAAGCCTCCTGTCATGCTTGCTTCGAAGCGGAGTTTTTCTTTTTACCGCTGTAGTAAAGTAAGAGCATCGGTACAGCTATCTCGGAACAGATTGGGGGGGGGGGGGCGCCTTGAACAAATTAGAACAAGAATCGATATGGCTATGGCAAAGGTAGCCTTCTGCAAGATGGAAAACATACTGATCAATAAAAAGATGTCAATCGCTACGGAAAAAAGAGTGTTGAAGTGTTACATACAACCTGTACTTCTATATGGATTTGGACAAACGAGTATACAAGCTGAAAAACCACGCCATTGTCTTGTAACCTGTCAGTATTGTTGTTATGGATGCCAAGAGCGTTAAGCACGTACCATCACAGTGCAGACGAACACGGTGACGTCATAAGGACAAGTTAAAGATGGCTGCCCCACTACTAAAATGTACCAAAGATTAGCAACGTTCTCTTATACGTCTTTATTTTTTTTAAAGTCAGTGAAGGGGTGAAACCTATAGAAATTCATCGGCAAATGAAAATCTAGTATGGTGATGCATGCCTGTCAGTCCAGCAAGTGTATGAGTGGAGTAGGAAGTTTCAAAACGGCGTGAATTCTGTGACAGATTGTTCACGGCCGGATCGGGGGGGGGGGGGGGGGGGGTCAGGCACGCCGAGTAGAGTAATGACCCCAGAGACGATTTTTCTACAGGAATCCAAGCAATTTATCGATGCTGGAGGACTTGCATTGAACGCATTGGTGACTACATCGAAAAATGATACATTTGTTCATTACTTTTTCAGAATATATTCACACACACGCGCGCATGCACGCACGCACGCACACACTTAAGGTTTTTATTTGAAGCCCCCTCGTACAACTATAAGAAAGAGACCAACACTGTTCTGTGGTCA
This sequence comes from Cepaea hortensis, assembly GCA_963921405.1. Classification (NCBI taxonomy): domain Eukaryota; kingdom Metazoa; phylum Mollusca; class Gastropoda; order Stylommatophora; family Helicidae; genus Cepaea; species Cepaea hortensis. Next base: position 330,278,147 of record OY992876.1, on the reverse strand, counting down.
TTTAATTAGAGGAGAGGCATCGGAGAACTTCGTGATGGCAGAAAAGAGATGTTGGAAGAGGCAGGCTGAGAGAAATGGTGCTGGATGGTCTAAGACTGTGGCACGGAGGAATGTCAGCTGTAGATTTAATCCAGAATACAAAGGACTGAGATTTGTGCAGAGGCGTGGTCGTCTACGCCATTTGGCAGGGTCCATGATGATGATCAAAGATTGCATTTATAATAGGTGTAATCATTTAACGATTTGCTTGGCAATGATGAAACAAGTAAATATAGCAATATTTAGCTGAAACAAGTAAATGTAGCAATATTTAGCTGAAGCAAGTAAATGTAGCAATGTTTAGCTGAAACAATTAAACGTGGCGACGATTTTGCTGAAACAAGAAAATGTAGCAATGTTTAGCTGAAACAAGTAAATATAGCAATGTTTAGCTGAAACAAGTAAATGTAGCAATGTTTAGCTGAAACAAGTAAACGTAGCAATGTTTAGCTGAAACAAGTAAATGTAGCAATGGTTAGCTGAAACAAGTAAATGTGGCAATGTTTAGCCGAAACAAGTAAATGTAGCAATGTTTCATTCATTCATTCATTCATTCATTCATTCAGTAGCATGTCCTTTGCAGAACCTCGCTCCCATAACAACCTTCCGGAAAACTTCTCGATCACAAGCAAGATGTCCCGCGTCTGATACACCCATCTGGAGATCATCCGCCACATCCTGCACCCATCTTCTCTTTGGCCTTCCTCTTCCTCTCTTCTCAGGCATATACCCTTCCATTATTATTCTCTCCAAACTTTCGTGACGTTTCAAGTGACCAAAATACTTCAATTTTCTTTATTTTATCGTCTTTAATAGCCATCCCTCCTCAATATTCAACTCTTGAAGTATGGATGCATTTGTTCTTTTCTTTACCCAAGATATTCTTAGAACTCGTCTATAACATTTATATTCAAAGGCGTTTATGCGCTGTTCAGCTTGTTTAGTAAGTGTCCATGTCTCACAGGCGTATGTTGCAATGGGAAAGATGCATGCTCTTAAAAATCTAATTTTTGTAGTTCTGTCTGTCTCACTCCATAATTTATTCATCTGTTTTAGTCTTTGAAGAGCAATAGATAGTCGCCGTTTAATTTCTTTCATTGTGTCACCGTTATTGGTAATCAATGACCCAAGATATTCAAAATTTTCCACCACCTCCAATTTTCCCCCATTAATGTATATTTCTTTCTCCATAGTAGTTTTATCTGTATGCATTATCTTTGTTTTTGCTATGTTAAGATATAAGTTGTGATTTTCACTATTCAATTGGGATGAGGCTATTAGGTTTTCTATGCCATTTTGTGTTGTGGATAGTAATAATGTATCATCAGCATATCGAATCTCTGGTATGTCATGACCGCCGATATTTAGGGCATCATATAGCTCCCAGTTTATATCATCTCTTACATTTCTCATTATATTTTCGGCGTACAGGTTAAACAAATAGGGTGACAGCACGCAGCCCTGACGGACTCCTTGCTTGATGTCAATCCAATCTGATGTCTCGCCATCTATTCTAACTGCTGCTTGTTGGTCTAGATATAGCATTTTTATGATATGTACAACACGTGATGGAAAGCCCATATTCCTCATGATTTCCCAAAGTTTCTGATGTTGTACACAGTCAAATGCCTTTGAAAAATCCACAAAACATGAGAATAGGTTTACATTAAATTCTCTGCACTTCTCTATTATTAAACTCATGTTGAATATGTGATCTTTTGTTCCTCTTCCTTGTCTAAATCCAGCTTGAACCACGTTAATCTCTTCTTCCATTTTCTTACTAAGTCTTCGCATTATGACTTTTAGTAGAATTTTACTTGCATGACTGATCAGGGCAACAGTTCTATAGTTGGTGCATAATTTCAGGTTGCCCTTTTTTGGTATTGGAATGAAGATAGTTCTCTTCCAATCTTTTGGCCATATACCATATTTCCAAATCTTTGTACATAATGCATGATATATGTGTATGCTTTCTTCTCCTCCCGCTTTAATTAGTTCAGCTGGTATCTCATCACATCCAGGTGATTTACCGTTCTTCAGGTTCTTTATAGCCCAAGCAATTTCATCTAATGAGGGTTCAGGTTCTGTCTCTGCTGTCATTGGCTCATGTATCTCATTCATATCCTCACTGTCACTCATATCATACTTTCCACTGCAGTACTCCTGCCATCTTTCTAGAATTTGTCTAGATTCTGTTAAGGTATTTCCCATCTTGTCACAGATAACATTCAATTGAGGTTGAACATTTCTTGTCAATAACTTCATTTCTTTGAACATTTCATAATCTCTTCCAGCCTTATGATATTGCTCTATTCTGGTACAGCAATCTTGTATATATTGATTTTTGTCCTTTCTTGTGTTCTTTCTTATTTCTCCAGTTAAAGATTTATACTTCATCCTGCTGTTACCGGATTCATCTCCTTTCTGTTTCAGCTCCCTTCGTTGTTTTATTAATTCTAACGTGTCTGATGTAATCCATGGCTTAAGTTGCTTTTTCTTGGCCGGAATTAGATCTTTGGCTGCAGTTATCAAGATATCTCTAGCTTGTACTGCCAGTTCATCAGGTGTCATTTCTTCTTGTACAGACATCAAGAACCCAAAGCGATTCCTAACTTCTATGTTGTATGCGTCTGGTATTTTTGTGAGATCAAAACGAAGTGGCCTTGGTCCTCGGGTAAGCTTTTTGAGTTTTAATTTCAGATTTGCTTCTAATAACTGATGATCTGTATCACAGTCTGCACTTCGTAGGGTTTTTGCAGATGTTATGATTGATCTCCATCTTCTATGTATTAAAATATAATCTATCTGATTTTTGGTAAAACTGTCTGGAGACTTCCATGTGAAGAGTCTTCTTGGATGTTGTTTAAAAAGTGTGTTGGCTATCGTTAACTCATTTTCTGTGCAAAATTCAATTAATTTGTCACCTGCGTCATTTCTATTTCCTAATCTAAATTTTCCTAAAACGTGTCTCTCATTTTCAGCTCTTCCTGCACCTACTTTTGCATTAAAATCTCCCATTATTATTGCTATATCATTATGACCAATCTTATTTAATGTGTCTTGTAGTGTGTTGTAAAAATCTTCAATTTCGTCCTCCTCTGCTGTTGAAGTAGGGTTCATATATCTGTATGAGAGTTGTGTTTTTTGGATGACCTTTAAGTCTAATAGTGAGGATTCTGTCACTAACTGGATTATATCCCATTAAAGCTTTTGCAGTTGTCTTATCTAAACAAAATGCCACTCCACTCTGGCCTACGACATCTCTGCCAGAATAAATTAAATGTGGCGACGATTTTGCTGAAACAAGTAAATGTAGCAATGTTTAGCTGAAACAAGTAAATGTAGCAGTGTTTAGCTGAAACAAGTAAATGTAGCAGTGTTTAGCTGAAACAAGTAAATGTAGCAATATTTAGCCGAAACAAGCAAATGTAGCAATATTTAGCCGAAACAATTAAATGTGGCGACATTTTTGCTGAAACAAGTAAATGTAGCAATATTTAGCTGAAACAAGTAAATCTAGCAATATTTAGCTGAAAAAAGTAAATGTAGCAATATTAAGCTGAAACAAGTAAATGTGGTAATGTTTAGCCGAAACAAGTAAATGTAGCAATATTTAGCTGAAACAATTAAATGTGGCGACGGTTTTGCTGAAACAAGTAAATGTAGCAATCAGTTAAACGTAGCAATACTAATATAAAACATTGAAATGATGTAAAGTTTTGATTTTATTAACATTTTGATAAAACAATGAAATGTTCCAACGTTTTGCTGAAACAATGACATATAGCAATGTTTTGATGAAACAATTAAATATAGCAACATTTATATAAAACAATGAAATGTAGTAAAGTTTTAATGAAACAATTAACTGTAGCATTGTTTAGACATTACTAATTTTACGTGTTTCATTGTGACAGCACAATACCTTATATATATATATAATGTTTGGTGTATTAATAGTTTGCATATGTTTATGTTGTATAGTGTGTACTATACAATTTAAAGTGTTTCCTTCTCTTTGACCTGCCACTGATAATACTGATATTAGTTATTAGTCCTAGCCATTTATCTGATGAATATCCGTCTAATAAAAACTACGGTGTTATGTTACTAATTACTAATAGGTTTCGTGGTGGGCATGAAATTATGTACTTCAAAAATATTTGTAACACACAAAGTCAGACATACAAACGGGGGGGGGGGGGAGAGAATGAGAGAGAGAGAGAGAGAGATGGAGGGGGAGAGAGAGAGAGAGAGAGAGAGAGAGAGAGAGAGAGAGAGAGAGAGAGAGAGAGAGAGAGAATGTACTTCAGAAATATTTTTAGCATCCAGTCAGACATACAAACGGACAAACAGGGAGAGAGAGAGAGAGAGAGAGAGAGAGAGAGAGAGAGAGAGAGAGAGAGAGAGAGAGAGAGAGACAGAGACAGAGAGAGTCAGAGAGAGAGAGAGACAGACAGACAAACAGAGAGAGAGAGAGACAGACAGAGAGAGACAGAGAGTCCACGAACTTATCACACCTGCTATAGCCCCAAAGTCCTGCAGCTGATCTTGTCTATGAAAACGAGGCTTTGTCCTGGCACCCAGCCTTGCATCGGCACTGCCATCAGGGACATTAATATCAGACTGCCTAGACTCCAGCATACTGTTAGCTGGAAGACAATGTTGTGGGTTCACGTGTCTCCGTGTAGTATCGGCCAATGATGAGCTGTTGACCACCTGGTGTTGTTGTGTCTTTTGCTGTGCCCTTATGTGTGTTGGGATGTTGCCGTTAGCCTCGTGGCTTTCAGCCATTCTCTCACTGGAAACATTTCTATAACAATGCAAGGTTTGATCGGTGGCTGTAGAAGCTTCCATGGCATTTATTGAGCTTGTAGTCAAATCCTGTTGATAACTAACTGTTTGCTTAGTGGCTATGACCGCGGCTTCTATGGATATATTTGGCTCGTATGTACATACAGACTGCTGTTTTGTGTAATTTATTCGGCCTGCTTCTTTTGTAGGCAGTGAAAGAGCTGTATGTCCACGGTTGCAATCTTGTTTCGTGCATAATCTTGTTTCAACCTCCTGTTTTGTAGGATTCTGTACCGCTGCACCGGTGTTAACGTTAACACTTATAGCTTCAGCGTACAAGGCTCCATTCCTTGGCTTGAAATCATTTTCAACGCATTTGTGTGCTTCTTTATTCAAGTCAGGAATCAGATTCGCTTGTGGCACTGCAGCATATGCCTCATCTGATAACGGATGTTGAGGATGCTCAGATGAAATCTGAAAGCTTGCTGATCCACTTGTATTGTCTCCTGATTCTGTTCCATAACCACTACTTCTGTAGGCATCCCGGGCCTGTTGTCCTTTTTCAGATCTGACGAGAGATGGACTGCTCAATGACACCGCTGAACCATCACACCCTTCTGGCACTTCCGGTGTCTGTTCAAATACTTCATCACTTCCTTGTGAAACAACATATCCTTTCCTTAAACTTGCTTCCATCGCTATGATGTTTAGTAACAGTAGTCAAGCAGTGAACCACTTGAAATATATGGTCTTGTGTCTACAGTACACCTTTGTTATATCTGGTTACATCAAGTTGAGTAAGAAAGAACCTGCAAAAACAAAATATTGTTTCATATAAGGATCACAATAATTTACTAAAGAGGTCAACAGACCAACATTCAGTTATCAGAAAAAGTAAACAGGCCAACATTCAGTTATCAGACATGTAAAACAATAAAGGCTCTACAGGATTCCATTACCATGGTATGCCTACAACCACAGAAGTTCAGTTATAGGGCTAAAGATAGCCCCAGAAACACATGCATATACAAGAATATGTCATGAACTGTGACGAACTGGGTATAAGAAACACATGCATATACAAGAATATGTCATGAACTGTGACGAACTGGGTATAAGAAACATGCATTTACAAGGATTTTTCATGGGCTGTGGCTAAGCTACACATGCATTTACAAGATACTGATGTGGGTTGTGGCGAACTGGGTCTAAGAAACACATGCATGTACAAGAATCTGTCATGTAATGTGGCGAATTGGTACTAAGAAACACACGCATTTACAAGAATCTGTCATGGGCTGTAAGGCAGCGAGTCTTGTAATATGGACGAACAAATCAGAAAGAGCTCGGAGGCATCTGAGAAGTGGTTGCTGAAGCAAATTACTATTGGACGGCCAGAGTAACTAACAATGATCGTCTGGAAGAAGCTAATGAAAGCATAACATTATAGACAACTTTAAGAACCCATGCTTTTTTTTTATCACATAACGAGAAGAGGGGCAATGAAGAATGATTACGCTACTTTGCAAAGCACATGTTGATAATGATTGTTACAATGGCCACTGTGTATGATCCCTTTCATGATCAGAGTATGGTGACTTCGGTTCTTGTCTCAACTCAGTGTTTCGTTACGTATTAGAGTGTCCCGAAGTGTAGTGACGTCGGTTCTTGTCTCAACTCAGTGTTTCGTTACGTATTAGAGTGTCCAGAAGTGTAGTGACGTCGGTTCTTGTCTCAACTCAGTGTTTCGTTACGTATTAGAGTGTCCCGAAGTGTAGTGACGTCGGTTTTTGTCTCAACTCAGTGTTTCGTTACGTATTAGAGTGTCCCGAAGTGTAGTGACGTCGGTTCTTGTCTCAACTCAGTGTTTCGTTACGTATTAGAGTGTCCCGAAGTGTAGTGACGTCGGTTCTTGTCTCAACTCAGTGTTTCGTTACGTATTAGAGTGTCCCGAAGTGTAGTGACGTCGGTTCTTGTCTCAACTCAGTGTTTCGTTACGTATTAGAGTGTCCCGAAGTGTAGTGACGTCGGTTCTTGTCTCAACTCAGTGTTTCGTTACGTATTAGAGTGTCCCGAAGTGTAGTGACGTCGGTTCTTGTCTCAACTCAGTGTTTCGTTACGCATTAGAGTGTCCCGAAGTGTAGTGACGTCGGTTCTTGTCTCAACTCAGTGTTTCGTTACGTATTAGAGTGTCCCGAAGTGTAGTGACGTCGGTTCTTGTCTCAACTCAGTGTTTCGTTACGTATTAGAGTGTCCCGAAGTGTAGTGACGTCGGTTCTTGTCTCAACTCAATGTTTCGTTACGTATTAGAGTGTCCCGAAGTGTAGTGACGTCGGTTCTTGTCTCAACTCAGTGTTTCGTTACGTATTAGAGTGTCCCGAAGTGTAGTGAAGTCGGTTCTTGTCTCAACTCAGTGTTTCGTTACGTATTAGAGTGTCCCGAAGTGTAGTGACGTCGGTTCTTGTCTCAAGTCAATGTTTCGTTACGTATTAGAGTGTCCCGAAGTGTAGTGACGTCGGTTCTTGTCTCAACTCAATGTTTCGTTACGTATTAGAGTGTCCCGAAGTGTAGTGACGTCGGTTCTTGTCTCAACTCAATGTTTCGTTACGTATTAGAGTGTCCCTAAGTGTAGTGACGTCGGTTCTTGTCTCAACTCAATGTTTCGTTACATATTAGAGTGTCCCGAAGTGCAGTGACGTCGGCTCTTGGCTTAACTCAGTATTTCATTACGTATCGGAGTGTCCCGAGTGTAGTGACGTTGGTTCTTGGTTCCACTCAGTGTTTCGTTACGTATTAGAGTGTCCACAGAGTGTAGTGGCGTCGGTTCTGGGCTCAACTCAGTGTTTCGTTACATATTAGAGTGTCCCGAAGTGTAGTGACGTCGGTTCTTGTCTCAACTCAATGTTTCGTTACATATTAGAGTGTCCCGAAGTGTAGTGACGTCGGCTCTTGGCTTAACTCAGTATTTCATTACGTATCGGAGTGTCCCGAGTGTAGTGACGTTGGTTCTTGGTTCCACTCAGTGTTTCGTTACGTATTAGAGTGTCCACAGAGTGTAGTGGCGTCGGCTCTTGGCTTAACTCAGTATTTCATTACGTATTAGAGTGTCCCTAGTGTAGTGACGTTGATTCTTGGTTCCACTCAGTGTTTCGTTACGTATTAGAGTGTCCACAGAGTGTAGTGACGTCGGTTCTGGGCTCAACTCAGTGTTTCGTTACATATTAGAGTGTCCCGAAGTGTAGTGACGGTGGTTCTTGGTTCAACTCGGTGTTTCGTTACGTATTGGAGGGTCCCGAGTGTAGTGACGTAGGTTCTGGGCTCAACTCAGTGTTTCGTTACGTATTGGAGGGTCCAGAGTGCGGTGATCTCGATTCTTGACTCAACACAACTCATTATTGTTACGTTACGTATTGGAGGGTCCAGAATGCGGTGATGTCGGCTCTTGACTCATTATTGTTTTGTTACGTATGGGAGTTTTCCGAGTGCGGTGATATCGGTTCTTTACTCAACTCTTTATCGTTTCTTTACAGAGAGGCAACAGATCCGGCGATAAAACGCATCCTTTTCTTACTGACATACTCTTACTCTGTCTTCCTTCATCTTATGATTAAGACTCATTTATGTTTATAATTTGTATTACCCACTGTGTTTCCCATCTTAGTTAGTTAGTTAGTCGACAGATCATCCTCAGTGTACATCGAACCATTCAGTCCATAAGTGTTCGGATCCCCTCCTCAGCAAATCCCGCAGCGTGTAGTGGCTCACGACACCAGTTTTCTGTGTTGGTTTATTAATCTTCTTTGGCTTCCTGCGTGGTGTTCTTGTTTGTCCAGACCTCTTTTAACTTGCTCTTCTCGCAGCCTGACCATGGTTGTAGATTCACAGTCATCGCCTTGGTTCTCGTAAACGTCTTACTTCTCGTAGAGAATTCAGAATGTCTGCATAGTCCTTGGCTCTTCCACCTTCCACAGTAGCCTTACCTGTAAGCGGGTCAGCCTGCTCAATTCCTTGTGCACCCGCATGCCCTGGCACGAAAATGAAACTAATCTTTGCCAGCTGAGACCGCTCCAGAAACAGCAACCACTCTTTACTGACTGCCATGACTTCCATAGTCAGGCTACTTGTGGTCAAAGCAAAAGCACCAGATTCTTCCTTCACAATTCTCCCTCCGGCCTGAGCCGTAAAGGCCCATGAACTTCTCATTCATCGAACGACCGACTCATCCGTGTAAAGGACAGCATCTCCCTGTAAAAAATTCTCGAAAATCAAAGCCTGTACTTCCACCTCCACAGCAGCTGCATTTTCTTGTAAATTTTATGTCTAGTTGGACGCAAACTGAAAAGGACGTACAGAACTCTATTGGCACTTGTACCCACGCCTCGCCCGGTTCTAAGCCCTCAAGTGAACATACCTGTTGGAGAATGTCTATTGCTTGACCCATCCACAACTGTCCCCTTCTTCACCTGCTGCCCTTTACCTTCTTAATTTCTCTATGCAGTGGATGTTGCGTGTTTGCGTTGAATCTGAGGTAGGCACGTGCTCGGAAAATTTGTATTCTGTTCCCCCATTATTGGAAAATCAAGAAGGTAGCGCATCGCCCTGCATGGTGTATCTCTTGTACATCCAAGAATAATACGCATAGCTTCGTTCTCTGTCCTTTCCAACCTTTCCATCTGCTTATGGCTGAGAGTCAGGATCGCCTTTGCATACTCAAAAACAGAAAGGACAAGACCCATTTAAATGTCCTCTACTGGTTTCTAGTGGCTTGCTTGCTTGTGTTCGTTGGCTTGAGCTCCAACGCGAAGTCCTGTATGTCGGATGAAGGCATCCTGTTGTCCAACATCAGTGTGATGTCATACAGGACCTGAGGTTTGCGTGAGACTCCGTTGTCCCATGTCTGGCTTATTGGTGTGCAGACTGGTGGTTCCTCGCCGTACAGGCAGACAATCTCCGACTTCGGAGGAACTGGTTTCTAGTATATAACCATTTCTTCTTATTCTTATTCTTCAGCATTCCGAGCCATTGAGGTTCTTTGCTGCAGATACATGCCGTCTCCATTCGTCTCTCTGGTGGACCTTCTCTTGCAGTCGTTGATTCCAAGTGCTTGTAGATCTGTATATATATTATCTCTCCACCGTCTTCTTGGTCTACCTCGGTGTCTACGGTTATTTATTTCTTGAGTGTAAGCGAGTTTTGTTTCCCTTTTATCTTCCATTCTTTCTGTATGCCCCAGCCATTGCAGCCTATTAGCCTTCATGATACCAGTGTTTAGCGGGGACTTAAACAGATCATAAATGTCTTTTTTGCTTCTTCTTTTCCACTCTCCACTTTGTGTATCCCTAATGGGCCCAAAGATGCGTCTTAAGACTTTGTTCTCAAAGGTTTGTATCAAGGCTTCGTCTTCTCTAGTTGTACTCCACGTTTCAGAGCCATACAGCACAACTGGTCTGATCAGTGTTTTGTAAATTGTGATCTTGGTGTTACGAGATAGCACATTTGATTTTAGCAGGTGTTGTAGTGCATAGTATATTTTATTTCCAGAGTTGATTCTAGCTTGTATTTCTTCCCTTAATATGTTGGAGCAGTTGAAGATTGTACCCAGGTATTTGTATGTTTCCGTTCTTTTAATGGTCATATTATCTATTTGTATGTGGCCAGGGTTTTTAGCCATTCCTTCTCTTGAAATTACCATATATTCTGTCTAATCTTGGTTGATTACCAGCCCCATCTGTTGGGCTTTTTCCTTTAAGTGAGTCAATATTTCCAATGTCTTTTGTTCATTTCCCCCTATAATATCTATATCATCTGCATAACCAAGCAGCTTGGATGTTCCTCCAATATCACATTCCTCCTTTACCTTCCTTACAACTTTCTCTAGAGCCAGATTGAAGAGTAGCGGCGATAGTACATCACCTTGTTTCAAGCCAGATGTTATTTGGAAAGGGTCTAATTTCCTGCCTTTATATGTTACTATATTATAAGTATCTTCCTTGCATAGTCTGGTCATGTTGATTAACTTCCTTGGTATTCCAAATTCCTGCTTAGCATTCCATAGACTATTCCTGTGGACACTATCATAAGCCTTTTTAAAATCCACAAAAATGTTATGGAGATCTCTTTTATATTCTCAATTTTTCTCGGCTATTTGTCGTAGATAAATATCTGATCTATTGTTGACCTGTTTTGTCTGAAACCCGCCTGGTAGTCACCTAATATGTCTTCTGAATATGGTTTTAGTCTATTTAATAATACCGCGGATAGTATCTTATAGCTTGTGGATAGGAGTGATATTCCTCTATAATTTTCACATTGGAACTTGTTTCCTTTCTTAAAGACTGATATCAGTAATGACTCTTTCCAGTCATGGGGTAATTCTTCTGTCCTCCTTTTATTATTAGTTCGTATAGCTTTAGATGTAATGCGTGGCCGCCTGCCTTTATAAATTCAGCAGCAATTCCATCAGCCCCAGTTGCTTTACTGTTTTTAAGTCGTGTTATTACATATAGGACTTCTTCAAAAGTAGGTTCTTCAATTTGTGGTTCACACGTTAGAACGTGGGAAAGTGTTATTTGGAGCTTCACAATTTAGTAATTCAACAAAGTATTCTTTCCATGTGTTACACATTTCCTCATTGGTATTTATCATATTCCCATTTTTGTCTTTTAAACCATTTTGTTGTGTTGGTGCCCTCGTTTCATTGACTTCAGTTCTTAAAACATCAAAAAAACATTCTGGATTCGTTTTTCTGGTGATTAGTTTCCATATCTTTGATTATATTGCTCATATATTCTCGCTTCTGCTGCCGAACTATTTTTGTAGCCTCTTTACATTCAGTTCTATATTGCTCTTCATTTTGGATGTTGTTGATATAATTTAACCATAAATGTCTGGCATCCTTTTTCCTAATGACTGCTTCTTCACATTTTTTATTGAACCACCTGTTCTTTCTATGCATGGTTAACACACCGAGACATTCTTCTGCTGTAGTTTGAATTGTATTCTTGATGTTCAACCAAGTTTGATCAACGCTTTCCTCCATAAGGTTTTGTAGAATTTCAAGTTTACATTTTATTTCTTCTGCAAATTTCTCTTTGACTGTACTTTCTTGTAGTTTTTCTCTGTTATATGTTGGGTGTATGTAACCTTTGTAGTTTAGCATAGAAAGCTCTCTTAAGTTTTATTTTAAATTTTGCTCCATTTTTCTATAACCAGAAATAAATATATACTAACACTAACAGGAAGAGATAATCTAATGCTATTAACTGATAATAATTAAAACGTCCTAAGAAATAAACATACCTACTGATTACAAACGACATGGAAAACACATTGTCACTATCGCTTTCACTTTCAACTGAAAACCCACAGTAGTTATCTCTTATACGAATGAATGAACACAATTCAGATAATAAATGTGAAAATGTGAACTATAGTTATTCCAAGAAATCCCTTGTTCCTATTTTGCTTTTCCCGGAAAGCTAAATTACACAAAATTTACCTAGAGAGCTCTATGAAAGGAAAGACACACATTGATACAAGCAAACGTTTCTACAATAGTCGTTATCAACAAACAAGAAAAATAACAACCCCGTTAGTGTAAACATAAACTAAAAACGAATTGTTAATTTGGTTATTACTGCTACTCGAAATACGGGAAAGCCCGTTCCCTCCATCCATCATGTGCCATGTCGATAAGCGTGGGCGGTCATGTTCTGCCATCTCACCCTATCACCAGAGTCGTGGATCAGCTCCGTATTCCTGTCTCGACCATGCCACGTGACCAAGCCATCCAGGTATTTACTTCTCGGTCTTCCCCTTGGTCTCTTCCCTACGATCTTGCCAGTTGTCACCACGTTCTCCAAGTCACTTCTTCTCATAACATGCCCAAAAATTTTAAAATCTCTACGTCTAATGACTCTAATCAGTTTACGATCTTCATTTGTTTCTTGAAGGACTTGTTCATTGGTTTTTCTGTCTGTCAATGGTATTCTTTCCAGTTTCCTCAGAAACCACATTTCCACAACTATCAGATTTTTTTTTTCCAGCTTGACTGCTCATTGTCCACGCTTCACATCCATACACAAGTATAGGTTCTATGTAGCACTTCAACACTCTTTTTTTCTCGTTTCAGTAGATATCTTTTTATTGGTCAGTATGTTTTTCATCTTGCAAAAGACTACCTTCGCAATGGCAATTCTTGTTCTAATCTCTTCAAGGCATCTCCCATCAGATGTTATGACTGTTCCGAGATAACTGTACCGATTCACTTGCTTAAGAATATGCCCATTTACTTGTATATTTCATTGTGGTATTTCCTTCTTCCTAGTGACGGCCATAATCTGTGTCTTCTTACTATTCAATTCTAACCCTAGGTGTTCACTGTGTGCAACAACCGCATCTACTAAATGTTGCAGGTCCTGTTAAATGTCTGCAATAAAGACTGTATCATCTGCATATCTAATGTTATTGATGTATCATCGCTCAACGTTGATTCCTTCCATATCTTCTATATTTCTGAAAATATTTTCCCTGTAGGTACAGGGAAAAAAGATCTGGAAACATTACATATACCTATCTCACACCTCTTTTAATAGGCTGATATTGACCTACATCATTATCAATTCTGATAGCGGCTTGTTCAATGTTGTTTCCAATATATGTTTTTACAAGTCTAAGGTCTTTTCCATCAATTTGTAGATCTTCAAGCATCCTTTTCATGTCGACATGTCTCACTTTATCGAAAGTTTTTGTGTAGTCAATAAAGCAAAGATATAGAACTTTGTTTACTTCAATACAATGTTCATTTACTGTTCGCAGTATATTCACAGCATTTACTGTACCCTTGCATTCTACAAACATACATCATTCTTCTATTTCGGGTTGTATTTTCTTCTTAACTCTTTGCACGATAATTCTCCGCAAAATCTTAGTGATCTGGCTTATTATACTAATTGTTCGATGTTGATCACATTCCAAGGCTCCTGATTTCTTCGGGATTGCAATAAATATAGAATTACATAATTCAGGAGGTATATCTCCAGTATCGTATATTGCTTTCAGCAGTCTGGTGACGTGGTCTATTCCTTATTCTTCTAAGGCATTGATCATTTCTATTGTGATGTTATCTTTACCCGGGGTCTTGTCAGTTTTCATATTGTTAAGATCATTCTGAACTTCCATATTCAAAATTGATGTTCTTCATTATTATTCCGATGATCATATTGTTCTTTTTTTTTTGTATCATCATAAAGGTCTCTCACATAATCTGACCACGCATGTAAAATCTGATCTTTTTTCTATTATGATTTTACCATCTTTGCTTTTTAGACAACCCATTGATGTGTGTGTTCTTTTGTTAGTGATGTCATTAATTCTTTTGTACATTAATTAATTTGATATTCCGGGTGTGTGTTGGTTTTCAATTTCCTTGCTATTTTCCCCATAGCCATGTTTCTTTTGCCTCTTTGCATAGCTTCCCAATTTTCCTGTGAGTCTCTTCATATTTTTCCTTGCTATTTTCCCCAAGCTATGTTTCTTTTGCCTCTTTGCATAGCTTCCTAATTTTCCTGTGAATCTCTTCATATTTGTCTTTGTTATTTTGTTATTTCTTCTTATTTCCATGAGTTTTATTATGTCTTCCGTCATCCATTTCTTGCGTCCTATTATCTTTATTTTTGGGATGGTTGTTTCTGCAGCTTTGATTGATTGATTTCTTTAATATTTCCCATTGGTCACTGACGTCTTGAAACAATATTTCCATATCGAACAATGCATCAAATCTGTTCTTTACCTCTACGTTGAGTTTATCTTTTACCTCCTCACTCTTCAATGTTTGTAGATCAGATTTTGGTTCATTGTGTATATTTGACTTTCTTTAATTATATATGTAAATTGCTTAAGATTAATCTATGGTCGCTGTAGCAGTCTGCGCTTGATATAGTTTGTGCGACTGTTAAGGCATTTCGAAATCTTCTGTTGATAAAAATGTAATCAATCTGATTTCTGATCTTATGATCAGGACTCCTCTTTGTCCATAATCTCCGTGGGTGCTGTTTATACCAGGTGTTTCCAAAAATCACATTATGCTCTTTTGCCCACTATAGCCTACAAGTCTGCAACCTCTTTCATTATGTTCACCTAGTCCATACTTGCCTACTTTGCCACCGTCCTGTTGATTTCCAACTTTGGCATTCAAGTCACCCATTATGATATTTACTGTTACGCGTAAGTTATTTTTGTACAGGATCAAGTTGAATTGTGTATGGATCATAAACTTAACTGGGGAACACTTTGAGGTAGGCCACTAAGACAGTAAGACAGCTCATAAACAAATCCACAAGGATTGTATAGCGTTCACAGAAGTAGAAGAAAGAAGTTTTGTATGGCGCTCATATCAGTAGAAGACAGCGTGGCGTTGTTGACATTTGGAGGTGACAGGTTCGAATCCCGGCATGGTAATTATAGTTTTCAAATGTTGTAATTAAACGTAATCAAGTGATTTATTCTCCCCCGCTCGCCTTGAACTCAAGCGTAGTTCATAAACGCCACTTCAAGTACACTGGACTGAATTTTGTGTGTGAATTAGCTTTCCTTATTACCAGTGTCCTTCGCCACCAGGCGAACCCACTCAGACTTCAGAGATACTTGTAATTTACGTCCTCAAATTAAGGATGAGAAGTTAAAATTTTAATCTAATTGACCGATGTAAGGATTTAACCTACTACCCCGACATCAAATGTGCATATGAATGTAATTGTTGTATTCGCAAATGTAAAAGAAAACGTGCAGTGAATCTTGTAAATACACTCTTTTGTATGGAATAACAGTTTAATTAAAAAAAAACAAAATTTCAACAGAATGGGACATTTTGGATACAGAAAGTAGGTATATATGGGAAAATACTAAGCAAAAAAGCCTGAAGGAGACAGCGAATCTTAAATAGTAAAAATAGCAATAAATAAATAAATAAATAAATTAACTACACAATTTTAATTAAAATATCAGATGACAGACATAGAGTATTGCAGAGTGATGATCGCCGATGCCTGTTCCAGACGAGGCACCTGAAGAATGCCTTTCTTCTTCGTTCCTCTTTCGAAGAAAGAGTGCGTCCCAACTAGTGGTGTGCTGCCAATAGTCATTGTTTCCGCCTGTTATCAAAGGTACCGGGCCCTGTCTACCTGTGAGTGTTTTCTTTCCTAACAATGTTGCCAGAGAAGTGACATTATGGCCTACTCTTTGCGATTTCCAGTTGTCGTAGAGTTTTTAAAGTGCACAACCTGCGCACACGATCTCCAGCTATTACCCCCCCCCCCCTTTATCCAAGAAGACGAGGTATCCGATCTCACTACCCACGTGATCAGGGGAATGTGGTATCATTTGTTGCCAATGGTTCTTAACAAAAGAAAATCCCAGAACTATGTTTCAATCAAACCCTATACCTTTTGAGTATGAGGCCGACATCGTAACTTCTCGGTCACGGTTACTCTGCCTGGCATAGAACATGGATGTTTCGGCCCCGTTCACCCGTCGTGATTTTGGTCGTTTATAATTGGGGCCCTTATGGTGTATCTCGTACTTTTTCTTGCGTAATCTTTTTTATTTTTTAAATGTTGCAAATCCCTTACAGGACGTTACAGTCAACACCAGCAATTTTCAGTTGCTGTTGATGTACTAGGAAAGTTTTACGCTCAGTAGTTTGCCATTGCTTTCTGAGCGACCGGCTCACATACCCCCGTAAGTTACAAGAGCGGCGCGAACCGCTGCCGATTCTCGCGCAGCTGCGTTACTCACGAGAATATACGGGATTACGGAGAAAGACGTTAACACCTACGCCAGAGAGTCCGGCACTTGCGTAGATAGGGCTGCGTATTTTCCCTTTCTGGATTCTGTCTGATTAGCTGTCTGTGTGCTCATTTCATCTTTTGGTGCCGTGTCACATATCTGGCCAGGATCGCACACTTGTAGGGCTTGATGTAATTGTGTTCCCACCCCGTCTCATGGTGCGTTGTCTTCCGAGTTTGAGGCGGGCAACGTAACGGGCTTTCAGATGGCTGGAATTGTAGAACTATGCCAACGTTTGTATACTTGATCCGAAAAGTCGAGAACAATTCTGTACATAGACAGCGGACTGAATTACGGCGGGGGTCTGTTGTCCGTAGAGACACCTTCTTATCCTTCAACTTCATTCCGGGACATGCGAGAATTGAG
Source organism: Cepaea hortensis (assembly GCA_963921405.1). Classification (NCBI taxonomy): domain Eukaryota; kingdom Metazoa; phylum Mollusca; class Gastropoda; order Stylommatophora; family Helicidae; genus Cepaea; species Cepaea hortensis. Next base: position 330,261,104 of record OY992876.1, on the reverse strand, counting down.
AGAAATGACCGAGCTGGCGTCGCATTCCCTGAAGATGGCCAGCCCATGGATGTTATTCATGCTCTTAGAGAGATATGGAGCGAGGAGGGCGTTGACTTCAGTGAATCCACATCGTTGTCCATAATGAGAAAAGCGGGATTTATAAATATAATCAAATGGCACGTCCAGACACGAGAGGCACATCTAGAGAAAGAGGGACCTCGTCATGCAACACAGAACTGGCACTAATAATACTAATATTAATAACCGCCGGACGCTAATGTTTATATTGGGGAGGGGGGATGGGATTTGAGAACCTATGGACATGTCCGGAGTGCAATGATGATACTTCAACAGATAACTAACCACGACAGGCACTTTGCCGTCTTGACAGACGATAGTTTGTAAAATGGAGTTATACCTCTCCATAGCACAAAGTCTGGGCTGAGTTTAGATATAGCCTACTACGTGTTGCCAATGCACAAGGTATAAATTAATAATGCATGGGTTACGTCCCAGTTGCTCCCCTTCGCCTATAGCCGGGGTGCCTACTCCGTGGCGAAGGATGGTATGGACTCAGTTCGTAATCCCGCATACCCGCGTTCGAAACACAGCTGTGAATTTGGTTGCAGACCGCCTTACGTTGGTTTTGTTTTATAAAATGGTATGGGTGACGGAAAGAAACATCGTTCAGGAAGCAATGGCAAACTACCGAACGTAAATTTGTACAGGAATCACAAACAGCCAAAAATGCTGGGATTGACTGCTACGTCCTGTACTGTAACGTCCTACGTCCTAACGTTTTCAACAATGTGTGGTGTCGGATTTGGTGATCACGGCCCAACATTCGGCGCTAACAGAAAGCAGGTAGTATCGTCTACTGTCACACAGTATTTCAGTCATATCTGACTAACACCTGACTGTATATATTATAGCTAACTAACTAATTAATTAATTAACGTGACCTCTCAGCCACGGCAACCAGCTGAAGAATAAGAGAAGGGACCGACGCTGTGATCTGCCCCGGAAGTAAATCTCTCAAATGTTTACCTATGTAATAAATACAACATGGCGTTTTTCTCCCTCATCCAGTTCGAACAGTGGGATGAAAGTAACGTCGCCGAGTGGCTGAAAGGTTGGTAACGAATGATATTGTCATTTTATTTTCAAGAAATGAAGGTCCAGTTTAGAAACATTACCTAAAGATTAGTCCATGTAGACAATGGCTAACAATGGAGGCGTGTGCTGTGTTGTGTGTACCGACCATCCCATCTCTTCATCTGCCGATGGGAACGAAGTCGAATGAATGTCGGATCAACTTGTGGACACAGTTTTACTTGCAAACTATAAGTACCATGAACATGTAACAGGTTCTTTGTAGAACGTCATGGCCTACCCGAAGGTTCCCCGATAACTTGCCAGGCCTTCTGCTTCACCCTCATGCCCAAGCTGCAGTTGAATCAATGACCACCACAATGTCTTTGAATCAATCAATCAATGTCCATGTGTCCATCATTCTGTTTGACCCGTGCCTCTGTCCAGGAACTATGTCCTCCACAACTGTATTTTAAATATTTTCCAAGCCATTGTGACTTAAGATCCCAAGAGTATTTTTATTTTCTGAGACTTGATGCTGTTTTATGAGCCAGTTTTCCTCGATGTCAGATCTTGTCTTGTATTTGCTTCTTCTCTTGACCTTGGTCCAGGATCCCTGGATAGACTAAGAATTCAATTCGATTTCACCATTGTCCCTACCACGTTCAACGTTAAGGAGAAGTTATAGTTAGGGTCCAACACCGGCTCAGAATGATAGCTCTGTGATTGAGTCGGCCGCAAAAGCAGCCGCCCACGGTTGTACCCTCACACGCTTATTAATCCGAAGGTGATTGATTTGTTGTCCATATGGGATAATAGACTAAGAATTTTTCTGAAGTATTTTAAGTTCAAAAGCCTAAATTTTCTTCACTAGTGGTTGCAAAATTTGTGTGTGATTCACATCTGTATGTTTTCACAGAAAATGTCATCATCATCAAGTGCCAAGCAAGCTGGCTTGGGCGTTCATACTTCTCCAGAAATTACGATCTCCATCAGCATGGATAAATTCATATGTTGACTCCCTTTCATAAAATGACACAAGACTATCAAGAATGTTCTCTCGCTGTCTTTCTCTATCTCTCCAAAATCTTTCCTGTTGTCACATGTTCCAGTTTTTGTCTTCTCGTAATACTCTTGAATCATGATTATCTTTGGAAATGCAGTGATGGTTTCCCCTTGCCTTCTGCCAGTTTGTGTACACAACCACATAACCAAGTGTTATAATGTAAAGTTCCATTCACTGAGCATTTAAATTGCGGAAGACATCACAAAACAAATAAAATAACACAATGACCCTAGGTGATAAATAATCCTTCTGTCCAAAATTGAGGTCACATTTTGCGATATATTATCATTCAGCACTTAATCAATTATGGTTATAATATTGAGCACATGTAGACAGGCCGGCTCCATGGTGAAGGGGCTATGGACGCAGTGCGTAAACCCGCATACCGCGTTCGAAACCCAGCTGTGTTGGTTTTTTATGAAATGGTATTTGTGCCGGTCATTCAGAAAGCAGTGGCAAACTACTGAACGTAAACTTGCTCAGGAATCGCGAACAACCAATATATGCTGGGGTTGACTGCAAAAGTCCGTAAAGGATATGTAACTAACTTTTTTAAAAGACAGGTTAAGATGAAGCCTAGATTGGTAATAGTGTCAGGTCTTAGTCAGATATGACTGAACTACCCTGTGTCAGTTGACGGTACTACCTAGTTAGTTAGTCAACAGATCATCCTCATTGCTCACTGAACCATTCAGTCCAAAAGTGCTCGGATCCCCTCCTCAGTAAATCCCGCAGCGTGTAGCGGCTCACGACACCAGTTCTATGTTAGTTTATTACTCTACTTTAGCTTCTTGCATAGTGTTCTTGTTTGGCCACGCCTCTTTTAACTTGTTGTTCTCGCAGCCCGACCATGCTTGTAGATTTCTAGTCGTCACTTGGTTCTCGTAAATGGCTTACTTCTTGTAGAGCATTCAGAATGTCTGCCTGGTCCATGGCTCATCTGCCTTCTACAGTAGCCCTACCTGCAAGCCTGTCAGCCTGCTTTCTGTTAGTGCCAAATTTTGGGTGGCGCTTACCAAATCTGACACCCCACATTGTGCCAACTGCTTTGGGCAGAGGAGCGCAATTGGGAGGGTGCAAGCCTTACCCTGGTGGAAGGAAATGCAACCTAAAGACAAAATATCATGGCAGGGCAGACCAGGCCCTAAGCACTTGTATGCAGTTGGTCTAGAATCAAAGCTCTGACAGGCGGACAGTTAGAGCATTGCTTTGCTGATCTGGCAGCTTCTGAAGCTTGTCTTGTTCCAGATGTGTTGGATTTACCTTTCCTCTGGGGTGAATGAACTAGGCAGGCCGAGAGAGGGACCATGCTGCAAGGGCAACACATGATCTCTATATTTCAGCCCAGGTTTTTTGCTATGGAGAGGTGAAAATGCCCAGCACAAATTGGTCTGATCAGTCACATTTGCTACCACCATGGGATGTAGTTATTATGCCCTTTTGAAGCACAATGTAACAAACTGTCGCCTGTTAAGACGGCCAGATGCCAGTAAAATGTAACAAACTATCGTCCCTCAAGACGGCCAGGTGCCAGTGATGAGATTGGTAATGTTTCCTCAAGAAGCCTTGGCTGTTCTGTTGTATTTTCATGTGAAAGTTAACATTTGATTGTAACATAATCTGTTATATTTTTGTGTTTGTTTTTTGCACTCACTCGCTTTGAACTCAAGTCTGTATAAACTATTTATAATAGTGATGGACTGAATTTTGTGTGTGGGTTAGCTTTCCCTATTAACAGTGTCCCTCACCATCAGGTGAACCCACTCCGACTTCAGAGGTACTTGTAATTAATGTCCCCAAGTCAAGGACGACAGGTCAACATTTTAGTCCAGCTGTCCAGTGTAGGGGTTGAACCACTTACCTCGGCATCAGCGCACCTAATGTTTAAGAACATGCGTTCTTATCCATTCGGCCATGCGGACCTGCATCTGTTGTATATTTAAGTATTTTCACTTGAAAGTTAACATTTTATTGTAACATAATCTGTTGTATTGAAGTATTTTTATGTGAAAGTTAACATTTGATTGTAACACACAGTTGTATTGAAGTATTTTCATGTGAAAGTTAACATTTGATTGTAATGTAATCTGTTGTATTGAAGTATTTTCATGTGAAAGTTAACATTTGATTGTAACATAATCTGTTGTATTGAAGTATTTTCATGTGAAAGTTAACATTTGATTGTAACATAATCTGTTGTTCATGAATCCTTAGGTCTGGATGACAGCGTGCATGACTACATTCCCAATTTTATCCAGGACGGGGTGGACGGCCGTAAACTTTTAATGCTGACACACTCTGACCTCGACAAACTGGGAATCACAAAACTAGGTCACCAAGAGCTGATTCTGGAAGGAGTTGACCTTCTAAAATCATTGGTCTGTTGATTTCTTATGTGGAACGTATCAAAGTGATTCTTTGTTGATTAAAAGATGTCTTTCTTCTTCTTCTTCTTCTTCTTCTTCTTCTTCTTCTTCTTCTTCTTCTTCTTCTTCTTCTTCTTCTTCTTCTTCTTCTTCTTCTTCTTCTTCTTCTTCTTCTTCTTCCTCCTCCTCCTCCTCCTCCTCCTCCTCCTCCCCCTCCTCCTCCTCCTCCTCCACCTATTCCTCTGCGCATTCATGGCTAAAAGAATGTGATGTTCTGAGCACTTCATGAACCAATGGTGGGTTCCTGCTTGGGGCATATTGGTTGTGGTGTGAGCAGTGTTGTTGACTGTACCTTACATATGTAATAAACCAAATGAATATTATAGATCTGATCATGATAGCTCCAGTACACTTGCCAGAGATGAGCAGACAAGAATGTTCATACAGACTCAGAACAGGACACTATATACTCACAGCAGACCGTCACTGAATGGATCTTATATGTGCAACACAGACATAAACTCTGGAACACATACTACAGACTGGCTAGCACACACACCCACACATGCACGCCTTCATGCACAGAGAGAGAGAGACACGTATACAGGCATGCATGCACACACACAGACTCTCTCTCTCTCTCTCTCTCTCTCTCTCTCTCTCTCTCTCTCTCTCTCTCTCTCTCTCTCTCTCTCTCTCTCTCTCTCTCTCTCTCTCTCTCTCTCTCTCTCTCATTGTCAGTGTTGTCTAAGATTAGCTTCATAAGTGATATATGAATGAAGCAATGCATGCAAGCAGAGAAATAAGAAGGGCAGAATGTCAGACAGGCCTGCATGCCCAATTCTTAACCTTTGGGAAATAAAGTTTGTTTGTTTCTTTCATTCTCAGCCTCTTTATTTCATTTATTTCACATACTGTCCAATTTGACAGACCCACACACTCACACACAGACTCACTCTCGCATATTTCAAGCACTGTCCACTAAATAATTATTTGACACACTGGCATGCATGCGTGCACAGAGAGAGAGAGAGAGAGAGAGAGAGAGAGAGAGAGAGAGGAGAGAGAGAGAGATTCTCTCTCTCATATTTCATATGCTGTCCAATAAATAATTATTGACACACCTACATGCAAGCAGGCATGCATGCTCATGTACACACACTATTCTCTCTCTCTCTCTCTCTCTCTCTCTCTCTCTCTCTCTCTCTCTCTATTTCACATGCTGTCCAACAAATAATTCACACACCCACTTGCCAGCAGGCATTCAGGCTCATGCACACACACAATCTCTTCTCTGTCTGTTTGTCTCTCTCTTTCTCATATTTTACATGAAATCATTAGTACAGGCGTTGGCAACCAGCCGTTCATGTTGTACGCAGGAAGAATTCCATTGCCATGCTGAGTGATTTGAAATTTATTATACGATCTCATTAAGAACAATTTAATGTGTAATTAAATAGAAACATATAATTCTTTTAAATCTTCCTATGTTTTACATCCCTTCAAAATGAAAGTTGTTAGACGTTAGAGGCAAGAATGTGCAATCTGATGCAAACTGACTGAGTGAATGGGGAGCAAATATGTTTGACATAGACTTTCTTATTTCATTCGCTGGTAATTTGTCAATGTCTGCAGTGTTATCTCTTGTATGAATTTCACTATACTCACTTTGACTAAGTTCTGTTTCCGTCCTATTCGTCTTCTCTTTCCCGGCCACTTCCACCACAAGTACTATAGTCCTCTCGGGTGTCGCACACTCATACCAGCACCGTCCGTTGACCGCAGCACATAATTTAGCAATGTTATTAAGGAGTGTTGTTTCATTAAAACGTCTCAGAAAAGGAAAAGGCTAGATGGAAGCCCGTTTCATAACTTTTAGACAAACGAATATGAATTAGACCATATAATCCATATTGGATGCTGAATGACCTTGCAACATTACTTCGGCACTCTCATCATCTCATCTCAACTTGTTCCTCTTGTACCTTGCGGTGTCGAGGTGAAGCATAATAAACAGCAGGAGAGTTTATGGTCTTCATATATCGAGATTCCATGGACTATGTTTTTGCCTCTGTCCATTGTCTTCTTCTGGTTCCATGTGGTCTGTACATCAATGCTTGTTGTGGTATACTGTTGGTTGCTTAGTTATATGGCCAGACCTTTAAACTTGCTGTTTTCTAATGAAATCTAGCGCTGATATATCCCTCATTTGAGTCCTGATTTCATAATTTCTCTGATTTTCTCTCTTCTTGTTACATTGAGTATTCTTCTCAGGAATCTCATTTCCATTGTTGTAATTTTTATTTTCCCTTTTTTTCTGTCATTGTCCAGGTTTGGCATTGGTAGCATAGAGTTGGTTGGAAGATTGTGTTGTAGAGTGCTTTATTAGTATCTACTGATACATGTGTGTTCTTTAATATTGGTGCCATTTGTCCAATGAGTTGTTTTACCTTATTGTATCTATTTTGGCACAGCACTTCAAAAAGGTTGCCGACCCCTGCATTAGTATTTCACATGTCTACAACATGTTCAGAGATGTAGCTTTTACCCTTGTTTAATTGCCAGTTTGTTTGCTTGATTGTCTGTAGAGATACATGTTTGAAACTGAGAACCTGCAACACCTGGCCCTCCAACTGGGCTGCAAGGCCAGGAGTCTGCACAACGAGATTCTGGCCAGGAATGGGGAGAATGACCAGAACCGGGCCAACATCCAGCCGGTCAGACATCGGGGTCAGCTGTCCATCTCTGTCTTGTCGTCCGTCTGTGATATTATGTCCACGTTGAAGATGCTCACGTCGTGGCTGGACCGGTCAGTATTTACATATTCATCTTTTTTTTTGTTGGCTGTCTTTTCTTTTAGTTGTTCCCTTGAAGTTTCAGTCATTGTGCCTTCTCTTTGTCTTCTCTTTCTTTTCGTCACTTTGTCCTCTTCTTCCACCTTACCTCCTCTACTGTTTCTCTACCTTACCTCCTCTACTGCTCCTTTACCTTACCTCCTCTAGTCCTCCTCTGCCTTACCTCCTATCATGTTCCTTTTCTGTACCTCCTCCACCTTACTTGCTCTACTGTTCCTCTACCTTATCTCCTATCCTGCTTCTCCACTATACCTCCTCCTTCACTTTACTTGCTCTACTGTTTCTCTACCTTACCTCCTCTCTCCTCCTCCTCTGCCTTACCTCTTTTCCTCCTTCATCTTACTTCCTCCACCTTAACTCCTCTCCTCCTCCTCCTTATCTCCTCCTCCTTATCTCCTCTCCTCCACCTCCTCTACTCCACCTTACTTCCTCTTCCTTACTTCCTCCACCTCTTCCTTACCCACCTTACCTCCTCCTCTTCCTTACCCACCTTACCTCTTCCTATTCTCCTCATCTTACACCCTCCTTCCACTTTACTTCCTCCTCCTCTACTACTTTACTTCCTCTTCTTAACTTTACCTCCTCTCCTCCTCTGCCTACATCATCTTCACCATTCACGTTCTCCCCATCCTTCACATTAGCTGTTAATCCCTACTTCCACCTTTGGCTCCTACCCCACCTCACCTTCATTCTTTCCTTGCCTCCTTTATCCCACCCTTCCCCACTCTTCCTGCTCTTCTTCTTTTTTAGCTTTGTCCAAGTTCTCTATAGACAACCACTTTCTGTTATTGAACTACCTTAGCATGGCATAAACATGAACCTGAGTTTAGATGAAAATACTAACCACATGAGCAGGTGACAGATTGAGCTTGATAGCAACCGATAGGTAGTTATTCGTTATGGTTTCAAGTTCTAGACGGTAGGCAGTTGGTGTATATATTTATCGAGACTATGGCTATGTTACTAACTAGTATGGTCACTTTCAGAAAGGAACAGTGGTGGACTAGCTTCTTTACAGATGCTTAAAAAACTATCACAGTCAAAGAAATGATGGACAAAGACTGAGGGAATAGCTCTCCACAGGACAATGATATATTATTTGTAGGTCTGTCTCTTCCGTTCTACATTCAAGTTGTCACAGTCTGATGTTGGATGCATTTACTCACTTAGTTTGTGTATAATATTAATTACTCACATTTAACTGTACACAGTTTCCCCTCTCAATTTTAGCATGCATTATATTGAGAAAAGTTGCCCGAACGGAATGAGTTTAGAAAGATATACTTGCCCATTGACTCAACACGAAATCCCAATCTGTATGGTAACTAATTTTTGCTAGTTGCACATCCTTTACAGTCAATCCCAACATATTTGTCTTGTCAAGTTTACGTTCAGTAGTTTGTCATTGCGATGTCTTGTCAAGTTTACGTTCAGTAGTTTGTTATTGCGATGTCTTGTCAAGTTTACGTTCAGTAGTTTGTCATTGCAATTTCTTGTCAGGTTTACGTTCAGTAGTTTGTCATTGCGATTTCTTGTCAGGTTTACGTTCAGTAGTTTGTCATTGCGATTTCTTGTCAAGTTTACATTCAATTGTTTGTCATTGCTATCTGAAGGACCAGCACTCATACCACTGTATGAAATACCAATGTAAGATGGTCTGCTAAAGAAGAACTCTAAAATGATCACATGCTCTTTTTCCCTTAATCTTGCCAGTTGTCACCAAATTCTCTAGTTTATTTCTTCTTATGACGTGTCCAAATAGTTTTGACTGTCAAAGTCTAATTTTTCTAATCAGTTTACGGTTTTCATTTGTTTTTTGTAGGACATGCCCATTGGTTTTTCTGTCTTTCCATGGTATTTATTGCATTTTCCTCAGAAACCACATTTCCACAGCCATGAGATGTTTTTGAGCTTGTCTGCTCGCTGTCCACGCTTCATATCCGTACAAAAGTACAGGTTCTATGTAGCACATCAACACTCTTTTTCTCGCTGCGAATTATGTCCTTTTATTGTTACTGTTGGGTCACCAATAATATGACCTGAGCTCATAAACCCAGTAACCCGAGAAGATGCAAATACAGAGAAGTCGGATGTGTTGGTCGAAAATGATAAAAGGCGTATACATTCTTTTCTGCATCTTGCTGGTGGGTGTGATCATGCCTCTCCACAACTTGTAATCTCCAACAGCATGTATCAGTTCATGTTAGTTGGTTATTTATTTGTTGGGGTATCATCCTTGCACTCCAGACAAGTCCACGGGTGCATAGATTCTCCCCTCAACATATACATGTGTCTGGAAAGTAATAGTTCCAGTCCTGTGTTGGTTGACAAGGCCCCTCTTCTCTCATTGTGCTGACACCTTTCCATGCCTGAAGATCTTAACATGCAAAATAGTTGCTTGTTAAAGTTTGCAGAAGCCATAATGATTAATCTACATAGGCCAGTTTTGTACAAACAGAAAGACATGTTAGTCAGTTTAAAATTACCGTGGTAGACAATTGATATTATTGTGCGAACATTTGCATATGTCAGCTTGAAGGATTTATCTAGGTATTTTACTTTATGTTGTGTGATTTCTGCAGTATGTACCTAGCGAGATGCAGCAAAATATGCCACAATATAAATCGTGCAATCTGTTGTTTGTGTCTTAGTTATTCAAGCTCTTAAGATTGTTCGCTTGCTGTCTTCCTATCTCGTTTTACCAATTTGGTCAGTGACCACATGTTTCACATCTCATGATGTGGCCAAACAATGACCACCATCTTTTTCTGTTGTTTGTGATAAGAAGTTCTTTATGTCTTAACCTATTTCAAACTATGCAGATGACTCATTTTCACTGTCCAAGGAATTTTCAGCATTCATCTGTAAAATGTGGATATTTAAGCTTTCATGCTTCCACACAAATGAAAATGAGCCTCATGGGATTTGTTTGCTTGTTGACTAATTATCCAGGATTCACCACACCCAAGAAGTGTGACACAGTTGATCATTATGAGTGCGTAACCCAGGGATACCTGTTGAGAATAGTCACGTTGATAAGTAAGAAATCTTGTCTGGTTTCAGGGCCCCGTTCGAGACAATTCATGGCATTACATTACTGCGGAATTCTCTAGTCAAGTTAGGCCTTGAACTTGTCACAGTTGCCCAGAGGGAGTCTGGTCTGTCAGAAGTGGAAAATGCTATTGTAAAAACTGTACGTATTTTAGATGTATTTTTGGTAATGATTATTCTTCATTCTTTGTCTTTGAGCAGTAGAAATAATCCCCCAGCTGACTTGCTAGACCGTTTGCAGGATTAGGTCAGAAAAATCTGACCAAGGAGAGAACCAGAAGAAGGGGCTGACCATGTAAACAATGGACAGAGGGAATAACAGAGTCCATGGGAATCTCGATACATGAAGCCCATAAACTGGCACTCTCCCGGTGTTTATTCTTCGCCTCGACACCGCAAGGTACAAGAGGAACAAGATGAGATGAGATAAGACATTGTTTCTTATGTAGTTGGATACACTGGCATGTAAGGACGTTGATGCACCAGTCCCAGGTACCACTTTGACTAAGTTTCTGTTCACTTCCTCATGAACCAATATTTGTAGGAAGAAGCATGGACAGGATGTTATTGTCAGCTGGGGAATGATGGTGAGTCTCTGACCTAACCTGCTTACATAACCTGATTATACAGGGTGGGGCAAAATGATCTGACACATTTGTAACTTTAATAAAACTAAATTAGAATAAATGAACAAAAAAGTATTTTTATTTATCAAATGTGCACATGATGCCATTTTGTTTTATATTGTTTGAATAATGAAAAAAAAGTATTTTTATTTCCTAAATGTACATATGATGTCATTTTATTTCATTTTCTTTTTAAAATTACATCAGTCAAATGTTCGCCGTTATTGTCCACACACTGTTGAAGACATTCGCGAAAGTTGTCCATAACTCTGCGGATTATTTTATGTGGAATAGACTCAATTTCTTGATGAATTGCATCTTTCAATTGTTCAATAGATCATATACCTTTGATTTTAGGTATCCCCAGAGAAATAAATCACACAGGTTCAAGTCAGGTGATCGGGCAGGCCAACCGAGGTCACCTCGGAATGAAATTAAATGACCGGGGAACATCTCCCTCAAAATTTCCATTGATCGTCTAGACGTGTGGGCTGTTGTGCCATCTTGTTGGAACCAAACATTATTTCTGACGTCAAGTTCATCCGATTTGGGTCGCAGAAAAGTGTCCAGCAACACGCAATATCGTTCAGAGTTAACGGTCACTGTAACATTGTTACATTGTAACTGTTACAACACTTTCTCTCTGTAATCCCGTTTATCACGCAGAGTCTCGCAGCGGAGCGAGAACTGAGGTGGTTCGACCCCCGCTCGTGACTTGCGGATACTGAGCCGGCCGCTCAGAAAGCAATGGCAAACTACTGAGCGTAATCTTGCCAAGAGATCAACAGACAGCTGAAAGATGCTGCTGTTGACAGCTAAGTCCTGTAAAAGGATACGCAAAACATTTTTTTTGTATAACCTGATTACACAACCTGCTTACACAACCTGATTACACAATCCGATTACACAGTCCAATTACACAACCTGATTACACAAATGAAGCCAGGACAAGCATGTTGATGCTGTCTTCAAGACTAGCCACATTAGTGGTTACCAGAATGTGCATTTTTCTCGAAGACTCCTGGGGGTCGTTGCTGGAGCTACAGAGTTTGTGCTTTCTGCGATGCTTTCAGCAGGCCGCCCTGTGGAAAGAGACCGAGCCTTACGGGATAAAATCTGATGCAATGAAGTCAATCCTCGACTTTTAAGACTATTTTTGTCACCAGAATGTTGTTTAACTGATCCGGTGTCATGGGATGATTAATAGACTTAAGCGACTTCCCATATCTGCCATGGACTTATATATCACCGAAATGTTGTCCTTGCAAAATGTTGTCTCAGTTAAAATATCAACTTAGTAGTTTTTCTTAGACAACCTCCTTTAACGTGATATAAACATACAACATGTTTGCCACCATGTTAACAGTTTTTAAGTGGTAACTCTGACACAACCCTACTTCTCACTTTCCGCCATCCATTTTTTGTTCGGTCCAAACCAACTTTTTGTTTGGCACAGAATCAGTTAATGTTTATTACACCTGATGCTTTGTTAAGTTTCTATTACCCTCATACGACAGTGGTCACCAGTTTGTTATTTCACATGTCAATAGATTTACGGGTGTAGCACCATATACCCATATGCACTTCAAGGCATGTAATGGGTCCACCTGGAAGCCCAGACCAATTTAAAATAAATTCCTGCCTTGAGGGATTTGAACACATAACCTTTGGGCCGCCAAGCAAGCATACTGGCCAATGCATCACCAGTGTTCCCTGAGTGTGAAACAGGTAGTTCTGTAGAAGATATTCCCATTGGAATGGGAAATATGCCTTCACATACTATAGGCCATAGGTCAGCATGGCCGAATGGATAAGAATGTGTGTTCGTAAATATCTGGTGTGCTGATACCGAGGTAAGGGATTCAATTCCTACACCAGACAGTTGGACTAAAATTTTGACCTATCGCCCTTGATTTGGGGATGTTAATTACAAGTACCTCTGAAGTCTGATGACGAGGGACACTGTTCATAAGGAAAGTTAATCCATGCCCAAAATTCAGTCCATCACTACTAGAAGTGGTGTGTATGGGCTATGCTTGAATTCAAAGCAAGCGAGCGCAAAAAAAAAATACTATAGGCCACAGCATGTGTGAGGTGACAAGTTCCCTTCCTCATCACCTGTCCTTCCTGGGTGATTCCCTGACAATAGTCTGGTACCCATGTACATGAGGCGGGGTCGATCCCAGGGCCGTGCTGGTCAGAACAATAGTAATCCTGCCTCTGCTGGGGCTTGAACTCCCGACCACCATTTTAGTTGGCAAGTACACTGACCACTATGTCACTGAAGCTTCTCACTGGGTATATGGTAAGTAAAAGTGTAACAGACCCGTTCCCACACCAGGATGTGTATTGGGTATATCGTGCTAGCCCCATATTTTATAGATCAATTGGCATTGATGGGGTCAGCATCATACTTCCGGAACATTTAGGCTTTTCCCATTGAGTGATAAAAACTGAGAAGACAAACAACTGGAGCATGTTGTGACAACCAGAAAGATTTGCAGAAAGAGAGATAGAGGAAGACAGCATGAGACGATTCATGACAGTCTTGTGTCGTGGCACGGAAGGGAGTGAACACACAAATTGATCTATGACATTGGAGATCGCACTTTGTGGAGAGGCATGATCGCCCATGCCAGCTGGCAAGGCACTGGATGATGATGATGAAGATGATAAAAACTCTGCCGCAGAGCAAGAATGACAGGAGGCTTCAGATTGACAGTTTTCCTTCACAGAATGTTTCGGCCCTTTATCTTCGCTACTTGGGGGCGGACCCAACTGGGTCCTGACTTCGGGTGTCTTTCTCCTGCTGTGGATTCAAACCATGTCTCAAGACCTAGCGTTGTTTTCATGATTTGTGCTGACTTCACAGTTGTCCCAAAACTGCACACTGTGCCTGTTCCCCAGCCACCCATCTTTCGGGGAGTAGAGCATTACGCACCCAGTGCTTCATGCCCTCACACATTTCCTAGCACCCTCCGACTTGGTTGATGTGGAACCTTAGGTTAATTTTTTTTTTAAATCCTGCCACTGACATTCAAATACATAACCACCGGGTTGGCAGGCAGTCAGGCTTGCCATCATTGCCTACCAATGCACCCCAGATATATGGCGTTAGCCTCTGATTTCAATAGATTAATCATTTTTCACTGATGAGACACCAACTCTAGCCTAACTGCACGAGCTGGGAGTAAAGTCTGGTCAAGCACACTGTGATGTTGTTTCCCCGAGAAGAGATTGGGATCAACATGCACATCTTTAAACTGATTATCTGTTGGGATTATTGACTGACTTTTCGTCTACACTCCTCTCTTCTGTCTTCCCTTCCATATATCTCTTTCTTTCACTCTCTCTCTATTATTCTCTCAACACATACTTCGACAACAGTTCTTTTCCACATTAAATAAAAGATTTAATTTAAAACTATGTCTGGTGTATGGGTGGATATTGTCTGTGTAGTTGCTAGTGTATTCTATTGTTGGTGATAGAATGAACTCAGAATATCTATCAGCGGTATCTTCTCGCCAGTCATTCTTCACGATTACAGGACCTCACATCAAACAGGACAGAGCTCACCCGGGATGATCCGTAGTCTTGAGTCTGATGGTAAATCCGTTAGTGAAATGAAAACAAACTGTTCACCCCTGAGTCACCGTATTGCTATAAAAGTCCCGTAAGTTTATGACTGTGCCCAAATCGGTTTCATGATATTAAGTATCCATCATCGAGAAAAAACACCACATTGTCAATGTTCTTCCTATTATCTATTATGATTATCACTATTGTCTTTGTCTATTCCTTCTACTCTATGTATGCAAGTCGTATGTAGGTTGAAGTCTCTGCTTGCCCCACCTTAACATCTCTTTCTGTTTAGGAGCCCCAGTGGTATATGAGTGTTAGCATACAGTCTTCTGTATTTTACTGGATGTTAGTATTTGTTCATCTGAACAAACTGTTTAGGTTCTTTCTGGATCTACGTATGTACTTTATTGGTTCAAGTAGAGTATTTTTTCCTTTCTTCTCTAATGTCCCTAGAAACTGGGAACCTGTGGATGAATATAACAAGTCGAGTGGTAAGCGTCCGCCCCTTACTCCTAACTTATGCAAGTGTCCTTCTCCAGCCATAATGACAAGGCTTTCGAAGTCACCATCAGCCTAAGACATAAGAATTCACCTCAGTCTAAAACCCCCACTAATAATATGTAATGATAAAGGTAATACACGCTCATCTATATTCCTATTCTAAAACTATATTTTAATATACCTTATACACATCTATGTTCCTTTATAGAATTAATGTAGATCCACGAATCGAAATTAATCCGCAGCCAAGCACTTTATCCCATTATAAGGGAGGATATTTCTTTTCATTACAGGACACATAATTCTATCTTTCCGTCCAGTTGGGGAACACACACTCAACTGACACAAAGAAGTGGCCAATCTCTTTAGATCATCTTTGTCCCTTCGTCCTTGACATTGCTGGACAAAGCAAATTCAGACTTCATTATCCCTTGTCAGTGGAAAATTTCTGATCTCGAACTTTTCCGTGGTTTAATACAACCAAACCGCATTCTGCTGTCCAGTCTTAGTCGCAAACCTACCTCCAGAACGCAATAGGCTGGTCCATGATGCTGTCTCTCTTTGTCGCTAACCAAATTTTCCACTCGACAGTTACCTGTGTTGTAGTCGACTCTCCCGACTTGACCTACATACACATGCGATGGTCAATCCTTTGTAGTTATCCTTCTGTTTCATTAACCCTTCTCCCACCTGGGCAGTTGGTGTATGCAGTCGTCCATCTGGGAATCATTAACTCTCAGTATTTCACGACATAGGCCCCCTCTTAAGAGATTAGACCGCGTCGAATCTTTCCCACTGTAGGTTTGATTCCCATGATCCACAACCCTAGTCTTCTTCCTCCGGAGCTGGATGTCTGGATAAGAAATCTGCTCCTACATTCTCCTTTCCCGGGATGTATTCCATTGTGAAGTCCAGTTGTAGCAACAACGTCCATCACATCCACCGTGCGTTGAGCTTCTGCTAAGTAGCTATTAACATCACGTGTTGATGATATGATTGGATCCTCACATTATCCAGTAGGCGCTCTAATTGACACCCTCCTATAATACTAACGACTGAAACTAGTGTTGGCTCCTCGCTCCTGTACGTCCGGTCGACCTCCTTTCGACTTGCGTCAGCGACGGCTCACAATACAGACGGATTGTCCCATCTTGATTGTAACACTGCTTCCATGTCCTCTTGGTTTCCCCCGGTTTTTCCTCTGGGGATGTTCCGCCTCGTCCTCGTCGGACCGAGTCGTCTTTCCCAAACCTCCTGGGCTTTTGCTTCCAGGACCATCTTGGGCGATATTGTATCTGGTCAGCCAATCTTCGGTTGGAGTCCTGGGTAATTCTCGCTTTTCCCGACGTTACCCACCCCTTCTGAACTTGGTTACCGGTGAAACTTTCACTCTTGTCCTTTCCCTGACTTGTGATTTCCCTCCTCCTGTCGTTGGGTAAATCTGACCTATCACGTACTGTCCCATAGGTCCTCCTATGTTGTACTGGCGATCTCTGGTCTTCGTCTGGACTGGTAACCTTTGTCCCAATGGCTGCCATCACCATAAAGTGCGAAGCTTTGCTCCCGGATCTCTCTTCATATTTCCTAATGAGATGTCTAGGGAGATTTTTCTTCTCTTCCCCGATCCGTATTTTGTAGATGTTCTTGGACACCACCTTTTCCACAGGATAAGGTCCTTTCCATCCTACTTGGAGTATATTGGTCTCTGCTGGACTCCACACTTCCACTTTGTCTTCCACTTTAAGAGCTAGTTTCCTCTTAATTCGCTTGTTGGGTGGTGCTTTCTGGCACTCCGAACAAGACTTCACCCACCGGCGTACATCTCCGGTCATTCCTGGCCAGCAATAATGGCCGGAAATTTTCTGCAAGGTCTCTCTGACACCCATATGTCGATTCTCGCCTATGATGTGTCCACTCTGAAGAATGTGAGGACGGTGGGTCTCTGGAACCACCCACTGCTCATGCAGGTTATCTCCCCTCCCCGCTCTCCGATAGAGTAGTTGATTCTTCAGAAAGTACTGTCCCCGTTCTGGTGGCTCAGCACTTCTTTGCAGCTTCCTGTAGCAAGGATGTAACGTAGTATCCTTCCTCTGGGCAGTATGCAATTCTCCTATCCCTGAGTTGTCGCATAGTGTCTCTGCCTCTTTTTCCTTCCCTTGAGATCCACTGACTACTGTTCCCTTGTGGGTTGGCTGTTTGGGCATCCCCAAAAAGACATAGTTCGTGCCAATGATCATTGGGAATAGGGAGTCAGCTAATACAGCCGCAGGAATAATGCCCGTGACGTACCTGGATTTAATCTCCACCTTGGCGATTGGCAGCGTCATGGTAACAGCACTCCTCATTGCCGGCTTTAGCTCTATGGTCTCCCCTGTAAGTTGGTCTGGGCTTACCAAGCTGGCGTCTATCACCGCTTCCCCATCCAAACCTGTATCGTAGAGACAAGCAACCTGTTGGCCATTTACTTCAATCAGTTCAACCACAGGTGGTCTCTCTTGGTCCTGAGTGTCTTTCATCTCCTTGACCGTTTCCTTGCCTTCCTCTTTTGATTCCTCGAGGTTGGTTATGCAATTGGCATCGTTTGCCTTGCATCTGCAGTCCACAGTATTATGTGTTATCGACTGGCAGTGAGTGTACCATGTTCCCTTCCTAGGTTTCCGTGTGTCCTTTGTGTTCCTTTCTCCTTCGCCAACCTCAGCCTTGTCTGTGATCACCGATGTAGGAATCACTTTGCATGCTGCGAAGTAAGAACTTTTAGGTTTCGATCTGCAGTCTTTTGTGTTGTGGGAGGCCGCCCTACAAAACGAACACCACTTTTCAGACCACTGTCGTTTCGCTTGAGAATTCGAGGTGCTCTGGGTTCCTACCTTCACCTTCTCTGAACTCTCCTCTGTGTGCTTTATATAAGGTTCCCCTTTTTCTCCTTCCCAGTTTTTATGTTTCTTTTTCTCTGGTTTCTCCTGACCTTTGGTTTGTGTACTTAGTTCCTCCGCTTCACCATGTACTTCCACGAATCGTTCCGCCAGCTTATTCACAACATCAATCCGTTCCGCCCCTTGTTCTCCCAAGAAGGTTCTGAGAGGTTTCGACATTTGCTTTCGCATCTGGTCGACCACCATCATCTCTTCGAGACTCTCATAATCCCTCTTGAATTCTGCCAAGTCCATCCATTTCTGGAGATAGGATTTCAGCCTTAGACTGTATGCGGCGAATAGCTCTCCCGGCTCTCGTCTAGACGATCTAAACTTTTTCCGATATGTTTGTGCTGTGACTTCATAATGTTTCATCAAAGCTGCTTTCAATTCCTCGTACTGATTTTCCTGTCCTGGTGGTAGGCGTGTGTAGACCTCGTACCCTGAACCACGTAATGCCTGGGATACTTTAAGAGCCCATCTGGATCTTTCCAGTCCCATAGCGATTGCCATAGCCTCGAACCGATCCAAAAACTGGAATATCTTTTCTTTACTTTCATCATAGACTGCTAAAGGAAACTTCATGGCATGGTAACCCTGTCCAATCATGTGGGTTGCCCCAGGTGAAGATGAACTTCCTTCTGCTGCATCTATTTCACCCTTAGTTTGTGTCTTGAGTTCTAACTCTTTCAAGCGGTATTCATGTTCCATTTCTTGTCTCCTGGCAGTCTGTTCCATTTCCAGTTTCTTGGTCTCCTGTTCCAGTTCCAGTCGCTTGGTCTCCTGTTCCAGTTCCATTCGTTTCAATTCCAACTCAGTCTTACGGTCTTCTCTTTCCGCTTGACGAATCTCTCTCTCTCGTTCTTGTATGTAATCCGTTAGCTCTGAACCAGCTAACCCAATTTCCTCCCCGTTGGCCTTCAGTTCGGCTGTAGTTACTTTAGGAGTTGCCATAGTTACAGCAGATAAGTCAGCACGTTGAGTAAAGACACCCCAAGGCAGAAAAGAATACTCACTATAAACAGATAATCTACCTAGAACCTATATCCTTAATCTATGTCTATTTAATATAATAAATCTACAACACCACACAGTACATCACAACCACTCTCTCATCCACAAAAGGCGATATAGGATAAAGACTTATGTAGACGTGTGACCGTGTGACTAGGTATGTAATGTGTCTTACCACCTATCCACATTCACTCTGTCTGGAACTTTCTCACTGTAAAGTCACCAGCCTTAATGAAATGTTTCTACCATAAATGTAATGGCACCATATATCCAATGGACGTCCTTCCATTAAAAGTCATCAATGTATACTTCTTTTTATTCCAATCAGTATGTCCCAACATGCATGTACTCCGCTATGCCTGTGCCAATATGCAGGTCATATGGGTATAATGTATGTACGTATCCCGCTCGCTCCACCAATTATGTGATGTTGTTTCCCCGAGAAGAGATTGGGATCAACATGCACATCTTTAAACTGATTATCTGTTGGGATTATTGACTGACTTTTCGTCTACACTCCTCTCTTCTGTCTTCCCTTCCATATATCTCTTTCTTTCACTCTCTCTCTATTATTCTCTCAACACATACTTCGACAACAGTTCTTTTCCACATTAAATAAAAGATTTAATTTAAAACTATGTCTGGTGTATGGGTGGATATTGTCTGTGTAGTTGCTAGTGTATTCTATTGTTGGTGATAGAATGAACTCAGAATATCTATCAGCGGTATCTTCTCGCCAGTCATTCTTCACGATTACAGGACCTCACATCAAACAGGACAGAGCTCACCCGGGATGATCCGTAGTCTTGAGTCTGATGGTAAATCCGTTAGTGAAATGAAAACAAACTGTTCACCCCTGAGTCACCGTATTGCTATAAAAGTCCCGTAAGTTTATGACTGTGCCCAAATCGGTTTCATGATATTAAGTATCCATCATCGAGAAAAAACACCACATTGTCAATGTTCTTCCTATTATCTATTATGATTATCACTATTGTCTTTGTCTATTCCTTCTACTCTATGTATGCAAGTCGTATGTAGGTTGAAGTCTCTGCTTGCCCCACCTTAACATCTCTTTCTGTTTAGGAGCCCCAGTGGTATATGAGTGTTAGCATACAGTCTTCTGTATTTTACTGGATGTTAGTATTTGTTCATCTGAACAAACTGTTTAGGTTCTTTCTGGATCTACGTATGTACTTTATTGGTTCAAGTAGAGTATTTTTTCCTTTCTTCTCTAATGTCCCTAGAAACTGGGAACCTGTGGATGAATATAACAAGTCGAGTGGTAAGCGTCCGCCCCTTACTCCTAACTTATGCAAGTGTCCTTCTCCAGCCATAATGACAAGGCTTTCGAAGTCACCATCAGCCTAAGACATAAGAATTCACCTCAGTCTAAAACCCCCACTAATAATATGTAATGATAAAGGTAATACACGCTCATCTATATTCCTATTCTAAAACTATATTTTAATATACCTTATACACATCTATGTTCCTTTATAGAATTAATGTAGATCCACGAATCGAAATTAATCCGCAGCCAAGCACTTTATCCCATTATAAGGGAGGATATTTCTTTTCATTACAGGACACATAATTCTATCTTTCCGTCCAGTTGGGGAACACACACTCAACTGACACAAAGAAGTGGCCAATCTCTTTAGATCATCTTTGTCCCTTCGTCCTTGACATTGCTGGACAAAGCAAATTCAGACTTCATTATCCCTTGTCAGTGGAAAATTTCTGATCTCGAACTTTTCCGTGGTTTAATACAACCAAACCGCATTCTGCTGTCCAGTCTTAGTCGCAAACCTACCTCCAGAACGCAATAGGCTGGTCCATGATGCTGTCTCTCTTTGTCGCTAACCAAATTTTCCACTCGACAGTTACCTGTGTTGTAGTCGACTCTCCCGACTTGACCTACATACACATGCGATGGTCAATCCTTTGTAGTTATCCTTCTGTTTCATTAACCCTTCTCCCACCTGGGCAGTTGGTGTATGCAGTCGTCCATCTGGGAATCATTAACTCTCAGTATTTCACGACACACACCCATGCCACCTTCATGGGAAAAAGATGAGATACCATAATTAACTTGCAGGAACAGTGAGCAGAAATACTTTGGGATGGCTGCTGCATTGGAGGACTGAGGCCACATGCCCGATGAACAGTAACGTTGCTCAACATAACATGACATAACTTAACCTAACAACATAATGTAACCTAACACAACATACCATAACCTAACATAACATAACACAGACTAATCAGCTGTAGATGGGTGATGTTATTGTTGCTGCTTGTTGGTTACAGTTTTAAACTTCCATTTCTCCAGTGCCAGGGCATGACAGAGTATTGTGATGAGCTTGTCTTAAACATGAAGGAGTCGCTGGTGGTGCAGCCGGCCGCACTGGAGATGGCAACAATCCGCAAGAAGCAAGGGGAAGAACTCGTGAGTTTCATCTCTTTATTCTCTATTATCTTTCCCTGAACTGCCACAGTGGCTTTGGAGATAGTGAGATGTGCAGTTTCATAATTCACAGACACACTGAGTCCATGGGTTCAATATCAGTTGTGGGTGATTTGGAAGCAGCCCACTTTGCGTTGAATTCAGCGGGTTTTGTGTGTGTTATGTTTTGAAATCAGTCGTAGTTCATACACACTACTTCTAATTTAACCTTTGAATTTTGCATGCAGATTAGCTTTCCCTACTACTAGTGTCCCTTGCCATCAGGCGAACCCACTCCGACTTCAGAGGTACTTGTAATTTACGTCCCCAAGTCAAGGACGAGAAGTCAATATTTTATTCCAATTGTCCAGTGTAGGGGTTGAACCCCTTACCTCGGAATCAACATACTGTATATTTAAGAACGCACATTTTTATCCTTTCAGTCAAGCTGACCTCTGATTTCAATGGTATAAGATGCCGGCTGCTCAGAAAACAATGACAGTCTAAATAGATGCATATCCTATACAGGATGTCACAGTCAACCCCCAGCATTCTTTCGGCTGTTTGCTATCTCTTGGCAAGTTTAATTTAAGAAGTTTGTCATTTATTTCTGAATAAAATTGGCACCCGTACCATTTCATAAAAAAACCAACACAAGGTGTCTGCTTGCAAATTACCCACAGCTGTGTTTCGAATGAAAAACTGCTGAACTAAAATTGCAGAGTAAGTCACAAACAGCCAGTCAATGCTGTGGTTGGCTGCTATGTCCTGTTAAGGACACACAATTAGTGTTTAAATCTTTTCCAGGAGCGGAGTAGCTCACAGGTTATGATGACCATCTCTTGCTCATGCAAACCTGGTATGATTTATAGCGAGGATTGTTTGAATTTTTATACAAATTAAAAAAGGGGTGGTATGCTTCCTGATTGTGGGATAGTGGATCTGACATCTAGCCTTCTCGGACAGTAGTGCATATCCTTGACTGTACCCGGGATCAAACCAAGATCACTGGCGTGTGACACGGGTGTGTAACCACTAAACCACATGGCACATGCTAGACACGACCAAATTATCACAGTAGAATGTAACAATGTCACCCATTGTAGGCTATAGCTCAAAATTTGCCCGATCGCCGCAATTCCCCACCGTCAATCAATTGGAGGCACTAGACTCGAGTTTCACTCTCATTTGAGCTTGTCAGTAGTGCATATCCTTGACTGGACCCGGGATCAAACGAGAGTGAAACTCAAGTCTAGTGCTTCCAAATTGACGTGGACAAGGCCTTAAGTTCGTGCCAGAATACGATCAGCATTGCCAGTTGTAGGTTGTGCTCAATATTTAAATTTCAAATCCTGGGCAAAAAAACCAAATAAATCAATTTGATTATTGCTCGCTGGACTTTAGGCGGCCTGGTGTGCCTTGCCAGTCGAGAAGACCTGATCATTTGGGCCACATCGATTGGCGGATGTCAATCGCAGCGATCGGGCAAATTGTTTTCCTACAGCCTACGATGGGTGACATTGTGATATTCTAGTATGATAATTTGGTTGCATCTAGCATGTGCCGCGTGGTTTAGTAGTTACACACTCGCGCCACACGCCAGTGATCCGGGTTTGATCTTGGGTCCAGTCAAGGATATGCACTACTGGCGAGCTCAAACGAGAGCGAAACTCGAGTCTAGTGCTTCCATATTGACGCGGACAAGGCCTTAGGTTCGTGCCGGAATACAATCAGCATTGCCAGTTGTAGGTTGTGCTCAATATTTAAATTTCAAATCCTGGAGAAAAAAAACCAAATAAATCAATTAACTAATATGTTAACTACTATGTTATTTAATAATTAATTAGTATGTTAGCTAATATGCTGATTAGTATGTTAATTATAATGTTAATTAGTAAGTTGATTAGTATTTTGTACATTCCGGTAATGTATCATCATATTTTGGAATCCTGAACACAAATTCATACCGAAGTCGGTTCATAAATAAACACACATGTATTTGTGGGCGCTCATAGAAGTAGAAGAAAGAAGAAAGGCTTGAGGATGCACTAGACAACGTATAAATTGAAAGCTATAGTTATCAATAGGGATTCAAACCTGTCACCTCCAAATGATGAGAGCATCTTGCTGCAGAAACAAGTAGACACCTCTAAAAATGTAGCATCATTAGCCAGGTCTGCGTCCACATGACCTACAAGGTGCGTTAATATGTATGACACACTTTTCCCAAAAGACTAGCGAAGAAGAGGAACAAGAAACTTGTCTATGTACAGTAGTTGTTTCTCAGATGTTCTTTTCTTATTTTCCCTGGGATTTTCTGTATACAATATAGGGTGACCAAAACAGCAAGGAAAGTTTGTTTAATTTATTCTTCTTGTCCTCCACAGGGCATGAATATACAATCATCGTATTTTGGAATCCACGTCATTGGATGTATCAAAGAAATGGTAAGCAGTCGTGACTTGTGAGTCTCGCTAATCAGCACAGCGATCTAGGTCAAATCCATGTTTTGACCCTATATACGTGATGTTTCAATCTTGGCTATTTGGTTTTCACATTTTAAAGCAGTCCTGTTGAAGCCATTATCATTGTCATGATTGGGAGTATGAACTCTTTCTTGTTTAAGTTGTGGACATGGCCTTATGGCGAGAAGCACGATTTAACTGAGAGAGAGGGAAAGGTTTCCCGAAAACATGACACTTGAGCTGAGACCGTTTCAGGGAACAGACGGCTCAGACTCGGAGTGAACCATGGCAAACTTGTAGATTGCCACCAATGTGTATAGTTTTAGTTATTGAGTTATTTTAAAGAAGTCGATAACTGTATTCAATGAGAATGTGATTGTTAAGGAGATAATAGACTATTGAAATGCATTAGTGTTGTGTTGGGTACTTTCGGAGTGCCGTCTGTTCGTGTTACACAACAGACTGTTCATGACATGTAAAAGACGAAGTCCATAGACAATAATGGAGGAGTGTGGTCGTAGGTTGGAAGAGTTAAAGCTGCAGGAGTAACAAACTCCTAAACGAACTCACTTCGAATAATAAGTATTTGTCAGGGTTGAACATGGACATGGGAACACATCGTCTATGATCCAGGGCAGACAAAGAGAGTTTGTACCCTGACAGTAATGTTTCTTAGATTCTAAAGGGGGATTTGGGGGGGGGGGGGGGTGGCTAAGGTGTCCGCCTCAGGGTCACAAGGTACCAGGTTTGATTCCTGGGTAGGGCTGGACATTTTCCCAAGAACCACAGGTATCTGATGATATCATGCGTCCCCCTGATCTCTTGGGTAGTGAAATCGGATACCTAGCCTTCTCAGATAAGGGCGAAAAACAGGAGGTCCCATGTGTGAGTTAAAAATCCCATGGCAGTTGGAAATCACAATGTGTAGGCTGTATGGTCACTGCCCTGGCAGAATTGTTAGGAAAAGTAAAACTACATGCATTTAGATAGAGCCTGTGACCTTGGATGAAATCTGTCTAGAGGAAGTTCACCTTGTGTAGATGCATGCTAAAGTCGGAGACACTGACCCCTGAGGTGGGTAACTAAGTGTGGCTCACACCCCTCAAAAGAGGAGCGGAGAAGAATATTCTGAATCACGTGAGAATTGTTCCATGTTTGGTGCAGAATGCTCGATTGTGTCTTAACTGTGATGCTTAAGGGCATACAAGAAACAGTGGAAAAAAAGAAGAATTAACATACAGTGTCAAGGTCTTAACCCTAACATTATCATTATCATCAAGTTTGGTAGGGCTTATAATACACATACATATATATCAGTTGGGGAACCTTGTGATTTCATTAAGGCAGTTCATAAATAAACACACATGTATTGTTTGGTGCTCATAAATGTAGAGGAAAGAAGAAGGGACTAGCGGACGCACTAGACAACATAAAGATTGAAAGCTATAGTTACCCCACCAGGATACAAACCTGTCACGTCCATATGATGACAGCGCCTCACTGCAGGAACAAGAGTAGATCAACTCATGACCAACTAGACTCTTCTAAAAAATAGTGTCTTCATTAGCCAGGTCTATCATCCACATGAGCCTACAACTATGGAATACTGACAGAATTTGTATCTAACCATTGAAATAGCAGCATAGGTCTCAGTTTTATATTAAACCCCCCAAAAAAATTTAGTTGCATGTTCTTCATGTTTGCCATTGCTTTCTGAACGACCGGCACCTATACCTTTTTCGAAAAAACCAGCACCGCTGTGTTTCAAACAAGGGCATAGGGGATTACGAATGTAACGCCTTCGTCATGGAGACCAGTATATTAAACAAGCATAGGTCATATAACAAACACATCAGACCATAATGCTGTGCCTAATATATTAATAAATATTTAAAAAAGAGATATGATTGATTGGTTTCAATCTGGCAAACGTAATACACAGACGTGTCAGTTGGGGAACCCTTTGAGGTCACTAATACAGCCCTGCAGTGAGACGCTGTCATCATTTGGAGATGCCAGGTTCGAATGCCTGTGAGGTATTTTTATGTTGCCTAGTGTGTCCTCTAGTCTCTACTTCTTTCTGCCACTTCTATGAGCACCAAACAATATATGTAAATTTGTGAATGAGCTGTCTTGGCACGGCTTGGTTTTTAGTGAAGGATCACTTTCATTGCACATGGATATTTCCAAAAGCACTGACTGCCTCATCCCGTAGGAAACTTTTGCTGTAAAATTAAATCAGTCATGAACAAGTCTAGAAAGGGCTTGGCTCGAGGGCCTGTGATCACTTGGAAGATGAAAGGGGCAGCAGAAGATCTCTCAATGTAAGACAAAGAAGAAGAGTAGAAACTTTTGTTGGATTGTTTCGTTTGCTTAATTGAGATGACAGACATTTCTGGTTTTTAATATCCCCAGTCTCCAGCTGATTTGTGCAGTAAAATAGACAAGGGGGATGAGGTTATTCAGGTGAACAACCAAACTGTGGTAAGTTATTATTTTTTATATACTCTTCCATGTGTAAGTTGTCATCGTTTGTTGTATACTCTTCCATATGTAAGTTGTTGTTGTTTGTTGTGCACACTTCCATACATAAGTCACTAGTACTTTGAATGTGATTTGTTTAGATATACAAGTTTTTATTTTGTATGAATTCATATTTACATTGAGAGCATTTTCTGTAGATATCCAAGTTGTTATTTTGTGTGAATTCAGTAGTACTTTGAGTGCAATTTGTGTAGATACAAGTTGCTATTTTGTGTGGATTCAGTAGTACTTTGAGTGCAATTTGTGTAGATACAAGTTGCTATTTTGTGTGAATTCAGTAGTACTTTGAGTGCAATTTGTGTAGATACAAGTTGCTATTTTGTGTGAATTCAGTAGTACTTTGAGTGCAATTTGTGTAGATACAAGTTGCTATTTTGTGTGAATTCAGTAGTACTTTGAGTGCAATTTGTGTAGATACAAGTTGCTATTTTGTGTGAATTCAGTAGTACTTTGAGTGCAATTTGTGTAGATACAAGTTGCTATTTTGTGTGAATTCAGTAGTACTTTGAGTGCAATTTGTGTAGATACAAGTTGCTATTTTGTGTGGATTCAGTAGTACTTTGAGTGCAATTTGTGTAGATACAAGTTGCTATTTTGTGTGAATTCAGTAGTACTTTGAGTGCAATTTGTGTAGATACAAGTTGCTATTTTGTGTGAATTCAGTAGTACTTTGAGTGCAATTTGTGTAGATACAAGTTGCTATTTTGTGTGAATTCAGTAGTACTTTGAGTGCAATTTGTGTAGATACAAGTTGCTATTTTGTGTGAATTCAGTAGTACTTTGAGTGCAATTTGTGTAGATACAAGTTGCTATTTTGTGTGAATTCAGTAGTACTTTGAGTGCAATTTGTGTAGATACAAGTTGCTATTTTGTGTGAATTCAGTAGTACTTTGAGTGCAATTTGTGTAGATACAAGTTGCTATTTTGTGTGAATTCAGTAGTACTTTGAGTGCAATTTGTGTAGATACAAGTTGCTATTTTGTGTGAATTCAGTAGTACTTTGAGTGCAATTTGTGTAGATACAAGTTGCTATTTTGTGTGAATTCAGTAGTACTTTGAGTGCAATTTGTGTAGATACAAGTTGCTATTTTGTGTGAATTCAGTAGTACTTTGAGTGCAATTTGTGTAGATACAAGTTGCTATTTTGTGTGAATTCAGTAGTACTTTGAGTGCAATTTGTGTAGATACAAGTTGCTATTTTGTGTGAATTCAGTAGTACTTTGAGTGCAATTTGTGTAGATACAAGTTGCTATTTTGTGTCCATTCGCTCACTCACTTTGAACTCAAGCTTAGTCCATACACACTACTTCTAGTAGCACTGGCCTGAATTTTGCGTGTGGATTCGCTTTCACTATTACCACTGTCCTTTACCATTAAGCGAACCCACTCCAATTTCAGAGTTACTTGTAATTTACGTCACCAAGTCAAGGGCAAGAAGTCAACATTTTAGTCCAACTGTCCTGTGTAGGGGTTGAACCCCTTACCTTGGCATCAGCACACTGGATGTTTAAGAACACAGGTTCTTATCCATTCAGCCATGCTGACCTCCTGAGAAACCTTTTCATAATATTGGATGTTGCTTTGACCATGCCTATTCTCTCTCTTATGCCTGCATCACAACGCCATCATCTGTTATTAATTGTCCTAAATAAGAAAAATTGTTGTCTTTCCATAAATTTCATAGTTGTCTTGTTTCTGTCTTCATTGATAATCATATAATTGCTGCTTTTGAGTTAATAGTTATTCAAGATAATCATTTGTTCCATCGCCCAGCTACTCAATTAAGTGCGTGGTGTGACACTATGAGCTGTGGATCTCATGTCGAATGCTTTTACATCTGTCTGCAGTTGTTTGTATTGTGAACTGCGTGTTCAGAAAAATGGCGGATGTCTCTGGATGTTGAACTAGCTGGTTTAGCTATTTGCAGTAATGTGTGTGCAACTGCTGGCTTTCTAGATGATGAACTGTAATTTTAGTGGCGGGCTGTTTTGTTGGCATTCTGGCAGCAGCCTTATTCTTGTATGCCCATGTGTGCTGTTGGTTTGTCGGTACTGATGTTTTTTCCACTTTTTACATGGGACATTGAGCGCAGCTTTTTATGTGATAGTCACTGGAACAGGATAATGGGATGACCGTTTTGCTGTGAAGTTGGAAACCATTACTAATGACTGACTTCGAGATATATAATTGCTACTTGTGAATTAATGAGTTATTCAAGTTAATGACAATTTTCATGTTAATTCTGGAGGTCCTTATTGATTTTTGATAAAGAATGATTTTTATTGAACTCTGGACTTCTCTCATAGACCACACAAGGAGAATCACGGCACAGCGCACAAACTCCATAGCAAAGTTGAGTGTTGAAGTCTCCACATTAAAGGTTGGCTGCAGTGGGTCTCCAATGCCTGTCTCTCACCTTGATGTATTAGGGGCATTCATTTGAAACCCGTTCCAATGGCTTTATTACAAAAGCATGAAAGAAACATTAACAGGTGTGGTAGAATTAAACAAAGCATTCATTTTGAATGAATTATACACCATGGGTTGGTCAGAAGAAGTCGCCGTAGGTATTCAGGCAAGCATCCCATTGCTTAGGTAGGCGGCGAATGCCGTCCGCAAAAAAGGATTGTGGTTGCTTACTGAACCAAGTGTTTACCGCGTTCATTACGTCTGCATCTATAAAATCGTTGCCCCTTGAGAGCTTTTTTTAGAATCACATGGTGAAAATCAGGACTATAGGCTGGATGGTGCAGAATTTCCCACTTCTTCCTTGCTAATGCTTCCTGCACAATCTTTGCGATATGGGGACGAGCATTATCGTGCAACAAAATCACACCGCGAGAAAGCATCCCGGGTCGTTTATTCTTGATGGCTTTTTGCTGCTTGTCTAGTATTTGCAAGTAGTAGGTAGAGTTGATGTTGACACCAGGTTCTTTAAAGTCGGCTAACAATAGCCCTTCATGTTAAAAAAATGCGCTCAGCATAACCTTATCAGCGGAAACCTGTAACTTGAATATTTTGGATTTTTGTGATCCAGCATGCTTCCATTGCATGCTCTCTCTTTTGCTGCTCGGCTCAAAGTGATGACACCATGATTCATCACCTGCCACTATGCGGAAAAGAAATGCATCACCCTCCACTCTGTAACGCAGCAAGTGGTTCAAACACCATCCCATGCGTTCCTCTTTTTGGTGGTCGGTAACATCCGTGGTACCCATTGTGAATACACCTTCCGATATTGCAGTTTCTTACGAAAGACCTTTTGAATTGTCCCAATTGACACATCAAATTCTTTCGCTAGCGAACGTATGCTTCGACAATAGTTCATTTGTACTGCTGCATCAATTTTGGTGATGGTTTTTTCTGTTGCATCAATATGCACTTGACCCGGCCGTCGAAGATCTGTCGTGAACTGACGTCCTTTTCGAAACATTCATACCCAGTGTGTCACTGTTGTCTTCGACACACATTTGTTACCGTACGCTGCCTGCATTCTTCAATGAATGTCCACTGGTCGACATCCTTCAAATGAAAGAAACTGAATCACCGCTCTTTGAGCTTCCATGGATGGATTTTGGATCAACCCGGCCATTTTCTCAACAGTCAGAAACAGAACCTATGCATCATGGGACAATAAGCACATGCTTTTTTATTCATTGGTCAGTACTTATCGCATGACTATGACATGATCATGTTCAACGTACACAATTACGCGCGATGCGGCACGAACTGATTTCAAATGAATGCCCCCTTATACATTCTGTCAGACTTCTATTCATCCATCTCTTGATGTTATCTTCCCTCTTGTATCGTTGTGAACTCTTCCTCGCTTGCCTTCACCCTTACCCTCCAGTATAGTTTTTATTAGAGTGTTATGTCTTTTAACGTGCCCAAAATATTTCACTTTTTTATTTCTTTCATCAACTCTCTTTTCATTCCCAGATTTCGTAAAACCTCTGTATTTGATTGTTTTTTTCTCCATGAAATACGACATACTCTTCTGCATATCCACATCTCCAGGGCCTCGACTTTCTAATTACTTGCTGATTTTCCTAGCTTCTGCGTCATATAGTAGTGTTGAATATACATAACATTTGACAATTCTAACTTTTAAAGCTTGGAGAGAATGGTGCTGCAGGTAGTGAGCAGAGGATCTGGAGAGAATGGTGCTGCAGGTAGTGAGCAGAGGATCTGGTCGAAACTCAAAACTCCAAGGAAAGGCCAAACGGACACATAATCAGACTTCTACTGGTACCATTAGCATTGGGACTCTTTCAGACTGTTGCAGATGAGGATGGAAATGTCCCGAGTGTGATGATGTCGGTTCTTGACTCAATTCAATTTTTAATGCGATGGTAGTTTCTCTAGAGAGCTAATTAATAAACTGATGTTGTGTTGAGTTGAGTTGAGTTAAGAACCAACATAACTGCACTCAGGGCATTCCCATACGCGCTTCGTCCCCTCGTTTAACAGCCAGTACTAATCGTTCCCACCGCTATCTGATTGAAAGTTCTCCTTGTCTTCTCTGTTTTGAGATTCTTTCAGAACCCCTGCCGATCCCCCGCCATATCATTCCCTCCACATATGGGCTCTCAATCTGTCCCCCCACCTTCTCCACCAGGTCCCACAAGTGCACGACCGCCTCCCCGTTGTCCGTAGTTATTCTACCACCAAGAGGTGCATTCTCTGCCAGCCTATCAGCCTGTTCATTCCCCTGCACTCCCGCATGGCCAGGGCAAACTGATGCTGTAGACTAAGTTATTGATACATATATGTATATATGTATATGTATATATATTATATAGTCAGTGTCTGACTTCTGAAACATGTTACAACCACATCCTGTTGTCTGTTTCAGCTGGGTTGGCAGCTGGCAAAGTTGGTTGCTGCGTTGAAAGAAAACCCAAAGGAGGTGACCATGCTGTTGAAGAAACGACCACGGCATACCAACCCTTATGGACATGTCCAGAACAGACGGCAGATGGGCAATCGGTAAGTAGATTATGGGTTGTCAGTGTGTAAATGTTTGAACGTCAGTGTGTAGATTATGTGCCGTCAGTGTGTAGATTATGTACAGCCAATGTGTAGATTATGTGCAGTCAGTGTGTAGATTATGTACAGCCAATGTGTAGATTATGTGCAGTCAGTGTGTAGATTATGTGTAGTCAGTGTGTAGATTATGTGTAGTTGATGACAATATTATGTGTATTTAATCTGTGGATTATATGTATTCAGTGTAGATTATGTGCAGTCAGTGTGTAAATTATGTACAGCCAAAGTGTAGATTATGTGCAGTCAGTGTGTAGATTATGTGTAGTTGATGACAATATTATGTGTATTTAATCTGTGGATTATATGTATTCAGTGTAGATTATGTGTAGTCAGTGTGTAGATTATGTGCAGGCGGTGTGTAGATTATGTGCAGTCAGTGTGTAGATTATGTGCAGTCAGTGTAGATTATGTGTAGTTGATGACAATATTATGTGTATTTAATCTGTGGATTATATGTATTCAGTGTAGATTATGTGTAGTCAGTGTGTAGATTATGTGTAGTTGATAACAATATTATGTGTATTTAATCTGTGGATTATGTGTATTCAGTGTAGATTATTTATAGTCGGTGTGTAGATTATGTGTAATCAGTGTGTAGATTATGTGTAGATTGTGTAGTCAGTGTGTAGATTATGTGTAGTCAGTGTGTAGATTATGTGTAGTCAGTGTGTAGATTATATGTATTCAATGTGCAGATTATGTGTATTCAGTGTGTGGATTCATTTAATCTGTCAGCGTTGTTTTTCCATCAGTTTTGTATCATCTGTCAGTATAGAATCATTGTGTCGGCCTACAGTTTTGTGCCATCTGCCAGTATAGAATCATTGTGTCTGCCTACAGTTTTGTGCCATCTGTCATTATAGAATCATTGTGTTGGCCTACAGTTTTGTGCCATCTGTCAGTATAGAATCATTGTGTTGGCCTACAGTTTTGTGCCATCTGTCATTATAGAATCATTGTGTTGGCCTACAGTTTTGTGCCATCTGTCAATATGGCATCATTGTGTCAGCCTACAGTTTTGTGTCATCCATCAGTATTGAATCATTGTGTCAGATGACAGTTTTGTGTCATTTGTCAATAAAGAATCATTGTGTCAGCTGACAGTTTTGTGTCATTTGTTAGTACAGTTCTGCTGTGAATTTTCTGCCTGCCATTTGTCATTATGGTTGTACCAGGTGTCAGCTTTGAGCCATTTGCAAGTACTGTTGTGTCATGTGTAAAATTTCTACCGTCTGTCAGTGTGTTTGTACCAACTATAATTTTATTCTAGCATCTGTCAGTGTGGTTGTACCAACTATCAGTATTGCTGCACCGCGTGTCAGTGTTATTGTATCGCTATTAATATTATTGTACCAACTATCAGTATTACTGTACTGTCTCTCAGTGTTATTGTACTGCTATCAATGTTATTGTACCAACTATCAGTATTACTGTACCGCTATCAATATTATTGTACCTACTATCAATATAACTGTACTGCCTGTCAGTACTATCATATTATCTCAGACCTGGAGTAGAGGTCAGTATGGCCGAATGGATCAGATCGCTTGTTCTTAAACATCCGGTGTACTGATACTGAGGTAGCGGTTTCAATCCCATCACTGGTCAGTTAGACTAAAATGTTGATCTCTCATCCTTAACTTGGGGACGTAAATTACAAGCACCTTTGAAGTCAAAGTGGGTTCGCCTGATGGCAAGGGACACTGATGATTGGGAAAGCTAATCCACACGCAAAAATCAGTCTAGTGCACTAGAAGTAGTAGCACGTGTAGGACTATGCTTGAGTTCAAAGCGAGCAAACATTAAAACAAAAGATCTAAAGTTGCCCCACTGATGGTTTTTTCTATTCACAGTCATGTACCCTCTGTTGCCACACTGATGGTTTTTTCCTATTCACAGTCATGTACCCTCTGTTGCCACACTGATGGTTTTTTTCTATTCACAGTCATGTACTCTCTGTTGCCACGCTGATGGTTTTTTTCTATTCACAGTCATGTACCCTCTGTTGCCACGCTGATGGTTTTTTTCTATTCACAGTCATGTACCCTCTGTTGCCACACTGATGGTTTTTTCTATTCACAGTCATGTACCCTCTGTTGCCACGCTGATGGTTTTTTTCTATTCACAGTCATGTACCCTCTGTTGCCACGCTGATGGTTTTTTTCTATTCACAGTCATGTACCCTCTGTTGCCACGCTGATGGTTTTTTTCTATTCACAGTCATGTACCCTCTGTTGCCACGCTGATGTTTTTTTTCTATTCACAGTCATGTACCCTCTGTTGCCACGCTGATGGTTTTTTTCTATTCACAGTCATGTACCCTCTGTTGCCACACTGATGGTTTTTTCTATTCACAGTCATGTACCCTCTGTTGCCACGCTGATGGTTTTTCCTATTCACAGTCATGTACCCTCTGTTGCCACGCTGCCGAAAACGATGAAGAAACGCCGATCCAAGGATGGTGACAAGCCTCCGAGACCAACACTGCAGGAGTATGTGACGTCATCTGTACCAACTGGCGATATCTACATTACAAAGTAAGTCTGTTTGTCTAGGTTGTTTCATCTTTGCTGTTGACATCTTCTAGAACTTTCTTCAGGGTTGTACATCTTTGCTATTGACATCTGGTAGATCTTTCTTCAGGGTTGTACATCTTTGTTTGCTATTGGCATCTTGTACAACTTTCTACAGGGTTGTACATCTGTGCTATTGGCATCTTGTACAACTGTCTACAGGGTTGTACATCTGTGCTATTGGCATCTTGTACAACTGTCTACAGGGTTGTACATCTGTGCTATTGGCATCTTGTACAACTGTCTACAGGGTTGTACATCTGTGCTATTGGCATCTTGTACAACTGTCTACAGGGTTGTACATCTGTGCTATTGGCATCTTGTACAACTGTCTACAGGGTTGTACATCTGTGCTATTGGCATCTTGTACAACTGTCTACAGGGTTGTACATCTGTGCTATTGGCATCTTGTACAACTGTCTACAGGGTTGTACATTTGTGCTATTGGCATCTTGTACAACTTTCTACAGGGTTGTACATCTGTGCTTTTGGCATCTTGTACAACTTTCTACAGGGTTGTACATCTGTGCTATTGGCATCTTGTACAACTTTCTACAGGGTTGTACATCTGTGCTATTGGCATCTTGTACAACTGTCTACAGGGTTGTACATCTGTGCTATTGGCATCTTGTACAACTGTCTACAGGGTTGTACATCTGTGCTATTGGCATCTTGTACAACTTTCTACAGGGTTGTACATCTGTGCTATTGGCATCTTGTACAACTTTCTACAGGGTTGTACATCTGTGCTATTGGCATCTTGTACAACTGTCTACAGGGTTGTACATCTGTGCTATTGGCATCTTGTACAACTGTCTACAGGGTTGTAGAGCTGTCAACATTGGATAATTCTGTAGTAACAAAAAGTACAAAATAAAGGACCCTTTTACACACGTAGGGCTTATGGTGCTAACCCCATATTTTTTTTATAGACCAATTTGCACACGATGAATCATGTGATCATTATGTACAAATAGGACAGCAATAGCCCCATGTGATGTTGAATTATGCCAAATTTTATGTTTAATGAAAGAAATTATGTTCGTAATTCCTCATTCTCATTTTCTACAGTTGAATCAGATGCTTAGGTTCATTATCGAAAGTTGTTCACTATAGGCACACTATTCATACTGAAGGTGTCAGCTCTCTTCTACATGTCTGTGTTTAGCTGTGTCTTTCCTACCTGCGCTTTTACAACATTGTGTAATGCCTAGCGCTGAAACAACACTGTCTGCTGCCTGGAACTGAAACAACACTGTCTACTGCCTGAAACAACACTGTCTACTGCCTGGAACTGAAACAACACTGTCTGCTGCCTGGAACTGAAACAACACTGTCTGCTGCCTGGAACTGAAACAACACTGTCTGCTACCTGAAACAACACTGTCTACTGCCTGAAACAACATGTCTACTGCCTGAAACAACACTGTCTACTGCCTAGAACTGAAACAACACTGTCTACTGCCTAGAACTGAAACAACACTGTCTACTGCCTAGTGCTGAAACAACACTGTCTACTGCCTGAAACTACACTGTCTACTGCCTAGAAATGAAACTACACTGTCTACTGCCTGAAACAACACTGTCTACTGCCTGAAACAACACTGTCTACTGCCTAGAACTGAAACAACACTGTCTACTGCAAAAACTGAAACAACACTGTCTACTGCCTGAAACAACACTGTCTACTGCCTAGAACTGAAACAACACTGTCTACTGCCTAGAACTGAAACAACACTGTCTACTGCCTAGTGCTGAAACAACACTGTCTACTGCCTAGAAATGAAACAACACTGTCTACTGCCTGAAACAACACTGTATACTGCCTAGAACTGAAACAACACTGTCTACTGCCTAGAACTGAAACAACACTGTCTACTGCCTGAAACAACACTGTCTACTGCCTAGAACTGAAACAACACTGTCTACTGCCTAGTGCTGAAACAACAGTCTACTGCCTGAAGCAACACTGTCTACGGCCTAGCGCTGAAACAATCTACTGCCTAGCGCTGAAACAACACCGTCTACTGCCTGAAACAACACTGTCTACTGCCTGAAACAACACTGTCTACTGCCTGAAACAACACTGTCTACTGCCTGAAACAACACTGTCTACTGCCTGACACAACACTGTCTACTGCCTAGCACTGAAACAATCTCCTGTCTAGCACTGGCTACTGCCTAGCGCTGAAACAATCTACTGCCTAGTGCTGAAACAACACTCTCTACTGCCTGAAACAACACTGTCTACTGCCTGAAACAACACTGTCTGCTGTATAACTACATTTCACAAACTATTGTCTGTCAAAGATGGCCAGGTGCCAGTAAATAAACAATACTTGTCTATTCACAGAGAATCTCCTGAAGACAATGTGGATGGAAATGACACAGACAATGATGTATTCCGCAGCGGATCTGAGTCTCCACAGTTCACCCTACCAGTCATTGTAGATGCCAAACAGCGTCGTGCAACAGTCAGCGGGGGATCGCCCACATTCGAGCGGCCATCGCTGGTGGTGGAGGACCTGGATCCAGCCCCACTGCGGCCCAAATCTCAGGCCATCAACATGTTTGAGAAGGAGGCAGCTATGACTTTGGTTCGTTCGACGGAAAATTCCCTTCAGCGGAAAGTGTTTGAGACCATAGGTAATTCTTACTGTCATTTGTTTATTCTTGGCTTTTGTGTATACATTTTTTTTTCATCAGCTCGCTTTGAACTTGAACATAGTCCACTGGACTGATGTTTGCTTGTGGATTAGCTTTTGTTATTACCAGTGTCCCTCTGCATCAGGCGAACCCACTCTGACTCCTGAAGTACTTGTAATTTGTGCCCCCAAGTCAAGGACAAGAAGTAAATACTTTAGTCCAACTGACCGGTGTAGGGGCCAAACCCGCTACCTCACCATCAGCACACCGGAAGTTTAAGAGCAAGTGCTCTTATCCATTCGACCGTGCTGACCTCCAGAATCGCGCTCACTGCCCCCAAGCCACAGGTGCAGACTACTTTGTTACTTTACCTCCAGCTAATCCAGGGAGTCTCCCTGGCGAAGTGGTCAAGCCGTCTGCCTCATGCTCCGAAGGTTGTGGGTTCGATTGCGGGCTACGCCTTTTGGTTTCACGAGTGCATTTTTCTCTGAGACTCCTGGGGGTCATCGCTGGAGCTACATAGTTCGTGCTTTGTTCAACACTTTCGGCAGGCAGCCCTGTGGAGAGAGACTGAGCCATACAAGATAAAACCTGATACAATGAAGTCGATCTTCTCGTCTTTTAAGACTTGTTTTAACCCAGGGAGTTTTCATGTGGTCAAGTAATGATTGTCTGAGACATATAGAGTTAACCTCATGGTGTTAAATATAAAGATGCTTTAGTTTTAAAGGAACAAACAATTGTTTCTTCACAGAGAAGAAGAGACTCAAGAGTAAGTCAGAAGATGGCAGCAACAGCAGCAGCAGCAGTCAGGTTTCTGATAAAGTTCCAAGTTCGGACTCCAACTTAACAAAACAGGAGGAGATAATTGAGAAGAAAACAGAGCCAGGTAAGTTGTACAGTAAAGTGGCTTATTTAGCTGGTGTGTTGGTGTGATGGTTAGGACATAATGCTGACAATAGCAAGAGCACAGTTGGGTGAAGTATTGATGCCAGCTCTCATTGTTCAATGTGGATACAAAAGACTGGTTACCTATTCCTCTGTGCATTCTGACTTATCAAATGTGAGGTCGCAACACTTCACACCCACAGCAGAATCGACAATGTAGCATCCCAGGTTAATCCATAGCTGCTGTGTCTCACTCTACCAATGTCATAATGGATAGGTGCAGATTATTCCAGTAAGAAAGTTTTTGTATTAATTGCAACTGGAACTTCTTCACCATCTGACGAGATGCAGCGAAATATGCCAGGCAATAAATCGTGCAACATATTGTTTGTGGCTTCTGTGTTTAAATTCACTAAGGGAATACATTGTTTTGAAAAAGGGATAACACCGGTGCAATGAAGCTGAACCTCTCAACTCTGATCCCCATTTAATTATTTTTCCAGCAGACGCTGCCTGTGAAGATTCCGATCCTGCGGAGGTGCTGGATGACACTACCCCTGTAGCTGATCCACAGGTGCCTCTAGATGTCTTCTTCAGCGAGAACCCACAAGGTAATGTCAGTTAGGTCAATAAGACTCTTGCCGCTCCCTTTTAAAAGTATGGGGCTAATCATATTACCAATTATCATGATCCTCTTTGGGCAACAATCTCCTTAAAATTAATATCCCAATTGTGGCTGATTCGGTCACAGGATTATTAATCTGAGCCAGGCGATTATGCAACCCTAATTGGTTGATCGGTGTCAGGGTAATGGTAGAATGGAATATTCCCAGTATGTCTCAAGGTATGTAGGAAGGTTCTTTACTGTACATTGCCTTATAGCTTGCTACCAACTCGTTGGTCAGATGTTCGAATCCCATTTCAGATGGGCATTTATGAAAATTGACCTGGGATACCAGTTCAGTGTAAAATGGGTACCAAGAAATTTTCTGGTAGTAAAGGTGGCCATCATGGTATTGATAACATTACCCATTGAGTGCTGATTGGTTTACAAATTTGAGGGTTTTCACCATAATTTAAGTGTGTCCCATGGTGTGAAATGTGGTCTTTACTTTACTTAACTTTACTTTTTACTTTACTTTACTTTACTTTACTTTACTTTACTTTACTTTACTTTCTTTTTACTTTACTTTACTTTCTTTTTACTTTACTTTACTTTACTTTCTTTTTACTTTACTTTACTTTCTTTTTACTTTACTTTACTTTACTTTACACACCCTTAAACCAGCTGTTCACAGTGAGCAGACAAGGTGAGAAACTGCTAATGGCTGTGAAAATGTGGTTTCCGAGGAGAATGCAAAGAATACCATCCATCATCCATCATGTGCCATGCCAGTAAGCGTGGGCGATCATGGTTCGCCATTTCACTCGATCACCAGAGTCGTGGATGAGCTCAAGTGTTCTTGTCTCGACCATGCCACGTGGTCAAGCCATCCCGGTATTTACTTCTCTGTCTACCCCTTGTTCTCTTCCCCTTGACCTTGCCAGTTGTCACCAAGTTCTCCAATTCATTTCTTCTCACATGTCCAAAAAAGTTTGACATCTTCATATCTAATGTTATTGATGTATCTTCCTCCAATGATGATTCCTTTCATATCTTGTACATCCCGGTATTTACTTCTCTGTCTACCCCTTGTTCTCTTCCCCTTGACCTTGCCAGTTGTCACCAAGTTCTCCAATTCATTTCTTCTCACAACATGTCCAAAAAAGTTTGACATCTTCATATCTAATGTTATTGATGTATCTTCCTCCAATGATGATTCCTTTCATATCTTGTACATTTCTGAAAATATTTTCACTATACAGGAAAAAAAGATCTGGAGACATTACACATCCCTGTCTCACACTTCTCTTAATAGGCTGATACTGTCCCACTTCATTATCAATCCTTATGACAGCTTGTTGCTTCCAATACATGTTTTTTTATTAGTCTAATGTCTTTCCCATCAATTTGTAGATCTGCAAACATCTTTGTCATGTTAACATGTCTTACTTTATCGAAAGCCTTTTTTGTAGTCAATAAAGCATAGACGGACTGAAACACATATGAGACAGTTCTATAAGAAACAGATGAAAACCGTAAACTGATTAGAGAAATTAGATGTAGTGTGTCAAGATAGATGAGGAGAAATAAACTGGAAAACTTAGTGACAACTGGCAAGATTGATGGGAAAAGAGCATCAGGAAAGCAAAGAGATAAATGTCTGGATGGCTTGGCCATATGGCACAATCGAGACAAGAATACAGACCCGATTCATGATTCTAGTGATTCTATGAGATGACACATGATGATGATGAGTTGTTCACAACTTTGTTCTGGCTTGTGTTGTTTTGTGCTTCCTTGCCTCTTTCTCTATCACCCTCCTTTCTTCATGATTGTCTCTTCTGCTTCATCTGGTGCCCTCTATTCCCTAGCGTAGGATAGGCCCTCAAGCAACTCACTCCGAGCCTTCCTATCTTTAGCCGTCCCATGTAGTTCTCTCCTTGTCCCTCCCAAACTGCTTATTTCTGTTTCCACTTCTCTTCTGCTTGCTGCTGCAATGAGAGACTGAGCACACATGAGAATACCCAATGTGCAGGGATGTCGATCGTGATGAGATCAGATAACATTAATTATTGATGTGTGTCAGGTCTTAGATACGTCTGAGCTACCGTATGACAGTAGACTGTACTACCTGCTTTCTATTAGCGCCAAAAGTTGAGCGGCGCTCACCAAACCCAACACCCCACACTGTACCAATGGCTCCGGGTGGAGGAGTGCAATTGGGAGGGTACAAGCCTTACCCTAGTGCAAGGTAATGCAACCTAAAAACTAAATGTCGTGGCAGGACAGACCAGGCCCTAAGCCTTGGTCGGCAACTGATGGAAGCTCCAACATGTGGACAGTTAAGAGTACTGCTTTGTTGATCCAGCAGCTTCTGCAGCTGATCTTGTTCCAGATGTATTAGTGTTATCTTTCCTCTGGAGTAAACTAGGCAGGCTGAGAGTGGGATCATGCACATATGGTCTCTAAATTCAGCCCAGGCTTTGTGTTATGAAGAGGTATAACTCCATTTTACAAACTATCATCTGTCAAGACGGCCAGGTGCCAGTGATGATTATTGATGAAAATGGTTGTTGTCCATAGGGGTGGAAGATCACGTGCAGGAGATGGCTGTGACGAAACCCATCCCCTTGGTTGGTGATGGATTGTCAGGGAAGAAAAGCTGGAACAGACAACAGAGGGTAAGATGCTGTTAATTGAGTGTCTGTTTGAGATTAATATGCTGGGTGGGTAAGATTCCTGTTATTTGAATGTTTTAGATATTAATGCCCTGGATGGGTAAGATTCTATTATTCGACTGTTATTTTTAGATAGTAATGTGCTGGGTGGGTAAGATTCTATTATTCGACTGTTATTTTTAGATATTAATGTGCTGGGTGGGTAAGATTCTATTATTCGACTGTTTTTAGATATTAATGTGCTGGGTGGGTAAAATGGGGGGGGGGGGGGGTGTATGATTCTCTCCATTATGTAACTGCTTTAGATATTAATGTGCTGGGGTCCATTATGTAATTGTTTTAAATATTAATGCCTTGTGTGGGTAAGATTCTACTATTTGGTTGTTTTATATATTCATACCTTGGGTGGGTAAGATTCTACTATTTGGTTGTTTTAGATATTCATACCTTGGGTGGGTAAGATTCTACCTATTTGATTGTTATATTCATACCTTGGGTGGGTAAGATTCTACTATTTGATTGTTATATTCATACCTTGGGTGGGTAAGATTCTACTATTTGATTGTTATATTCATACCTTGGGTGGGTAGATTCTACTATTTGGTTGTTTTAGATATTCATACCTTGGGTGGGTAAGATTCTACTATTTGATTGTTATATTCATACCTTGGGTGGGTAGATTCTACTATTTGGTTGTTTTAGATATTCATACCTTGGGTGGGTAAGATTCTACTATTTGGTTGTTTTAGATATTCATACCTTGGGTGGGTAAGATTCTACTATTTGGTTGTTTTAGATATTCATTCCTTGGGTGGGTAAGATTCTACTATTTGATTGTTTTATATATTCATACCTTGGGTGGGTAAGATTCTACTATTTGATTGTTTTATATATTCATTCCTTGGGTGGATAAGATTCTACTATTTGGTTGTTTTAGATATTCATACCTTGGGTGGGTAAGATTCTACTATTTGATTGTTTTATATATTCATACCTTGGGTGGGTAAGATTCTACTATTTGGTTGTTTTAGATATTCATACCTTGGGTGGGTAAGATTCTACTATTTGGTTGTTTTAGATATTTATACCTTGGGTGGGTAAGATTCTACCTATTTGATTGTTATATTCATACCTTGGGTGGGTAAGATTCTACTATTTGATTGTTTTATATATTCATACCTTGGGTGGGTAAGATTCTACTATTTGGTTGTTTTAGATATTCATACCTTGGGTGGGTAAGATTATACCTATTTGATTGTTATATTCATACCTTGGGTGGGTAAGATTCTACTATTTGATTGTTTTATATATTCATAACCTTGGGTGGGTAAGATTCTACTATTTGGTTGTTTTAGATATTCATACCTTGGGTGGGTAAGATTCTACCTATTTGATTGTTATATTCATACCTTGGGTGGATAAGATTCTACTATTTGATTGTTTTATATATTCATTCCTTGGGTGGGTAAGATTCTACTATTTGGTTGTTTTAGATATTCATACCTTGGGTGGGTAAGATTCTACTATTTGGTTGTTTTATATATTCATACCTTGGGTGGGTAAGATTCTACTATTTGATAGTTTTATATATTCATTCCTTGGGTGGGTAAGATTCTACTATTTGGTTGTTTTAGATATTCATACCTTGGGTGGGTAAGATTCTACTATTTGGTTGTTTTAGATATTCATACCTTGGGTGGGTAAGATTCTACTATTTGGTTGTTTTAGATATTCATACCTTGGGTGGGTAAGATTCTACTATTTGGTTGTTTTAGATATTCATTCCTTGGGTGGGTAAGAATCTACCTATTTGGTTGTTTTAGATATTCATTCCTTGGGTGGTTAAGAATCTACTATTTGGTTGTTTTAGATATTCATTCCTTGAGTGGGTAAGATTCTACCTATTTGATTGTTATATTCATACCGTAGGTGGGTAAGATTCCACTATTTGGTTGTTTTAGATATTCATTCCTTGGGTGGGTAAGATTCTACTATTTGGTTGTTTTATATATTCTTTCCTTGGGTGGGTAAGATTCTACTATTTGGTTGTTTTAGATATTCATTCCTTGGGTGGGTAAGATTCCACTATTTGGTTGTTTTAGATATTCATTCCTTGAGTGGGTAAGATTCTACCTATTTGATTGTTATATTCATACCGTAGGTGGGTAAGATTCCACTATTTGGTTGTTTTAGATATTCATTCCTTGGGTGGGTAAGATTCTACTATTTGGTTGTTTTATATATTCTTTCCTTGGGTGGGTAAGATTCTACTATTTGGTTGTTTTAGATATTCATTCCTTGGGTGGGTAAGATTCCACTATTTGGTTGTTTTAGATATTCATTCCTTGGGTGGGTAAGATTCTACTATTTGGTTGTTTTATATATTCTTTCCTTGGGTGGGTAAGATTCCACTATTTGGTTGTTTTAGATATTCATTCCTTGGGTGGGTAAGATTCTACTATTTGGTTGTTTTATATATTCTTTCCTTGGGTGGGTAAGATTCTACTATTTGGTTGTTTTAGATATTCATACCTTGGGTGGGTAAGATTCTACCTATTTGATTGTTTTAGATATTCATTCCTTGGGTGGGTAAGAATCTACTATTTGGTTGTTTTAGATATTCATTCCTTGGGTGGGTAAGATTCTACTATTTGGTTGTTTTAGATATTCATTCCTTGGGTGGGTAAGATTCTACTATTTGGTTGTTTTAGATATTCATACCTTGGGTGGGTAAGATTCTACTATTTGGTTGTTTTAGATATTCATACCTTGGGTGGGTAAGATTCTACCTATTTGGTTGTTTTAGATATTCATTCCTTGGGTGGGTAAGAATCTACTATTTGGTTGTTTTAGATATTCATTCCTTGGGTGGGTAAGATTCTACTATTTGGTTGTTTTAGATATTCATTCCTTGGGTGGGTAAGATTCTACTATTTGGTTGTTTTAGATATTCATACCTTGGGTGGGTAAGATTCTACCTATTTGGTTGTTTTAGATATTCATTCCTTGGGTGGGTAAGATTCTACCTATTTGGTTGTTTTAGATATTCATTC
Organism: Cepaea hortensis; assembly: GCA_963921405.1. Taxonomy (NCBI): domain Eukaryota; kingdom Metazoa; phylum Mollusca; class Gastropoda; order Stylommatophora; family Helicidae; genus Cepaea; species Cepaea hortensis. The sequence continues at coordinate 330,217,105 of OY992876.1, read as the reverse complement.
CTTGGGTGGGTAAGATTCTACTATTTGGTTGTTTTAGATATTCATTCCTTGGGTGGGTAAGATTCTACTATTTGGTTGTTTTAGATATTCATTCCTTGGGTGGGTAAGATTCTACCTATTTGATTGTTATATTCATACCTTGGGTGGGTAAGATTCTACTATTTGATTGTTTTAGATATTAATGTGCTGGGTGGGTAAGATTTCATTATTAAAATGTTTTAGATATTAATGTACTGGGGATCTAAGCTTTGATATTTGACTGTTGTGTTTAGACATTAATGTGCTGGGTGGGTAAGATTTCATTATTAAAATGTTTTAGATATTAATGTACTGGGTGGTTATGATAACGTTATTTGAATGTTTTAGATATTAATGTGCTGGGGATCTAAACTTTGATATTTGACTGTTGTGTTTAGACATTAATGTGCTGGGTGGGTAAGATTCCATTATGTGAATGGTTTAGATATTAATGTGCTGGATGAATAAGATTCTGTTATTTGTATTTTTAAGATATTAATGTCTGTTTAATTAGATTCCATTATGTGAATGTCTTAGATAATAAGTATCTTTGATGTTGTTGATCCATTTTCTTCTTGGGTGTCCTCTTGCTCTCGTATATGATCTTATTTATAGCGCCAGTGCTGGTAGTACTTTAACAAGATAGTCTTCTGCCATTCTGTATATGTGGCACACAGTGTTCATCCCAAAGTCTGTCTGGTGACATTATTTTTTTTAAACTCGGTCTCGGGTAGTTAAGTTGGCAGCACTTCTCAAGCATCTCATCTCTCAGGTGTTGATTTTGCGTAAGTGTTATTTTGGACATTGGTAGCACAGGGTTGGTGTGAATATGCTATTTGTTATCTGTCATTTTGTATATTTTATGAATTTGTTGTTTATATATTTTGTAAAATGTATGTCTTCTCATGCTAGTTTGTGCGTCTGCACTTTGCTTCATGGCATAATTTGAAAAACAAGACAGATGTGGTCCAAGACTGCTGATTGTGTCAGATGGCTTACCATGACCTCCCACAGCTATCAGCTACACAGTTTCAGTTTCCCATGTTCTGTTTCTCCTGTGCTAGAAGTTTACAATGAGACTGTCAGAAACTTACATTCTGTAGTTGTGAAACCAGTTATATTACCCATCAGTTCATCTATTGTTGTTAAACAGTTGTATTACACATCAGTTCATCTGTAGTTGTTAAACCAGTTATATTACCCATAACTTCATCTATAGTTGTTAAACCAGTTATATTACCCATCAGTTCATCTATAGGTGTTAAACCAGTTATATTACCCATTAGTTCATCTATAGTAGTTAAACAGTTATATTACTCATCAGTTCGTCTATAGTTGTTAAACCAGTTATATTACCCATCAGTTCATCTATAGTAGTTAAACCAGTTATATTACCCATCAGTTCATCTATAGTTGTTAAACCAGTTATATTACCCATCAGTTCATCTGTAGTTGTTAAACCAGTTATATTACTCATCAGTTCATCTATAGGTGTTAAACCAGTTATATTACCCATTAGTTCATCTATAGTAGTTAAACAGTTATATTACTCATCATTTCATCTATAGGTGTTAAACCAGTTATATTGCCCATCAGTTCATCTATAGGTGCTAAACCAGTTATATTACCCATCAGTTCATCTATAGGTGTTAAACCAGTTATATTACCCATCAGTTCATCTATAGTAGTTAAACAATTATATTACCCGTCAGTTCGTCTATAGTTGTTAAACCAGTTATATTACTCATCAGTTCATCTATAGTAGTTAAACAATTATATTACCCGTCAGTTCGTCTATAGTTGTTAAACCAGTTATATTACCCATCAGTTCATCTATAGTAGTTAAACAATTATATTACCCATCAGTTCATCTGTAGTTGTTAAACCAGTTATATTACCCATCAGTTCATCTATAGTTGTTAAACCAGTTATATTACCCATCAGTTCATCTGTAGTTGTTAAACCGTTATATTACCCATCATTTCATCCATACTTGACAAACAGTTATATTACCTGTAAATTCATTTGGAGTTGTTAAAGTTATATTTTTAGGAAACATGCTGCGTCTATTACAATTCAATGTTGTTTAAATTGCAGTGTTCCATACGCTATGTATTCAGACACGCTACAGCTGCTTTTGATATGCATTGATGTTGTGCACCAGAGGATGTGTGTATTTAGTATATTAAGAAAAAAGTGACGAGATCTCTGTTTCCATGTTGTCATGACGTTTTGGGGATATGGCGGGTCACAAATTTCCTTAATGTATTAACTGTATGCTGTAGACATGGTAGTCCAGTGGCTTGCCTGGTTGTTATCCAGTCCAGTGGTCATAAGTTCGAATCCCCATCGAGGTCTTTAACTCAAATGCTTCCACTCTTCCACCCATCATCAGGAAATGAGTACCCAGTAATGTCCTGAGAGGTAAAAGGCACTATGGGGGTGATATTGCCACAGCTGTAGGCCATGGAGATATATGGTGCCGGTACCACAGTTTTATAGACCTCTCGTAACTCGATGGGTGATGATTTAAATATGTTCGCTTGAGTTTTTAATGGAGGACATCAAAAGAAGGTTTACAGGTGTACGGAGCCAGAAAATTGACCGTGGCTATTCACAAGGCAACATCCTGAAGCTGAGCAGAACACAGCAATCCATGATCCGAGATTATAGATCATATAATGTATATTTTACCCCAGATTATAGAGCATATTCTGCAAATATGACCACAAATTACAGAACATATAATGTAAACATTACCCCAGATTATAGAGCACACTGCAAACATGACCCTAGATTATAGAGCACACTGCAAACATTACCCCAGATTATAGAGCACACTGCAAACATGACCCTAGATTATAGAGCACACTGCAAACATGACCCCAGATTTATAGAGCACACTGCTAACATGACCCTAGATTATAGACCACACTGCAAACATTACCCCAGATTATAGAGCACACTGCAAACATTACCCCAGATTATAGAGCACACTGCAAACATGACCCCAGGTTATAGAGCACACTGCAAACATGATCCCAGATTTATAGAGCACACTGCTAACATGGCCCCAGTTTATACAGTGCTCTGCAAACATAACCCCAAATTATAGAGCACACTGCAAACATGACCCCAGATGATAGAACTCACTGCAAACATTATCCCAGATTATAGAGCACACTGCAAAATGACCCCAGATGATAAAATTCAATAATGACCCCAAATTATAGAGCATGCTGCAAAATGACCCCAGAATGATAGAACATATAATGTAAACATGACCCTAGATTATAGAGCACACTACAGACATGACCCCAGATTGTAGAACATTTTCTGCAAACATGACCCCCAGATTATTTAACACACTGCAAACATGACGCCCAGATTATAGAACACATTTTGCAAACATTCCCTCAAACTCTAGAACACGTACTGCAAACATGTATATTTGGTAAAATATTTGCTATGTCTTCTCGTGCTAGTTTGTGCGTCTGCTCTTTGCCATAGATCATAAACACGGAAGTGGCTGGTAATTCTGGGCGGAACGATCAGCCGCAGTTGATGAGAATCAAACGGCTCGACTCTCAACAAATCTCCGACATGGTAACTTTTGTCCGCTTCTCTTTCTGTAGTCATTTTTAATTTGAAGCATTTTTTGAAGTTGATTAAAACTGAAAAGTTTATCTTATTTTAAAACTTAGAAGGTAGGCAGTACAAAACACTCATATTTTTGTTGTCTTATTTAATAGTTTGTTTTCAATTAACAAATAGGACAACTTGGTATAGAAAATAATAGTAGATGGGCATTCTTAAAATGTGACATAGAAATAGAAGGGGAAATTCTCAACCAAGTGGATAATTTTAAATACCTAGGGGCACTTATAACATCAGATGGAAGATTACAACAGAGATTAAGAGCATAAGGCAGGCAAAAGCTGCATTTCAGAAAATGAATGAGTGTAAGAAAGAGAGTGCTAAAATGCTATATAGAACCAGTTTTGCTGTATGGCAGCAAATCTTGAAATGTAAATGAACAAATTAGGAAGAACTTAGAAGCAACAGAGATGTGGTTTTTAAGACAAATGTTGCAAATTCCTTGGACTGCCAGAGTAACTAACAACGATTGCCTGAAAGAGGCTAATTAAACTAGAACACTATATACAACAATAAGGAAGAGACAAACAGCTTTCTTTGGTCATGTGATGAGAAGAGAGGCATTGGAAAACATCGTGACAACTGGAAAGATCGAGGGGAAGAGAGGCAGAGGCAGACCAAGTGAAATGATGCTGGACAGATTGAAACGGTGGCATGGAGGAATATCATCAGCAGAGTTGATCCAGAACACCAAAGACCGAGATCTGTGGAGAGCCATGAACGCCTATGCCAGCCGGCAGGGCACTTGATGATGATGATTATGGGCATTCTTAGCCCAGCAGGGATCAATATAAGCATTCTGTCATCTAACATATATTCGTATGTCTATTCTCCATTGTAAAAGTTAGTTTTTAACTAACAAAAAGGTTAACATTTTGTATTTAAAATAAGGGTGACTGAATGGTAGTTAGGTGTTTCTAACCCAACAGGGATCAATATAAGCATTCTTTCATCTAACATATATCTATGTGTCTCCATTCTAATAGTTATTTATTAACTAACAAAAAAATTAACATTTTGTATTTAAAATAAGTGTAACTGAATGGCAGTTAGATGTTTCTAACCCAACAGGGATCAATATACAACATTCTTTCAACTAACATATATATGTATCTATTCTCCATTCTAATGGTTAATTTTCTAGTAACTAATAGGTTTACACAATTAGTTTAGAAAATAGAGGTGACGGGATGCTAGTTAGGCATTCTTAACTCAACCTCTCTCTCTCAACTCTTAACCCGGTCTCCCTGGCCGAGGAGTTAGCAGCTTTCTCCGTAACCCCGAATACTCTCGTGGTTGACGTGAGCGCACAAGAATTGAAAGCGGTTTGAGTCGTGCCAGTGACTTATGAGAGTATGGAGCCGGTCGCTCAGGAAGCAATGGCAAACTACTGAGCGTAATCTTGCTAAGAAATCAACAATCAGCTGAAAGATGCTGATGTTGACAGCGATGTCCTGTAAAGGATATGCTAAACATTCTTAACTCAACAGGGATTAATATTCAGTATTCCTTCTAGGCATTCTTAACCCAACATGAATTAATATTTGGTATTCCATCTGACTTGTGTATATATACCTATTCTCTAATCTGTTTTTATGTTTATTTTTCCCGCTCTTTTTCATTTTTGTTTCTCTTTTTGACATCCATATCTTGTTCCACCTTTCGTTACTTTTATTTCCTGAAATTATGGTTTTGTTTAAGTTATTTATTGACATGTGTTGATTACTTATTTGTCGATTGTGATATTTCAGTTTCTAATTAAGTATTCTTGTGTGTTTTTTTTTTTGGGGGGGGGGGGGGGGGGGGGTTGATTATTAATAAAGACTGTTTGAAATGTTTGCTTGTATCTCTATGGGTATTTCCTGTCTGTATAGGTATTTCCTGTCTGTATGGGAATTTCCTGTCTGAATGGATATTTCCTGTCTGTATGGGTATTTCCTATCTGCATGGGTATTTTCATTCAATGAGCTTTTCAGTTATATTTTGTGTTTATTAAATTTTAGGCTAACACTTGAATGGGATCTTTCAGTTGGCCTTAAAGTCAGAACATTTGATTGTATTATCTACGAGGCTATGCTCACATGCCGACCCAGTGGCAATGTGTTCAAACTCAAATTGATCTCTGCTCTGAGATAGACCCAGCCTCCCAGATAGTCCCAGCCTAAAATTAGTTACCTGCAAATGTCATGGGAAATAAAAGTGGTTGGTGTGATATTTGTCATGGACAGAAAAGAGTTAAGGGCAGAGTTCGGTAAAAGAGCAGAGTGATACTCACAATAACCTGCAAGACAAGTCAGAAGGGTTAATACAAACAGTTGACTAGAAGAAAGACAGATTCAGCAGTCAGTGCTCAAGGGAGTTCACAGGAATGTAAGAGCACAGGTAGACCTGAGCGGGATGGCTGGCTAGACTGATCATTCGGGCTTGCTTACCAAATTGAAGAGAGAAAGAGAGAGAGCCATACTCACTCTCTCGCTCTCTCTCTCTCTCTCTCTCTCTCTCTCTCTCTCTCTCTCTCTCTCTCTCTCTCTCTCTCTCTCTCTCTCTCTCTCTCAGCCTTCAACCAAGAACTATATACAGGACATCTACGCATTTACTGATGAAGTGACTACAGTGAGACTGAAGCAGATTCATTAATCCAACAGTCAGCGTCAAATTCTAAGTTGTTCCTTTGACATTTTACATAGAGCTTAATCCAAAAGCGGTGCCTCACATATCTACAATGACCAGAACGACAGCACCAGTATAAACACAGAAGACGAATAGCCACGGGATGGACTGTCAGTAGTGGAACAGCGAACTTGCATCAGCACACACAGAAGGTGCATGGAATGCATGGCTGGATGCTGAGGGACGATGTGGTGAATGTTTTAAATAAACCTTTGTGAGCTGCTGCCGTGCGTTTCTGTTAAGCCTATCAAGAGCGTCAGCAAGCATAACAGTGCACCCAAGCTAGGTGAAGGGCATCTGCCATAAAACATCTGCTAGATATTGAATCAACATTATATTTATCAAGTAACATCGATGAGCCTGTTTGTCTAGCTCCATACTTAGCACAGATGCCAGGACAGTCATATTCCATCAGAAGTCTTGTAAGAAGCAAATGAAAACCATAAACTGATCAGAGAAGTTAGACATAGTCACAATTTTTGGGCATGTTATGAAAAGAAATAAACTAGAGAACTTGGCGACAGCTGGCAAGATTGAGGGAAAAAGAACAAGGGGAAGGCAGGGAAGTAAATGTCTGGATGACTTGGCCACATGGCATGGTCGAGACAAGAACACATAATTCCCCCACAACTTTGGTGATCATGTGAGATGGCAAAACATGACCACCCACACTTATTGATATGGTATATGATGATGATGATATTTAGCACTTACTTACATATAGCTTTGAAGTTGACATATCCTCATAAAGTACGTTCTAGAGACATTTCTGGGAGGAAAGAAAGAACAAAGGAACTCATCAACTGATCTTATGAGATTCTGTAAATTCACCCACCATGGAATTACCTTTCTTATTGTCATTGCAGAATAGACAGAGAAATCGATATCAGATGTCGAAAAGCAAGTGCGCTTATATATCAACTATCAACCACATTGAAACATCCAAATACACCTATGTTCACACAAGAACAGATAATAAATAGCATATTCACACCAACCTTATGCTACCAATGTCAGACTAGGACATTATCTAAATCAACATCTGTGATGAGATGCTTGAGGAGAGCTGCCAACTTTACTATCTAGATACCAAGTAAGAAATGATGATCAGACAGACCGTGGGATCAAACCTTGTGCCACATTTATTGAAAGGCAGAAGATCAAATGGTTCAGCCATCTTGTTAGAATGCAACACCATCAACTACCAGCACTGGCGCTACATCAGCGAAGATCACCTAAGAGAGCAAGATGTCCGAAAGAAAATGTACAATCACAAGTAATGACACTATCCAGTGCCACCCACCAGCGCTGGGGTCAACTATTCTTCCGAATGACACTTTTCATCAAAAGTGGAAGACGATGATGATGATTGTCATGTTCCTATTATCTTGTTAATCATTAATCTTGCAAACATTTTATTTGCAGCTTCAGTTCTAGATGTTTTATGTCCTTGTCCTTTGTGGTTTCCACAATATGGACTGACATGTAACACTAATAATAAAGTGTCTAGGTGTATATTGTTGTGATGCTTGTAGTAGAGTATTCGGTTGGTGCTTTTGCTGTATGCTTTTAGAACACTAATAGTAAAGTGTTTAGGTGTTTATGTTTTGTTGTTTGTAGTAGCATTTTCTGTTGCTGATTTTGCTGTATGTTTTTAGAAAGTTTTCTTATTTGGTGTTCTTGTTTTTTCAACAAACAAATGAATATGTGCTTGCATAAAAATGCATGTGCATATGAAGCATGGAGTAAATAAGAGTGAGATGCGCTGATCTGTTCAGATGAAAGATAACAGTTTGTAGGCTTTGGTGATTTAAAGGGTTTTAAAAGATGATTTGTGCTGAGAGAGATGAACAAACAAACAAACTTAAGAAATGGGCACACAGGCCGTCTGACATTCTGCTCTTCTTATCTCACTGCTCTCATACATTATTTCATTCATACATCACTTATGAAGCTAATCTTAGACAACTGAAGCAATATGCATTATACACATGGAAAAATGTGCTGTTTGATCTATACAAATATAGGTCTAACATGCTAGGCCCAGTGTACACCTAAAGGAGAACGGGAGGGAGAGAGGGGGTTGAGACCAACCAGTACACACAAAAGAGAGGGGGGAGATAGAGAGAGGGGGGGGGGGAGATAGAGAGAGGGAAGGAGAAAGAGAGAGGGGAGACCAACTTGTACTCCCAGGGTATGCCCAAAGAGATGGGGGAGACCAGCTTGTACACCCAGGGTATGCCCAAAAGAGAGGGGTGGGAGAGACAGGGGAGACCAACTTGTACACCCAGGGTACACCCAAAAGAGAGCGGTGGGAGAGAGTAGGGAGACCCAACTTGTACGCCCAGGATAGGCCCAAAAGAGAGGGGGAGACAACTTGTATGCCCCCAAAAAAGAGGGGGATGGAGAGAGAAGGGGAGGACCAACTAGTATGCCCAATGTACGCTCAAAAGAGAGGAGAACAATGAGAGAGGAGAACAATGAGAGAGGGGTAAGGGAGCGAAACCAACCACTAAACAGCAGAAGAAGAAACTTCAAAGACATGGCACATTAAAAAAACACAAAAGCGGAACATAACAACAACATTCTAAAGGAAATAAATGTGATATAATGCTTTGCCTTGCCTTCTGCAAGAAGGCAAAATGGAAGAAGGGAAATGTGAACAGACACGACACAAAAGAAGAAAACTAGTAATTATACTCCTGGCTAATACAGTGCATACTGAAACAGTTTAACTACTGTTGTTATTGCTTCCACATCATCGGAAAATTATATAGCATGTGTCTGAATTGCCTATTGGCTGCTATTAAATTGTTCTGTCCGCTGTTGCATTTCATATGCTTACATTTTGTATAGGCACATTTGAAGTTGTTTCCCTCACTTGTGTATCAGTATTGATAAATATTGTAGAAGTGCAGATAAAAATTTGTGAGAATAAAATAAATCTGTTTGCTAGTTACGTATTGTAAAAACAACAGGCACAGAATAATGTTGCTGAAATTTGGGAAGAGTTTAATTTGAATTATCTGTACTTTTTGCTGGAAATGCTTATGGTAAGTGTGTGCTTATTTAGGAAGCTAAGATGGGAGATGATGAAGTCTTCGTGAAGCCACAGAAAAAGGTTGGATTTTCTGACGATCTCGTGGATGCGGATAAGGTAGAAAGGTGAGTGGATACAGTGGTTTTTGTAATAAAAACTAGAATAAGGGGAACTGCAGGCAATGAATCACCAAAAAAGAAGAAGTAGATTGTGAGCTTTACTAGAACATGATTACAAGTAACAAAATGGACATTGCGGCTAAAGCCTTCGTCAGTACAGAATAAACTAACACAAACTGACACACAACTACATGAAAAACACTACATGAAAATATAGTGATAAAAGTTACTTATCTGTATCCTCATTGTGGGCTGGACTCTCAAAAAACTGTCATTTACTGAATTTATAGTACCTTGCAGTGTATGGGGGGGGGGGGGGGGGGGTCTTGAGCCTGAGGAATTAATGCCGCCTGGCTAGTGTGGTCGCCGTGGACTGCAAGTTAGGGTTTTCTTTTTTCCCCCGATAGAAAAAAATCCACACCTTACCGAGGATTTGAACCAGAGTCTCCCTGCAAAGTGCTCTTGTCTGGCCACACCTCTTTTAACTTGCTGTTCTCGCAATTTGACCATGGTTGTAGATTCACAGTCATCACTTGGTTCTTGCAAAAGTCTTACTACTTCTAGAGCATTCAGTATATCAGCCTTGTCAATGGTTCGTCCGCCTTCCACAGTAGCCTAACCCGTAAGCCTGTCAGCCTGCTCATTTCCTTGCACACCCACATGCTCTGATATTATAATTGCCCCTATGTATTTAAAATTATCCACTTGGTTAAGAATTTTCACTTCTATTTCCATGTCACTTGTTTCTGTGACACCACGACAGATAGAGGTGCAAAATTCAGCACAGGAAAATCCGCTGGATGATAATAATTATAACAATAATGCTTTAATATTGACTAGTATTCATTTCATGCCCTTTCTAACAGTTTCACCCACATTGTGGTTGGCGGCGTTGTCCAAAAGATACCCACAGAAAAGGTATGTGGAAATTCTGTATATGAGGTTAGTTACAAAATCTGAACATTTGTGGTCATATCTCTTGCACTCTTTGTGGATATATTCAACTGTAACCGTTGCTGTTTGTCATTTTTTGTTCTTGAGGTGTTCTTTGGTATTATTGAAAACTGATGTTCTTGTGTCTCAATGAAACTGATAAGTAATCAGTCTTTCCCAGCAGATGATGGATATATGTAGTAATTGTTCTTATGGGATATTGATTGTATGCACAAGAATCACATTTTTATGTTCTTTTCTGCCTGTGCTGGTTTCTAATGTATGTTTGTTTTATCTGTCCTATTTTTGCATTTATGTTGGTTTCTGCCTCTGCTGTTTTTTCATCTATGTTGGTTCCTACCTGTGCTGTTTTCTCATTTATGTTGGTTTCTGCCTGTGCTCTTTGTCTAATTATGTTGGTTTACCTATGCTGTTTTCTCATCTGTATTGGTTCCTACCTGTGCTGTTTTCCCATGTATGTTGGTTTCTACCTGTGCTGTTTGTCTAATTATGTTGGTTTACCTGCTGCTTGTCCAATTAAATGGAAGCTTCAAATGAATACCTTAATGTTTGTGTTTTTGTGTTTTCTTTTCGGGGGGGGGGGGGGGGGGGGGGATATATTCTAAAAAAGTAAGGAACAAATGGTATAATTTTTTGATGTAGTCACCACTGCGTTCAGTGCAAGTCCTCCAGTCCCGATAAAGTGCTTGGATTCCTGTAGAAAAAAATTCTCTTGGTCGTGTGTGTAACCACAAATGCACCACCTGCTGTTCCTCTTCGTCGGAACAAAATGTTTTGAAACCTCCAACTCCACTCATACACTTGCTGGACTGACAGGTGCGCATCTCCATACTGGACCTTCACTCGCCGATAAATTTCTATATGTTTCAACCCTTCACTGATCAAAAAACGGATAATTTAATGCTGCTCCTCTTTTGTGCATGTCAAAAGCGGGCCAGCCATCTTTAAACTGTCCTTATGATGTCACCATGTTCATCTGCACTGTGATGTCATTTGCTTAACACTCTTGACATCCTTAACATCAATATTCACAGGTTACAAGACAATGGCATGGTTATTGTAATTTCTACCACGCTTTTAAGGTTTTGATTTGAAGCCCTCTCGTATGTTGGTTTCTACCTCTGCCATTTTCTCATCTGTGTAGGTTTCTACCTGTGCTGTTTGTCCACTTATGTTGGTTTCTATCTGTGCTGTTTGTCCACTTATGTTGGTTTCTATAGTATGTCCACATTTGGTTGCCTTCATTCACGATCAATTATTTTGAAAACTGTCTGTTGCATCGTTATGAAATTTTTCCAGCCGTCTTATATTTACCCCCACCCAAGGAATATGTCTTTGATAGGTCCAAAAACAACTTAAATCATTGAAAGCGGCGACATTCCTTTGATGTTTTGCTTAACAACTAGTGATTTCTCGCTAAAAAAGTTATGTTTACGGTAATGCAAATTCAGATGACAAACAAAGGCGTATCCGGATTCGTATGGGAGTGGGTGCTATGAAAGAAGTAGCTTACAATGGACAGGGTCGGCTGCATTGCACAGGGTTTTTATCCCATATGGCTCAGTTTCTTTCCGCAGCGCGGAAAGCGTCGCACAAAGCATGAACTCCGTAGCTCCAGCGACGACCCTCGGGAGTGTCCAAAAAAAATGCACTCTTGAAATGAAGGACGCGGCCCAGAATCGAACATACAACCTTCAATCCATCCTTTCTCCAATAGTCCTCTTCCTCTTTCAACACATGGTCCTGACGTTTTTTCCAGTAACTTTTATCAATATTTAATAGCGCGGACAGACAGACAGACAGAAAGGTAGGTAGGTAGGTAGGTAGGTGGGTGGATGGCTGGCTGGCTGGGTGGGTGGGCCGGCCGGCCGGCAGGCAGATAGATAGATAGATAGATAGGATAGATAGATAGATATCGGTCGGCCGGCTGGCAGGCAGGCAGGCAGATAGATAGATAGATAGATAGATAGATAGATAGATAGATAGATAAGCAGACAGGCAGGCAGGCAGGTAGGCAGATAGATAGATAGATAGATAGATAGATAGATAGATAGGCGGGCAGGCAGACAGGCAGATAGATAGATAGATAGGTAGATAGATAAGCAGGCAGACAGATAGATAGATAGATAGATAGATAAGCAGGCGGGCGGGCGGGCAGGCAGATAGATAGATAGATAGATTAGATAGATAGATAGATAGATAAGCAGGCAGGCGGGCAGGCAGATAGATAGATAGGGGGGGGGGGGGATATATTCTAAAAAAGTAAGGAACAAATGGTATAATTTTTTGATGTAGTCACCACTGCGTTCAGTGCAAGTCCTCCAGTCCCGATAAAGTGCTTGGATTCCTGTAGAAAAAAATTCTCTTGGTCGTGTGTGTAACCACAAATGCACCACCTGCTGTTCCTCTTCGTCGGAACAAAATGTTTTGAAACCTCCAACTCCACTCATACACTTGCTGGACTGACAGGTGCGCATCTCCATACTGGACCTTCACTCGCCGATAAATTTCTATATGTTTCAACCCTTCACTGATCAAAAAACGGATAATTTAATGCTGCTCCTCTTTTGTGCATGTCAAAAGCGGGCCAGCCATCTTTAAACTGTCCTTATGATGTCACCATGTTCATCTGCACTGTGATGTCATTTGCTTAACACTCTTGACATCCTTAACATCAATATTCACAGGTTACAAGACAATGGCATGGTTATTGTAATTTCTACCACGCTTTTAAGGTTTTGATTTGAAGCCCTCTCGTATGTTGGTTTCTACCTCTGCCATTTTCTCATCTGTGTTGGTTTCTACCTGTGCTGTTTGTCCACTTATGTTGGTTTCTATCTGTGCTGTTTGTCCACTTATGTTGGTTTCTATAGTATGTCCACATTTGGTTGCCTTCATTCACGATCAATTATTTTGAAAACTGTCTGTTGCATCGTTATGAAATTTTTCCAGCCGTCTTATATTTACCCCCACCCAAGGAATATGTCTTTGATAGGTCCAAAAACAACTTAAATCATTGAAAGCGGCGACATTCCTTTGATGTTTTGCTTAACAACTAGTGATTTCTCGCTAAAAAAGTTATGTTTACGGTAGTGCAAATTCAGATGACAAACAAAGGCGTATCCGGATTCGTATGGGAGTGGGTGCTATGAAAGAAGTAGCTTACAATGGACAGGGTCGGCTGCATTGCAAAGGGTTTTTATCCCATATGGCTCAGTTTCTTTCCGCAGCGCGGAAAGCGTCGCACAAAGCATGAACTCCGTAGCTCCAGCGACGACCCTCGGGAGTGTCAAAAAAAAATGCACTCTTGAAATGAAGGACGCGGCCCAGAATCGAACATACAACCTTCAATCCATCCTTTCTCCAATAGTCCTCTTCCTCTTTCAACACATGGTCCTGACGTTTTTTCCAGTAACTTTTATCAATATTTAATAGCGCGGACAGACAGACAGACAGAAAGGTAGGTAGGTAGGTAGGTAGGTAGGTAGGTAGGTGGATGGCTGGCTGGCTGGCTGGGTGGGCCGGCCGGCAGGCAGGCAGATAGATAGATAGATAGATAGGATAGATAGATAGATATCGGTCGGCCGGCTGGCAGGCAGGCAGGCAGATAGATAGATAGATAGATAGATAGATAGATAGATAGATAAGCAGACAGGCAGGCAGGCAGGTAGGCAGATAGATAGATAGATAGATAGATAGATAGATAGATAGATAGATAGATAGATAGATAGGCGGGCAGGCAGACAGGCAGATAGATAGATAGATAGGTAGATAGATAAGCAGGCAGACAGATAAGCAGGCAGACAGATAGATAGATAGATAGATAGATAAGCAGGCGGGCGGGCGGGCAGGCAGATAGATAGATAGATAGATTAGATAGATAGATAAGCAGGCAGGCGGGCAGGCAGATAGATAGATAGATAGATAGATAAGCAGGCGGGTGGGCAGGCAGGTAGGCAGATAGATAGATAGATAGATAGGCAGGCAGGTAGGCAGATAGATAGATAGATAGATAAGCAGGCAGGCGGGCGGACGGACAGGCGGGCAGGCAGACAGACAGACAGATAGATAGATAGATAGATAGATCCCCGCCAGAAGCCGGGCCTTGTCAGCTAGTTTATTTATATAATCACGTTTCATGAAAGAACCCCCATTTGGAGACACCTCTGAATCTTCGCGCTGTTTGTTTCAAAACGGAAATCACGTGAAAATTTCAAAAAATGCCCGGATGTCTCTTGGTGAAGCTGTAATACTGTTAAAATCATGGAGGTAATCTCTATGTCGTAATTAATATACCGCATATAAACTAACTTTGAAATCTGCTGTAAAATCTCCAGAACAAACATTTTTTTGTTGGGTGGACATAATGATAAGGTTATATACTAAATCTCATCATTTTCTCTCAGTTGGTTAATGAGATATTGAATTTTATATTGAATCAAAAAAAAAAAAAAAAACACTATACCTGTTCTTCCCCCGCTTATTTATCTAGGTTCCTGCCTGTGTGGTTTGTCTATTTATGTAGGTTTCTACCTACTTTGTGGACAAATAAAAGTAAGATTAAAGAGGGTAAAACAGAGGTTAAGAATATGAGACTTAATAAAGATGTCCTAAAGAAATTCAAGAACATTAACAGAGTGATTGTGAAAAATAGGTACAACGCAATAGCAAAAACACAGGGTATAAATGAACAGTGGAAAATGTCAAGGGACTCCATTCATCAAACAAGCCAAGAAATATTACTGGAGAAAAGACAAGAAAAAATAAATATGGTAGACTGAAGAAATCTTAAAGTTGATGGACAAAAGAAAACAAAGTGATAATGACAAAAAAAAAAGAGTATGATAAGATCAATAAAGAAGGAAAGGAAGGTGCTATAATAAAGAGATGGATTGAGTTTATAAGAGAAGCATATGATGGAGAAAGGGCAGAATTAACAGAAGAAAGTGACTTAGAAGATCCACCTATTCTAAAAGAAGAAGTAGCTGATGCTGTCAAACATGAAGAAAGGAGAAACAGCTGGGCCAGATGGAATCACATTAGAAGAATTAGAAGTACAAGGAGACTTTGGAGTAAGGCATCAGGATAAGGTTTGTACCATCCCAATTTCACCCCTCCGCTAGAAGTCGTTGGCACAATGTGGGATGTTGGGTTTGGTGAGTGCCGTCTAACATTCAGTGCTAACAGAAAGTAGGTATTATCATCTACTGTTTTACGGCAGTTCAGTCATATCTAATACTCGACACCACAGAGGAGAGCAAGAGAGAAAACACAAATGGAAATTGGTGGAGAACAGTATGGATTGTGGAAGGAAAAGTATAAATAATACACATTATGAACACTAATAGAAAGATCAATATAGACAGAAGGATATATATTTGTGCTTCATAGATTATACCAAGGCATTTGATAAAATAAAACATGATGAATTGATTAAAATGTTGGAAGATAACATTGATGGGAAAGATCTCAGAATAATAAAGAATATTTACTGGGAACAAGTTACAGCAATTAAAATGGGAAATAAAGAGGGCAATTAAGAACAAATAAAGCAAGGAGTACGACAGGGATATGTCTTGTCACCTGATCTCTTCTCTCTCTACAGCGAAGTAATAATGAGAGAGATCAAAGAGAAACCAGGAATACAATTCGGAGGTTATAATATAAACAATAAATGCTATGCAGATGACACAGTATTGGTGCAGTTCCTTCTACAGGACATTTGTTTTCCCTTTATTTACTCATGCCTGTAGAATTGGTGCCTGTATTTACTCATGCCTGTAGAATTGGTGCCTGTAATTACTCATGCCTTGAAAACCTGTTGCCTATTATTTACTCATGCTTGTAAAACTGGAACCTGTATTTACTCATGCCTGTAAAACTGGTGCCTGTTATTTACTCATGCTTGTAAAACTGGAACCTGTATTTACGCATGCCTGTAAAACTGGTGCCTGTAGAGCTGTATCATTATTGATATGCCCTTTCATTGGACTAATGTCCCTGTTAATGATAGACTTGGCATTGCAGAGGTAGTATGTGGTAGATATTGAACAACAGTAGTGATGGCTTGATTATTTATCTTCTCAGCAATCTCCACCTGTGAAAATGAGGAACAAATCCACAATGTCAAAGACTAAGTTAGGTAAGTGTTGTAATCTCAGTGATGACATAATAGTTAGTTAGTTAGTTAGTTAGCTTGCTAGCTAGCTAGATAGTTAGTTATTTGTTGGAGTATTATCCTTGCTCTCCGGGCTTGTCTGTAAGTGCTCAGACAGATCCTCCCCCTAAACTTGCATCAGTGGCTAATAGTTCCAGTTCTGTGTTGGTTGATATTCCCCTAATTCTTCTGATGTGCTTCTCATGTCTGGTTGTGCCAATTCTTACTCCCCAGTCTCTCTTTCTGGACAACGAAGTGGATTCACTGGCATCCAAGTCCTCCACTCTTGACATCTCTCTAAGGGCATTAATAACATTGGCATCAATCACCTAACATTTAATTAACTAATGGCATGCTAAGTGATTGATGCCATATAACTGACATCATGTCATTTATGCCATCATCATTAAGTGAATTGCGTTGCACTGTTTCGTCAAGCATATGGCTCAGTACATCCGATTTCAGCAATCATTTGTTTGGGTGTGCTTTCCCTTGTCTTTGACTGTCCCGTCTATCTAAAAGGCGTCAGGTTTGTGTCTCTCTTTGTCTGGTCCCTAGCCTTTGACTGTCCCCAGTCTACCTACAAGGCAGCAGGTTTGTGTCTCTCTCTGTCTGGTCCCTAGCCTTTGACTGTCCCCAGTCTACCTACAAGGCAGCTGGTTTGTGTCTCTCTCTGTCTGGTCCCTAGCCTTTGACTATCCCCAATCTACCTACAAGACAGCAGGTTTGTGTCTCTCTCTGTCTGGTCCCTAGCCTTTGACTGTCCCCAGTCTACCTACAAGGCAGCAGGTTTGTGTCTCTCTTTGTCTGGTCCCTAGCCTTTGACTGTCCCCAGTCTGCCTACAAGGCAGCTGGTTTGTGTCTCTCTCTGTCTGGTCCCTAGCCTTTGACTATCCCCAATCTACCTACAAGGCAGCTGGTTTGTTTCTCTCTTTGTCTGGTCCCTTGCCTATGACTGTTTCCAGTCTACCTACAAGACAGCAGGTTTGTTTCTCTCTTTGTCTGGTCCCTTGCCTATGACTGTTTCCAGTCTACCTACAAGGCAGCAGGTTTGTATCTGTCGTCATCTAGTTCCTATCCCTTGACCTGTCTGACATTGGAGACATTGGATCCATTTGGCAGTCTGTTTATTGAATCCAATGGAGATTCTGTTTATTGAATCCATTGGAAAGTGTTAATTGAATCCAGTGGAGATTCTGTTTATTGAATCCAGTGGAGTGTTTATTAAATCCAGTGGAGAGTGTTCGTTGAATCCAATTGAGATTCTGTTTATTAAATCCAGTGGGGAGTGTTCATTTAATCCAGTTGAGATTCAGTTTATTGAATCCAGTGGTGAGAATGTTTATTGAATCTAGTGGAGAGTATTTACTGAATCAACTGGAGATTCTGTTGATTAAATCCAGTGGAGATTCTGTTTATTAAATCCAGTGGAGAGAATGTTTATTGAATCCAGACTCTGTTAGTATCAGCATCTGCTGGTAAAATGCTTCTTCACATTCATGCAAAGTCTTCTGTAATCCGGACTCCATGTTGCAGACCGCCGTGTATCATGTAAGGACCTGGGGAAAGGAGACTGCGAAGGCTGGTTGTACAAGAGGAAGCAGAAGGATCGAACTCTGTCCAAGCACTGGGATAAGCGCTGGTGCGTGCTGAAAAACTACAATTTGTTCTACTACAAGAATAAGGATGTAAGTTGCCAAGTTTTCTGTGTTTATGCTACAATCATTGTAAGTTGTCAGATGTTCTGTGTTTATATTGTTTATATTTCAGTACTGTTAATTGTCAAATATTCTATGTTTATACTACAGTCATTGTCAGGTGTTCTATGTTTATACTACAGTCATTGTCAGGTGTTTTATGTTTATACTATAGTTATTGTAAGTTATCAGATGTTCTATGTGTATACTGTAGTTATTGCAAATTGTCAGATCTTCTATGTCTATACTTTAGTTGTTGTCAGATGTTCTATGCTTATACTACTGCTGTTGTAAGTTGTCAGATTTCTATGTTTATATTAGGGGCATTCATTTGAAACCCATTCCAATGGCTTTATTACAAAAGCATGAAAGAAAAATTAACAGGTGTAGTGGAATTAAACAAAGCATTCATTTTGAATGAATTATGCACCAGAATCAGAAGAAGTCGCCGTAGGCATTCAGGGAAGCATCCCATTGCTTAGGTGGCAGCGAATGCCGTCCGCAAAAAAAGGATTGTGGTTGTTCACTGGACCAAGTGTTTACCGCATTCCTTATGTCTGCATCTGTGTGAAATTGTTTCCCCTTGAGGGCTTTTTTTTTGGAAGTCCAAACAAATGAAAATCACATGGTGACAAATCAAGACTATATGCTGGATGTTGCAGAATTTCCCACTTCTTCCTTGCTAATGCTTCCTGCACAATTTTTGCAACATGCGGACGAGCATTATCATGTAACAAAATCACACAACGAGAAAGCATGCCGGGTCGTTTATTCTTTATGGCTTTTTCTTTGGTTCTTTAAAGTCAGCCAACAATAGCCCTTCATGGTTAAAAAAAATGCGCTCAGCATAACCTTACCAGCGGAAACTTGTAACTTGAATTCTTTGGCTTTTGGAGATCCAGCGTGCTTCCATTGCATGCTCTCTCTCTTTTGCTGCTCGGCTCAAAGTGGTGACACCATGATTCATCGTCTGCCACAATGCGGAAGAGAAATGCATCACCCTCCACTCTGTAACACTACAAGTGGTTCAAACACCATCCCATGTGTTACTCTTTTTGGTGGTCGGTCAACATCCGTGGTACCCACTGTGAACACACCATCTGATATTGCAGTTCCTTACGAACGGCCTTTTGAATTGTCCCAATTGACACATCAAATTCTTTCTCTGGCGAATGTATGCTTCGACAACGGTTCATCTGTACTGCTGCATCAATTTTGGCAATGTTTTTTTTCTTTTGCAACAATATGCGCTTGACCCGGCCGTCAAAGATCTGTCATGAACTGACGTCCTTTCCAAGACATTCGTGCCCAGTCTGTCACTGTTGTCTTTGACACACATTTGTTACCGTACGCTGCCTGCATTCTTTGATGAATTTCCACTGGTCGACATCCTTCAAATGAAAGAAACTGAATCACCACTCTTTGAGCTTCTTTGGGTGGATTTTGGATCAACCCGGCCAACAGAACCTATGCATCATGGGATGATAAGCACGTGCTCTTTTATTCATTGGTCAGTACTTATCACATGACTATGGCATGATCATGTTCAACGTACGCAATTACACGCAGTGTGGCACGAACAGATTTCAAATTAACGCCCCTTATACTATAGTTATTGTAAGTTGTGAAATGTTCTATGTTTATACTACAGTTATGTAAGTTGTCAAATGTTCTATGTTTATACTACAGTTATTGTAAGTTGTCAAATGTTCTATGTTTATGCTACAATTGTTGTAAGTTGTCAGATGTTCTATGTTTATATTACAGTTATTTTAAGTTGTTTAATGTTCTATGTTTATACTACAGTTGTTGTAAGTTGTCTATTGTTCTATGTTTATACAACAGTTGTTGTAAGTTAGATGTTGTATCATCATCATCATGTGTCATGCCAGAAGCATGGGTGGTTATGTTTTGCCATCTCACTCGATCACCAGAGTCGTGGATCAGCTCAGTATTCTTGTCTTGACCATACCACATGGCCAAACCATCCAGGTATTTACTTCACTGCCTTCCCCTTGTTCTCTTCCCCTCGATCTTTCCAGTTGTCACCAAGTTCTCCAATTTATTTCCTCTCATAATGTGACCAAAAAATTCTGACTATGTCTAATTTCTTTAATCAGCATATGGTTTTCATTTGTTTCTTGTAGGACTTAGTCATTGGTTTTTCTGTCTGTCCATGGTATTCTTTGTATGTTTATCCTACAGTTGTTGTAAGTAGTCAGAAGTTTTATGTTTATACTACAGTTTTAAGAAGTTTCCTGCTGTTCTATGTTTATATTACATTTATTTAAGTTGTCAGATGTTCTTTGTTTATACTGCATTTATTTAAGTTGTCAGATGTTCTATGTTTATACTACATTTATTTAAGTTGTCAGATGTTCTTTGTTTATACTACATTTAGTTAAGTTGTCAGATGGTCTATGTTATACTACATTTATTTAAGTTGTCAGGTGTTCTTTGTTTATACTACATTTATTTAAGTTGTCAGATGTTCTTTGTTTATACTACATTTATTTAAGTTGTCAGATATTCTATGCTTATATTACATTTATTTAAGTTGTCAGATGTTCTATGTTTATACTACATTTATTTAAGTTGTCAGATGTTCTTTGTTTATACTACATTTATTTAAGTTGTCAGATGTTCTTTGTTTATACTACAATTATTTAAGTTGTCAGGTGTTCTTTGTTTATACTACATTTATTTAAGTTGTCAGATATTCTGTGTTTATACTACATTTATTTAAGTTGTCAGATGTTCTATGTTTATACTACATTTATTTAAGTTGTCAGATGTTCTATGTTTATACTACATTTATTTAAGTTGTCAGATGTTCTGTGTTTATACTACAATTATTTAAGTTGTCGGATGTTCTTTGTTTATACTACATTTATTTAAGTTGTCAGATGTTCTTTGTTTATACTACATTTATTTAAATTGTCAGATGTTCTTTGTTTATACTACATTTATTTAAGTTGTCAGATGTTCTTTGTTTATAATACAGCTATTTAAGTTGTCAGATGTTCTTTGTTTATACTACAATTATTTAAGTTGTCAGATGTTCTTTGTTTATACTACAGCTAATTAAGTTGTTAGATGCTCTTTGGTTATACTACAGTTTTTGTAAGTTACCAGATGTTCTGTGTCATGTGTTTTGTGTCATATGTTCTGGTTTTGTATATGCATATTATGAGGTATGTTTATACTACAATCGTTGTTAAGTTGTACATATCTTTTGCTACAAAGTTTTCAAGTGTTCAGATGTTTGATATTTATCCTACAATAAGTTGTTTGTTCCATTTCTTTGACACACATTTAATGTGTCATATGTTCTCTGTCTGTGCTAAATGAATCCGCTATCAGTTTCTGCAAAATGTAATGGTTACTGGTATTGAGCTGACGTCTAAAGCGAATGAACGTGTAATATAACTGGGACGCTCAACAAATGAGAGATACAAAATCAAACATTTTGAATAAAGTCTTTGTCAGTGAACAAAAAAAAATAGAAAACAGTAATACTTTCTCGAAAACAGAAGTATCCTACTTCTTAGATCATAATTAAATAAATAAACTGGAAGCTTAAACTGAAAGTCGAGGATGGAGAAAAGAAAAGAAAAAAACCAAAGGTAATATAAATAAATAAATGTTTGCATATCCTTTACAGGACATCGCTGTCAACATCAGCATCTTTCAGCTGATTATTGATTTCTTGGCAAGATTACGCTCAGTAGATTGCCATTGCTTTCTGAGCGGCCGGTTCACATACCCCGTAAGTTACCGACACGATTCGAACCACTGCTTATTCTCACCGTTGTCACGTTACTTACGAGAGTATACGAGATTAGGAGAAAAGTTGCTAACCTCTAGGCCAGGAAGCCGGCAAAGGTAATATAATGGAGAAAAAAGGAAGTTAGTCCAGAAATGTTGGAAATAATAGACATGATTTATTTTTTTAAATGTCAATGTATTAATGTATTTAAAATTAAGGGTGGAGAAGGAATGGATGTTAAATGAAAGAATGCAGGGTATTAATTCCTGTTGGATGGAGAATGCCCAGTTTGTAAATGGATCAGTTCTCCAAGATAAGATGATTGATGTGATTGTCAGAACAAGATTTTGAGGCAGCGATAGAAATATCTATTCCACCTTTGTGGTTGGAGTTGTTAAAATGAGAAGGGATGGGTTTGGAGATGGTGGAAGGGGGGGGGGGGGGGGGGAACCTTCTTATGAATGTCAGTTAGATATTTACAGAAATGATCTACTATCTTCCTGCCTGTTTCACCGATGTGTGCCTTGTTGCATTTTCTGCTCTTTGTCCAGGGAAATGTATACCTACGATCTGCTTGTGACATTTGTATGACTTCTGAAGCAGTTTCATCCTCATCCTGGCCTGTCCTAGGTTGTTCACTGAGAAATCACACTATTGATGTTATAACTCCATGTTGTCACATGATCTGCTTGTAACGTTTGCTTGATTTCTGTTGCAGGTTCATTCTCATACTCCTTGCCTGCCCAAGAAAGTTCACTGAGAATCCACACTTTGGCTGTCATGGCTCCATGTTCTCCTATGATCTGCTTGTGACGTTTGCTTGATTTTTTTCGCAGGTTCATCCTCATACTCCTTGTCTGTCCAAGAAAGTTCACTGAGAGACCACACTTCTGCTGCCTTCAGATGCTTCTCAGCTTTCTTCTCATTGTCCAGGGGATTTTATATGTTGTTTCATTGTCTGACTCCATGTAGTCATCTGCTTGTGATGTTTGCCTAATTTCTTTCGCAGGATCTTAAAGCCGAGGGTGTCATTCATCTCCCAGCATTCCAGGTGTCGCCGGCTCCGAAGTTGAAAACCAAGAAATCGTAAGTGTGATACATGTATTTGTTTACAAGTGTGAGTGTCTGCATGCATGCATGTGTGTGTAACACTTGTATTAATATTCTGAATGTGTGTGTCACAGATGTCACTGATTCAGTGCCAAACAAAACATAGGTTTGAACCAAACATGGTACACAATCAAATGAACACCTTCTCCACCTTTATTAATCTGACTTATAAATACATTTCTGTTCACTGAGCATTGAATTTGTGGAAGATACCATGAAATAAACAAATAACATGATGACCCTAGTGTGACGATATATTGTCCTTCTGTCGAGACGGGCGGTAATGTTTGGCGATATATTATCCATTAGTGCTGAATAAGTTAACGAGTGTATTAGGTTGTTCATTTTTAGACGAGAAAAACCGTGCGGTTGTTCATTCATAGATGAGAGAAACCGTGCAATTGTTCATTTGTAGAAGAAAAAAACCATGTGGTTGTTCATTTGTAGATGAGAGAAACCATGTGGTTGTTCATTCAGAGACAAGAGAAACCATGCAGTTGTTCATTCGTAGACGAGAAAAACTGTGCTGTTGTTCATTCGTAGATGAGAGAAACCGTGTAGTTGTTCTGGCATTAAACCATATTGTGTAACAAAGTGATGTTTGATGGTGATGTAGTACCAAGTGATTATTGATGGTGATTTCACCAAGTGATGTGTGATGATGATGTAGCACCATGTGATGTATGATAGTGATGTAGCACCAAGTGATGTTTGATGGTGATGTATCACCAAGTGATGTTTGATGGTGATTGATCACCAAGTCATGTTTGTTGGTGATATTTTACCATTCCCATCAGGGTAGCAAACAATAGGAACACTATAACCAACCAGGCGTGTTGCAAGATATATTATCATGGCAGTGGTCGCCTCATCTCATGGAAAGAAGTTAGTTGTAGATCCTGTACAGGACGTGAGTTGTAGATCCTGTACAGGACGTGTTTATGTTCAGTAGTTTGCCTTTGCTTACCATTGTATGAAAACCATTGCAAGGCGGTCTGCTTCCAAATCGGCCGCAGCTGTGTTTCGAATGTGGGATTATGAATTGTGTCCGCAATCCCTTCGCCATCATTTTTCAATGTAGTCACCACTGTGTTCAGTCAAGTCCTCCAGTGCCAATAAGGTGCTTGAATTCCCGTAGAAGAAAATTCTCTTGGTCGCTACTCGGTATGCCTGACTCGTGAACAGTCTGTCACAGAAGTCACACCGTTTTGAAACTTCCTACTCCACTTATACACTGGACTTTTTCTTTGGTCTTTCAATCCTAGACAGATGTTACTTTACATCATTCCATCCTTATCTGTTGTTACTTTAAAGTAATAAATGCTTGAGTTAAAATAATAAAGATTGAGTTATATTAATAAATGCTTGGGTTAACGTAATAAATGTACAAACTAATTCCCTGATCTGTGGAGAGACATAAATATCTATCCAGTAGGAGGGTACATGATGATGATGATGAGACCAAAGGGAACATGCACTTGAAACAAATGCTGAATGTAATAACAACAGATCATGTTTTCTTGTAAGAAAGTAATCTTTGTTCCTTTCTTATTGCTGAACTTTGCCAGTGTGTACAGGTAAGTTATGGTTGTTGTATGCAGGGTTAGGTTTGGTCTGACTTGATTTATTGTCCTGGCCAGCAGAAGCTGCCATTCAGAGCTGTGCAGTTGTTGTCATGTGCTTCCGTGACATGTTTTGGTTTCTGTTATATTTTATTTGTTCGCTCACTTGAAGAACTTCAAGTCTGTCACACACAATGCTACTACTACTAGTGAGTGCACTGCACTGGACTGATTGTGCATGAGGATTAGCTTTGTCTGTTGCCACTGTCCTCCCCCATCAGGCAAACCATTTTCTGTCTTTAGATGTGCTTGTGTATTTATCTGCACAGTTGACTCAGTTATCATGCTAGGTTGCACTCCCACAGTTCCCCAAGAAAACATGGCCGTGCATTGCTAATGGTACCTGGCCGCCTTGACAGATGATTGCTTGTGCTTCCAAAACAAAATGGTGTAACAACCTCTGCATAGCACAAACCCTGGGCTGAACTGTAGAGATAGCTACAGATAGGACGGCTTAGAGTGAGTTGGTTGAGGGAGACAGAGGGCAAAAGAGGAAAGAATAATAAATATTGTTTGTGTTTTCTTTGCATGTCTTGTTTCTATGGGCATCATTGTCATAATGCATACCACACCGCTTTTTTTGTGTTTGTTTTCATGAAAGGATCCATACTATTGTTAATACCGGAGTCTGTGGTGAAGCGACAGTGATCACATTTCACAATCCTGCATGTTCGGTTCAAAATCAGCTGCATGCAGTTTGGAATGAGATCTCCTTGCATTGATTTTTATCAATGGTATAAGCATTGGTTGTTCAGAAAGCAATGGCAAACTACCGAATGTAAAATTGACTATAAGATCAAAACATAGCAACCTCTCAATGAGGCTGAAACAACATTTGTGGTCCTGTGCTGACCCAGGAGCCATCGTCTCAGGTGAGAAGAGGGCATCCAGGCCGGGGTGCTACAGAGGAGTGGAAACACCACAATCACAATGTAGCCACACCCAGATCGGAAATGTCGACCGAAGTCAAACTTCTGCAGCTAAGCATCGGCAATGACCACTTGTGGGGGAATTGAACTACTTGCAAGGACCGTGCCTGCAGGTGTAGCGAGGGCAAGGAAGGGCCCAAGCCTTATTAGAACTAGCCCACAGGAAGAGCTGGCTTCTGCTGGAAAGCGTGCAGGTGGGCGGAACCATAAGCTGTGAACGGGGCACGAAGAAGGCAATATGGCAGCAGTAACATTCCTGGGTCACAGCTTGCCACTGAGGCGGAGGTAAAGGCTGAGGCGAACTGCCGGAAAAAAGAAGCTGACTTTCCCATGATCAGTTACAGTGCAGTTGATAATGCTGGTAGATGCACTGGGTGCCCAATGTTTGCCTTCCAAGGATGGGATGGCTTCTGGGCAGATACGCTTAGCGATGTCAGTATGCGATAAATATGATAAACGAACGTCTCAAAGGTGGATATTTACGACAGGAGAAAGACACCCAGGAGTCATGACTTGGACAGAATCCTCCTGTTGTACTTGCTCCGTGGCAAAGTTTTTACCACTAGTGTGGTTGAATGCAATGTCCTGTAAAGGGCATGCAGCTTATGTTTTAACTATTGTTAATTTACTGAGACAGTTTCCCAGGTTGAGGAACAAAGGTTGCTTGTCCAGATAGTTTTCATATAGTGGGCAGGCTAGGTTAGGATTTATTTGTTTTCAACCTACCAAGCTTTACCAAGATTGTATGGGAATGTCTCGAGTGCTGTGACGTCGGTTCTTGATTTATTTTGCTGTTGTGCCATAGGTTCTTCACATTTTTAAAGACGGGCAACTAGGCAACCTAAAAATTGCTGTCATCATTGATTAGGTTGATCATTCTTGCGAACACATGGAACAATGAACAGAAAAGCTGAAAAACATCTCATGGCAGTGGAAATGTGGTAGCTGAGGAAAAATCAAAGAATACCATTGATTGATTGATTGGTTTAGGAACCGACATCACAGCATTCGGGGCATTCCCATAAGTGCAGCCAGCAAAGAGTTCCAACACTAATAGTACCAGTAGCAATCTGATTATATGTCCATCTCGCCTTCCCTCTGAGCATCGATCATTGGCCAGATCCCCTCGCTGTCGCATTCTTGCCAGACCATGGTGATCCATTTGCTCCTCTGAGGTGTACACGTGCTCCCACAAGGCCGCAATCACGTCTTCCTTATCATGCATCAATACTCCACCAAGTTTTGCAGAGCCAGCCAATCTGTCCGCCTGTTCATTCCCCAGCACACCAGCATGCCCCGGAGAAAAGATCCAGACGATGCTTGTCACCCGTGACTTCCGAAGCAAAGCAAATCACTCTGCACGAAGCTTGCCTGTCCACACCCTACTCAGCATGCTTTCTGAGTCAGTTACAATCACGATGTGTGTGTGTATCGTATTCTCCATCCAGCGGAAAGCTGCACTGACCGCCTCCACCTCCATTCTTAAGCTAGATGTTATGGTATCATATGCCAGGCTCTCCTGCACCAAACGGCGACCATTGGCTTTTGCTAAGAACTCCCAGGCACTTTTCCTGCCTCTCAACACCGAACCATCTGTGTATACAATCACATCACCCGGGCGAGCATTATCCTGAATTAGTTGTTGGATTTCCACTTCCGTGGCCTCTGCTGGCCACTCCCTGCACTCCCGGCTTAATGTGATTATAACTCTGCACAAGTCTGACTGCTCCGCTGGCACTTTGACCCACTCCTCTCCACGCCTAATGTTCTCCAAGGGGCACACCTGTCTGATCGTATCCTCCGCCTGAGCCATCCATGATTTCCCTCTTATCAGTCGCTGACCCTTAACTACGTCCAGTGTCTCATGCAATGGGTGATCTGTGTCAGCAACTACTCTGAGGTATGCCTTCGTCTGCATCACCTTGAGCCTACCAGCAACAGTCGGCAAACCAAGGATGTAACGCATACACACTACTGGGGTGTCTCTGGTGCATCCCAGAATGACCCGCATAGCTTCGTTCTGTATGCGCTCCAGTCTCACCAGCTGACTCTTTGAGACAGTGAGCAGTCTAGTCCATAATCAGTCACTGAGAGAATCAAGTGCTGGTATGGTGTGAAAAACATTCTCTGCTCTGTGTCCATTGCAGCCATAGTTTTAAGTGCATTGAGACCCTTTTGAGATCTTGTCACAACTGACTCCACATGGTCCTTGAAGGACAGGCTCTTGTCAAATGTGATTCCCAGATACTTCAGTTTGTTCTCTCTGTTGACACTTCTACCATCTATTGTGAGGCTTGGGACATCAGCTCTCACAATCCAATCACAAGAATACCATGGACAAACCAATGAGGAAGTCCTACAAGAAACAGATAAAAACCGTAAACTGATTTTAGAAATTAGACATTGACCATGAAGATTTTTGTGAGCACATTATGAGAAGAAATCAACTAGAGAACTTTGTGACAACTGGCAAGATTGAGGATAAAAGAACAAGGGAAAGGCAAATATCTAAATGGTTTGGCTACCTGACATAATCGATTAAAATAACACAGAGCTGATCCACGACTAGTGATCGTTTGAGATGGCGAAACATCCGCTCACGCACTCGTTATGGCACAAGATGATAATGGAAGTGTTAATTTTTCTTGAACAGAAGATTTGAACATGTTTTTATATATACTGTTGTTCTTCAGGAGTGCCATTATTGCATGTAAAGATAATATGTTTCGTGAAACAGATAGCAGGCGTACATTAGTTGGTCGTTAGTCGCGGTTCCAACTTCATGCCAAAGGGTTACCCCATACATCTCCATTCCTGTGCCAGTGAATATCACACCAAATGCTCCTCACTGCCCCATGTGAAAAGTGGAACAGGCAACAGTCCCATCAAACCAACAGCACACGCAGGTATACATACATAAGGCTGCTGCCAGAATGCCAACACAACAGTCCACCACTAAAATTACAGTTCACCATCTATGGAAGTTGGGTACAATTAATGCAGAAAAATTACAACTTTTCTAAGACAACCTGTTGGTATCATGATTTTTAATTCTTTTTACCCAGAGCATTGTGTTGTAACAAGGCTCATTTTGGTTTATACATTTGAAGCTGCATGTAAAAAACTTTTAGTTACACTTGCCTTGTTGAGCTGCACTTTTCTATTATTGAGCTGCACTTTTCTATTATTGAGCCGTATTTTTCTATTGTTGAGCTGCACTTTTCTATTATTGAGCTGCACTTGTATAGTTGAGCTGTACTTTTATAGTTGAGCTGTACTTGTACTTGTATAGTTGAGCTGAGCTGTACTTATATAGCTGGGCTGAGCTGTACTTGTATTGTTGAGCTGTACTTATATAGTTGAGCTGTACTTGTACTGTTGAGCTGCATTTATATAGTTGAGCTGTACTTATATAGTTGAGCTGTACTTGTATAGTTGAGCTGTACTTGTATAGTTGAGCTGTACTTGTATAGTTGAGCTGTACTTATATAGATAGTTGAATTAAGCTGTACTTGTATAGTTGAGTTGAGCTGTACTTGTACTGGTGAGCTGTACTTATATAGTTGAGCTGTACTTGTATAGTTGAGTTGAGCTGTACTTGTCCTGTTGAGTTGTACTTATATAGATAGTTGAATTGAGCTGTACTTGTATAGTTGAGTTGAATTGAGCTGTACTTGTATAGTTGAGTTGAATTGAGCTGTACTTGTATAGTTGAGTTGAGCTGTTCTTGTATAGTTGAGCTGTACCTGTACTGTTGAGCTGTACTTATACAGTTGAGCTGTACTTGTACTGTTGAGCTGTACTTATATAGTTGAGCTGTACTTGTACTGTTGAGCTGTATTTATATAGTTGAGCTGTACTTATATAGTTGAGCTGTACTTGTACTGTTGAGCTGTACTTATATAGTTGAGCTGTACTTATATAGTTGAGCTGTACTTGTACTGTTGAGCTGTATTTATATAGTTGAGCTGTACTTGTACTGTTGAGCTGTATTTATATAGTTGAGCTGTACTTATATAGTTGAGCTGTACTTGTACTGTTGAGCTGTACTTATATAGTTGAGCTGTACTTGTACTGTTGAGCTGCATTTATATAGTTGAGCTGTACTTATATAGTTGAGCTGTACTTGTACAGTTGAGCTATACTTGTATAGTTGAGCTGTACTTATATAGATAGTTTAGTTTAGTCGTTTAGTCGTTGGATCAACATCACGGCACACTGTTTAACCCATAAGTGCTCCGTTTTTCCTCCTAACTCAAACCTGAGTCTGGAGAAACTCAGCTCAATGCACGAACTCTGTTACATCGGCGAGGATCCTGAATAATTGAGCTGTACTTGTATAGTTAAATTGAGCTGTACTTGCATAGTTCAGATATTCTGAGATCAATCAGTCAATCAGGTGCCGTCTCCACAATGAAGGTTGGCTGCAGTGGATCTCCAACACTGTCTGTCTCTCGCCCTGACTGTACATTCTGTCAGATTGATATTTGTCCATGTCTTGATGTTATCTTCCCACTTGTATCATTGTCTGCCTCTTGCTTGCTTGCCTTCAACCTTGCCTTCAAGTATAGTTTTTTTAAGAGTACTATGTCTTTTAACATGGTCAAAATATTTCACTTGCCTCTTTTTTATTTCTTTCATCAGCTCTCTTTTCATTCCCAGGTTTTCGAGAACCTCTGTATTTGATTGTTTTTGTTTCCATGAAATACAACATATTCTTCTGTATATCCACATCTCCATGGTCTCTATTTGACTTTCTGGTTGCTTGTTCAATGTTCAGACTTCTGCTCCATATAGTAGTGTTGAATATATGTAACATTTGTCAATTCTTATTTTTAATTATTTAATTTTAATTATTGAATTATTATAATTTTTACTTCTGAGATAAGTAGTAACATATTTTTCCTTCAAATTTTCATTTTCTCTTCATTATGTTCATTTTATCATCTTTTCATTCCTCTCTTCCCATTCTTATGCCTTAAAGTAATCACGGGAGGGTCTTCTCAGTGATTATATGTTGTGTTTTGTGTATGTATTTGTTTGCTGTTAAAGGATAGTTGCCACAACATACTGTATGTTTTTATAATTCTGTTCTGTACTTTGTGTTATTTTATATAGCTGTGCTTCTATAGTTAAGTTGAGCTGTACTTGCATACCACCAGTGTAATAAATCTGTGTCTGTTATTACTTCATCAGTGCTTTCAAAATACACAACGGAGGGACGACTTTCTACTTTGCTTCTGAGAGACAGGATGATATGAGCAAGTAAGATGTGTCTGTATCTGTGTGTTGTTGTGTCTGTGTGTTGTTGTATCTGTGTGTATGTTTTATCTGTGTGTATGTTGTATCTCTGTGTGTTGTTGTTGTATGTTGTTTTATATGTGTGTATGTTGTATATGTGTGTTGTTGTATCTGTGTGTTGTTGGATCTGTGTGTTGTTATATTTGAGTGTTAAATCTGTGTTGTATCTGTGTGTTGTTGTGTGTGTGTGTTGTTTTATATGTGTGTATGTTGTATCTGTGTGTTGTTGTATTTGTGTGTTATATCTGTCTGTTGTTGTATCTGTGTGTTGTATCTTTATGTTGAATCTGTGTGTTGTAACCAGTGGCTAGTAGTGTTGGTTGACGAGACCCCTCATTCTCCCGATGTGCCTCTCATGGTGGGTCATGCCAGTTCTTACTCCCGAGTCCATGAGAACTACTATGAGAAATCCAGAGTGTATGACTTTCAAAGAGGCTAAATACACAGTGAGTAAATAATGAAAACAAGAAGGATAATTGGTAAACTTTACTGGACCACAAGTAACAAGTGGTTGGTGGGGCTAGAGCCTTCAGCAGCACAGAAACAGCAACCATACACTTATACAATTACATGAAAATATAGAACAGTTACCTAGCTGATGTTAATCTGTCATGTGGAGAGCTGATGTTAGTCTGTCATGTGTACAGCTGATGTTAGTCTGTCATGTGTACAGCTGATGTTAGTCTGTCATGTGTACAGCTGATGTTAGTCTGTCATGTGTACAGCTGATGTTAGTCTGTCATGTGTACAGCTGATGTTAGTCTGTCATGTGTACAGCTGAGGTTAGTCTGTCATGTGTACAGCTGAGGTTAGTCTGTCATGTGTACAGCTGAGGTTAGTCTGTCATGTGTACAGCTGATGTTAGTCTGACATGTGGACAGCTGTTAGTCTGTCATGTGTACAGCTGATGTTAGTCTGTCATGTGTACACTGATGTTAGTCTGTCATGTGTACAGCTGATGTTAGTCTGTCATGTGTACAGCTGAGGTTAGTCTGTCATGTGTACAGCTGAGGTTAGTCTGTCATGTGTACAGCTGATGTTAGTCTGTCATGTGTACAGCTGATGTTAGTCTGTCATGTGTACAGCTGATGTTAGTCTGTCATGTGTACAGCTGATGTTAGTCTGTCATGTGTACAGCTGATGTTAGTCTGTCATGTGTACAGCTGAGGTTAGTCTGTCATGTGTACAGCTGATGTTAGTCTGTCATGTGTACAGCTGATGTTAGTCTGTCATGTGTACAGCTGATTGGTCTGCCTGTAATGTGCAGTCGAACGAAACTGCAAGAAATACATCAGCTGGCCAGAAAAATATTAGAGAAATAGAATTCAGGGGAAAAGCGTACAGGTTATGTGTGTTCTGACAAAAGCTAGCAGCTGGCAATGCAAATTGCACTCTTCATTGGCTATTGAAGAGGAGGACAGAGCACATATGGGAATATCCAGAGTTATATTTTTTTTAACGTTCGCTCGCTCTGAACTCAAGCATAGTCTATACATGCTGCTGATGCTAGCACTGGATTGAATTTTGTGCGTGGATTAGCTTTCCCTATTACTAGTATCCCTTACCATCAGGCAAACCCACTCCAAATTCAGAGGTACTTGTAATTTATGTCCTCACGTCAAGGATAAGAAGTCAACATTTTAATCCAACTGACCAGTGTAAGGGTTGAATCTTCTACCTCGGCATAGAGTTTGTAGTGGAAGTAATCACCAGGGAAGCTTTTTGACATCATCAGCACACCAGAAGTTTAAGAATGAGTGCTCTTATCTATCTGGCCATGAAGATCTCCATCCAGAGTGATATAATGTCAGTTCATGACTCAACTCAAGCTCTCAACTCAAATCTCATAATTGTCACTTGTGGCTGTATTCTAGCCAAGATTTTAATGTTACAGATTATGCTTGTTTCTCTTTCTTTGAGCAATTGGAAAAATCTCTTGCCTCCTGGCTAGGCCAGTCGCAGGTTTAGGACAGGAAAACCTTACCAAGGGGAGTCCCTTCTCCCCTGGCGTGCCAGAGCCCCGTTGGCCCATGACTTTAATGTCATGGTTTCCCAGTCTGCAGCATGGGGAGATGGGGTTGACTTGTGAAGTCTGCAGATCATCGGCAGGCTACCAATTTTCACTTTTCACCTGTCCTGAGAGAGACTAGCTGATGGCCAGGCACAGTCCACACCTTGATGAGATAAGAATGTTACAGGTTTACTGCAGTTGCACAAACTTCATTGTTCGTATACACACTATAGAAGTCTTCTTTATTCACCTTCAGATGTCAGTATGTATACCTACAAAGAAAGCAGCAGTCACCTTGAGCTTGTTGATATCTCCATAGAGTTTATAGTGGAAGTAATCACTGGGGGAGTTTATTGACATCTCCATAGAGTTTGTAGTGGAAGTAATCCCTGGGGGAGTTTAGTGACCTCTCCATAGAGTTTGTAGTGGAAGTAATCACTGGGGGAGTTTATTGACATCTCCATAGAGTTTATAGTGGAAGTAATCCCTGGGGAAGTTTATTGACATCTCCATAGAGTTTGTAGTGGAAGTAATCCCTGGGGGAGTTTATTGACATCTCCATAGAGTTTGTAGTGGAAGTAATCACTGGGGGAGTTTATTGACATCTCCATAGAGTTTGTAGTGGAAGTAATCACTGGGGGAGTTTATTGACATCCCCATAGAGTTTATAGTGGAAGTAATCACTGGGGCAGTTTATTGACATCTCCATAGAGTTTGTAGTGGAAGTAATCACTGGGGAACATGTTGACATCTCCATAGAGTTTGTAGTGGAAGTAATCACTGGGGGAGTTTATTGACATCTCCATAGAGTTTGTAGTGGAAGTAATCACTGGGGGAGTTTATTGACATCTCCATAGAGTTTGTAGTGGAAGTAATCCCTGGGGCAGTTTATTGACATCTCCATAGAGTTTGTAGTGGAAATAATCCCTGGGGCAGTTTATTGACATCTCCATAGAGTTTGTAGTGGAAGTAATCCCTGGTTCAGTTTATTGACATCTCCATAGAGTTTGTAGTGGAAGTAATCCCTGGGGCAGTTTATTGACATCTCCATAGAGTTTGTAGTGGAAGTAATCACTGGGGGAGTTTATTGACATCTCCATAGAGTTTGTAGTGGAAGTAATCACTGGGGGAGTTTATTGACATCTCCATAGAGTTTGTAGTGGAAGTAATCACCGGGGGAGTTTATTGACCTCTCCATAGAGTTTGTAGTGGAAGTAATCACCGGGGGAGTTTATTGACCTCTCCATAGAGTTTGTAGTGGAAGTAATCACTGGGGAAGTTTATTGACATCTCCATAGAGTTTGTAGTGGAAGTAATCACTGGGGAAGTTTATTGACATCTCCATACAGTTTGTAGTGGAAGTAATCACTGGGGAAGCATGTTGACATCTCCATAGAGTTTGTAGTGGAAGTAATCACCAGGGAAGCTTATTGACATCTGCATAGAGTTTGTAGTGGAAGTAATCACCGGGGAAGCTTGTTGACAGGGAAGCCAGATGTCTTTAGCATTCTCTAATTTGTTGCGTATCCCTTACGGGACGTTGCAGTCAACACCAGCATTTTCAGCTGCTGTTGATGTACTAGGCAAGTGTTACGTTCAGTAGTTTGCCATTGCTTTCTGAACGACCGGCCCCTATACCTTTTTCGAAAAAACCAGCACCGCCGTGTTTCGAACCCGGGTATACGGGATTACAAACCGCGTTCGCAAGTCCTTTAGCCACAGAGACCGGTCTAACCAAATGTAAAAAGTAAGAGAACACACAACGTGATGGTTGGGATTAACGAGGAAGTGCCAATCATGTGTCAGGTGTTGCATGGAACTAACAAGAAAGGAAGGTTGTTTGGGGTCTGTGAGTAGCGTGGACCCTTTCTGCTTGCAGGTGGATGAACAAGATGGGTCTTGCAGCCATCAACTACGAAGCCAGCCCTGATATCACCTCTAGTCCTGTCATGCAACTTGGCAAGTTCTCCACATCTTCTGTTGGAACCAAAAGTGAGTCCCATGTTGTTTGTGTTGTGTTTTTGGTTCTTCATTCTTGAAATCCTGAGTATTTTTCTTACAGTGTGATCAGGCTGAAAGTATAATGTTCTTATAAAGTTCTTACTTTTGTTTTAATTATTTTTTACCAAGATGTTCTCATACTGCCCCCATCCCCAATCCCTTTTTTCCCTTATTATTTTCTCATTTTGAATAAATGATTAATACTTAAGCTAAAACAGTTAAAACACAGTGACATGTATTGTTCAAATGTGGAACGTCTGTTATCTTCATGGTAATTTCACATTTAGAATAAACTCTTTCTGTTTATAATTATTTATTATTATTATTACTATTATAAAGGCAACATGAGAAGACCAAGTGCGTGATGATGAAAATGACCATGTGTTTACATGCATCCATTGTGGGCAAACATGTACAGCACGAATTAGTCACATTTGCTACCGCCATGTGTTGTAGCTATTATGCCTTTTTGAAGCACAATGTAACAAACTATCGTCTGTCAAGACGGCAAGGTGCCTGTGATGAATAATGTTACTGTTATAAAATAAACATTTATGCTGCCTGACAAGGCACAGTCTTATGCAACAAGTCACAATCACTGAATGTAAGAGAGTGCTGAAATATTATATAGAACCCTTTCTGCTGTACGGCATCAATTCATGGAACGGGAATGAACAAATTAGGAAAAGCTTGGCAGCAACGGAGGTATGGTTCCTGAGACAAATCTTGCAAATTCCTTGGACTGCCAGAGTAACTAACAATGATTGCCTGAAAGAGGCTAATGAAACTAGAACACTATATACAATAATAAGAAGGAGACAGACAGCTGTCTTTGGTCATGTAATGGGAAGAGAGGCATTGGAGAACATCGTGACAACTGGAAAGGTCAGTGTGAAAGGAGGGACATGCAGACAGAGAGAAATTATGCTGGATGGACTGACAGTGGCATGGAGGAACACAAACGCCTACACCAGCTGTAAGGGTACAATGATGATGACATTGACATGTCATGTGATGATATGAAATGACATGGGAATGTTGTTTATTCTGGTTCTCTCCTCAGATGGCTACAGCGAGAGCGAGGATGAAGACGATGACGTGCCGGGACATATTTTATCCGGAAGTGTCATGTCCCTAGCCAGCATGTCTTCAGTCGGTGAGTGGAGGATGAGTGTGGGGAGTGTGAGTGAGGGATGAGTGAGTGGAGGGATGTGAGTGGTGGGTGTGAGCATGGAGGTGTGAGTGGAAGTGGTGGGTGGGGAGTGTGAGTAGTGGATGTGAGTGTGGGGAGTGTGAGTGGTGGAAGTGGGGAGTGTGGGTGGTGGATGTGAGCGTGGGGAGTGTGAGTGGTGGATGTGAGTGTGGGAAATCAGTGAAGAAGGCTGATAAAGAAGAAGGGGGCTGAGTTGTCTCGAGGTATGGTATCCACCTCGATTGTTGGAGGTCCCGGGTTCAACCACGGGGAGGGCCAGGATCTTTTCACGTGGGCTTCTGGTAACAAAATTTCCCCTGGTCTCTGGGTAGTGAGATCGGACGCCAATGTGTATTGTTGCGCACATAAAAAAATCCCATGGCAGTTGGAAATCGAAAAAAAAAGTAGCCTAACGGTGCTGCCCGGGCAAAACTTTGCGTTAAAAATCTACCCAAAGTATTTCAGGATCTTCGCCGGTGCTACAGAGTTCATGCACTGAGCTAAGATTCTCCGGACTCAGGCTTGAGTTAGGAGTAGAACGGAGTACTAAACTAAAAACTAAACTGAAGGAGTAGGATGAGGGGGAGAAAAAAGATAAAATTATCATGGTAGTGTCTGTATGTTTACGCTGCTGTTTGTATAACATAAATGTTTCCATTGAAACAGTTCACATGGTCTACAGGACACATGAACAAACAAACAAGTAAGCCATCTTTATTCACAGAGAATGTTGGGGCCAGCACCGAGGCCCTGCATTCGATGCTGCGCTCCATTGAAGCCCAGGACCTGACCATCGACGGCAAGAGCAAAGTCTGGCAGAGGCGTAGCCAGTGTACACACACAAAGGACCTGGCTGGGGTCGTTGACCAGGCTGAGGTGGACAGGTTGAGACGGCTCAACTCTCTTCAGCGTACACTTCGGGTATGTATGTAAATCAGACTCACAGAACTACTTCTTCTTCTTCTTCTTCTTCTTCTTCTTCTTCTTCTTCTTCTTCTTCTTCTTCTTCTTCCTCCTCTTCTTCTTCATCATCATCTTCTTTTTCTTCTTCTTCCTCTTCTTCTTCATTTGGGTATCATTCTTGCACTCCATACAAGTCCACTTTTATAGAAGAACTAGCTGACCCGGCCCAGCTTCGCCCAGTCCCTGGCGGGGATCTATCTATCTATCTATCTATCTATCTATCTATCTTATCTGTCTGCCTGCCTGCCTGCCTACCTGTCCATCTATCCCTCCCTCTCTATCTATCTATCTATCTATCTATGTATCTATCTTCGGCGTACATATAGCAAGGGGACTTAACTTAAGATATAGTAATGCTACTAAAAGTTATGTCCCTTGATATAACTTTTCTTAACTTAAGTCCCCTTGCTATATATTAATTATAATGTAATCAAAAAATTAAATTTTATTACGTAAATAACTGTTTGTAAACTAACAAACTATGACTGGCTGGGCGGGAATGAGAAGAACATGTGTAGAAAATTTCATCTCAATCGGATGGACCGTTCGCGAACGCAGAAAGGACATATGTACGTACATACGCACGCGCACACACACACACACACGTCTTTTATATATATAGATGATGAGAACACTGGAAGGATAGAAAGAGCAGTGAGGATATCGTGAAAGAAGTTAACTCACAAAGGAATCTCGTATCAGATGAAGACAGTCCTAATTCTTTGGGCATGTCATGAGAAGAGGAAGGCTGGAGTGTGTCATCACAATGTGGGGAGGAGGGGGGGGGGGAACTAGGGGAGAAGATGCTGGAAGATTTAACAATTTATGTGTTGAATTGTCTCCCTTAGGCTAAAGAATGGGTTGAAATGATTGAAGAACTGAGTAAAACTGTTATAAATTGTGTGCCCTTAGGCTACGGAACTGGGGTTTAAATGATTAAAGATTTGATGAGTAAACCTGTTATAAATTCTCACTCCTTAGGCTAAAGAACTGGAGGTTCAAATGATTGAGGAGCTGATGAATAAACCTGTGACATCTTCAGAACTCCACAACTTTGTGGAAACTCACAGCAACCTTGCTGCTGGTTCAGAGTAGGAGGAACAGTTGTTGCAAGAGCTCAGCAGACAATCCACAATCACTTAACAATCAACAGATACTCACCAATCAACAAGAACTCAACGATCAGCAAGAACTCAATGATCAACAAGAACTCAACGATCAGCAAGTACTCAATGATCAGCAATGACTCAACAATCAGCAATGACTCAGCAGACATGCAGCACAGTACCACACTTTCAGGGTTCATAGTCATATTGTTGTATATTGATTGGAACTTTGTTGTTTACTTTTCCGTTACTGTACACTAGTGAATTGGTCTTAAATGTTGGCTTTTCATTCTTCTTCTTTCATTCACTTGAAATTTGTTATGACTGCAATGTTGTCTCTTGTTTGAATTTAACTATCTTTTTTTTTTTAAACTTACTCAGTGGTCCATGTCCATAGAGTTTATCTTCCACTGTTGTTTCTCTATGCTGCTGTCTGCGGCGCCAATCCACATGTGCACATGGCTGATTCGCCATTCTTGAATTTTGTATATGTGTGGTTGCGTTACCTATTGTCTCCTGTTCTGAGGCGCAGAATAATAATTTGTTCTGGTGTGTCCACTTTTTGTTCAGAAAGCAATGGCAAAATAATGAATGTAAAATTGCTTAGTAAATCACATGCAGACAATAGGGAGTGGGGTTTATTGCAACACCCTGCAACAGACATAAAGTTTGTTTTAAAGTTGAGTGTTGAGGATTGTACATATAAAATGTGCAAAGTAAGACTTGCAAGTGTGTATGTGATGTTAACATACGTTTGTGAGTTGTTGCTGTAGGGCCTGGAAGACTGTACGTATAAAGTTTGTAATGTACGACTTGCAAGTGTGTATGTGATGTTAACATACAGTTTGTGAGTTGTTGCTGTAGGGCTTGGAATACTGTACTGTATGTTTAAAGTGTGTAATGTAAGACTTGCAAGTGTGTCTGTGATGTTAACATACAGTTTGTGAGTTGTTGAATCTCGGCTGCTTGAAGAAAACGAATCACACTATGAATTTCACAGCTGGTGGAAGAGGCAACAACAGTGTCCATGTTTATTCGTTCGCAATTCGCTAACCACTGAATAAATGTGACTAGGTTGATGTTTGTGAGCTAAAAGACTACTGAATGATGCAATGAACGATGTTGTTATGGCAACCAGTTTACTTTTACCAGCCAATCGGCGGTTGTTTTTGGAATAGCCCTTATATATTTGTACCATTCTCATGTCGTTCCTCTGGTACCTTGAGGTGTCGAGGTGAAGCATAAGCAGCAGGAGAGTGCCCATTTATGGGCTTCATATATTGAGATTCCCATGGACTCTGTTATTCCCGCTGTCCATCATTTACTTGGTCGCCCTCTTCACATCATTGCTTGTTGTTGTAGAATAATCTGCTGTTTTCAAATGAAATATAGCACTGCTATAACCCACACTTTAGTCCAGATTTCTTCATTTCGGATTTTTCTCTCTCCTTGATACATTGAATCTCAGGAATCTCATTTCCGTTGTAATTTTTCTGTCATTGTCCAGGTTTGGCAGAAAGATTGGGTTGCAGAGTGCTTGTTTAGTATCTACAGACACGTTGTTCTTTAGTATTGGAGCCATTATTTTACCATTACTTACATAGTGGAGGAGGAAAGAGACGAAGCAGAAGATGAGGAGGAAGAAGAATAAGGGTTCATTCATAAATCAGTTATGAAGCTAATCTTAGACAAGAGTGGAAACAATATGCATTATAAACACGTGGAAAAGTGCAATAATAAATAATACATAATTCACGAAAACTAATGTTTGACATGGCTGTTCTAATTAAGGTAGATGTAACATACCACACTTAAGGGAGTGTTTATTATATTGGTTGTCACTGAGATTATTGTTATTATTTAGGAGGAAGAAGAAGGGGAAAAAGGAGGACTTTTTGATACAGCTGCTTCCCTTAGGAGGAGTACATATTAGTTGTTATTTATATGTCTTGTTGTGAGGTTGCGTATAAACTATATTGTCTTCTCCAGCATGATCATGTGGGTGTACACGGTTTGAGTCTTCTGTGTACCTGTAGTTTTCTGTCTGTACATTTGTTTGTTTCATGTGTTTATCTCATGTGTCTAATTTTAGTCTTGTCTGCTGAGGAATCAGAGATCATTCAGGATTGTTCTTGGATAAAAAGAGAGAAAGAGGCAGAGAATGTGAGAGAGGGATGGAGGAGAGGGACAGAGAATGATAAAGAGGGAGAGAAAGTGAGAGTGGGAGAGAATGTGAGAGAGGAGCAGAGAATTAGAGAGAGTGAGGGAGAGAGAGACAATGAGACAGAGAATGTGAGAGAGGAACAGAGAATTGGAGAAAGTGAGGCAGAGAGAGACAGAGAGGAGAGAGAAATGGTCAGTTTCCCTTCCTATGTCACTGAAAGATTGTATAAGAAAAAGAAAACTAATACATTATTTGAATAAAGAGGACATAAACAATAAAACTGACAATGGTAAAACATTGTTTCGAAATTATATCATGATAATGGCTGCAAAGCCATGATGAGGGAGAGACAGCGAGAAGTTATTTTATTGTGACAAAAGTGTAACCTTTGTGATATTAAATGATATATTTAATTATCTGTATTAAACAGATTTCTTGTCATTTGTGTGTTATCTTATATGTAATTATATTTGCTGTTAGGCTTTTGTCTTCTTCTTTGTTGTTTCTTCTTAGTTGTCTTAATTTCTTGTTGTTTTTTTGTTGTTTCTTTGTTGTCTTAATTTCTTGTTGTTTCTGTGTTGTCTTAATTTCTTGTTGTTTCTTTGTTGTCTTAATTTCTTCTTGTTTCTGTTTTGTCTTAATTTCTTATTGTCTTAATTTCTTTGTTGTATTAATTGATGTGCTGTCTTAATTTCTTGTTGTTTCTTTTTTGTCTTAATGTATTGTTGTTTCTGTGTTGTCTTAATTTCTTGTTGTTTCTTTATTGGCTTAATTTCTATGTTTTAATTTCTTGTGGTTTCTTTGTTGTCTTAATTTCTTGTTGTTTCTGTGTTGTCTTAATTTCTTCTTGTTTCTGTGTTGTCTTATTTTA
The DNA here is from genome assembly GCA_963921405.1 of Cepaea hortensis. NCBI lineage: Eukaryota > Metazoa > Mollusca > Gastropoda > Stylommatophora > Helicidae > Cepaea > Cepaea hortensis. The sequence goes on along the minus strand of OY992876.1, from coordinate 330,175,754 downwards.
TTGTTTGTTGTTTCTTGGTTGTTTTATGTGTCTTTGTTTTTGTTGGCTAATTATCTTCTTATTTGTTGTTTGTTGCCTTATTTGTTGTTTCTTCTTTGCTGTTTTATTTTATTTGTTGCTTTATTGTCTTAGTTGTTTCTTGCCTGCCTGCTAATTTGTTGTTTCTGTGTTCTGTTTGTTGTTATACAGTGTGGTATTCATATGTGTGCATGTGCTTACGAAGCATAAGTCTCATCCATAAGTCTGATGTGTCATATATTAAGTCTGTTTTTGAGAGTAATTATGAGAAGAAACAAAAACGAGATTATATCAGAACTGAGTGATGAACAATGTGGATTTACAGAGGAAAGGCCATAAAACAATGCCATATATATTCTCAGGAGACTTAGAAAGAGCAGCAGAAGTTAAAATAGATCTCTCCTTGTGATTCATAGATGACTCAAAAGTGTTTGACAATGTCAGACATGAGGGAATAATCAAACTGCTTTTAAAAATATGTTTGCATATCCTTTACAAAACATTGCTGTCAACATTAGCATCTTTCAGCTAATTGTTGATTTCTTGGCAAGATTACGCTCAGTAGTTTGCCATTGCTTTCTGAGTGGCCGGCTCACATACCCCGTAAGTTACCGACGCGATTCGAACCACTGCTGATTCTCACCGTCGTCACGTTACTTACGAGAATATACGAGATTACGAAGAAAAGCCGCTAACCTCTAGGCCAGGAAGCCGGCAATCAAACTGCTAGAAGAATTAAATATTTATGGCAAAGATTTGTGAAAAATAAAGAACATATATTGGCAGCAAACAGCAGCCATAAGAATCAACAACATTTTAGGAACATTTCATTGTATAAAGAAAGACATCAGACAAGGATGTGTACTGTCCCCTGACTTTTTGCTATTGTACAGTGAACAATTAACAAGATCTATAGAAAATATGCCAGAGATCGCGGCTGGAGGGCAGAATATCAGTAGCTTATGTTATTCTGAAGACAACTACAGAAAATGATAGACACAGTGGTTGTGTAAAGTACACAGCAATAATAGCAAGACAGACATAAAGGGGGATAACTACATGTGGAATATTTGTTGTTGCGCTCGCTCGCTTTGAACTCAAGCGTAGTCCACACAAGCTACTACTAGTAGTAACACTGGACTTAATTTTGCGGGTTAATTGGCTTTCCTTATTACCTGTGTCTCTTGCCACCAGGTGAACCCACTCTGACTTCAGAGGTACTTGTAATTTATGTCCCAAAGTCAAGGACGATAGGTCAACATTTTAGTCCAACTGTCCGATGTAGGGGATTGAACCCCATACCTTGGCATCAGCACACCAGACGTTTTAAGAACATGTGTTCTTATCCATTTGGCCATGCTGACCTCCCACGTGGAATTTAAGTCTATGGTATTAATTAAGAAGTACAGAATGGTCCAGTATCTCATCATCCTGTGCCATGCTGATTGGGGGTGTGGGGGAATCAGAGTCATGGATCAGCTCTGTGTTTTTGTCTCAGTTAAGCCATCTAGATATTCACCTTTCTGCCTTCCTTTTGTTTTTTCCTCGACTTTGCCAGTTGTCACCAAGTTCTCCATTTTATTTCTTCTCATAGCGTGCACCAAACAATCTTGACTGTCTACGTCTAATTGCTCTAACCAATTTACGGTTTTCATTCCTTTCTTATAGGACTTGCTCATTGGGTTTTCTGTCTGTCCATGGTATTATTTGCATTTTCCTCAGAATCAACATCTTCACTGCCATCAGATGTTTTTCAGCTTGTCTGCTCATTGTCCACGCCTCACATCCATACTACACAAGTACCAAGAGTGAGGGTTCACATCCCCAATAGAAGCAGAATTATTCTTTTCTGGGGGGATACAAATCCATCCATCCATCCATCCATCATGTGCCATGCCGATAAGCGTGGGCAGTCATGTTTAGCCAGCTCACTCGATCACCAGAGTCGTGGATCAGCTCAGTGTTCCTGTCTCGACCATGCCACGTGGCCAAGCCATCCAGGTATTTACTTCTCAGTCTTCCCCTTGGCCTCTTCCCTTCGATCTTGCCCATTATCACCAAGTTCTCCAATTAATTTCTTCTCATAACATGCCAAAAACATTTTGACTGTCTACGTCAAATGTCTCTAATTAATTTATGATCTTCATTTGTTTCTTGAAGGACTTGTTCATAGGTTTTTCTGTCTGTCCATGGTATTCTTTGCGTTTTCCTCAGAAACATTTACGCTACCATCAGATGTTTTTCAGCTTGTCTGCTCATTGCCCACGCTTCACATCCATACAAAAGTACAGGTTCTATGTAGCACGTCAACACTCTTCAACACACGTGTATGTGTGTGGTATGGGTATGTGTGGGGGTGTGGGGAGATGTGTGTATGGGTTTGGGATGAGTGGGTGGATGTGTGTATGGGTGGGGGATGCGTGTTTGGGTGGGGGTGTGTGGGTGGGTGTGGAGATGTGTGGGTGGGAAAATGTCCTGGTGGGTGGGAATGTGTGTGTAGTAGATGAGAGGTGTATGGGTTGGGGAATGTATGTGTGTGGGTGTAGATGTGGGGGTGGGTAGTGGGATGTGTGGGTATGGATGGGTGTGGGGTGGGCAGTGGGATGTGTGGGTGTGGATGGTTGAGGATGTGTGGGTGGGTGTGTAGGTGGTTTGGGGGATGTGTGTATGGCTGCTGGGGAGATGTGTGGGGGTGGGGGATGAGTGGTTGGGGGGTCAGTGAGTGTAGGTTGGGGATGTGTGAGTGGGTGGGTGGATGGGGGATGTATGGGTGGGGGATGTGCATATGGCTGGGGTTGTGTGTGTGCAAGTGGGGGGTGGGTGGGGGGATGTGTGGTTGGGGGGTGGGTGCGGGATGGGTGGGTGGAGAGAGATTGTGTGGGTGGAGGATGTAAGTTGGGAATGTGTGGGTGGGTGCAGGATGTGTGTGGGTAGGTGTGGGATGATTGGATTAGCAGGGGATGTGTGGGTGGGGGAATGTGTGGATTATGGGATTGGTGGGGGATGTATGTGGGTGGGGCATATATGTATGTCTGGGGGTGGGTGGGTGGGCGATGTGTCTCATAACATGGTAATATGCATTGTTTATGTTTACAACATTCATTTGACAATGTTTTTTTCCTATGTAAATGCATCGTGAACTATTGATGAATGAAAGATGAGTGATTAGAAGGGCCGAATGTAAGATGGGCCTGTGTGCCCAATTTGTTACCCTGTGAAAATAAAGTTTGCTTGTTCGTTCGTTCGTTCTTTTTCTTGTTTCAACTGACATCTTTTTATTGGTCGGTATGTTTTTTCATCTTGAAAAGGCTACCTTCTCATACAAATTGTCATCACCAGTGTTTAGAATTGTCTGTGAAGGAAAGACTGGGTGGAAAGGAACTGGTCACTCACCATGTGTCACAGTCTTGAATATGTGAAGTCCTAGCCCGTCAAAAACTACTGAATGTAAACCTGCCAAGAGATCATGAACAGCAAATGTTGGGGTTGACTGCAACGTCATGTAAAGAATATGCACCTAACTATCCCATCATACTTCCTCAGGTTGACTGTGATGTGCTGTAAAAGATATACAACTAACTAACTATCCTGGAATAGAAAGAAAAAGCAAAAGCTTTTAACTAATTAACTATCCTGCCATACTCCCGGGGTTGACTGCGACATCCTGAAAAGGATATGCAACTAACTAACTAGCCTGTCATTCTCCAATGGTAGTGTCTGCTATGGAACTACTGTTATTATTACGAGGGGGCTTCAAATGAAAACCTTAAAAGTGCAGTAGAAATTACAATGACCATGCCATTGTCTTGTAACCTGTCAATAATATTGTTAAGGGTGTCAAGAGTGTTCAGTATGCGACATCATGGTGCAGACGAACACAGTAATGTAAGAACAGTGTAAAGATGACCACCCCACTGTTGACATGCACCAATGAGGTGTAGCGTTCTGTTATCCGGTTTTTGATCAGTGAAGGGATGAAACATAAAAATTCATCGATGAATGAAGGTCCAGTATGGTGATGCATGCCTGTCAGTCTAGCAAGTGTATGAGTGGAGTAGGAAGTTTCAAAACGGCGTAAAGCCTGTGACAGACTGTTCACGACCACTGAGTAGTGACCCTAGAGAATATTTTTCTACAGGAATCCAAGCACAATCAGTGCTGGAGGACTTGCATTGAACGCAGTGGTGACTACATCGAAAAATGATATATTTGTTCTTTAATGTTTCAAAATATATCAGGTGCATACTGCAGTTACATATATGAAGTAAATAAATGAATTATATTTCACCTGAAACACTTAAAACACCTAGTCACGTGTATTGTTCAGATGCAGAACTTGTGTTATCCCCACGGTAGTTTCACATTTAAAATGAACTCTGTTTGCATAAAACTGGCAGTAAATACACTTCTGCATCTGATTCAGTGTTTTCTTCAAACCCAGTTTTTTAAATACCTCTTTGGTTACTTCTGTCATTATAATCCTCCTATCTATCAATCATGGAGGGGTATATGCCCGGGAAGAGAGGAAGAGGAAGGCCAAAGAGAAGATGGGTGCGGGATATGGCAGATGATCACCAGATGGGTGTATTGGAGGCTGGACATCTTGCTTATGACAGAAGTTTTCCAGAAAGTTGTTATGGGAACGAGGTTCTGCAAAGGACATGCTATTGAATGAATGAATATCCATCTGTATAGCATTGTGTGCCATGTTGATCAGCATGAGCAGTATTGGTTCACTATCTCACACGATCACCAGTCTAGGATGAGGTCTGTGTTCCATCCAGGTGTTTAGCATCTTCCCCTTGCTTTTTTCCCCACTAAGTTTTCCAGTCGTCACTAAGTTCTCTAGTTTATTTCTCCTCATTATGTGCATAAAAAAATCTTGACTGTTTACGTATAATTTCTGTAATCAATTTATGGTTTTCTTTTGTTTCTTATAGGACTTTTTCATTTGTTTCTTATAGGACTTTTTCATTTGTTTCTTACATGACATTTTCATCTGTTTCTTACATGACATTTTCATGTTTCTTACATGACATTTTCATTTATTTCTTACATGACATTTTCATTTGTTTCTTACATGACATTTTCATCTGTTTCTTACATGACATTTTCATGTGTTTCTTACATGACATTTTCATGTGTTTCTTACATGACTTTTTCATTTGTTTCTTACATGACTTTTTCATTTGGTTCTTACATGACATTTTCATCTGTTTCTTACATGACATTTTCATTTGTTTCTTACATGACATTTTCATGTGTTTCTTACATGACTTTTTCATTTGTTTCTTACATGATTTTTTCATTTGTTTCTTATAGGACTTTTTCATTTGTTTCTTACATTTGTTTCTTACATGACATTTTCATTTGTTTCTTATAAGACTTCATTTGTTTCTTATAGGACTATCAATTCCTATAAGGCTTTTTCATTTGTTTTTTTAATAGGACATTTTTCATTTGTTTCTCATAGGACTGTTTCATTCGTTGTTTTATAGGACTTTTTCAATTGTTTTTTTTTTATAGGACTTTTTCAATTTTCTTTTAACAGGACTTTTTTTTCTCATTTGTTTCTTACAGGACTTTTTCATTTGTTTTTTTTAATCTCCCTTGCAGGAGGTTGCGATCAACCCCAGGATGATTCAGTAGGCAATTTCTTCTTCTTCTTCTTCTGTGTTCATCTGGAGAGTTTTTTTTGGACACGATTGCGTTGTGCCTGTTTACAGCAGAGCTGCATTCTTGCGCCGGTAGACAGACACATCCGACTTCTGCAGGCCTCTAGACAATTTTACCTTCATGAGGTTCTTTGCATTTTCCTCATAAATCACATGTCCACTGTCATTAGATGTTTCACAGCTTGTCCGCTTATGGTCCATATGTCACATACATACAGCAGCATGGATTATGTATAGCACTTCAACACTTTCTTTCTCGAATGACAGCTTATTAATGGTGGGTATATTTGTCAACGCATGAATTGATCCATGTCAGAGATTGTAATTTGTGGAGAGGCATGATCGCCCAGACTAGTCAGCAGTGCAATTGATGGATATTTGTATAATCACATTTCAAAATCTTCAAGTGTACTCTCACACTGTTTATTCATAAAATAGCACAATAAACATTGCAACAACAACAATATATAATGGCAGCTGTGGCCAACCCAGTGAATATACAACAATAAATGCCTTGCCTGTGTGTTATTGTTACAACTGTCAAGCAAAGAATAGTAACACTATAACCTTCTATACATGTCATCAGACTCCACCTAGGAGGGCTGGCTACCTACTGCAGTAGACATCTAGCTGCACAAACCAACCTATGATAAACAAGTCTACAAGAATTTGGTGTGAGATGGCTGGAAGCTAGTGGTTATGCTTCATTGGGGGATGACAGGACAAAAACAATAAAATGTGTGTGCATGCGTGCGTGCGCATGTGTGTGTGGGTTATATTTATATATATATATATATATATATATATATATATATATATATATATATATATATATATATATATGAATGACATGGTAATGGAATCCCTACAATGCTTGGCTGATGCAGTCCACAGAGAGTATGATTTGAGAGCATTCAGAAACTTGAGATGATAAAATGTTTGGCAGATAAACGTTCCCGATGTGTTGGTGTTACCTTTCCCCTGGAGTAAACTAGGCAGGCCGAGAGAGGGATCATGCTGTATTGGCAACACATTGTTTCTATAATTCAGCCCAGGCTTTGTGCTATATAGAGGTATAACTACATCCCTGGTCCCCGCCATGGGTTTATAGTTTTTATGATTTTTCTGAAGCACAATTAAAAAACTACCGTCAGTCAAGACAGCAACGAGCCAGTAGTAGTAACATGGAAACATGAGTGTGAACAAGGAAGATGATAAAATGTGATTTTTGTCTTCCTGTTCCTTGTTCACACTCATGTTTCCAGTTACTACTACTGGCTCGTTGCTGTCTTGACTGACGGTAGTTTTTTAATTGTACTTCAGAAAAAGCATAAAAACTATAAACCCATGGCGGGGACCAGGAATGTAGTTATACCTCTATATAGCACAAAGCCTGGGCTGAATTATAGAAACAATGTGTTGCCAATACAGCATGATCCCTCTCTCGGCCTGCCTAGTTTACTCCAGGGGAAAGCTAACACCAATGCGTCGGGAACAAGACAAGCTGCAGAAGCTGCCAGATCACCAAAGCAAGGCTCTAACTATCCGCCTGTTTGAGCTTGGATCCGAGACCAGTTGCCAACCAAAACTTAGGGCCTGGTCTGCCCTGTCATGACATTTAGTCTTTAGGTTGCATTTCCTCGCATTAGGGTATATGCATGTGACATTGTAATGAAATCCCTACAATGTTTGGCAGATGTTCACAGAGAGGTTGATTTGAAAGCATCAAGAAACTTGAGATCATAAAACATTTGGCAGAGAATGCTCAAAGTTTATTTTTGTCATCCTCTTCCTCGTTCACACTCGGATTTCCATGTTAATATTTATAATAAAAGCAGTACCTAGTTTTAGGTTCATGACATTCTCGTACATTTGTTGGCGAAAAATATTTTCAGATGTCGTATTTGTTTATGTTAATTGTAAAGACTAGAAGGTGATTGGCCATCATAAGGCTATTGTCACACACAAAAAGATCTAACAAACATGAAGCATTATGGGGTGACCCTTTGCCGTGAAGTTGGAACCATGACTAACGACTAACATATCATACACCCGTGGTTAGTTAAAAAGTTAGTTGCATATCCTTCACAGGACGCTGCAGTCAACCACAACATTTTTTTGCTGTTTGTGATCTCTTGGCAAGTTTATGTTCAATAGTTTCCATTGCTTTCTAAACGACCAACACTCATACCTTTGTATGAGAAAACCAACGCAAGGCTGCCTGTTTCCACATCGCCCGCAGCTGTGTTTCGAGCACGGTATCGCAGGATTACGACCTGCGCCTGTAACCCCTTCACCACTGAGTCAGCAAACTTGTGGTACAGATGACAGATCCCAGAGAACCAAGAGGTCACAGAGCTGGCAAACTTGTGGTACAGATGACAAATCTCAGAGAACCAAGAGGTCACAGAGCCGGCAAACTTGTGGTACAGATGACAGATCCCAGAGAACCAAGAGGTGACAGAGCTATGCCAGATCACAGAGAACCAAGAGGTGACAGAGCTGGCAAACTTGTGGTACAGATGACAAATCTCAGAGACCAAGAGGTGACAGAGCTATGCCAGATCACAGAGAACCAAGAGGTGACAGAGCTATGCCAGATCACAGAGAACCAAGAGGTGACAGAGCTATGCCAGATCACAGAGAACCAAGAGGTTACAGAGCTGGCAAACTTGTGGTATGGACAAATCCCAAAGAACCAAGAGGTGACAGAGCCGGAAAACCCGCTGAAGTCAGATGTGTCGGCCTAACGGCGCAAGAACGCAGCTCTGCTGTATACAGGCACAGCGCAATCATGTCCACAAAAAAAACAACTCTGGATGAACACAGAAGAAAGAGAAGAAGAAGAAGAGCCGGAAAACTTGTGGTACAGATGACAAATCTCAGAGAACCAAGAGGTGACAGAGCTATGCCAGATCACAGAGAACCAAGAGGTGACAGAGCTATGCCAGATCACAGAGAACCAAGAGGTGACAGAGCTATGCCAGATCACAGAGAACCAAGAGGTTACAGAGCTGGCAAACTTGTGGTATGGACAAATCCCAAAGAACCAAGAGGTGACAGAGCCGGAAAACCCGCTGAAGTCAGATGTGTCGGCCTAACGGCGCAAGAACGCAGCTCTGCTGTATACAGGCACAGCGCAATCATGTCCACAAAAAAAACAACTCTGGATGAACACAGAAGAAAGAGAAGAAGAAGAAGAGCCGGAAAACTTGTGGTACAGATGACAAATCCCAGAGAACCAAGAGATGACAGAGCCGGCAAACTTGTGGTACAGATGGTAAATCCCAGAGAACCAAGAGGTGGCAAAGCCGGCAAACTTGTGGTACAGGTGTCAAATCCCAGAGAACCAAGAGATGAAATGACACTGGTGTTGGACAGGACATACATCGAGGAAATCTGTTAGTATACCTAGGAAGCCCTTTGTCTGGAATCTACACAGCCTGCTAACCCTGTGGTCAAGTGTCCAATTCTCCATTGTGGTGGATACTGTAAATTTACATGGGGTTCCCCGGTCAGCTCAGCCTAATATGGGTACCTGGACATGTCATGGGAGGTAAAGGCGATGGCTGGTATGATACTGACCACATCAGCCAGTACAGGCTGGTTGGTCTACGGAAATATAGGACCAGCAATATATACCCAAGATACCTCAAAAGTCCTTTATGTGCCCAGAGAATTGGGCTTCACCAACGTTCTATGTTCTATGGTTTATGGAGAAGGCAGAAATGAAGCTGACATATCATATGTAATACAGTTAACTTGGGATAAGTGGGCACTGATTCACTGATGCACCAGTATCAAGTCACATACTCACCTAGGCCTTTCTTCACCTCCACACAGGGAATTCTGAGCAGACACTAGTCTGGCTACCAAAGGAAAAACCAACCACAGCCTCCAGCAGCACCATAACGTAGTCTGTCAAGGACTCAAGCTTTTTATGGAAGAATACCTCGAGAGTTACAGCAACTTTCCATGATGATCACAGACCCAAGTCTCGCACTCACCGCATGAAGCTTATAAACATGGGCTGTTTCCTGCAGCTTATAAACATGGGCTGTTTCCTGCAGCTTATAAACATGGGCTGTTTCCTGCAGCTTATAAACATGGGCTGTTTCCTGCAGCTTATAAACATGGGCTGTTTCCTGCAGCTTATAAACATGGGCTGTTTCCTGCCAACAGGAATGGTAGCTCAACACCAGCCCCCAAGTCTTGCATTCACCGTATGAAGAGCTTATAAACATGGACTGTTTCCTGCTGACAGGAATGAAAGCTCAACACCAGCCCCCAAGTCTTCAATTCTTACAACGATGAACTACTCAAATCCATGGGGTTCTACAGCATCAACATAATTCGTTCCAAATATATTGAAACTTGGAGCCACTGTAGTACAGTGGCTAGAATGTTTGCCCACCAGCCCAGTGCTCAAGTGTTTGAATCCACTACAGAGACGGATTTTTTAAAATGTACACTGGCTCACAGGTCGACCCCGCCTAAATTTGGTACCAGGAAATACGACGGAAAGTAAAGGTGAAGGGCATGCTATTGACCAATCATCTTCGAGTGCCAACTGGCCTATAAAAACATGGAGCTAGGACCATATATGAAATTTGTAAAAGCATCAAAAGAAGAAACAAAACAAACACTTTCACAAAACTGACCACATTGTCTTATTTGTGTGAATAAACAGCCAAAAAAGCTCTTGAATTTAACACAACACACAGTTAACAAAAATACAAACATCAACTAAATGGCATTCATCCTAATGTGAACTCCCATGTTTCAATACATAACATTCCCACTTTATTACTCCTCTACTACACCAGGGTGTGTTGTCAGGACTCCAAAGGGGAACAAATGAATGAACAAACTTTATATTCAAAGGGTAAAGAATTGGGCACGCAGGCCCATCTAACATTCTGCCCTTTTATCTCTCTCTTTCATTCATTATTTCATCCATTCATCAATTGAGGCTAACCGAGAACAACAACAGCAATACAAAAGATATGCATTATAAAGGCATGGGAAATATACTAATTATAAATACTACATGACTCACTAATATTAATGATTGATGTGGCAATTGTTATTAGCAACAGGGAATATACTGTTCTATCAAAAGAGGACTGGCTGCGGACCTCTCAGGCATGTCATAAATGATGAATATAGGGAGGTGGTCTGGCACTGGAACCTCACACCATGGAAAACATCAACCAACCTTGAACTGGCCTAAAAAGGGCATGACACAGAAGAATACCACCACACAAATTAACATATTCTGTTGCAGATAGCAGCAAGATGTTGAGCAGCGTCATCACCCATTACAGCTAGCAAGCACTTGATGATGCTAGGTTCTAACACTTGACCTTTTTGGATAAGGAAGCACATGTAAAATCCCTTATCTGGAAATTGCAAATAGTACACCGTATTTTCCTCTCTAAGCAGATGACAGAACCAATCATATATCGCAATTCTATGTAAGCAGACAATACAACCAATCAGATATCACAACTTCCCTGTAAGCAGACATAACCCAGCCAATGGAGGTGCATGGCCAAATGGATACTCATTCTTAAACTTCCAGTGTGCTAATGCCGAGGTAGTAGGTTCAACTCCTACACTGGTCAATTGGACTACAATGTTAACTTCTCATCCTTGACTTGGGGGTGCAAATTACGAGTACCTCAGAAGTCAGAGTGGGATCGTCTGATGGCGAGGAACACTGGTAATAGGGAAAGCTAATCCACACGCAAAAATCAGTCCAGTCTACTAGTAGTAGCAAGTATTTGGACTACACGAGTTTAAAGCAAGCGAATACAAAAATCAAAAACAAACCCAACCAGTGTTTTTGTCTGGATGAACAAGAAAGGAAGAAACAATACTTTTGTGCTCACTACCACTTAGCGTGGATTATCTATCTCTGCAGATGAACGATTGAAATATGATGACAACAATTACAAGGAGCATATATTGCTCTATATAAACTAAAGCAATTAATACCTTTCTGCATTGAAAAAGACAGAACAACAAAACTTGGAGTTTGGATATTTCCTGTGGCAACATCTGGGTGCTAAACTTTGATATTTCACAAATCTGCTGAAAGGCTTACATCAGTTTTTTAATAAAACCCCCCACAAGAGGATTTACATGTATCTTTTAATATAAACTTCACAGAAGATGACTCATGTCTTTTTTAATATAAACCTCACAGAAAAGGATTACATGCATCTTTGAATATAAACCTCACAGAAGAGGATTACATGCACTGACAGAAAGGACAGCAAACAGATTTGTTCAACAAGAAATCAATACTTAAAAAGAATGCTTGCTAATACAAACAAAAATTAGGAAAATTATATATTTCAGACAATGTAAAAAGACATGAAAGTTTACAAAAGATATTTATAGAGGGAAGTGTACCAGGGAGGAATCGAAGAGGACAATGACAAAACAGATAGCTTCAAGAAGTGATAGATGATTTACACATGACAGCAAACAAGGCAGGACATCTGGCTTATGATAGAGACATGTCAATAGATTGTTGTGAGGGAACAGTTACGCACAGGCCAAGCCACTGGATGATGATGATGATGATGGATGAAACAACATAGTTATACTAATACTCAGGCTTTTTGTTTTCCCTGTAGAAGATTGCAGGCCAATGAATAGAAACCATCTTTGAAATAATGTAACAAAATGCCCAAAGAAATCACTGTATCTTAATGCACGTCCGCTTCAGCAAAGGTATGTACAATAGTAAATGCCAGGTCACTGCCTTCTTAAGTTGTCCAATCTGGCCTCCAAGTCTGCGTCAGCGTCAGCGGCTACAGCAGCTTGTGGAGCTTTGCTGGGCCCAGCAGTCAGACTCTTTCCTGTGCTTGGCAGACCTAGAAACACACAAATAGAACATACAGGCAACACACCCACGTTTCTACAATGAGCATTCTCCCTCTCCTTACAATTGTAAAATGTGGACGAAAATATTGAGTTGAGTTGAGCTGAGTCAAGAACTAACATCACAGAAATTGGGACATTCCCTGTCCACATCTTCAACAGCCAGCAAAGAGTCCCAATACTAATGGTAACCTGTAGAAGTATGATTATATGTCCATCTGGAATTTCCTTGAAGTCCTCAGAGTCGGCCTAATCCTCTGGTCACTCCCTGTAGCACCAATCTCTCCAAGCCATGATGATTTATCTGTTCTTCTGCACTTTTCACACGATCCCAAAGGGCCTTAACCATGTCTGCCCTATCATATACCAATACTCCATTGAGCTGTGTTTTCTTCTTCTTCAATCGTCCATTATGTTTTTTTTTGGGTTCCAGACATAGCTGCATTGTACCTATTTGCAGCAGAGCGGTGATATTTGTGCCTTTCGGTGAGACACCCAACTTCTTTCTGACACCTGTTGACCAGATTAGTCATCCCTGGCACAGCCTGTTAAAACATGTACCATTGAATAGTTAACTAACTACTATATCAATGACTGATAGAACCGGCATCGCTAAATTGTTAACTACAGCAACTAATAGAACAGGCACCACTGAAATGTTAACTACAACAACTGATAGAACATGCAGCACTGAATTGTTAACTACAACATCAATGACTGATAGAACAGGCACCGCTGAATTGTTAACTACAACATCAATGACTGATAGAACAGGCACCACTGAATTATTAACTACAACTAATAGAACAGGCACCACTGAATTGTTAACTACAACATCAATGACTGATAGAACAGGCACCGCTGAATTGTTAACTACAACATCAATGACTGATAGAACAGGCACCACTGAATTATTAACTACAACTAATAGAACAGGCACCACTGAATTGTTAACTACAACAACGGCTAACAGAATAAATGCCGCTAAATCATTAACTAAAACGACGACGACTGATAAAATAGGCACCACCGAATTGTTAACTACAACACCAACTGATATAACAGGCACCGCTGAATTGTTAACCACAACAATGACTTACAGAATACACACTGCTGAATCGTTAACTACAACAATGACTGATAGAACAGGCATTGCTGAATCGTTAACTACAACAACAACTGATAGAACAGGCACAGCTGAATCGTTAACCACAACGACTATTGATAGAACAGGCACTGCTAAATCATTTACAACAACAACAACAATGATAATGACAACAACAATGACTACTACTACAACAACAACAGAGAGAAAAAAAAAACCATATACATACCAGACATCTCATCTGCCATTTGCAAACCAAGTTCATCCAAAACCTGGGACACAATTGCATCACTAAAAGAAACAAAACAAATATTTTAAATTATCACAGGCTGATACCCATTGGAACAGGTCAATATATTGAAATTGCTTCAAGGCATTAGGCACACTTTACATTCCTCTTCTTCTGCCTTCTACCCCTCCCCCCACCCCCCTCTTTTAAAATGGAGCATCATCGTCATCATGAGCCCAGCCAGTTGGTGTGGGCATACATGTCTCTCCACAGATCTTGGTCTTTGGTGTTCTGGATCAACTCTGCTAATATTCCTCCATGCCACTGTATTAGTCCAACCAGCATTGTTTCTCTTGGTCTGCCTCTACCTCTTTCCAGCTGTCACAATGTTCTCCAACACCTCTCTTCTCATCATATGACCAAAGAAAGCTGCTTGTCTCTTTCTTATTGTTGTATATAGTGTTCTAGTTTCATGAGCCTCTTTCAGACAATCATTGTTAGTTACTCTGGCAGTCCGAGGAATTCACAACATTTGTCTCAGGAACCACATCTCTGCTGTTTCTAAGTTCTTCCTAATTTGTTAATTTACATTCCAAGATTCACAGACATACAGCAAAACAGGTTCCATACATAATTTCAGCACTCTCTTTCTTACATTAAATGATAGTGACTAATTGCATAACTTGTGTCAGGTCTTAGTCAGATATGACTGAGCTACCGTATAACAGTAGACAATACTACCTGCTTTCTGTTAGCGCCGAACGTTGAGCGGCGCTTACCAAACCCGACACCCCACATTGTGCCAACGGCTTCGGGCGGAAGAGCGCAATTGGGAGGGTACAAGCCTTACCCTGGTGCGAGGAAATGCAACCTAAAGACAAAGTGTCATGGCAGGGCAGACCAGGCCCTAAGCCTTGGTTGGCGGCTGGTCTAGGATCGAAGCTCCGACAGGCGGACAATTAGAGCATTGCTTTGCTGATCCGGCAGCTTCTGCAGCTTGTCTTGTTCCAGATGTAGAGGTGTTACCTTTCCTCTGGAGTGAACTAGGCAAGCCGAGAGAGGGATCATGCTGCATGGGCAACACATGATCTCTATATTTTAGCCCAGGCTTTGTGCTATGGAGAGGCAATAACTCCATCCCTTACAAACTATCGTCTATCAAGACGGCAAGGTGCCAATGAATGAATTGCATAAGATACTTTTATTTGGCCTCTTCTGCTCTATTCTCTGTTGTGCATCTTCCATCTGATTTTGTGTGTTCACATTCAAACATCAAATGACATTTATGTTTCTGCAACACATTTTACTAAGCAATAACACCATTAACATTTAAATGTAAAACTGGACTATATATTGTTTCACAATTAAAATCACACTTATCTATACCATATACGAGGGGGATTCAAATGAAACCATTAAAAAATTATTTTTTTTTGGGGGGGGGGGGGGGTGGGGGGGGGGGGGGGTGGGGGGTGGGGGGTTAATATATTCTGAAAAAGTAAAGAACAAATGTATAATTTTTCGATGTAGTCACCACTGTGTTAAATGCAAGTCCTCCAGCGCTGATAAAATGCTTGGATTCCTGTAGAAAATAATTCTCTTGGTGTGACCCGGCCGTGAACAGTCTGTCACAGAAGTCAGGATGTTTTGAAACTTCCTACTCCACTCATACACTTGCTGGACTGACAGGCATGCATCATCATACCGGATCTTCATTTACCAATAAATTTCTATAGGTTTCACCCCTCAATGATAAAAAAACGGATAACAGAACGCTGCTCCTCTGTGGTGCATGTCAAAAGTGGGGCGGTCATCTTTAAACTGTCCTTATGACATCACAGTGTTCATCTGCACCATGTCACATGCTTAAATTAACACTCTTAACATCCTTAACATGTTACAAGACAATGGAATGGTTATTGTAATTTCTATCACACTTTAAATGTTTTCATTTGAAGCCCATCATACAACGGCACTAAAACGGTATGACAGAATCAGTAATGCGAAGCTTAGGGAGAGAACCAGATTCCCTCGAAACAAGAGGTGAAGAAAAGACGCAAGCGCTGAATAGGACACACATTGAGATATCCTGGGAATAGTACAACTAGAAAGTAATTTCACTAGAACCTATAGGATAAATCATCATCATCATGTGCCATGCCTATAAGCGTGGACGGTTATGTTTTGCCATCTCACTCGATCACCCGAGTGGTGGATCAGCTCAGTGTTCTTGTCTTGACCATACAATGTGGCCAAGCCATCCAAGTATTTACTTTTCTGCCCTCCCCTTGTTTTCTTTCCCGTGATCTTGCCCACTGTCACCAAGTTCTCCAATTCATTTCTTCTCATAACATGCCCAAAATATTTTGACTGTCTAAGATAAATGCGCCGGTCTCTCTGGCTGTGGGGTTACAACACTTTCTCTCTGTAATCCCGTTTATCACGCAGAGTCTCGCAGCGGAGCGAGAACTGAGGTGGTTCGATCCCCGCTCGTGACTTGCGGATACTGAGCCGGCCGCTCAGAAAGCAATGGCAAACTACTGAGCGTAATCTTGCCAAGAGATCAACAGACAGCTGAAAGATGCTGCTGTTGACAGCTAAGTCCTGTAAAAGGATACGCAAAAAAAAAAAAAAAAAAAAAAAAAGATAAATGCAATACAGCGAAACCTAAAAACATCCAAAGAAAAGATTTAAAGATAGAGATGAATAATACTGGGAGGACATGGAGGCAGGTGCAGGAGATAGCAAAAGATGGCATGGCTGGGTGTGACATTGGATGAGATATGTGCTCCAATAGGGTATAAAGAGGAAGAATATTTGTTCACAGCTGAGTTGGAAGAAGACAATGGGAATATCTGTTCACAGCTGAGTTGGAAGAAGACAATGGGAATATTTGTTCACAGCTGAGTTGGAAGAAGACAATGGGAATATTTGTTCACAGCTGAGTTGGAAGAAGACAATGGGAATATTTGTTCACAGCTGATTTATGACACCGGTTGACTATTAAAGGGATTTCTTTCAGAGCTATATGTTTCATCTGACACTCATCTTTACCCATAAGCATGGTGATGTAATAAAGAAGAGGAGGAACGGTACTTCTCATCAATATGACCACAAGTTGCCTCTGCACTCCAGGCTATAAGAAGCGAAAAAGTAGGTCAGCATGGCTGAATGGATAAGAACGCATGTTCTTAAGCATCCAGTGTGCTGATGCCGGGGTACGGGGTTCAACCCCTACACCGGACAGTTGGATTAAATGTTGACCTGTCGTCCTTGACTTGGGGACTAAATTACAAGTACCTCTGAAGTCGGAGTGGGTTCGCCAGCTGGTGAAGGACACTGATAATAGGGAAAGCTAATCCACATGCAAAATTAAGTACATCTACCACTAGAATTAGTGTGTATGGACTACGCTTGAGTTCAAAGTGAGTGAGTGCAAACAAAAAAGCGAAAAAGAAAGAAAGAAAGAAATGAACTCATCAACATGCCCACAAACTACCTCCACATACCAGGACAGACTAGGAAAAGACAAACAGAAAGCTCACCTCTCCTCCTCATCATCCTCATCTCCGAGAGCATCGTCGATGGCATCACTCATCATCTCCTCCTTCATGTCCATGATCTCCGACTGCTTCTCAAACTCCATCATGATCTTCTGGATCTGTGGCAACTTCAGCTGAACCAGCCAACATGAGAACATGTCAGATTTCAACAATACAATCCAACAAATTAACGTCAAATATAAGCACAGAAACCACAGACAATTGTTGCACGATTGATTGCCATGCAACATACTGATTGTGGCTTCTCTGTTTAAATTCACAAAGGGAATACATTGTTTTGAGCACAAACTATATGGCTTGGAAACTCAATAATGGAAAGGCACATACAGATTAAAACCCAACATTTCAACTGTCAAACTGTCATCTACTGCCTAAAGTACCTTAGGGTGTAAAACAGGGGGATCTTGAGCCTGAGGAATTAAGGCTGCTTGGGTAGTGCTAGACACAACCAAATTATCATACTAGAACACCACAATGCCACCTATTGTAGGCTACATCGATTGACGGATGTCAGTCGCGGCGACCGGGCAAATTTTGGGCTGTAGCCTACAATGGGTGATGTAGTGTTCTAGCATGATAATTTGGTCACGCCTAACGTGAGTCGCATGGTAAGTGGTTCCAAACCCACTTCACACGCCAGTGATCCGGAGTTCGGTTCCGGGTCCAGTCAGGGATATGCACTACTGACGAGCTCAAATGAGAGCGAAACTCAAGTCTGGTGCTTCCAATTTAAACATTTGACCATGTAACGAGTAGATGCTACAACAAGTGAAAATTAAATTTAAAAAAAAAAAAATTAAAATTTGACAATGAAATGAGTAGAAGCTACAACGAGTGAACATTTAAACATGACCAAGTAACGATTAGAAGCTACAAGTGAACATTTAAATATCTGACCATGTAACGAGTAGAAGCTACAAGTGAACATTTAAATATTTGACCAAGTAACGAATAGAAGCTACAACAAGTGAACATTCGAACACGTAATGAGTTAAAGCTACATCAAGTGATCATTTGAACATGTAACGAGTGAAAGCCACAACAAGTAAACATTTGACCATGTAATGAGTTACAGCCACAACAAGTAAACATTTGAACGTGTAATGAGTTAAAGCTACCACAAGTGAACATTTGAACATGTAATGAGTGAAAGCTACAACAAGTGAACATTTGAACATGTAATGAGTTAAAGTTACAACAAGTGAACATTTGAAAATGCAATGAGTTTAAGCTCCAACAAGTGAACATTTGAATATGTAATGAGTTAAAGCTACAAGAGAATATTTGAACATACAATGAATTAAAAGCTACAATAAGTGAACATTTACACATTTGAACATGCAATGAGTTAAAGTTACAACAAAAGAACATTTGAACATGCAACAAGTTAAAACTACAACAAGTGAACATTTGAACATGTAATGAGTGAAAGCCACAACAACAGAACATTTGAACATGTAATGAGTTAAAGCTAAAACAAGAGAACATGTGAACATGCAATGAGTTAAAAGCTATAACAAGTGAACATTTACACATTTGAACAGGCAACAAGTTAAGGCTACTATAAGTGAACATTTGAACATGTAATGAGTTAAAGATAAAACAAGTGAACATTTGAACATGTAATGAGTTATAGCTACAACAAATAAACATTTGATCATGTAATGAGTTAAAGCTACAACAAGTGATCATTTGAACATGTAATGAGTTAAAGTTACAACAAATAAACATTTGAACATGTAATGAGTTAAAGCTACAACAAGTGATCATTTGAACATGTAATGAGTTAAAGCTACAACAAATAAACATTTGAACATGTAATGAGTTAAAGCTACAATATGTATATGTGTATATGCCACAGTGGACTGTTTTGTCAGAAAGGAACATTGGGACTGGCTTAAGGAACTGGAGGAATTACCAGGTGATAGGCTACTCATATGTGGAGACTTCAATGCAAGGAACAGAGATTGGGACAGTAGTGGAAAAACCGACAGGGAATTGCCCTTGCAGATGCCATGGTGGACTCCGATGTGATCTGCATAAATGATGGTAGGCCGACAAGAATGGCAATGAGGCCTGGCGATGCAGACACAGCTATTGACTTGGCACTTGTCTCCCAGTCATCAGTCCTTGATGTAAAGTGGACTGTTTTGAATGACCATGGGAGTGATCACATGCCATGCACAGTCCTGATCTCTAAACCCAGGAAAGTTAAAGCTGGGAGAGCGCACAAGACCTTCCGGTATGAGAGGAACGATTGCCTTCTTGGACGCCTCATGCAAGGGACATGCAACAGGACTGTAAAAACTTCCTTTTTGCAGCCCCCATGGTGGACCCCAGAAGTAGACCATGCTTGGAAAGCAAAGAGAGCTGCAGTGAAGCAGCTAAAGAAAGTGCGACAGGCACTTCAAAGCTCACGAGAGGAAGTGGACACAGCAGAAAATGTCAAGCAAGACAAGGTGGAGGTTTTCAAGCGCTGTGCTGCAGAGGCCAAAAAGGCAAAATGGGAATGTTTCATGAAGGAGATTGGAGGTGATAAAACACTGCGAAAATTCTGGAAACTGCACAGGCAAATGCAGAGAAAAGATCGGCCTATGACAGTGGGAACAATTTATAGAGATGATGGTGTGCGCGTGACAACAGACAGAGAAAGGGGAGGCGTTTCTCCAGAGATTTTTAGAGCAGACTAATCATAATGATGCGGACACCAGGGATGCAGTTAGAGAGGAGCTATCTGGCACCAAGAAGAATATGCAGTATGAAGACATCATACGGGTGGAAGATGTTAAACACATTTTGAAAAAGGCAAAAGACATGGCACCAGGGCCCGATGGGGTCAGGTATGGCCACATGAAGGGTTTGAGCGATGCAGACCTGGAGGAGATGACCGACTGCTTTACCCTGGAGGAGATGACCGACTGCTTTAACCAGAGCATTAGGACAGCATCAGTACCGCAGGATTGGGTGCACAGCTATCTCATCCTCTCCCAAAACCATTCAAGGATCAGTCAAAGCTTAGCGGCTTTAGAATCATCACACTTCAAAATACATTTGGGAAGGTTCTAGAGAAGATAGTCGCTGTCAAGCTGCAAGAGTTTTTGGAAAGCGGGAAGCTTCTTCCAAGAGGCCTGGGGAGCTACAGGCCAGGAAAAGATACCTGGTAAAATGCAGCCACTTTTGCCTTTGATGTTTATGAGGGGTTCCAGAGTAGACAGGAAACGATGGCGGTAGCGCTTTATCTCGAGGATGCATACAATAGATTTCGATATGATATTTTGATGACCGCACTGATGGAGAAGGGGGTTAATCCCTGGTTGGTGAACTGGATAGCAGCCGTCCTGCACTCTCGTCGGGTTGCTCTCCGTCTGGGCGCATGGACCTCAGAGCCACATATGTTAACCCCGGGACTGCCACAGGGATCTGCAGTCTCACTTATTGTGTATACGAGCAAGATTGCAAACCTAGAAGCACCAGGGGTTGGAAGAATACTAACATTTGCAGATGATATTCTTGCATATAGGCAGGGGAGAGATAGGGAGCAAACAGCCCAGGAGTTACAGGCGACAGTAGATAAAGTGATTGACTGGTGCACAGAAATGAGTGCTGTCATCCACCCGGAAAAGGCGGCTGTTTTGTGGTGCTCTCTGGACAACAGGATTGTAAGAGCTGATGTCCCAAGCCTCGCGATAGATGGTAGAAATGTCAGCAGAGAGAACAAACTGAAGTATCTGGGGATCACATTTGACAGGAGCCTATCCTTCAAGGACCATGTGGAGATGGTCGTGACAAGATCTCAAAAGGGACTCAATGCACTTAAAACTATGGCTGCAATGGACATAGAGCAGAGAATGCTTTTCACACTATACCAGCACTTGACCCTCTCAGTAACTGATTATGGATTAGGTCTGCTCACTGTCTCACAGCTGGTGAAGTTAGAGCACATACAGAACGAAGTTATGCGGGTCATTCTGGGATGCACTAGAGACACCCCAGTAGTGTGTATGCGTTACATCCTTGGTCTGCCGACTGTTGCTGGTAGGCTCAAGGTGATGCAGGCGAAGGCATACCTCAGAGTAGCTGCAGACACAGACCACCCACTGCATGAGGCGCTGGACGCGGTTAAGGGTCAGCGACTGATAAGAGGAAAATCATGGATGGCTCAGGCGGAAAATACGATCAGACAGGTGTGCCCCTTGGAGAACATTAGGCGTGGAGAGGAGTGGGTCAGAGTGCCAGCGGAGCAGTCAGACTTGTGCAGAGTTATAATCACATTAATCCGGGAGTGCAGGGAGTGGCCAGCAGGGGCCACGGAAGTGGAAATCCAGCAACTAATTCAGGACAATGCTCACTCGAGTGATGTGATTATCTACACAGATGGTTCGGTGTCAAGAGGTGAGAGAAGTGGCTGGGAGTTCATAGCCAAAGCTAATGGTTGATGTTTGGGGCAGGAGAGCCTGGCATATGATACCACAACATCCAGCTTGAAAATGGAAGTGGAGGCAGTCACTGTGGCTCTCCGCTGGATGGAGAATACGACACACACACACATCGTGATTGTAACTGACTCAGAAAGCATGCTGACGAGGATGAGGATGGGCAGACTTCGTGCAGAGTGGCTTGCTTCGCTTCGGAGGTCACGGGTGACAAGCATCGCCTGGATCTTTTCTACGGGGCATGCCGGTGTGCTGGGAAATGAACAGGCGGACAGATTGGCTGGCTCTGCAGAACTTGGTGGAGTATTGATACATGACAAGGCAGACGTGGTTGCGGCCTTGTGGGA
The DNA here is from genome assembly GCA_963921405.1 of Cepaea hortensis. Lineage (NCBI taxonomy): Eukaryota > Metazoa > Mollusca > Gastropoda > Stylommatophora > Helicidae > Cepaea > Cepaea hortensis. Next base: position 330,153,490 of record OY992876.1, on the reverse strand, counting down.
GCACGTGCACACCTCGGAGGAGCAAATGGATTACCATGGTCTGGCAAGAATGAGACAACGAGGAGTGACGAAGGGATCTGGCCGACGCTCAACGCTCAGAAGAAAGGCAAGACGGACTTATAATCAGATTGCTACTGGTACTATTAGTGTTGGAACTCTTCGCTAGCTGCTGAGGATGGGGACGGAACACTTATGGGAATGCCCCGAATGCTGTGATGTCGATTCCTAAATCAATCAATCAATCAGCTACAATAAATAAACATTTGGACATGTAATAAGTTATAGCTACAACAAATAAATATATGAACATGTAATGAGTTAAAGCTACAACAAGTGAACATTTGAACATGCAATGAGTTAAAGCTACAACAAGTGAACATTTGAATATGCAATGAGTTTAAGCTCCAACAAGTGAACATTTGAATATGTAATGAGTTATAGCTACAACAAATAAATATATGAACATGTAATGAGTTAAAGCTACAACAAGTGAACATTTGAACATGTAATGAGTTAAAGCTACAACAAGTGAACATTTTAACATGCAATGAGTTTAAGCTCCAACAAGTGAACATTTGAATATGTAATGAGTTAAAACTACAAGAGAATATTTGAACATACAATGAATTAAAAGCTACAATAAGTGAACATTTACACATTTGAACATGCAATGAGTTAAAGCTACAACAAAAGAACATTTGAACATGCAACAAGTTAAAACTACAACAAGTGAACATTTGAACATGTAATGAGTTAAAACTACAAGTGAACACTAGAACATGCAACGAGTTTAATCTCCAACAAGTGAACATTTGAATACATAATGAGTTAAAGCTGCAACAAGAGAACATTTTATCATATAATGAGTTAAAGCCACAAGTGAACAAACCTGTCTGTTCATGGCAGCCATGGCCTTGGTGACCCCTTTCATGGCCTGTGCCATGGTGTTGTTGGCCTTGAGTGTCTGGATCTTCAGTGAGACAGCCTGGATGTTTGCTCGTAGAGAGATGAACTTTTTCACATACCTTCTGGTACGTACTAAATCTTTGGCCATGATTTTGACTGCATCCTGGTAGATTAGAGAACATGTTTAGACTGACATACATGCCCAGAAACACTGTCCATGCAACTGTTTAGTCATGTATAGGCATAATGAGTTATGGACAAAGATATTTAGTTATATATAGACATATTTAGTTTTCTAGAGGCATATTTTGTCATGGAAATAATATTTTCTTATTTTAGACACATTTTCTCATGTAAGATATATTTAGTCATGTAAGACACATTTTAATAATGTAATTCTGGCGCTGTAGCAAAGGACTTATGAGCATAATTCGTAATCCCGCACACCACGTACGAAACACAGCTGCGGGTGATTTGGAAGCGGGCCGCCTTGCGCTAGTTTTCATTCAACGGTATAAGTGCCGGTCGTTCAGAAAGCAATGGCAAACTACTGAACATAAACTTGCCAAGAAAGCACAAACAGTGCTTCCCAGACAATTCTCTGCAAATTCTGGAAATGTTCTAGCACCCATTTTTATAAGGCTAGGTCAAGCCCAAAGCGGTACTGGTCAGACATAATACTCCTGCCTCTGCTGAAGATTGAACCTGGACCTCTGTTATGGCAGGCTAGCATGCTAACCGCTTTGCCACCGCTGCTCCAATCAGAAACCAGGGCAGGCAAACTGGACAGAAATGCCTGTCAAAACTAAATGTGATGAACCACAGGCTTGACAAAACAGGGCAAGTTATTCACTTTATAATGATGATAATGATGTATTTCATGTTTAACAAATGTAACATGCGCATAAATAAATACACACGTATTGTTTGGCGCTTTTAGAAGTATGGGAAAGAATTAGAAACTAGAGGACGCACTAGACAACATTAAAAATTGACAGGTGACAGGTTTGATTCTCAGTCAGTAACTGTAGCTTTCAATTTGCATATTGTCTGATGCATCCTCCAGTCTCTAATTCTTTACCCTATTTCCATGAGCACCAATCAACATGAACTGTCTTAGTGGCCTCAAAGGGTTCCCCCAATTGATATTTACCTGTAACATATGCATATGAGGATCTCCATGACGAAGAGGTTAAGCTGCTTAACTCCACCTCCATAGGTTGTAGGTTCATTTCCTGACCCTGTTATTAGGTTAATGAGTGCAATTTTCTTGGAGACTGCTGAGAGTCTTTACTGAAGCTACAGAGTTCACGCTCTGTGCAATGCAGCAGACCACTGCAAAAAAAGACTGAGCCACAGGGAATATAACCCAGTGCAGTGAAGGTGACCCTCTTACCTTTGAACTCTGCCCCCTCCCAACCTTTTTAAAGACAAGCACACTTACCATCTGACCCAGTTTTGCCATTCTCTTGATGTCTGCGATAACTTTTTTCTCCTGCTGCTCCATCTTTTGCCGTTCACGATCGAGGTCACGCATGGCTTTACTGAGAGCTCGCTGATTCTGTCGGAGCATTTCCTCCGGGGTCTTCTTGCGGCCAAACAAAAACTCCATGGTGGCTATTTGAAGGGAAATAAAATAGCTATATTACAGAATACATCTATCTGACAATATATACAACATCTTTACACCCTGGGCCAACCAACATGCGCTTAGCATCTTTCCTTAAGACATACTGAAAGGCATCATGATAATTCTCACCCAGGTGATGTAATCATCTATAAATATACATTAATTATATAAATTATATAAATATACATTAATGATATAAACTGTATAATAAAGTGCCATGGGATGATTAATCATCGTAAGCGACTTCCCGTATCTGCCATGGGCTTTTATCTATTGCCAAAATGTTGTCATTAGGTTATAATATAATGTCTGCCAGTATATTTACAACTTTTAAATAATAACTATGAGACACTCCTACTTCCCATTTTCCGCCATCCATATTTGTTTGGTCCAAACCTACTTTTTGTTTGGCACTGAATCTGTTAACGCAGCTGGTGACATGAGAGTCGTGGTAGCAGAGGGGCTAGATGCTTACCTGCTGGCCTGGGAGTCATGGGTTCAAATCTCCACCAGGGCACATCTTTACAAATTAATCTGGGCTCCCAGGTCGACCCTGCCTAAAAACGGGCACCAGGAAATGTCTTGGGAAGTAAAGGCGGTCGGGATGGTGGTGACCACATCACTCACTGAGTGCCGATTGTTTTGTTTGGCATATCCTATTTACAGGACATCGCTGTCAATACCAGCATTTTACTGCTGTTGTTGATGTCTTGGCAAGTTTACTTTCAGTAGTTTGCCAGTGCTTTCTGAATGACCAACATCCATACTAACACATTAAAACCTCTCCCGTGTGTTGCCGGGGCCCATAAGGGAAGCAAAGAATAGCAACACTGTAGCCTACCACGCATGTCGTAAGAGGCGACTAAGGAGGCTTGATGGTTCCGTCGCCCTGCTACTGAGTGAGTGCGTGGGGCGACACTGTGAGCTGTGAGTTTCGTGTGAAATGCTTTTGAATCTGCCCGAGGTTTTTTGGAATGTGACTGCATGTTCGGAGCGATGGCAGATGGCTATGTCCCAGAGTTGACCGGGTTTTGCCTTATGTAGAAATGCGTGGCTGCTGGGCTTCTGGTTGACTGCCACTACCATCGACGATGAACTGTATTTTGTGGACTGTGTGGGTGAACATCTAGGAACCATCCAGATGGGAAAATTACTGCCGATTCCATCAGAAATGAACTGGGTATTTTGTGGGGGACTATTGTGTTGACATTCTGGCGGCGGCATTATGCACAGTGTATCTGTGCGGGCTGTTGTTTGTCAAGACTCCTGTCTTTTCCACTTTTCACACTGGGCAGTGGGGAGCGTTTTGTGTGATATTCACTGGCACAGGAACGGAGCATAATGGGGACGACCCGTTGCTGTGAAGTTGGAACTGCGACTAACTAACTAACTAACGTTAAAACCTAGCGTGACAGTCTGCTCTCAAATCGGCTGCAGCTGTGTTTTAAACATAGGTAAGTGGAATTAAAAACCGCTCCCGTAACGCCTTTGCCATGGAGACCTGCGAGTGCCTATTGGCCTGTACAAATACAGGTCTAGCACCATATGTCTCATGCCCCGTAAGGGGTGTATAAAAAGGTCCTTTACTGACGTCTCCTGTTTGAAAAACTGCTTTCACCATCTATCCCCCCCCCCCCCAACAATGGGACATAGACTCTCAACCAAATCACTCCAAGCCTCCTCCTATCTTTAGTTCAGTTATCCCTTGCAGATCTGTCTATGTCATTCCCATATTGTTCACTTCTGTCTCTACTTCTCCTCTGGTTTCTTTACTTATGTACTTACTACTATGCCACAACTACCTACTGCTTGTAGTTGTGGTATATTGTATATTATAATTATTAATAGTAAGTAATTTTGTAGTTATGTTTTGTTTGTCTATCAAGAATGATGATTACCATTCATTTCATCCAGTGGGGTTGAAAGTAGTATGGAGCTGTGAGTTCTAAGATGGCTGATAAGGCCTATTTTGGCTCGAAATTTTCTTTGACAATGTGGACAAAGAATGCTTGACGTTACTGGAGGAGGATTTTCTGCAGTGGTTTTTCTGTTCTGTCTTTTCTTCACAGCTCTTGCAGTCCTGGTTGCCTCACAAGTGACTGCACCCTTGCGTAATCACGTAATGAATTACTTGCGCGATGAATTGGATTAAAGTGAGGAAGAGTTGCGCAATTCGTCGACCTCACTCTCTCGCCTGAGTCCATCTGAATCCAGTGGCAGGACAAGTCAAGACGACTGGAGACGAATTTTGTTGTACACATAAGCAGGAGTGACCAGAAGATCTGACCGACTTCAAATCAAAACATTTTTTTTTTTTTTTTTTTTTTTTTTTTCGCGTTTCCATCCTGTTTCAGGATATTGCGGTCAACACCAGCATCTTTCAGCTGTATGTTGATTCCTAGGCTAGATTACGCTCATCAGCACGCCACGACTTTCTGAGCGACCGGCTCCATACTCTCATAAGTCACTTTTGCGATTCGAACCACTGCTAATTCTCGTCGCGTCACGTGACGAGAGTATTCGGGGTTAGCGGAGAAAGCTGCTAACCCCTCGGCCACGAAAACATATTTAATGATATTTTATTCATCCCTTTGATAAACACAAAACAGTAAACACAGGCATTCATTTCATAGGTAAACAAAACCGTAACCAGGAACAAATAAATCAAGAGGACAAAAACTAACTAAAACAAAACAAGGAAATGTATACTAGTAGTACTATTAGTACTATTACTATAGACTATATATAGAATAGAGAGAATTCAGAAATCCCAGAATCACATTCACTCAGTGACACTGACACTGATTAGTCGTGATTAGTGATTCACGTCTCTTGACTTACGTTTGCCGTTGCCGTTTGTTTTCCTGTTTGTTCAGAAAATTTAGCGCTTACAAACACTAACAGTAGCTACGGCTAGAAGAAACTCGGCGGTTGATGTGTACAGAGTAAATGTGCCTGCTTACAGGCGGCAGAATCCGGGACAGAAACTAACAATTCTCACATGATCTGTTACAGATATACAATCATTCAACTCTCACAGACGTCAGACGGCAACTTCGTTCCTCATCCGGCTATTTTTAGCTGTGTCAACTTCCGGTTTCTTCCTGGCCCTACTTATTGTCTCTTACTCTTAGTCATTAAGTTAGTCATCAGATTAACCTCATTCACATTGAAACATTCAGTCCATAAGTGTTCGGATCCCCACCTAGTATCTCTCTTAGTGTAGCGGCCGACGATACCCGTTATATGCTGGTGGACTGTTCTTGTTCCCTTTGGTATTGTGTGGAAGTACAGATAGATCAACACGGTCTGGAGAGAATGGAGCTGCAGGAGTGACCAGATCTGACCGACACCCAGGACTCCTAGAAAAAGGCCAGATGGACACATAATCAGACTGCTGCTGGTACCATTAGTACATTGGGACTCTTCGCTGGCTGTTGAAGATTACAGCGGAGCTCGTATGGGAATACTATAAAATAATGTTGATTCTTGACTCAACTCTTGTTCGAACAACGTCTGTTCATGAATTATGGAAGAAATTGAAGGAAGAACCTCACGGGCAGACGCTTGACGACAAAAGAAGAAAGAAAGAATACTATTCTCCTTTGCCATATTTAAACAAACAGTACTCTTTGGTCACGAAACAAGAAAGGAGACACTAGAAAACACCTGATACTTCTTCTAATACTTCTGATTACTAGGGAAAATCTTGGTAGAAGGACCGAAAGAAATTATTATGGATGGAATGAAACGGTGTAATGGGGATATAAACAGCATAGTTAATCCAGAATACCAAGGACCGAGATCTGTGAAGAGACGAGAGCCTTTTTGACAGATGGCAAGGCACACGACGGAGACGTTTAGTCACACAGAGATAAAGATCTTCAGAGCTTCATCAATTAGGCAACAATTAATAGTAATGTAGGCAACACCACGTTTATTAAAATATCAAACGATCGAAAGCACTGGATAGTCATGATCGCCGTTTTCTGTTTCAGAGCCGAGCCTGCGCTCGAAGAAGAAATTTACTATTAGTAACGTAACAAGCAAAGGTAGGTGTGAAATGAACAAGAAAGCAAGTGACCCCTTAGTTCATCACATTCCATTAGGTTGTTCTATACAGACCTTTATTCCCGTGACAGACTTTCGAAATACCTCGTTACCATTAGCCAGATGGCTGTGCCTGTTGTGTCACGTGTAAATTATCGAGCACATCTTTGCCTCATCTACATTGTGATCTTTCTCTTCTCCATTTCCCCTATACATCTCACTCCATAACGATCTGTTCGGGAGATTTTCTGCTTTGCGTGTAAAAAATATTTCATTCCCCTCAATTGCACCCAATACAGAGGCATTTCATTGTTGAGTCTTACTGGGAAAATATACTGCAAAATTTTTGAGTAAAGTTTACGAACTATTATAGAACCCCAGCTAAGAGAAACACGACTTGGATTTAGGAAAAACAAAGGATGCACAGATGCCATTTTTGCTCTTAGACAACTTATAGAAAAACCAATCGAATTCAATGAAACACTATACTTAGCCTTTGTCGACCAAGAAAAGGCATTTGATGGAGTAGATAGAAACAAGCTGTGGTAAATCCTTAAACATTATGGGGTGAGTAGGTACACATCTAATGAACCTATGTAGAAGCTTATACAACAACAGTGAATGCATAGTGAGAGCAACTGGAGGACATTCAGAACCCGTCACCATAAGATCCGGAGTACGACAAGGTTATGTCCTGTCCCCTCTCTTGTTATAACATATATAGACAACATATGTAAAGAAACCAGCCAAACAGAGACCGCAAGAATACCTCATGACGAGAACACACAAGAAGAACCATCTGCAAATCTAACCATTAGAGAACTGTTTGCGACGACCAAGCACTAATAGCAAAATCAGAAGCTGAATTATAAGACGACATGAATAGTCTAAATGAAATGTGTAGAGAACATATCATGAAAATTAGCACAAGTAAAACAGAGGTAATGACTGTAACTAAAGAAGAAAAAGCAACAACGATTCACCTAAACGAACACCCCTTGAAATGAGTAAAGAGTTTCAAGTACTTAGAAAGTATAATATCATCAAATGGCAAATCAGAAGACGAGATCGAAAATAGATGCAATAAAGCAAACCAACTCATTGGGAAAATGGCACCAATACTAAAGAACAAACATGTATCAATAACTACTAAGAAAGCACTTTACAACAAAATCTTCCTACCAGCTCTATGTTATCAGCGGACAATGACAATGACAGAAAAAGAGGGGGAAAAAATCACAACAACAGAAATGAGATTCCTGAGAAAAATACTCAATGTATCAAGAAAAAAAAAAATCTCTACTTCTTTCTTGTACTTCTATGAGTGCCAATCAATACATGTCAGCTTGTTTATCTAATGATGATAATAACGGTTGACGACCCTCTCCATTTCCCATTTTTGCCGTCAGGCCGCGTGGGGAGGAATAATTGCTGTTCCAGCGCCCGATGGGTGGCACTGGATAGTGTCATTCCGTGTGATTGTACAATGTCTTTGATGTCGTCGAACCGTCTTCTTCTCAGGCGTCCTCTCGTTCTCGTGTAAGATCTTCTTTGGAGTGGCGCCACTGCTGGTAATTGCACTGAGGTTCAAAAGCGAAGGTCAAGCACGATGTTTAGTGCAAGATAATGCTTATTATAGCACATCTAGTTTGAGAATGGAGGTGGAGTCTGTCACTGCGGCGTTCCTCTGGATGGAGGAAAAACAACACACTCATGCCTTGATTGTACGGTCTCACATAGCACTGTGGAAAGGGTGAAGAAAGATAGGCATCGTGCAGACTGGAAGGCTTCAAATAAAAAAATAAAAAATAAATCAAAGAAAGAGAGCATCTATTAGCTCTTTTCCCTGGGGCACGATGGTGTGTTGGAAAACTGGCAGATAAATTGGCTGGGTCAGCACAGTTGGGTGAGGCATTGGTGCACGATATGGCTGGTGTGGCCAGGGCGTTTTAAAATCATGTGTAAAGAGTAGAAAACAAAATAAATCATCATAGCCTGGAAATAATGGTGCGTTAGAGAGTGAGCATGGAATGTGGCCGACACTCAGAGGAAAAGCCAAACGGACTAATAGTATTGAGACTCATCGCTGGCTGTTGAAGATGAGAACGGAGCACGAATGGGAATGTTTCGAGTGCTTTTGATTCTATTATACCACCCCAACACCGTTCAACCTCAGAAGAGAACTTATATTATGGCCCATCTCTGGCTTATAATAATCCCGTGACAGAGTCAGCAATAAATATGATGCTAATTCGAAGGGAATTGTTCTCCAAAGAGGGTAATGGCTCAAGACTAGGACAACAATCACTCTGGTACACAAGTAGACGAGTGCTGTGATCAATCAATCAGGTGTCGTCTCCACAATGAAGGTTGGCTGCAATGTATCTCCAACACTGACTGTCTTTCGCCCTGACTGTACATTGTGTCAGGCTGATGTTCACCCATCTCTTGATGTTATCTTCCCACTTGTATCGTTGTTTACCTCTTGCTCGCTTGCCCTCAACATTGCCCTCCAGTATGGATTTTATAAGAGTATCATGTCTTGTAACGTGGCGGAAATATTTCAATTGCCCCCTCTTTATTTCTTTCATCAACTCTCTCTTCATTCCCAGTTTTTCTAGAACCTCTGATTTGATTGATTTTATTTCCACTAAATACGACCTATTCGTCTGTATATCCACATCTCCAGGGCTTCTATGCGACTTTCTAGTTGTTTGTTCAATGTCCAGGCTTCTGCGCCAAACAGTAGCATTAAATATACGTAGCATTTGACAATTCTCATTTTCAATGCGTTGTTAATCTCTCTAGATGTTAATACTGATTTCATGCCGTTGAAAACATTTTTGGCCATTCTTACTCTCTTTTTGATTTCTATTTCACTTCTGCCATCATCTGTTATTATAAGTCCAAGATAGAAGAAACTTGTTACTTGTTCTAGTATCTCCCCATTTACTGTGATGTTCATTGATGACCTTTCCTTTTCACTGCTAATTATCATAGTATTTGTTTTTTAGATGTTAATTAGTTAATATCTAAGCTACACTCGACAGTATGCCTGTTTACTTGTTCCACTAGGTCTTGTAACTTTTGCTTGCTTTCTGCTAGTAACACGGTATCGTCAGCATATCTAAGACAGTTTATGATTCTTTTCAGTTCAAGTTGTTTAAAGATTCTTTCTGTGTATAGGTTGAAGAGGCTTGGGGACAGTACACATCCCTGCCGTACTCCTCTATTTATCTCTATATATAGGCGACGAATAGTTATTTCCGCATCTAACAGATGCCACTTGTTCCCAGTCAATAAATCAATCATGTGCCATGCCGGAAAGCGTGGGCGGTCATGACTCGCCATTTCACTCGATCACCAGCGTCGTGGATCAGCTAAGTGTTCCTGTCTCTTCCATGCCATGTGGCCAAGCCATCCAGGTATTTTCCTCTCGGTCTTCCTCTTGGTCTTTTCTTTTCGATCTTGCTAGTTGTCACTAAGTTCTCCAATCCATCTCTTCTCATAACATGTCCAAAAAATGTTGACTGTCTACGTCTAATTTCTCTAACCTATTTACGATTTTCATTTGTCTCCTGTAGTACTTGGTCATTGATTTTTCTGTCTGTCCATGGTATTCTTTGCATTTTCCTCAGAAACCACATTTCTGCAGCCATGAGATGTTTTTCAGCTTGACTGCACATTGTCCAAGTTTCACATCCATACAAAAGAACAGTCTCTATGTATCCCCTCAACACTCTTTTTCTCGTTTCAATTGACATCTTTTTATTGGTCAGAATGTTTTTCATCTTGCTAAAGGCTACTTTCGCCATGGCGATTCTTGTTCTAATTTCTTCAAGGCATCTCCCATAAGATGTTATGACTGTTCCGAGATAATTGTACCGATTCACTTGTTGAAGAATATTCCCATTTACTTGTATATTACATTGTGGTACTTCGTTCTTCATAGTGACGACCATAACCTGTGTCTTCCTACAATTTAATCCCAACCCCAGCTGCTCACTGTGGACAACAACTGCGTCTACCCCCAGTACAAGTTACTAATTAGTCTGATGTCCTTTCCGTCTACTTCTATATCTTGAAGGCATGTAATTAGTCGTTAATGTTGTACTCTATCAAAAGCTTTCCTGTAGTCTATAAAACAAACGGATTGTGATACTAATGCTGTGAAATATGTCCTTAAAAAGACAGATAATAAACAGCATATTCACACCAACCCTATGCTAACAATCTCAAACTTGGACTTTATCCAAATCACACTTTCGCAAAATCAACAATCCGAGACCGAGTAAGAAATGTTGTTATCAGTCAGATAGTGGGATCAACACATTGCGCCACATGTATTGAAAAATAGAAGATTAAGTAGTTTGGCCATGTCGTTAGAATGCAACACCAACAACTACCATCACTGGCATTACATCTAAGATCATCTGCGACGAGACCAAGAGGACGTCCAAGAAGAAAATGGATTGACGACATCAAAGACATTATACAATCACACGGAATGACACTATCCAGTGCCGCCCACCGGCGATGGAGCGCAAATTATTCCTCCCGACGGCTCTTGGCGGCAGAAGTGGAAGATGATGATGATGATGATGTCAATCAATCAGGTGCCGTCTCCGCAATGGGGGTTGGCTGCAATGGATCTCCAACACTGTCTGTCTTTTGACTTGACTGTACATTCTGTCAGGCTGATGTTCGTCCATCTCTTTATGTTATCCTCCCACTTGTATCGTTGTCTATCTCTTGCTCGCTTGCCCTCAACCTTGCCTTCCAGTATGGTTTTTATAAGAGTATCACTTGTCGCCTCTTTATTTCTTTCATCAACTCTCTCTTCATTCCCAGTTTTTCTAGGACCTCTGCATTTGATTGTTTTTGTTTCCATGAAATACGATCTATTCGTCTGTATATCCACATCTCCAGGGCTTCTATGCGACATTTTAGTTGCTTGTTCAATGTCCAGGCTTCCGAGCCATACAGTAGCGTTGAATATACGTAGCATTTGACAATTCTCATTGTTAATGCGTTATTAATCTCTCTAGATGTTAATACTGATTTCATGCCATTGAAAGCATTTTTGGCCATTCCTTTTCTCTTTTTGATTTCAATTTCACTTCTGCCATCATCTGTTATTATATGTCCAAGATAAGAGAAACTTGTTACTTGTTCTAGTATCTGCCTGTTTCCTGTGATTTTCATTGATGACCTTTCCTTGTCATTGCTAATTATCAGGGACGCAGAGGTGTTTCCAAGGCACCAGGGCCGGGTTATATACTGGCCAAGACCTATTGACGCGTCCTCGTCGAGCGTCCTGGGCAACAGGTCCCTTCGGGGTCCTGGCTAAAGTCAGTAGGATCGCCGATTCCTTCGAAGTCGGAGAGTGTCTGCCTGTACGGCGAGGAACCACCAGTCTGCACACCAATAAGCCAGACATGGGACAACGGATACTCACGCAAACCTCAGGTCCTGTTGACATCACACTGATGTTGGACAACAGGATGCCTTCATCCGACATACAGGACTTCGCGTTGGAGCTCAAGCCAACGAACACAAGCAAGCAACCAAGCAAGCTAATGATCATAGTTTTTTGTTGTTGTTGTTTTGGATGTTAATATATAAACCACATTCTGATGATGAATGGTAGTAAAGAAGGGACACAACTCTGGTTGACTAATCGGTGCAGACGATGACTCCTGGCGGTGTTGGGCAGCAGGCCGTGTAAGTTGACAAGCTTTCGGCGACTTTCGCTTTACTCAGATTCTAAGTTAGGTAACGTTAGTAGCTTAGTACAGTCATCTTCAAACGTGGCAACATGAGTAGACATAGGCTATAAATTCTTGCCTTTAAGCTCCTAACTAGTCAAGTAAAGATCACCGTAGCCTGTCGTTTCTAACCCAAAGTAAGTAAGCGAAAGAAGTGAGTGCGATCCAGGTCAAATTAATTTTTTTGGGGTTTTGTAAAATTTTGATTTTTAAAAGCCGTAAAATTTATTTATGTTATTGTCAGCAGTGAAGCAATTAAGATTTCACAACTGACAGTATGTATCCACTTTAGTAACATTTTCTGAATTGCATTTTAATTATATAACCTGCATGAGTTGAAGTTAGTTGGATGGATACCACTTGAAAAAAAAAAAAAATCCAATGGTACCTTATTATAAAGTCTGTAGGTCAATTATAAGCCGAGATATTAATGTTTGTGTGTCAGTTTATCATTTAATAAAGACAAATAGAAAAAAAACCGATTTTGACTTTTTCACTTTTTGTGACCCTACCCACCCACTCACCCACCCACCTACACACACACACACACACACACACACACACACACACACACACACACACACACACACACACACACACACACACACAACTGTTGGGTTACACTGACGCCAAGGGATATTACCACTACCGCTGACTAACTCAAGGACAGATAACTTTGCATATATATATATATATATATATATATATATATATATATATATATATATATATATATATATATATGCACACATACATACACACACAGAGATATATACATCTCCATGTCTTGCTGTGATGACGTCAGACCGTGCGTGTGACAGCACGTGCGGTTGTCAACACGAGGCCGCGAGGCGGTGATCTATTTTGACCAGAGAATTCGCCTTACAAAGTTACCTAAATATAAATGTAACCAAACTTGTAGAGTGATGACAATTTACACATAAATACTAAAATGCGTGTTGAATGCAAACATGCATTCATTATAATTTCAGTCGCTCTGAATAATCCATAAGAATATTAAATGATCATCGCTGGATTATGGCACGGAAAATCACTATTTTCCTGCCATGGAAATTACGGCATCATAGCATGTGATCTTAATCATTTCATTTTGGGATGTAACCGCTGACTTAAATAGTTGAACATTACATACTGCGCGTAAAAATTGATGCTCAGTTGAATTATCCATACTAGATCAATTCCCAACGTCTATATAAAATGGAATTTATGAGTCAACTTATGTCTTAAAAAGACAGTCTCTTTATCTCCGTAAGAAGAAAAATTTAAAAAGCCAAGATGTATACATTCGTAGACGATGGAGGGAACTACAATACTCGGTAATCGGTTTCTGTTTTAATGCAATCTTGAAATAATCAGGGAATTTAATGTCATGAGTGCTCTAAACCTCCTTAAATTGGAAGACATAAAGACAAAAAATCAAAAGTTTCCACACAAAAATCTCCGGTAAAATACGGCGAACATAAAACGTAGTGCCTACACTATGACAGTTCATCAATTGTCTTCTTATCACCTAGATCGTTATTTTCCTGGTATCTAATTCTGATATCTCACGAATTGGTCATTAGAACACCATAATTGCCCACTGTTCTGATATATAAGTTTACAATGAAAGGTAACATAAAAAAGTAGTATAGTTAATTAGTTTATTGGGTCTGGGAAAAGTCTTCAAGGTTTAGCCAACATGAACGCCACAATAAAATATTTAAGAGACTTAAGAGATAAAACTCAGGTTTCGAGAGGATTCACCAACCAACCATACTAATTAAACATTTATAAGTAAACACCCATGTATTTAGTGTAGAAGTAAGTAGTAGAGACTAGAGGACGCATTAGGCAACATAAAAATGTAAAGTTATAGTTACTATAGGGATTTGAACCTGTGACCTCCATATGTTGACAGCGCCTCGCTGCAGGAACAAGTATACTTGGAGCATGACATCTCAGACACATGTCCAACTTCAGCGCATGACCAACTATATGTCCTCTTTCGTCTACATCTATCTTCTAATTCTATGAACACCATACAATACATGCAGGTAGATCGATCATGATTTTAAAATTGAGTATTTACAAATGCTACCACATAGGTAGACAGGCCTTGAAAAACCAAATCTAATGGTACTTCAATGATGCCTGTATGTCAATTCTAAGTGGAGACATTCACATTTTTGTGAAGGTGAAATGTGTTACAATTTTCTCATGTTCCCTGTACTTTTGAGGATCTTCAGCGTGTCTCATTTTCTCAGCTTCCGGTCCATCTGAGATTGTATCAAACAGGTCATTGACGGATGTGAAATCTGACTTCATCAATATGTCCGTCATGTTAAATGACAAAACAATAGTACAAGTATACAAATAAATTATTAATAATCTTTAAACTTGTATATTCTTTAACTTTAGTAGTTCAAATTGCATGATTTGAGCTGGTTGGATCGATATTCGACATATTGGCTTTCCATTCACAAAATAATGTTTTTATACCACAGGTGGATGACGGTTGGCAATTAAACTCTCCAAATATATGTAAAAATGTGTGTAGAATTCGAAAATCCATCAAAAAATAAATACAGATTAATTTATACAAGCTCTAGAAAGTAAAATTACTATCCATGTGTCAAATAAAGGTATTTATTTAAAAGCCAAGACAATTTCAACCAATCGCAATGCATAGAATATTAGACTGACCTATCCCACAGAAACTAAGATGGCCTCTGTTATTCTCATGTGATATTTGAATGAATGAATGAATGAATGACGTCGAAAGCATGAATGGTCTTTACAGCAGGCATCTTTGGGGACAGTAGATCATTGCGGGGTAGCGCGGTATATCACTTCCGGTTTAAGTTCGGGTCGTGGCACAATCAAATTCCCTAATACATGGGTGTTTATTTATGAATGTTTAATTAGCATGATTGGTTGGTGAATCCTCTCGAACTTGAAGTGTTATCTTTTAAATCCATTGTATTGGTGTGTTTATTTATGAACTGTCTTAGTGGCCTCAAAGGATTCCCCAATTGATATTTATGTGTAATTAAATATTTAGGAAATTGAAAAATAGGATAAGGTAGAAGTCATTTCAATTTAACTAGGTAGGAACAATCCACAATAAAATACAAGCACAAGAAGTGATGTGAAGAACCCAACATACAAACAGTTTCAAAGTAGGGCAAGAAAAGATTACCCTTTAAGAAATTACATAAGGAATGTTAGTTGCATATTCTTTACAGGACATAGCAGTCAATCCCAGCATGTTTAGCTGTTTGTATTTCCTGGGCAAGTTTACATTCAGTAATTTGCCATTGCATTCTGAACAACCAGCACTCATACTACTATAGGGAAACCAATGCAAGGCATTCTGGTTCCAAATCACCCGCAGCTGTGTTTTGAATGCTGTATGCGGGATTATGAATTGCATTTGTAACCCCTTTGCTACAGAGCCGATGTAAGGAAAACGTAACTAATTACTCCAATTTCTTCCTATGTAAGTTTGAACAGGGAGTTTTAGTTGTAGTTTTTTTAAAAAAATTAATTAAATATAAATATTCCCGTGAGCTGAAAGGGAGCCATGGTAATGCAATGGCTAGCACGCTTGTCTGCCAGCCTTGTAGTCAATTGTTCGAATCCCCATAAGGCAGATTTTAAAATATTGACCTATATGAAAGTTGACAAAAGTTACCAACACACCTTAAACTAAGACAACATCCAGGTCTACCTACACTAACATGTTACATGTCTGTTGCAGTACATTACAATCAACCCCTAGCCCAGGTTGATTTTCTAGATAATTTTATGTGAATTGTGTGAACATCCCCTTGCCTGTACATGCTAAAGAGGTTGAGACTAGTAATCTCATCACATAGTTTCTGATTAAGGGGTCATCTATACTCTACCTTGTATATCTCAGAACAGTTATAACATCTAATGGGAGGTACCTTGAAGAGATTAGATCAAGAATTGCCATGGCGAAGATAGCCTTTTGCAAGATGGAAAACATACTGACCAATAAACAGATGTCAATTCCAATGACGAAAAGAGTGTTGAAGTGCTGCATAGAACTGTACTTTTGATAGGTGTGAAGCGTGGACAATAAACAGACAAGCTGAAAAACGTCTAATGGCTGTGGAGGTCTGGTTTCTGAAGAAAATGCAAAGAATAGCATGGACAGACAGAAAAACCAATGACCAAGTCCTACAAGAAACAAATGAAAACCGTAAACTGATTAGAGAAATTAGATGTAGACAGTCACAGTTTTTTGGACACGTTATGAGGAAAAATAAATTGGAGAACTTCGTGAGAACTAGCAAGATTGAAGGGAAGAGAACAAGGGGAAGGCAGATAAGTAAACATCTGGATAGTTTGGCCACGTGGTATAGTCGAGACAAGAACACAGAGCTGACCCACGACTCTGGTGATCGTGTGAGATAACGAAACATGACCGCCCACTCTTATCAACATGGCACATGATGATAATATATTGTATCAATACCTAAACAGAGCTGGTAAGTCTTGTGACTGTAACTTAGGATGATGTAGGCTCCTCGAGCCTAGGTCAGGTGGACAGGCTTCTTCTGTTGTGGTTTTAAGAGGGTTTAAAGGCGAGAGAAACAACTTCATTGCAGTGGGTTTTATCCCATATGACTTGGCCTCTTTCTGCAGGGGCCCCAGCCAAAAATATTGCAAGAAGCATGAACTCTGTAGCTCCTGCAACAACCCCCAGGAGTCTTTTGAGACTCCCTGAAGACCCCTTCCGGAAGGTAGGTTAAAATAAAGTGTTGGTAAACCTCTATTCCTCTGTTTGGTGGTCCCAGCAGTGCACATATCCGCAGCAGGTTGCAACTACTGGGCCTGTGTTTGGAGAGCTGCGGTTGTGTCGTGGCTAGACGCTCACCTGCTAGCTTAGTGGTCCTGGGTTTGCCTCACATCGGGATGAATTAGAATGTTTAATAATTGACCTTCTGGGTCAGCCAAGCCTAAAATGGGTTCCAGGAAATGTCTTGGGAAGTTAAGGATGCTAGCGTGATAATGACCACATCACTCATCTAGTGTCAGTTGATCTATAAAAATATGTTTGAGGTAACAGTGTTTCAGATAATGCTGTTTGAGGTAATGATTTTGGAAGGTAATGATGTTTG
Organism: Cepaea hortensis; assembly: GCA_963921405.1. Lineage (NCBI taxonomy): Eukaryota > Metazoa > Mollusca > Gastropoda > Stylommatophora > Helicidae > Cepaea > Cepaea hortensis. Next base: position 330,135,983 of record OY992876.1, on the reverse strand, counting down.
ATGTATTGATGTTGGAGGTAATGATTTTTGAGGTAACAATATTTGAGGTAGCAGTATTTGAGATATCAATTCTTCATGCAATATTGATTGTGAAAGCAAAGTTTGGGGTAACAGTGTTTGGTGTAACAGTGTTTGGGGTAACAATGTTTGGGATAATAGTGTTTGAGGTAACAGTGTTTGGGGTAATAGTGTTTGGGGTAATAGTGTTTGAGTGTAATAGTGTTTGGGGTAATAGTGTTTGAGGTAACAATGTTTGAGGTACCAACTTTCAAGGTAATAATGTTTGAGGTGATAATGTTTGAGGTAACAGTGTTTGAGGTAACCACTTTTAAGGTAACATTGTTTAATCTGATTGCATTAGGCTGAGGAAAAATACCAAACAAAAACATGACTGACCACCCCGAAGTCCCCGATGAGGTTGTTGTTTACCACCTGCGAGACAGGAACCAGGAGCTGGTGGACAAATGGAGGCTCATGTTTGCCGACTACCCTGATGCTGTCCAGGTGAATGTGTTGTAATGTCTATGAATATGTACTTAAATGTTATATAGAACCTGTTCTACTGTATGCTGCAGGCGATTTGGAAACAGACAGCCTTGTGTTGGTTTTCATGAAATGGTATGAGTGCCGGTCGTTCAGAAAGCAATGGCAAACTACTGAATGTAAATTTGCCAAGAAATCACAAGCAGCCAAATAATGCTGGGGTTGACTGCACATCATGTAAAGGATATTATGCAACTAAGTATTGTATTAAGAAAAATCTAGAAGTAACGAAGATACTTAGCTATGGGGCGGTTGAAAAGAAGCCCACCAGAGTCATGGATCAGTGTTCTTGTCTTGGCCATGCCACGTGGTCAAGCCATCCAGATCTTTATTTCTCTGTCTTCCCCTTATTCTCTTCCCCTCAATCTTGCCAGTTGTCACCAAGTTCTCTAGTTTATTAAGGTGTCCAAAAAATGGTGACTGTCTACGTCTAATTTCCCTAATCGGTTTACAATTTTAATTTGTTTCTTGTAGGACTTGGTCATTGGTTTTTCTGTCTGTCCATGGTATTCTTTGCATTCTCCTCAGAAACCACATTTCCACAGCCATCAGATGTTTTTCAGCTTGACTGCTGATTGTCCACGCTTCACATCCATACAAAAGTACAGGCTATATGCAGCACCTCAACACTCTTTTTCTCATAGCAATTGACATCATTTTATTGGTCAATTTGAAACACCTTAATGTTAATGAGTCAGATTTCTTCCATGTTTAGGTCTTGTTGAATTTCATTAATTTTCTATTCTTGGTCCGCAATATGCTAAGAATTTTTCTGTAACATTAAGCTTAAGAGCCCCAGTTTTCTTCTGTAGCGATTTCTAAAAGGTCAATGACTCACATTCGTATGTTGTGATAGTAAAGATGTGTGTTCTTAAAATTTTTTTATTTTAACTTGTTTGCTGGTGTTGTATGGAGAAAATATTTAAAAATCTGATCCTGTGACCGCTCACTCATCTGTCATTCCCACTTGTCTGTACACTCCTCTTTCCTTGGTTCTTCCTTGTAAAGATTAACAGCATTTCCTCCCTTGGCCTACTATGTCACTTTGGGCTTGCTTACCTATGGAACTCGTAGCCCTCAGTTGAGATTTTGTGCCATAAGGATTCATTGTGTTTTATTTGGACAATTCCAGGACCTCAGCTAAGTGACCTGTTTTGTGATTTGTAAAATTTAGTTGTATCAGTTTGTATGTCTTTGTGTGTGTGTACTGATGAAGACTTTCGATCTGCAACATCCATTGTCACTTGTGATTGCTTTGCTGTAAAGCTAACAATTCCACTCTCCAATTTTGTTGATATAATCTTCGTATTATTACAGCTTTACTGCAGTTCAACCCATTAAATTTCTCGTTGCCTCCCAAGCAAACAAACAAATAGCAGTAATATTTGTTTTTATGTGACTAAATTTTATTTTAATGTGTTGAAAGCAATGGCAAACCACTGAATGTAAAAATTGTCTAGTAACCTCACAAACACCCACAAAATGTTGGAGTTAATTGTGATGTCCTGTAAAAAACAAGCAACTGACTTAACTATTGTCTAATGTAATCACAGGTATCTCAAGGGGACATTTTTATGGGTGCTCCACCTGTGGATGCTTTGGTAAGTATTTCATTGGTTTGTTATTGCCAACTCTTATTCTCATCTCATTGTATATGTAGATAATGTTAGTAATTGATCTATGGGGAATTTTAACTGTAATAAATAAAGATGAGATAAGACACAGTGATATCAGAAATAAAGTGAGAACAGCACAATGTTAATAAAAAGTAAGTAAAGGTGCTAATAAAATGTAAGTAAAGGTGTTAATAAAAAGTAAGTAAGTAAAGATGTTAATAAAAAGTAAGTTAAGGTGTTAATAAAAAGTAAGTTAAGGTGTTAATAAAAAGTAATTTAAGGTGTTAGTAAAAAGTAAGTAAATGTTTTAATAAAAAGAAAGTAAGTAAATGTATTAATAAAAAGTAAGTTAAGGTGTTGATAAAAAGTAAGTTAAGGTGTTAATAAAAAGTAAGTAAATGTGTTTCAAAATTCATGGCGTACATCATTACGCAAGGGTGCAGTCACTTGTGAAGCAACCAGGACCGCAAAAGCTGTGAAGAAAAGGCTGGACAGAAAAACCACTGCAGGAGATCCTCCTCCTGGAACGTCAAGCATTCTTTGCCCACATTGTCAAAGAACATTTCTAGCCAAAATAGGCCTTATCAGCCATCTTAGAACTCACGGATCCCCACTGGATGAAATGAATGGTAATCATCATTCTTGATGGACAAACAACACGCATAACAAGTAAGTGTGTTAATAAAAAATAAGTAAATAAAGGTGTTAATAAAAAGTAAGTAAAGTGGTTAATAACAAGTAAGTAAGTAAATGTGTTAATAAAAAGTAATGAAGTAAAGGGGTTAATAAAAATTAAGTAAGTAAATGTGTTAATAAAAAGTAATGAAGTAAAGGGGTTTATAAAAAGTAAGTAAGTAAATGTGTTAATAAAAAGTAATGAAGTAAAGGGGTTAATAAAAAGTAATGAAGTAAAGGGGTTAATGAAAAGTAAGTAAGTAAATGTGTTAATAAAAAGTAATGAAGTAAAGGGGTTAATAAAAAGTAAGTAAGTAAATGTGTTAATAAAAAGTAATGAAGTAAAGGGGTTAATAAAAAGTAAGTAAGTAAATGTGTTAATAAAAAGTAATGAAGTAAAGGGGTTAATAAAAAGTAAGTAAGTAAATGTGTTAATAAAAAGTAATGAAGTAAAGGGGTTAATAAAAAGTAACTAAGTAAATGTGTTAATAAAATGTAATGAAGTAAAGGGGTTAATAAAAAGTAAGTAAGTAAATGTGTTAATAAAAAGTAATGAAGTAAAGGGGTTAATAAAAAGTAAGTAAATAAATGTGTTAATAAAAAGTAATGAAGTAAAGGGGTTAATTAAAAGTAAGTAAGTAAATGTGTTAATAAAAAGTAATGAAGTAAAGGGGTTAATAAAAAGTAAGTAAGTAAATGTGTTAATAAAAAGTAATGAAGTAAAGGGGTTAATAAAAAGTAAGTAAGTAAATGTGTTAATAAAAAGTAAGTAAGGAACCCTTTTCTACACGCCCTGTGGTGTATTGGGTAGATGGTGCTAACCCCATATTTTCATGAAGCAATCTCCTCTCAAAAGGTGATGTCCTCAGTATCATGTGAGCCCCATATTTTCATGAAGCAATCTCCTCTCAAAAGGTGATGTCCTCAGTATCATGCGAGCCCCATATTTTCATGAAGCAATCCACTCTCAAAAGGTGATGTCCTCAGTATCATGCGAGCCCCATATTTTCATGAAGCAATCCACTCTCAAAAGGTGATGTCCTCAGTATCATGCGAGCCCCATATTTTCATGAAGCAATCCACTCTCAAAAGGTGATGTCCTCAGTATCATGCGAGCCCCATATTTTCATGAAGCAATCTACTCTCAAAAGGTGATGTCCTCAGTATCATGCGAGCCCCATATTTTCATGAAGCAATCCACTCTCAAAAGGTGATGTCCTCAGTATCATGCGAGCCCCATATTTTCATGAAGCAATCCACTCTCAAAAGGTGATGTCCTCAGTATCATGCGAGCCCCATATTTTCATGAAGCAATCTACTCTCAATCTACTTTTATAATGATCTGGAAGATGTCATAGAAGAAACCCCCAAACAGGACATCCTGATTGTGCTGGGAGACTTCAATGCAAAAATAGGTAGAGAGCAAACTAATAAAAAAGTGGCCGGTATGGAAAGCCTACATACAACTTCAAATGATAATGGATGGAGAGTCATCAACCTGGCAGAAGCCAAAGGACTGCAGATTAGCAGTACCAGACTACAAAGAAAGGATATACACAAACAAACTTGGAAATCATGTGACAAGAGAACCTATAATCAAATAGATCACATTTTAATTAACAACAGAAATGCATCAAACATACAGCAAGTCAGAAGTTATAGAGGAGCTGAGTGCCACAGTGACCACTTCCTCGTTGGAGCAAAATTTAAAATAAAACTTAAGAGAGCTTTCTATACTAAATTACAAAGATTACACCCAACATATAACAGAGAAAAACTGCAAGACATTACAGTCAAAGAGAAATTTACAGATGAAATAAAATGTAAACTTGAAACTCTGCAAAACCCTTTGGAGGAAAGCGTTGACCAAACTTGGTTGAACATCAAGAATACAATTCAGTCTACCGCAGAAGAATGTCTCGGTGTGTTAACCAGGCATAGAAAGAACAGATGGTTCAATCAAAAATGTGAAGAAGCAGTCATTAGGAAGAAGAATGCCAGACATGTATGGTTAAATGACATCAATAACATCCAAAAGGAAGAGCATTATAGAAATGAATGTAAAGAGGCTACAAAAATAGTCAGACAGCAGAAGCGAGAATATATGAGTAATATAATCAAAGATATGGAAACTAATCACCAGAAAAATGAATCCAGAAAATTTTTTAAAGAACTGAAGTCAATGAAACGAGGGCACCAACAAAACACATATGGTTTAAAAGACAAAAATGGGAATATGATAAATACCAATGAGGAAATGTGCAACACATGGAAAGAATATTTTATTGAATTACTAAATTGTGAAGCTCCAAGTCACATTTTCCCACAGGAAGAGGTTCTAACATGCGAACCACAAATTGAAGAACCTACATTTGAAGAAATCCTATATGTAATTACACGACTTAAAAACAATAAGGCAACTGGGACTGATGGAATTGCTGCTGAATTTATAAAGGCAGGTGGCCATGCATTACATCTAAAGCTATACGAACTAATAATAAAAATCTGGAGGACAGAAGAATTACCCCATGACTGGAAAGAGTCATTATTGATACCTATCTTTAAGAAAGGAGACAAGTTCCAATGTGGAAATTATAGAGGAATATCACTACTGTCCACAAGCTATAAGATACTATCCGCAGTATTACTAAATAGACTAAAACCATATTCAGAAGACATATTAGGTGACTACCAGGCGGGTTTTAGACAAAACAGATCAACAATAGATCAGATATTTATCTTACGACAAATAGCCGAGAAACATTGGGAATATAAAAGAGATCTCCATAACATTTTTGTTGATTTTAAAAAGGCTTATGATAGTGTCCATAGGAATAGTCTATGGAATGCTATGCAGGAATTTGGAATACCAAGGAAGTTAATCAACATGACCAGACTATGCATGGAAGATACTTATAATATAGTAACATATAAAGGCAGGAAATCAGACCCCTTCCAAATAACATCTGGCTTGAAACAGGGTGATGCACTATCGCCGCTACTCTTCAATCTGGCTCTAGAGAAAGTTGTAAGGAAGGTAAAGGAGGAATGTGATATTGGAGGAACATCCAAGCTGCTTGGTTATGCAGATGATATAGATATTATAGGGCAAAGTGAACAAAAGACATTGGAAATATTGACTCACTTAAAGGGAAAAGCCCAACAGATGGGGCTGGTTATCAACCAAGATAAGACAGAATATATGGTAATTTCAAGAGACGGAATGGCTAGAAACTCTGGCCACATACAAATAGATAATATGACCATTAAAAGAACGGAAACATACAAATACCTGGGTACAATCTTCAACTGCTCCAACATCATAAGGGAAGAAATACAAACTAGAATCAACTCTGGAAATAAGATATACTATGCACTACAACATCTACTAAAATCAAAGGCGCTATCTCGTAACACCAAAATCACAATATACAAAACACTGATCAGACCAGTTGTGCTGTATGGCTCTGAAACATGGAGTGCAACGAAAGGAGACGAAGCCTTGTTACAAACCTTTGAGAACAAAATTTTAAGACGCATCTTTGGACCCATTAGGGATACACAAAGTGGAGAGTGGAAAAGAAGAAGTAACAAAGACATTTATGATCTGTTTAAGTCCCCGCTAATCACTGGTATCATGAAGGCTAATAGACTACAATGGCTGGGGCATATAGAAAGAATGGAAGATAATAGGGAAACAAAACTCGCTTACACTCAGGAAATAAATGACCGTAGACCCCGAGGTAGACCAAGAAGGCGGTGGAGAGATAATACATGTACAGACCTACAAGCACTTGGAATCAACGACTGGCAAGAGAAGGTCCACCAGAGAGACGAATGGAGACGGATTGTATTTGCAGCAAAGAACCTCAATGGCTCGGAACGCTGAAGAAGAAGAATCTACTCTCAAAAGGTGATGTCCTCAGTATCATGCGAGCCCCATATTTTCATGAAGCAATCCACTCTCAAAAGGTGATGTCCTCAGTATCATGCGAACCCCATATTTTCATGAAGCAATCCACTCTCAAAAGGTGATGTCCTCAGTATCATGCGAGCCCCATATTTTCATGAAGCAATCCACTCTCAAAAGGTGATGTCCTCAGTATCATGCGAGCCACCTTTTTGTCCCAAGACATTTAAGACTGGGTCGACCTGGGAGCACAATGTGGATATTAAAATCTGCCTTGATGCAAATTCAAAGTCATGACCACTGGGTCGGGAGGCAAGAGTGCTAACCACTGCACCTACCAAGGCTGCCATTATTGTATGACTTGTTCTAAATTTATAATGTTATTGTTGCTGATTCCAAAGTTACTTCGGGGTCTGCACATGGCAGCCTGTCAAAACCACACTCAGAGATCATATCATAAAAAGCTGTTGGCTGCAGTGAGATGGAGTGTTAAAGTGCTGTTGAGTTGAGTTGAGCTAAGAAATCACATCACTACACACAGGACATTCCCACATGTGCTCCGCCCCCTCATTCAACAGCCAGCGAAGAGCCATACTGCTAACCATTCCAGCTGCCATCTGATTGAAAGTTTTCTTGGTCTTCCCTCTCAGTTTTGAGATTTGTTCAGAACCCAAGCCGATTCCACCGCCATAACATTCTTTCCACATATGGGTGCTCAATCTGTTCTATCACTTTCTCCACCTGGTCCTACAGGTGCCTGACCACCTCTTCCTTGTTAAAATGCTATATAAAATCTATAATGTTACATGCATGTGAAACATGGACAATCAGAAGACAAGCTGAGAAACATCTAGTGGCAGTAAACTTATGGTTTGTGGCAGTAAACTTATGGTTTGTGGCAGTAAACTTATGGTTTGTGGCAGTAAACTTATGGTTTGTGGCAGTAAACTTATGGTTTGTGGCAGTAAACTTATGGTTTGTGGCAGTAAACTTATGGTTTGTGGCAGTAAACTTATGGTTTGTGGCAAACTTATGGTTTGTGGCAGTAAACTTATGGTTTGTGGCAGTAAACTTATGGTTTGTGGCAGTAAACTTGTGGTTTCTTAGGAAGATGCAAAGAAAATCATGGATGAACAGAGAAAAACAAATGAGATAGTCCTACTAGAAACAAATGAAAACTAAAGTGATTAGAGAAATTAGACATAGGCAGCCAAGATTTTGTGGGCATGTTATGAGTAGAAATGAACTAGAGAACTTGGTGACAGCTGGCAAAATTGATGGGAAAACAGCAAGGATAAGGCAGAGTTAAATGCCTAGATGGCTTGGCCACATAGCATAATTGGATCATGACCACAGACATGATCCAAGATTCTGGTAATCATGTGAGATGCGAACCATGACCGCCCACACTTATCAGCATGCACATGATGATGATCATTATCATCATATCAGTCACTAACTTATGTATCCATTATTCAAGATTCTATTATGCGAATGCCGGCTCTGTTGTGAGGGTGTTGTGGACGCAGTTTGCAATCCCACATACCAAATTCGAAACACAACTGCAAGTGATTTGGATGCAGATCGCTTTGCGTTGGTTCCCATACAATGGTATGAGTGCTGGTCATTCAGAAAACAGTGGCAAACTACTGAATGTAAACTTGCCAAGAAATCACAAACAGCCAAAAAACTCTGGGGTTGACTGCCATGTCTTGTGTTGTTGTTTGCCCATCAAGAATGACGATGACCATTCATTTCATCCAGTGGGGTTGAAGGTATGGAGCCGTGAGTTCTAAGATGGCTGATAAGGCCTATTTTGGCTCGAAATGTTCTTTGACAATGTGGGCAAAGAATGCTTGACGTTTCTGGAGGAGGATTTCCTGCAGTGGTTTTTCTGTCCTGCCTTTTCTTCACAGCTCTTGCAGTCCTGGTTGCCTCACATATGACTGCACCCTTGCGCAATGATGCACGCCACGAATTTCGGTCTCTGGCTGCAGCCTCCCAGGTGTCATGATGAATTCCAAAAGCATTCAGTGAGATTTTCAGAGTGTCTTTAAAGCGTTTCCTCTGGCCACCTTGGGAGCATTTGCCACAACGCAGTTCGCTGTAAAAAATTCGTTTAGGGAGCCTGTAATCTGGCATGCGAGTCAAGTGACCAGCCCAGCGAATCTGATTCTTCATCAGTAGAGTGTGGATATCTAGGACTTCAGTGTCTGGAATCTTGTCTTGCCATTTAATCTTCAGGCAGACTGTGTGGAAGTGGTTTAATTTCCTAGCGTGTCGCTGATAAACAGTCCAGGTTTCACAAGCATATAGCAGTGTGGATAATACAACTGCTTTGTAGACTTTTAGCTTTGTTTGCAGGCTTATTCCAGTTCTGTCCCATACATTCTTGTACAGTCTGCCAAAGGCCACACTGGCCTTGGAGATTCTTGCATTCACTTCGTCATCAATTGTGGCAGCTTGTGACACAGTGCTGCCAAGATAGGTGAATTTGTCCACAACACTTAGTCTATGATCATTCACTTTGATATTTTGCACAGTGTGATTATTCCCTGGAGCTGGCTGGTACATAACTACAGTCTTCTCCAAGTTGATATTGAGCCCAAAGTTGGCACAGGCATGTGAGAAAGCTGAAACATTATGTTGCATGTCCGCCTCTGAGTTGGCGTATAGAGCGCAATCATCAGCAAACAGGAGCTCTCTGACGGTGTCGCTGTTAATTTTGGTTTTAGCTTTCAGCCTTCTGAGATTGAATAACTTTCCATCCATATGGTAGTTGATGTCTATTCCAATGTCGTCGTTCTCAAAGGCATTCATCAACATGGCTGAAAACATGAGGCTGAACAGTGTTGGTGCCAGGACACATCCTTGCTTCACTCCATTGGTGACAGGAAAGGGTTCAGACAGTTCACCATTTTCCTGTACTCTTGCCTGCATGCCATCATGAAATAGCCGCACTATTTGGACAAACTTTCGTGGACAGCCATATTTTGCCATAATCTTCCACAGTCCTTCTCTGCTGACTGTATCAAAAGCCTTGGTAAGGTCAATGAAAGTGGAGAACATTTCGCAGTTCTGTTCCTGACATTTCTCTTGCAGCTGCCTTGCAGCAAAAATCATGTCAACAGTTCCACGTTCTTTTCTGAAGCCACATTGACTCTCAGGAAGAAGACCTTGATCGAGATGGGCTGTGAGGCGATTGAGAAGAATTCTGGTGAGTATCTTCCCGGCAATTGAAAGCAAGGAGATGCCTCGGTGGTTGTCACAGGATTGGCGGTTTCCTTTACGTTTGTAAAGGTGGACTATTGATGCGTCCTTGAAATCTTGTGGCATGGTCTCGTTCACCCATATGTTTGTAAAGACTTGGTGAAGCTGCTCTGTTAGGACCGGCCCACCTGCCTTGCCGCTGGAGAGTTGCTGGATGGCTTTGTTTACTTCCACTATGGTTGGCAGGTCATCAAGTGTCTCATTGGTGGGAACTTGAGGAAGGCAGTTGATGGTTTCGTCATCGAAGATGGAAGTTGCATTTAAGATGTTGCTGAAATGCTCTGCCCAGCGTTGAAGGATTTCTTTCTTTGCGATCCAAGTTTCCTTGATGTCAAATGTTCCCCCATCTGCACTGAGGAGGGGAACTATGCCTGTTGATGTAGGACCATAGACCGCTTTCAGTGAGTCGTAGAAGTTTTTCATATCATGTCTGTCAGCAAAGCCTTGAATTTCATCAGCTTTGCTGCTCAGCCAGGAGTCCCGCATGTGCCGAAGTTTCTGCTGCACTACTCTCTGAATGTTCTTGAAGGCATCTTTTTTTGATGTTGACTACGGGTCATTCAAATGTGCCTTGAGGAGAAGATGTTTCTCGGCCAGCAATTGGTTGATGTCTTCGGAATTTTCATCAAACCAGTCTTTATGCTTTCGGGGGGCTGGACCCAGGATTTCCATAGCAGTGTTGTAAATTATGTCCTTTAGGGCTCTCCATTCTGTTTCTGTATCCTGTTTAGCTGCAGCATTGGGCTTGAGGCGGTCTTCCAGCATATTTTCAAACGACTGCTGCATTTTCTTGCTGTTTAAGCGGGTGACATTAAGCTTTTTTTGCATTTTCACCCCTTGAGGACGCCGTGGTGGCCTGATGTGAATGTTTATTTTCGAGACAACGAGATGATGGTCTGTCCAACATTCGGCACCACACATGGATTTTGTCACTCGAACGTCTTGTCTGTCACCCCTCCTGACGATGACATAGTCAATGAGGTGCCAGTGTTTCGAGCGAGGGTGCATCCACGATGTCCTATTTCTCATGGGGAGACGGAAAATTGTGTTCGTAATCAGGAGATCATGTTCGGCACATATCTGAAGGAGGAGGAGTCCATTGCTGTTACAATTTCCGACTCCATGCTTTCCAATAATGCCACTCCAAGAGGTGGTGTCCGCGCCTACTCTGGCATTGAAATCCCCAAGGAGTATAAGTTTGTCTCCTTTGGGAACAGATGTTAATACATTGTGCAGGTCCTCATAGAACTTGTTCTTGACAACATCTTCGTTGGTCATAGTTGGTGCGTAGACACTCACAATGGTTGCGTGCTTCCTTCCATTCAGCAGGGGCAACTTGATGGTCATGAATGAGCCTGTCGTTTATAGCCGTTGGAAATCCAGCTAATTTGCCGACCAGGGCCAACTTAATGGCAAATCCCACACCGGATTGGCGTCTTTCCTTGCTTTTCCTTCCACTCCAGAAAAATGTGTAGCCGGCACCTATTTCACAGATTTGGCCTTCTTCTGCAAGTCGTGTCTCGCTCAAGGCTGCAATGTTGATGTTGTACCTGCCCAGCTCTCTCCCAATCAGTGCTGTTCGTCTCTCTGGACCCGACGCACCATCTCTGTCAAGTAAGGTGCGTACATTCCAAGTTCCAATTGTTAAGGGAATATGGTTTACTCTTTTAGCTTTGCTTGTTTTATCTTTGTTTGTATGTCGACCGCAGTTAAGGGTACCCACCAACCGCGGCTAGCTGGTTAGGTAGTGATGGAGCAGACAATGTTTAGGGCACCTTTTCTAGCCCCTTCCTCATGCTATGGAGGTGAGCAGTGTGTTCCTAAAGAGGGCTGCTCAGTCGCTCAGAGGGCTGCCGAATCCCACTGCTGCTCCGGTCAGTAGAAGACGACCATATGGCCTGAGCCGCCTGTGTGCAGGTCTGCGACTACGGCTGCCAGCGTACCCACGCCTGTCGCTTCGCCGCTCGCCCATCACCACAGGGCTTGAAGGTGATATATGACGTTGGATGAAGAATGACTTGCGCGATGACTTGGATTAAAGTGAGGAAGAGTTGTGCAATTCGTCGACCTCACTCTCGTCCGAGTCCATCTGAGTCCAGTGGCAAGACAAGTCGAGACGACTGGAGACGAATACAGGTGCAGTGGATGACCAGGGCGCTCTACGTGCCTTGCCGTGCTGCTCATTACGTTCCACAACACTTTGCAGGTAAACGCCATCTTGCCCGTTGAATCAGGAATGATTTCTTCCGCGTAGTTTGCCGAATCCTGTCTTCACATGCTGGTTAGGCATACCCTAGTTTACCGCTTGGTTTGACACCAAATCGGCTACCCATGCCTGGTTTAGCCAGCCTCTCACAGCTGTTGCCCGGGGGGTGGCCGCTGTCGCATGCTGACAGCTACTAGGAGCCACAGGCACGAGCTGGGTGTCAGGCTTGGACCAGTGGGGGATGGGTCCTGAAAAGGACATGAGAGTCATCCTTACCAAAGGTCATGTCTTGTAACGGATATGCAGCTAACTTTATTATTATGTGAATGCTTATTGGTTACCTCTTGTTGTTGATTCATTCTGTGATCAATTAGGTGTCTCCTGCCAACAGCTTTGGTTTCATGGATGGAGGCATAGACTTTGTCTACACCAAGCACTTTGGGATACAGATGTAAGTTGACAACAAGGAAGTAGCAATACATACATCAAAGTAGACAAACCTTGCATACCATAGACTGAACAATTGGTTTCCCATATGGCAGATAGGCTGTTGAGCTGTTAAGGCTGTTGGCTTGCCTACACTCCTGTCTATTCCGTTGTTCACATGGGGCAGTGAGGAGCATTTTGTGATATTCACTGGCACAGGAACGGAGCAATATGGGGACGACCCGTTGCCGTGAAGTTGGAACCGCGACTAACTAACTAACTAACTAACTAACTAACTAACTAACTAACTAACTAACTAACTAACTAACTAACTAACTAACTAACTAAGGGCTCTGGAGTGTTTTTGCTTCTGGCTATGGTTTGCTTGCCCATTTTCCTTATATTGGACTGGTAGTAAATGGTTCTTTTGCCCAGCTACTAAGTTAAGTGCATGGAGCGACACTGTGAGCTGTGGATTTAATGTAGAATGCTTTTACATCTGTCAGCGGTTGTTAGTATTATGAGCTGTATGTTCAGAAAAATGATGACCGGCCGGTTGCTGAACTAGCTGGTTTTGCCTT